>JAWMRA010000078.1:68577765-68730739 GCA_035584735.1 Pseudotriccus pelzelni
AGCCTCCCCCGCCGCAGGAGCAGGGAGTTGGCGGTGCCGGCCCCGCCGGGGGCCGCCGGAGTCCCGCTGGCCGCCAGCGCCGCGGGGGGAGCGAAGCCGCCAGCTCCCCCTCGCCTCCGCCGCGGGCCGCCGGCTGCTTTGCCGTCCAGCTGCCCGCCGCCGCCCGACGGCTCCGCGCCGCTCTCCGCCTGACGACTCCTGCCCGGGGAGCCGCTCTCCGCTTCCCCGGGCCCGCTTCCCGCCGCCGCCGCCGGGGCTTCTGCCGCTCGCTGCTGCGCGGGCTCCATCGCCCGCGGGGCCGGGGATGCCGCCGCCGCCGCCCTGCTGGGAGCGCCGCTCGGCGCGGCGCGGGGGGGGCCGAGCGGAGCGCGGCGCCGCGTCCCAGGGGGTTGGGATTACGTAGCAGCAGCGGGGAGCATTCCGCCGGTGCCCGGCTCAGCCCCGCTGCCCGGCTGTCGCCAGCGCCATTAGGAAGGGAGGGAAGGAGCGAGTGATCCCGCCGCCGTCCGCCGCTCCCCGCGCGCGCGCGGCTCATGAATATTAATCAGCCGACAGGCAGCGAGGGCGGCTCGCGAGGGTGACGCCACCGCTCGCGCAGCGGGGCGGGGCCTGGCCGATAAACACACGGCGTGATTCCCGGCCGGCCTCGGGAGGGGCGGGAACGGGGCGGGGGCGGTGGCGGCGCCGCGCGGGAGCTGCTGGGAGCTGTAGTCCCGAGCCGGCCGCGAGTCCCGGCAGTCCCGTGGCTTCCCACTGCCCGCCTTCCCGGCTCCTCCGTGGGCCGCGCAGGCTCCGGGGGGCGAGCCCGGTGCCTGGCCGTGCGTGAGGGCGGCAGCCCGGAACATGGTGGGAGTCACTCCGCTGCCCGGCGTCAACTCCCGGGAGGCGTAGCGAGCCGCCGTCGCTCCTCGCTCCGCACGGCACGGGGCTGAGCCCGTGTTAAAATTACTCCAGGACCTGGTCCTAAGCTCCGTAGTTGTATCCCTCAAGTCTGGCCGGAAGGTCCAGTGACCACACCCATCCCGCTCTGTCCAATCTGTTCTCCCCGTTAGCTCCTTCGGCGCACAACCCAAGCAACTGAGCCCGCGCAGCCTTCTTGCTGCCTTCGGATCCAAGATGGAGAGAGGCATGGGAATGTGGGTGGGAAACGTATATGTATATATGCACACATACCAGAAAGGAGCTGCTTTGTGAGTAGACTTGCAAAGAAAGTTTCAGTGCTATTAGTCTGTCATGTATATCAGTGACTAAAATTACTGATTCTTGCTTCTAGAAAATTACTTAGAAGCAGCAATTAAATAGAAACGTTTTTCAAAAAAAACCCGTGGTTTTAAACACGTTGCTGGAAAGGAAAATTACAATTAGTCACATTCCATTAGCAGTATGAATGTGTATGTTTTCATGCTGTAAGGACTCCATAAAATGGAATTCAGAGTGTCCTCCTGGAGATGATGTTTTAGCTGAGTAATGCCGGCTGGATAGGGCTGTAACTGCCTGAGATCTTTCCTTTTTAATACATTTTGTAAAATCACAGTGAAGCATCTTGCCAGATATTCACCAAAAACACAATAAACTGTAATAAATTGGGAGTTCTGGGCAATTGACCAGTTATGTCAATATTAGGGGAGATAAATCATCACCAAGAACCCTGAGAAAAAGTCTTAGTGAAACATTATTTTTAGTTGGACTGTCTTTTTAGTGTCTACATATAGTATATGAACCATAAATAAGCCAGAACCATGATAAAATTATAGTTTACCTCTCCTAATAAAACATTTCTCCACACTTCCACATTACTGTCTTCATCCCCCCTTGAAGCAGGTGAAACAAAGCACAGAAAACAGAGGTATTCTCCAAGGAACTTGCAATGGAAACATATAGCTACCTTTTAAAAGGCTTTTTTTCCTAATAATAAAGCTGATGTTTTACCTTTATGTGAAAACCACCCACTTTCTGAACAGAACAATCTGAAAATTAATGGTGGTCTGATCATGCCATTTGTGCTGGCACGTACCTAGAGCTGCAGTCACCTGAAAGAGCATCTCTGGAATTCAAGAGCATGGACTGACAGAGGGTGAGTGCAGCACTTGGCCATTAAAGGCTTAAACTGGTGCCCAAAACCTCCTTTGACGTTAGCAGCACGAAACAGAAGCGCAGCACGCGGTATATCGAGCTCTGATTCTGGCTGCTTCATACATTCTGGTTTATTTCTACTGCTTTGCACCACCCTTGTGCCCCCTACTTCATAAAGGTTACCCCAGGTCTCCTGAATTAAATGTGTGAGAGAGATGTTCTACATGCAAACACGCACATATAGACACACTCAGAAGGAGACAGCAAACTCCAGGGGCATTATTATTAATGGTAATACTTGAAAGAAGAGAGTTTCTAGAAAACACTTTCCAGCCCTTCTCTTTGATGGGAGGAGGGACAAAGGAGCTCCACTTTTCTCAAACTGTTGAAATACCTGAATGTTCATGCACACAGAGAAAAAATCCAGAACACAGAACCAAAGAGAGGTCTCCTGGGGCTCCCAATTTTCTCCCTTGTGACTGGAGATACTGCATCCTACATGTTACTGATGTCCCCCTAACGTGACAGATAGACAAGCTAAACATCAATTTGAAATGAGCTGAGCTGATTTGTCCTTTGCCCTAGCTGGAAGACTGTCCCAGGGCCATCCTGCCTTCACTGTTGGGAAATTCCTTCCAATTTTTAGCCTGAATTTTATACATGGGTAGTCTATGCACATTTGCTCACATGCCAGTATTGCATTGCCCTTTCACTCAAATACCTTTTTTTTTTCAACTCCAGAACATTTGCCCCCAAGGTGCTTAGAAGCAGCAATAGTATTCCCTGGCAGGCTTTGTTTTTTCTCTTTGGTAGACTAAACACACTCTTTTTTATCTCCTTTGGTGAGATAGTTCCCATAGTGTAGGAACACGCAGTTAAGGTCATTTAAATAGCCTTGGGTCAGACTCTCCATGGGATGGACTGGTATTAACTCCAGCTCTGGATTTACACAGTGAGCCCTCACGGAGCAGTGGCCGTCTGCGATACAACTCAGAGAGGTGGCTGGGGACCGAGCTGACCTCGCTCTCCCTCTTGCCAGGCTGCCAACAGTCCTGCCAGTGAAGGGCTTTACGCAATTAAAAAACAAAATGGCCAAACTCCTGAGGGTGGGAAAGTTGTTGGATTTATGGCTGCCCTGTGAAATTTGCTCAGGAGCAGAAGGCTGCAATGTGCCTCCCGGCATTCTGTGAGCCCTGAGTTGCACTGTGAGGAGAAAAGGGACTGCGCTGTTGCTCTCCATGCTTTGCTGAATATGAGGGCGGCAGTTTCTGTAATGACCTAGCACCTCCAAATGTTAGCTCTACTCAGCCTGGTTATTTTTGCTTTATGCAGGGAAGTGTGCTTGAAATTTCTAAGGATATGCATATTTAAATTGAACTTTCAGGCTTGTGAGAAAACTATGCTATTTTCCATTTCCCAGTAACTGATATATACTCCTAAACTCTCCTGGAATTGTGAATTTTGATAGGGATTAACTGCTGTTGTCAGACATGGGAATGGAGCTTACCAAATTGATGTTTGTGAGGAGGAAGTGGAAGGGTGAAATACACATTTCCCTTTTCTAAAGCTGGATTGATGACAGCTGTTTGGAAGACAGGTAAAATGAAACAGGACGGTTTGCAGTCTGCAGTTTTCCAAACAGAATCTCATAGTCTGGAGGAAGAGTTTTCTGTTTATAGGAGTTGTCAATAAAAAATAAGGGAATAAACAGTAATTTATTGGAGGTTACTATAAATTATTCCACTCCAAAAGTCTTTATACTGAATGAACAAATTATTCACTCCCACGGACAGTGGCAGGAAAATGCCGGAAGGTTTTTAAGCCACAGTATGACTTTTGAGGACAATGTTACATCCAGAGTTATCAGACCTTAGCTGAAATCCTCGCAGAGGCTGGAGCTGTTGTGATCTTCACTGCCTACATCTCTGCTGACAGCTGCTACAGCTACAGCAGGAGGCACCAGGCTGCCGTACGCATCCGTGGAGCTGGCTGAGTAACTGCAGTGCTGCTTGGAGTGTGTTAACTCCTGTTCAGCCTCTTCTGAAATCTGCCTCCCACATTTCTCACAGGTTCCTGTAAAGCCCGCGGGGATACACTGTGCTGTTATTAGATGTTTCTACAGGGGAAGGGACAGATTATGGGCATCAGCTGATGTCTCTGGTTTCCCTTACTCTTTCATTATGATGAGAGGACCAGGTCCAGCTTCAATTCATATTACTGACAGTTCTGTTCTGTTCTTTGTTTATATTATACCACTTTATTTCCTGTAACCCCTGGTTTAGCTGCAATTAATATTTTACCGGGCAATTCAATGATGACTTGTTGGTTCTGTCTAATTTTCTGAAATGTCTGCTGCAGTGGGATGGTAAATAGCTTTTGTAGACTGAGTTTTACCATGAAGTATATTCAAAGAGATTTTTTTAATTATATCAAACAGGCAATGATTACCCAGTTTCAGTTTTGTTTTCAATTATATCATTGCAGAATAGTGTGTCCTCATTAAACAGGAATTGCCTAATCCCCAGTCCTTGACTACAGAAAAATTGACTGACAAGTCAGTTCTGGATCAAAAGCTGAGATGACTGCTGAGAAATACTAGTGTGGGAAAGATTATATTTTTACTTTCTCTGCTATAAGTCATCATCAGTGGTGCTGTTAAATGTTCATCTGCGTTTTAAGAAGGTATGAATCATTTTAGTGATTCCAGTTGACATGTGAAGGTGGGGAGGGAGCTTAGGAAGAAAGAATCTGATGTCCTTCAACCCTGCAGAATGTTAGGGAGCTTACTCAGCTCTCTTCTTTAGTAGCCTGTTTTTCTAGTAAGGCAGAATTTCCCTACAGATAACAAAGCAAGAGACTTATTTCAATGTCAAAATGCTGAAACAAAAGACAAAACATTTGCCAGTTGCACAAGTAATACAAAGACCAGGAGATGGATGAGCAAAGGGACCATTTCAAATTAAATAATATAATTCTTTGTAAAGGGAAATTGAATTTTATCATATGGAAACTGTTCTCAAAATAATACTTAATTTTATCAGCAGAGATTAATTTCATTTTGTAAAATGCTATACCTGTATCCCTTTTTTATATTTGGAATTGCCACAACTGTAGGAACAAATTTGATATGCAGATAACAAGATACTGAAATTTTATGTTGATTGCTGCTGTGAACCCATGACACTGCTCCAACTTGAGCACAATCGTGTGAGTATGTTCCATGCTAGCTGTGCTCATCTTGGTGTGCAAAGCCTTCAGTGTAGTAAAGTATTTAAGATGGTGCTTATTCAGGGAAACTCTTAAGTTTAAATGTGTTCTTGGATTGAGAATACAGCTGAGAACTATTCTTGAGCTGAGAAGTTTCCATTATTCAATGCCTAAAGTATAATTTAAAGGCTGAAAATTATCTTACAGTTGCACTTTTTTTATATATATTCAGAAACACTGTATTTGTGTGACCCAGGAGGTTATTTGTACATACAGCTCCCTAAATAATTTCCAGCAAGGGTTTTTCTGTATTTCTCATTCTAAAACCACTTCCATACGAGTAATATTGACACTGCTACATGTCCTTCAGCACTGCACTTCAAAGCATGTTGCAAATGTAAGTGTAAATATTTCCATAAAACGGAGAGAGGAGAAAAGAGACAAGTATCTTCTTGGCTGGGCATTAAACCTCTCTCAAGGTGATTAAGACAAGTCAGGTGCCCGTGTTCTGAAAGTGGAGCACCAGGCTGTGAAGCTTCCTTCTTGCTGAACTAGAGTCCTGTCCCAGCTTCCTCTGGGCAGAGGGTTTGGAACCAGGTGCAGAATCCCACTGTAAGGTTGTTCGACTGACAGCGATACTTGCAGCACATAGCCACTTGAATTTCAGTTTCTTGTAGAACTAACCTGTACTGTTTACAGCAGGGTAAGGTTTTCCTAAGCCAGCAGCAGCAGCGTGGCGTGGAGATCCTTTCATAACCCAAATGTTTCCCCTTGTGACAGGCACAGGATGAGTTATGTTAGCATTGCAGTTAAACAGCCGGGAGGTGCAGCTTTCGTAGCAAATTTTGGAATTTCTTCTCCAGCATAGACTTCTTGCTCCTGTCACACATGAAGAAAGCATTTTACAGAAGAAAACTGCGGCATCTCCATTGTGGTTCAAGGCAATGAGCAGCTGATACTAAGTCAACCATATGGCTGAAAGCCATGCACAGAGGAAGCAAATTTGAGGAAAAGAAACCCCAGCTTTGTTACCTGGATTAATTACAGGTCTATGTTATACCTTCTAGTATTATATTAAATACTGTATTAAAATTAAACCAGTATTTTACAGATTTTGCTTTTAATTTGAGTTGATACTATTTGCAAAGCCAGACCTTGTAGCTGCCAGTAGACTCAGCAACCCCATACACTAATCCTCTTACTGTGTCTTCGACTCTTCCATTTTAAGCTACGTGTTTTGTTTGTTGTTTTTTTTAAATGAAAAGGGTTTCATTGCCTGTTAAATATTAATGCACTGAAAGATTCTCTTCCAGAACTTTATAAATCCTTCCTTGTAATTATTTCTTTTTATCTTTCACGTTCATATGGCATCTTAAGCCCTTTTTGTTTCGGAGCCCTACAACTCCTCAAGGTACAGTATTCGTTACTACTGATAGAGATGGATTAATGTGGATTCATTAAGCTGCAGTCAACACAGTGCCTTGAATGTGATGGTTTTACATAATGCCCTAAATAGCACGACTGGCGTATTTGAAGTGACCCAAGAGATTCCGACATTTTTGGTATCAGCTTTTTACGAGGTTAGTCATCTCCCATTAATTCCCTTGTAAATATCTTAGAGGATACTGTCTGTTGTTAAAAGGCTGTACATAAAGGCCTTTCATGCAAGACCAAGGATATGTTTCTGTCAAACAATAAGTTTGGCAACAAAGTTGGCTTAGAAATGTTGTACCCCTACTCACTGGTATTTGCCTCTTCTGCATGGTGTGTTGCTGCTCCAGTGTGCCAGTATGACTAGAGCAGCACTGTCAGACTGATGATGGAAATGCCCTGCACTGAAATGAATTATGCCTGAAGAATCTCAGGTATCACTTTAATACAGTAAGAATCTATCACATAAATGCGTGTTATTTATTTGTGAATGTCGTAAGCACTGAAGTGAGAATAGCATGGTGGAAGCTAAACTCTCAAAATAGGTGTTACTGATGATTTATCCTAGTACAGAGTGCTATCAACAGCTGCAACTGCAGTAATTTACTGGAAGAATAAACAAAGATGCACGTTATGCCCTTTGAAGGAACATTTTTAACTTTATTTCTTCAACACCAAAGGTGTATCTTGGGAAGAGCAGACATAGAAATCCTCCAAGGAAATTAACTAAAGAAAGCCTTATACAATTAAAATATTGGCAGGATCAACCTAAAAGTTAATACTAAAATAGTTCACTGTCACATCTGGTGGCTCCCCAGGCAGCCCTGTCAGAAGGGCTTTTGGGAAATCTGCAGGGAACATATCTGAGTTGTTTTTGATGAAAATTACCAGAAGGAGTTAAATCTAGGACAGCAAGTTGGTGTTCCTTTCATTAGCTATTCTAGTGACAAAATGCCCATTGACTTCTGGGCTGGCAGCCATGAACCTGTGTGCAGAATCTCTTTTGTGTGCTGTGTCAGCAGCACCTCAGCATGGCTACACACGGTGCCTCAGCTTGAAATCTCCACCCTTGCCTTGCACACTTGCTCGGCCATCTCAGCTATGACTGTGTAGTCACAGGGCTGTGACACGCTGTTGCATAAGATTAAGGAAGCTCTTCGTAATGCAGCGGAATGATGGGAATGAGCTTGGTACTGGTGGGTGAGGCTAAACAAAACTTCCAGGAAAATAAGTCTATCATTGCACCGACAGGTCACATAACAGGTCATATGACAGGTCAATAACCCACTGTGGGGGTCACTGGGAGGCCTTGCTCCATGCTCTCCGCCGGCTTGTGCAAAAGCTGGCCTTGAGCTGTCACAAAGGAAAGTCACAGGAAAGGGCGAACAGCTAATATTTTAGCATCCAGATTTCGCTGAGGTGAAAACCTGCATTGCTACCTTTGAAGACATTGGTGAGAATACAGCAAACTACAGTCATGTGTATTTATTTGACATCTAAACTCTTTCACAGGCAGGATTATCCTGCTCTTGGCTTTCCAAAGGTGTTTTTTGTTGTTCTCTAGGTGCTAAGAACAGATCTGAAAGGTCTGTGAGACTCTGCCTGCTCTGGTCAGAGCAAGAATAGACCAGATTCTCCAAACTGATGTGAATTCTCGTTGCTATAGTAGAATAAGCTCTTAGTTTTCCCAAGCACACACATGCCCAAGTACTGTCACTGGTAGCATGTTCTCCATATTGCCCATGACCTACCTATTCCACAGATCGAGACATGCCTTGGGGTTAAATTTTCATCAGCCTCTTGACATGACAGCCAATGAACATGTGAAAACCCATCCGTGGCCCCCACGCAGTTGGGCAATGCTGTGCTTTGAAAGTCAGCTGAATTTTTAGGAACATTGTTTTTACCAATAGATACTGATAACCTGTTTCATAATAGTATCAAAAACTTCACCTTCCAGCAGCCTGACACCTTTCTTTGCCCCACCAAACGTCTGTCCTGTAGCGGTAGTGGATCTGCAGTTGCATAGTGCCAGGAACCAACGCTTTCAAGCATCCATTTTCTGACAAAGGTGTTGCCTGCAGCACATAGTGAGGAGTTTTCTTGTGAAGTTGAAGAAGCAAAGGGACGCAGCTGCCTTGATACTTTGACTGTGAGCAATCAGGCTTTTGAAAGAACCTCAAGAGGAGTGGTGTTTTGTCCCTGTGGCTGGTCTGTAGTACAGCACACCAGACCTAGCCATAGAGCTTTTCTTCACAGCCTTTGCAGATGGGCTGCTGGCCAGGCCTCACATCCATCAAGGCGTCGCACAGCTGGGCTGCATGTGTTTCGGTGTGATAGCCAAATGTTTTGTGTCCTACCATTCTTGGCTGCCCTGTTATATTTTCTTCCTATCAGATCCCCCAGTGTACAAGGAACTTACAGCAGATTCTGAGGTGACTGGCAGAAACCGATTCACCACAGCATTCCCCCACATGGTGGCATTACTTGTAAAAAGTATCCGCTCATTTCCCAGTGTGTGACGCTCTGTTTTCAGGTGCTTTAGCCAGAGTTTTACTGCCTTGAGGGAGCATTTACCTTCAGGAATGAACTGCTCTTCATCACTTACTCTGAGAATGAATGCTCTTTTAAATCAGACGGACCATGTAGCTCTCTAAGACCAGCAATCAGACTCAGAAGCTCTCAGGGAAGCTGTGTGGGAACGTGCAAAAAGCAGCAGCTAGAAAGGCTCTGCTGACTCTCCTCCTGCCATCAGTGGTGTGGACATGGTCACATTGCTCTGGAGTCACTATGGAGTAACAGAGGTCAGGCAGGCACAAACACAGGCTGCTCCAAGACCAAAGTGTAGCCCTGAAGGGATGCATGGACCGAAAAAAACCAAGGAACTCTATACAAGACTTCCAATTAACACATATCACTAGAGAGAGGAAGTATTGATAAGTAAGGTGCATTATGGTGGATGACCTCTGGACCGCAAGAGGAGGTCATCCTTCCCGGAACAGGGCAAACGTCAAAGTGAGATCACACCACCCAGGGCCTCATCATGCATTAAACCTAAGTGAGGCAAGACTTGACAGGCTGTAATTAGCAGCCTGAGTCACGCAGCAAGGAATCGGTTGTCAATGTGGTCGCTGTTGAACGAGCGTAACGACAGATTGTCAAATATCTAACCAGCGGCTCTTTTTTGGCAAGAGTCAAGATATTGAAATGATTTGTAAATCACTTGCAGGATTTCCTACCTACATCTTTTCAGGAATATAAGTGGATTAGACTACTGGTCCTTCTAGATAGCGTCCTGCTGCAAAGGGGTTATTACCATACACTTCAAGGAAAGATCAAAGGAAAGTGATTGTAGATGGTGTGGGACAACCAGACTCAGGAACCTTTTCCCAAAACTGCAGTGTTTGGATGCTGGCTTTACTGCACAAGTGTAAAAGTGTAAATCCCTTCCAAAGCCCTTGTTTATTTTTATACATGTATTAGCAGTCCTCTTTCAACTCCTGCTAAGATTTTTTAAGATGCTACTAGGAAGGAAGGGATTTGGCTGAGTAATTGCATGCTGTGAAAAAAATTTATTTCCTTTTTATCAGTTTTAAAATGTGTCCATTTTCAGCTTAATTGAATATTCCCTTGTGTTTATACTGGGGAAGGGAAACTAGCAGCATGTATTTGAGAGTGGATTTGCTGGACAGGGGCTAGGATTGTTTTCCCACTGCTTCAAACCAGGGGAAATCACAACAAAGTAGAATAAGCAAATTAAGGGTTCTGGTTAATCAAACTCAATAGTAATTTGCAATAGAAGGAAAATCTTAGGAGAGTTAGTCCTTGCAACACACCCAAATTTTTTTCAGTGCACCGCTTCCCCCTTTTTCTTTCAGGAATGATTCAATACAATGTCTTATGAGAAATTTGTGAATTTCTAATTGAGCAAGCCAGTGGAAGGTGTCCCTGCTCATGGCAAGGAAGTGGGAACTAGGGGATCTTTAAGGTTCCTTCCGACCTAAACCATTCTGTGATTTGACTAAAAATCAAGGCAAAAAACAAGCAAAAAGTAATCAAAGACCTTAACCCTAACGCTTTGTTCCAGCTGTAAAACAGTTACAAGAACATCCTTTGTTAAAGGGTCTAATTAAGTACATGATCCCTTTTTCCTTCTTGTAAAGGTTTTTGGAAAAAAATCCAAGTAATGTCTTTGTTATAGTTTTACTGAGAAAGTTCCTTGTTTGGCAAGGGAAGGGTAATTGTGATAGCAAGCTGCTTCTGTTCCCAAATTCCCTGATGTGCTGGGGTCATGTCACATGTTTTCACTCTGCTTTAACAAGGAATAACAACACAGGCGGAAGGGCTTATTTTTGGTGTCACTACATTTGAGCAGATGTTATAGGCTCAATTATCCTGGTACTTCAGCTGTAACATTGCATTATTCTCTAAGCTCCATTTCTTTGGCTGAAATTATTTTGTTGGAATACACTGCTTTCTCTAAGCTGGTGCTTCTGTTCCCCCATTTAGAACAGCCTGGCAGCTACCTTCAGTAAGCAAATTTATCATTTTGGATTGCTTCTGCACCATAGCTACAAATCACATTGAATGTACCGCTGAACAAAACACATTTTATAATGTAGAGCATCTGCCCATTAGAAGAATATCCAGTATTTTAACACACGATCATTAGTCACCAAGAGTAGATGGATAGATTATCAAGTTCTGCATATTTCAGTCAGTGTTAAAATAAACCAAACCTGTGTAACACAGAAATATGCTAGGTTTAACATCCTCAAAGCATAGCTGAATATCTCCATATATAACAATATTGTGAAACAGAAAGACAATCCCGCAGCTCCTGAATCATAGCTTTGAAATGCAGCACGACAATTATTTCATTTAGAGGCCAATGGTGATGAGCTCTGTCAGCATTGAGAGTAATTATAAAAAATAGGGATCACTTGACTCATCCTTTCTTCCTGCCTTTGCCAAGTTTTTAAACATACCATTTTCCCCATATAAAGCCTACTCCGTTCGTTTACTGCATCATCTTGTGCTGGAGTTATGTTTACGAAAAGGGAATCTACATTTTTAATTTAAAGTTTTTTTCCTCTTTGAAACAACAAAAACATTCTAAATGCTTTCTGTAGAGGAGATGTTATTTAGAATGCGTAAATGGAGATGAAAATAACTGAAAATAATGAGTCAAGCCAATAAAACTGGCAGAGGAATCAGCCAAATGGTAGCTCAAAGAAGGTAAATCACATACTTAAAACACAGTTGAATAATTTTCTTTTTGAAATACAGGTGGACATGCAAATCCTTATCTCTGTCACCTAATATTTGCCATATCTTCTACTTTATGAGCACATACACTTTGCATCATAATAAGGCAGAACCTTTCACTACAGTGTATAGCAAGATGTGGCAGCTTTACACTATGTTTGTTATTAAGCAGGGTTATAACAAGAGAGGCCTTGTTAAAATTTTATTATTTTAGTAGCAGCATTCTCCAGAAAAAAAAACCCTAATAAATTTCCAACACTTGGACTGTCTGAACAGATTATCCAGCAATTACATATTAATTATTCATCACCCAGTGTTTCAGAAGCCACCCTGTGTCTCTGTGGTGCAGGAACTCTACTGCTTTTGCAACCTAATGATATGATTTTCCCAGTTGCAGTGTTGCAGTGCTCAACCAGATGGAAGGCTAATGACACAGGGAGCAATAAAGTTATAAGGATGCCTAAGGTTATACCTCACCTCACTTGGAGGAGGTTATGAAACAGTAACCTAAACAAATTCAACAGCCAAAATACAGAAAACTAATTAGATGAGAGATTATAGCTATAACTGGAGTGGGCATGTGTTTAAAGAGGTCTGTATAGGAATTAATGGGAATATTTGAAAATAAACAAATAGGTAAGAAGATCTTTTTCTCATGCATTTCCCAAAAATGCCTTTTCTGACTCCATGTGTAAGTGGCAAGCCTGAGAACTGTGATTTGCATTATCTGTACACATTCTTCGCTGTACATGGTTACTGTGCAGAAAAACAAGATTGATTTCTCATTCTCAAGCACATTTATAATGTCTGTGCAAATGAATGTAGGCCATATCCTGGCTAGATCAATATTTATGCAGCCTACTTTAGAAAGAGCGAGGGAGCTGCTTCAGAGCAGCAGGGGATCTTGTCATATTTTTTTTTCCTATGGTTTCCTCTTTTCCTCATTTTCAGCGAAATTTGTTTGCATAATACTCCATGCTGGCTGACAACTAAAGGGAGTTTTAATGAAGGAAGCCCCACCCCTGTCCCTCCAAAGGCCCAAGCTGCTGTCGGCAACCGGAGGCAGTGCCGGCACTGGGGAGCCCCCGGGGCGGAGGAAGGTGCGTGTGAGCTCGGGGAGCTGCGGATCAGGCCCGAGGAATGTGTGGTTATGGCAAGGTGCGCGAAGGAGACGAGGGTTTGTGCCACTCCCCACGGGGAAGGGAGCTCTCCTGGGCAGCTGGCGGTGGAGCCGGTGGCTTCTGCCCCCTCCCTCCAGCTCCATCGAGCCACTTGTCTTTGGCTTCGCACACTTCATTCCACTTGCGAAAGAGCAACAATTAATTATCCTAATTAAATCCAACTGCGGAATATCGAACACTGTGGCTTTTTTCATACTTCTAGGTTCACCTCTTTCATGCACGCGTTCCCCGTACTGCTTGTCACAGCTAATCTCTTTCGTTCATTTTGAAACAGCGGGTGGGGTAGGAGGGGAGAACGGAACACATAATAAATCAAAAGGCAGTAGCAAAACATTAAAAACAGCCAAGCTCCCAGCAGTATACCAGCATCCATGCTTAAAAAGATCCTCCTAAACAGCTGTTTTCTCATAGCACAGTTTTCATTGTTGTGATGCTTAGGAGGAGGTGGCTTCACTGACCCACAGACTGAAGGTGGCCTCTGTCAAAAACCTTTACTTTTTTTCTGCCATATTTACCAAAAATAAACTCAAGGGTCTTCAAATGCCCCTGGTGGTGCAGGTGTCTTCAAAACAATGCATGTCTTTAAATATTAATGGGGAGATGATTACCTTTACAATACTAGTGTCTTCTGATTCACTATGTCAATTTAATTTGCTATCCAATAAAATATACTTTACACGTATAAGATATTTCCTGAAAGCATTATTTTTTTCGAAAGGAGCTCCACCATGATGCAGAAACGACAAGCTGTAGGCTATTAAATCATCCTTATTTCCATGGCCATAGCACTGAAACTCAGCATTAGCAAATGCAATGTACTGAATGCCTCTTGTAAATAGTTCAATTTTTTCGAGTAACTAACTAGGCAATAAGAACCCTGTCACATCTGTGTTGACAAAGTGTCTTAGTTACTAAATAACTACAGAGATGTTTCCCTTATGCTTGACGTAATTATCAAAATGCCTTTCATTAGCTGGTGAAAGAGTAATTCCTAGAATGTAGTTTGCTGTTTGCAGGGGCATACAAGTCGGAGTGGCACAGGCCAGCTATGCACCCACAGCTAAAAAGATCTTCAGTTTCTTTCTTCTTGCCATCAGCCCCTTGAGGCAAATTGGAACATCTGAAGCTGCCCTTCAAATCAAGTTTCAAATTTGGTCAGACTCAGGCACATGGACAGGAGAAGAGACAACGCAGACATCCTACAGCACAAGTCACAAATTACTTTGTCTCTCTTAAAGCTCCAGCTCCTTGGAGGTAAGGACTTAAACTCTGCATTTGCTTGTTCAGAAAGGGGGGTGTGCAAAGTTTGCCCTAAAAGCCCAAAAGGATGCTGGTTTTGCTACCTCCTTCATCTGTAGGCAAATCTTTCTTCACGGTCCCTGGCCTGTCCTGTTTTAGTACTTAGGGATGATTCAGATTTTGCCCTGCTGCTGTTCACTGTCTACAGATATTTACTCTCTGGAGCCTCTGATAGACACCCCAAATCTGGATGTGTCTTATGGCCTGAAGAGCATGGACTAGTGCACTGCGGTGGGGGACATTTACCATTTGGCATTCATGCTGTGCTCTGCATGGCTGGTTTTTCTCCTATAAATGATGTGCAGCATGTAGAATTTCAGTCTGAGCTGTGCTCAGTGAAGAGTGAACTCTGGAAGGGATCCCACCGGGATATTTACTGTCTCTTACTGACTTGGGGTATTATAGATACCATACAAAAATATTACTTATACCGTAATGTCAATAATAGTATATCAACTGCACCCACATTGTTCCAACGGGTTGCCTTTTAGATATACAGTGATGGAGGCTCCATCGCCTCCAGTCTGGCTGCTGTCTGTCCTCTGCCCCGCTGCCCTGACCAGCTATAATTATTTCCCAGTGACTAACCCGAAACTGCCTTGCTGCCCCACAGGCAGAGAGCAGGGTAATTGCCTTCCGCTTTGCAGCCCCGCATGTTGAAATACTCTCTTTCTTCAGGCTAAACAATGGCAGTGCACTTGGTCTTGCCTCACAGGTGATGTTCTCTAGGCCCCCTGCCCCTCGACACCGTGTCCAGCTGAGGTAGTCTTGTTCTCAGAGAGTGCCACACACCAAAACCAACTGCCTGACTTCCAGCAGGGTAGAGGAAAAGGGCTTCTGCCTGCACCTTGCAAGCCGTACCCTTGTTTGTACATCCCAACATGATGTTTGCCTTTGTCTCAGAAACACAGTGCTCCCAGACTTTAGCCCACGGGACGGGTTCCTGCCCAGCCGTCTGCCAGCCAGGCTATTGCCCAGCTGGATTTGTCTGTTGTTCCTGATAGCACCATCTCATATGAACTTGTCCCTGCTCTGAACTGCACCATGTGTTTCTCCCCATCCCACCCCGCGGGGCGGGGGGGCAGACCAGCATAGCGTCCCCTCAGTGGCACCAGTGAGGATGCCAAGCCCTGGCAGCCTGCCCTGCTGTTCCTGGTACATCTTGACACTGTGCCTGCTGCCACTCTCCCTCTTGCTACGGCTTGACAAGCTTTGTGTCACCCTCTCGCAAATCTCTTTTGAGCTTACTTATGATGAGAATGGCAACAGAGACACTTTCAAAAGTACTCAGAAGCCAAGATACATGACATTTACTGCCTCTCTCCTTTCTGTAAGACTGATGACTAGCTGGAAAAGGAAATAAATTTGCTTTAGCTCATTTAGAGCTCGTTCCTTTTACCACCAAGTGTGAACTAGCCCATATTGGATTATTTGCTCCAATATTTTCCAGAGCATTGAAATGAAGTTGGCCAGTTTTCTCCTTTGCCCCCAGTTTTAAAGGCACCACCCTATTTGTCCTTCTTGACAGGTCACGGCTTGATTCATCCTCCATCAAGTCTTACAGACGACTAACTACTCATGGCCTAGAGGTGTTATTAGCCATGTCTTCAAGTATCTGAGGTCAAAGTATCACTGGCAATTTGCAAATAATTAACTTCTGCATGAACTTTTTCCTTATTAGAGTCACCTATCTTACCCACTGGTGCTGCTGGTATTTGTATTATGCACCCACATGCAACTGGTGTTCTGGAGAAGAGAAATAGAAACTAAAAGGCATTAAATGCTTCTCCTACAGAAAGGAGAGCAATGAAAGCTTTTTCATTTCAGAGAGTAGAGATCATGGAACCACAGGATGCAATTCCTGATGTGATTCACATAGAATGTGATTCCTGATGTCCCTCGATAATCCCCTTTTGGCTTATGCCTCGGCCCTTGCTTGCCCCTGCATGTTGCTGTGATGCTTTGTATGTGCTGCCTGTTGGCTCACAAAGCCTTCTCTTCCTAGGCATTTCCCTCCCGCATTGAGGATGGAAGATACAATTGAAGAATAAAAGGTGGAGCTTTTAGAGAGCAAATAAGTGAATCATGCCCTGCTACCTGTCACTATAAGTAACATCAAGCAGTAAATCAGCAGGTTTCATGGAAACAGCATGGCCCAGGCTTTGCTCACAGAGCCAGCACAAGAGGTATGTGCATTCACAGATATGCACAAATGTGGCTATCACAGACACTCATGACCCACCCCAGCTTGCAGGACCAAATTGAGGCAAATTTCTCACAATGCTGTTACACTGAAAGGAGTCTGTTCAGAGTGAAAAATACTCTTCTTCAGCTTAAATCAGCCCTAAGGAAACTTGGTGCTCAGCCATAGGATTAATGATGGAGCTATTGCACCGCTTCAAACCGGGAAGCACGGATATCTCCAATGCAATGCAGGGAGAGGCAATGAGTGGGAAACAGGAATGCCAGCATACAGGTATTTGACATCATCTTTGAAAAACGCTGGTGGCTGCTATTTGCCACTTAGCCACCATTTCTTTCTTCTCTTTGGCTGACCAAAAAAACCCAGAAACCAAAGAACCATGTTTTGTTAGTAATGAAGAAAAATGGCTCTTTGCTGACAGAGCTGCAGCTGCGCATCCCCAGATGTGCCATGAGCGGCTCTGCTCAGTAGACATATGCTTGATTAAACTGAACCCTGGCTTCTGAAATACTGGAGCAAGGGCCATTGTGGCATGTCATCCATTATAACTCTGTGTTTATTTTTTATTGCTCCTTGTCTGTTTTTCCTGATTTTGATAAGGCCAGAGAGTGCCCTGGCTCAGCGACATCTATTCTCAGCAGTTCGAGGAGAACCGTGCACGGACTGACCTTACTGAGGTGCCTGTCATGTAAAAACCCTTCAGGACTCCCATCTGGAGTCCTGCCTGCACCCCCTTTTCCCTCTCCTTCATGAATATTTATGGTGGCAAAAGTAGATATTGTCTGGATTAGCATGAAACTTCAAAATACATTTGTATCAATAAAATTCATGCATGTGCAAGAGTGAAATAATTTTTCTCTTTTTTTAAGGAAGAGATAGAAGATTAATTAGATTCTCCCCACACTTTCACCCCCAGACTTTACTGGTTTCCACTCTACAGTAAAATGGTGATAGTGCCCTGCCACTCAATTTACATTTTCCTTGGCCTGCGTGTTGCTTTCCTCTTCCTAGGGTTGTCTGTTTTACCCTCCCTTTTTGCATCTCCTTTTTTATCTCACGTCTAAGATCATTGTTAGGTTGCGAGACAGTGTCTTCCTCAAAATGCATCAATAATAGAATAAAAATGGAGAAGCCAGTCAACACTGCAGTAGGGGAAAGGAGTAAAGTAGGTTAGGCAGTTAGCATTCATCAAATATTTAGTGAGTGATACAAGCACAGGCCAGCTGTACGGGATCTTGATATGTTTTCCCTTTGTGCAACTTGGTTAGTCCATCGCACAGGTCCCTGCAGAGCACCCCAGCTCATACCAGTGGCTCTGACCTACATTTTGCACGGTGTGTGTGCCTGTCTTTTCCCAAATGGCAAAACTCGGTTTTCAGGGGGGTTTTGCTCCTATTTCAAGGTGCCTGCAACCATGCACAAGCAAAAACCCAGGATCTGGCCCCTGCTTGCCTTTGCTGCGATGTGGGCTGCTGCTGTAGATAAACGTTCCTAATCTCCTACTGTAAAACGGTATGTGTGTTTCCCCTTTTCTTATTCAACCCTTTTCTTATGCTATTTTTTTTGTTCTTATAGCAGACAGTGCTCTGGGAGAGCATTTCCCAGTGGTAAGATCAGCTGAGCTGGGTTAATTTTTCTAAGCCGCAGTGCTGGAGGGTTGGCTTTGGTTGGGTTTGTTTCGTGTTGGGGTTTTTTTCCCCCAGAATACCAGGAAACCGGCTAAGGAATTATCCTATAATGGCCAGGGAATGGGCTATCAGTTTGAAAAGGCTTTAAGATTCCCAGGGAGGCGAAGGCAGCAAACACTGTGCCACGCCAGGCATTGTCATGCCACCCCCCATGTTCTGGAGGCTTGCTGTGCCTCTGCACCAGGATCCACACGATGCCCACAACCTATGGGGTCAAGTCCCTTCTTACACTGAGCTGAGTTACAGCATAAAGACCTGTGCCTGTCCAGAACCCATAGATACAAGGACCTGGGGCAAATCAACTGCTTTGTCTCATCCCTTAAATCCTGCAGCATGCCCTTTCCACTGCCAAGCTCTTTTTCCCCAGCATCTTAGGTGTAATTGTACTGCTTTACTCAATGACTGCTTGCTGGCACATGGATTCCTCTTCCTTTACAGCGATGCTGGGGCTCCCAACAGCTCCTGCAGTTTGTCTGTGTGCCCTATTCCCCCTCATTGAGCTGCCTGCCAGGAACCTGCACACCTTTTTGGTTTCTGCAGCCCAAACTTGAGGGGTCTTGCTTAATAGGTACCTGCCGAGTGCACGCCTTTGCTTTCATTTTTGTTTATCAGTGTCCCTCTGTACTGCAGCTGTGTGCCAAGGAGCTCCCTACATGTAGGGCAGATTATAAGAACACGAGGCAGCGGGATAAGCAGCGAGGCACAGGCTCAGGAATGTGCTCCAATTTGCTGAAACTGCCTGATGATGCTTACAGCAATCACTTCAGGCTTTTGTGAAGCGTGTAACAAAAGTAGCACCTTTAGGCAAATATAACCCTTATTTCTTCATGTAATAATTAAAACGGCAAATTTCAGGGAAAATATTAATCCCTGTCCGTAGAAGACTTGCTTTCCTCTTTTACTCCAGGCTAGAAGTATCAATGGAGTTAAACATTTATTAATGCTTGCACAGGCACAGCCAGGGCAAGAGAGCTGAGTAAAGGCAAACCTTTCCAAAAAAAAAAAAAAAAAGCCAGAGCATGCTGTTGCTGGCAAGATGTAGGGTTTGGAGGAAATGAAGATGAGTGAGATTGCAAAACTGGGTTGCCTGCGCTTGTAATGGGTCCAGAAATGACTTGTCGAGTGCTGTTGTTTTACCTTTTACCTACCACTAGGTATGCACCTCAACCATTAAAAGGCTGTATCGAGACATATAATTTGTTTACAGCTTGTTATTTTCCATTATAATGACAAGAGCATGATACAAGCAAAAGCACGCTGGCATTTTGGTGCTAGCATGCAGGCATGCCTTCTGAGGGTAGCTCATTGCTTGCCGAGAGCCCAGTTGCAAAGCACTGTTTAGTCCTATTAGGAGTAATTTTGGGGGCAGACTGCGAAGCACAAGTCTTTCCTTTTCCACAGACAAAACATGCACAGTTTAAACTTGTTTCCTTCCTAATTGCGGGTGAGCAAATCACCGGCGCTGTTCTTTCCATCTGGGTCGTTTAGGGTTTGAAAAGAAGAAAATGAGGGAGACAAATTATAACATGAGGGGTTTTGCCTTTTTCCACATACTGGTGCAAAAAGCACTTTTCTGAAAGTGGTTCTCTAACCTCTCTATCACAGTTGTAACACATGACATCATAGAGCTTCTTTTGTAGGCAGGAGCAGTGCTTCCCGTTTCCTGGCAGAACCCTCTGGGTACCAGCTCAGAGGGATGCTCCTTTGGATTGGCCACAGTCCTTAAGCTGACCCGGTGTGCAGGGATGACAAAGGTGGTGAGTCAGCTCAAAAAAAAGAGGACAGAAAGGGAAACAGGAATTGTATTGCTGGCTGAACCTCAAGTGCTAATGGGAATTTGGCTTGCCTGGGACCGGGTGCAAATTTGGACTGGGATGCTGTAAATCCTGATAGTGTCCTCCGCTGGCATTTGGTGCTTCTTCTAAAAAAAAAAATAAAATTCAGATCTCAGAATTTGGAAAAGGGTTTTGAACTTATTTTATTTTTAAGATAAGTTTAAAAATGCAGGAAGTAAAAATTATTCAAAGCTTTTACAAAATATATGGAAAACTGTTTCTTTTGACCAGTCTTAGTAAGTACAGCGAGGTTCTTACTGAGGGGCATAAATGCTGTTTTTTGGAATACAAAAATTTTTCCTAGTAATTTATTAATCTCTGAACCTGTCACGAAGCACAGAGCAACTGTCAGTAATGTGCCCCGTGAACACAAAAATATCTTGGATAAAATCTATCACAAGATTTTGCTTTTCAAACATTTCTCATTGCGGTGAGCGCTGTGTTTGCCAATAAACAAAAGATACAATGAGAACAGGTTCTGTTTGGTACAGTAGTAGTTCTAGGACAATTATTTTGTGGTTATAGAAAAAGCCTTGTTGTTTTCACTGTGTATCTTGAGAAAAATTCTTTTTTTGCCAAGAGATTTTATGAGAAGCACAGGCTGTGCGATAAAACCGTGCTGTATGCTTCATTAAGTCACAGGGAGCTGACATAAAATGCAGGGACTGAAAGCAAGAGATGAAATCTCACGACTTTGTGTGAACTCTCTCTTGTGACAGAGGACAACTCCTGACTTTGGTTTTCACTGCAGCAATATGTAAGTCCTGACACACATTTTTTATTCATAGTATCTGCACAAGTTTCATGCTACAGCTCCATGGGCAAATAAACCTCTTATCAGAGCACTGAACTTCCCATTCTTAATTACATCAGCCCCTTAGCAGGGCATTTGGTGTCTGAAGGCTTCACTTGGGAGCATGGCATCTTCCCTAGTCCTTTTTCCCAACCTGACTCCGGTACCAAGCTCTTCCTGGTTTCCCATGTACGACAGAAATCAATTTCTGATTTCATCAGTAACTTGGGACTCTGTAGTAACCCTAATACTTCTGGGTTTGATGTGTGGGGGTGTTTTTTTGCTGTATCACCAAATCTATGTTAGTGACCAGGACTGCCTTTCAGGGGGGGTTCTGCAGCAAGGGAAGACGCTGCTGACACTGACTGTGGAGCTATTGTGAGCTTGCCAAAAGCCTCGAAATGTGTATTATGCAGAGGAAAGACTTCATCTCTCCTAGTCTAGTCTTGTGGGGGTCCCAGCTGAACTTAAGTCTCTCCGTCTGGAAGTGGTTGTCTCCTCAAAGAGAATCTACTGGGGACACATCAGAAGATGGCAACTTCATCCATCTCCCAGAAATAACCAAGATGCTGCAACTTCAAGGAATTTACAGCAGAATTTTCCTAGAAGCAAGGGGAAAAGGATTCTAAACCAGAGCTTACCAGGATGCTTCTTCTAAAACAACCCTCTTTTTATAAGCCAGGTTATCAGAAGATGTTAACTTTTATTTTTTTTTTTTGCCTAAGATGTGCTTCTGTGGCAGCATAAGTGGTCCTGGATATGTCTGATATATCTTGGGGAAGCCAGCTTTGACAAAGATTGCTTCCCCTGGCTTTTCAAAGTGTGCAATTTCGTCTTCACTGTGACCACACGTGGAAGTGTGCTTTGTCAAGTTGTCACCATTGTCCAGTGCATTTGGATTTTGCTGCTTCTTTGACTTTTTTCCTTGTGGAAAGCTATTAGACACCTAGCCTCTTTTATCTTTTTTTTCCCCTCTGTTATGCCAAGCACATTAATTCTTGATGCAAAACAAATTAAAATGTTGTCAATATATTGGGACAGTTTTAGGGGGTGTCAGTGTACCAAGCTTCCAGTATCTAGGGTGTGCTTCAATATCTGAAATCAATTAGTAGGAGTTTCTTGATCTCCAGTACAGGATCCAACTGTTGTGTAAGTCTGGAAAAACCTCCTACTGTTACACAATATTGTTTGGTTTCACCCTCATCTATGATCCAACTGTGCAATCAAAGCTGCACGAGCGTATTTGTACACCACACATACCTCTTCCTGCCCGACTGTGTGCAGATACACAGAACGAACACCGCTTTCTTGTTTGGGCAAACAGGGAACAATCCTCTTTTGCCTGCAGAGTGTAAGGGAAATGAAGTCAGAAGCTGAAGTAGGCTCGTGACAACTGTAATTTTGTATTTGAACTGGACAGGTGGATGCCATTTTACACACTGGAAAGACAACCAGCTCTTACTTTAATGTACCAAACCGCCACACGTTCCCTGCCCAAAATGAGCCTTGCAAATGAAAATACACATTGTCTGACAGATCCATAGCTTCTGGCCAGCTCTGCTTTCCACTCCTGACATTTTCCCTCTGGGATTCATAAACCCCGGGTCATTCCCATTTACGTCACATGAAAGAGGAGGAGGAAACCCGCTCCCGCCACCCACACACAAGCACTGGCCAACCTTTGTACCTGGGGTCAGTGGAGGTATCGCCATGCAAGATGTTTTGCTCCACCCAGAGAAGGCAGTGAGTCAGGTGCCACTGTACATGAGCACGTGGGGGTCACTGGTGCTGCCCTGGGCTGCAGGACAGAGCAAGTAGCAACTCTGCTGTGGCCTTTAGTGGGGGTGAGAATATGCAGTCTGATGTTATGAGAGGAGTTTTTATCCTCGTCAAGCTTAATGATTTTTGTTTGTTTGTTTGTTTGTTTGTTTTTAATAAAAAAGGAGGGGGCAATTTATGTACCTTCTCCCACACAAGCTGTGAAGGTGGCACAGAAGGATGAAGAGCCATGTACGGAGTGGAGCTGTCTGTGCCCTGGACAGGCCCTGCTGTCAGTGGCTCCCAGCAAGCTCAGGGCTCTGGCACCAGTCACACAGCATGATGAAGCACCACAGCCTCACTTCAGCCCTTGGTTGCACCTCACAAGAGCCATTAACATTGGTGTCTCTCTTTACAGCAACTTTACAGCAACTTTCTTTTCATGAAAAGCTACCTCAAGCTGTGGTCAGTGACTCTGGACACAGATGAAGTGTGGACACCAGCATGTGGCAACCTGACTCCTTATAAGGACCCTCAGAAGAGAGAAATAAAGATCAGATCTCATCATTTTACAGACACGTAGGGACCAGTCTTCATCCCAGAGCTCTTGCAACGCCTCAAAGATAAGCAGGCAGCACTGAAAGAGAGAAAACCCAGCAAACATCTCCTAACAGTGTTTAAATCCTCAGATCCCACTGAAACTGGAAGGCAGAAGTTAGCCTGGAAGATCTGGCCTGAATAAAATAGGACATGGTCGCACCACAGGTTGTATGGTGGTAGAGAAGACAGAAATCCTAAAGTCTCCCAAGTCTCAACCTTGTGCTCTTTCTTCCCAAGTTCATGAGTGCTTAATCTTCGAGAAGCTTACACTAGGATTTCCATGTTTGTTTCAAGTGTTAAAATGAAGCCTAATCCCCTGCAGGCAATCCTACACAACCTTTTTTATTAATTTTTTTTTTTTTTTTAAATCCTAGATGCAAAACAATGCTGGACTTTCTCTGCAGATCTGCTAATACGGAGATGAAATATGATATTGATAGTCTTTTTAAACCCCTTTTTGATTTTTTCCTGAGTTCATGAAGGGTTCACAAAGGAGTGTGTTGGTCCTTTGAGTCTGACCGTCCATTTTAAGTGCCACCTTCTGCATTAAAGCATTAAAGGAGAGGCTGAAAAAAGGGCAATATGGACAGTAACGCTGGAGGGTTTGCTCATGTCCCAGAGCCCCACCAGCTTAATTTGAAACATGGTTTTCACCTGATGTAGTTAAAGCTTTACAGAGAGGATGGTGTGGAGGTCACAGACGTTTTAACCAAGCATGGTACTGTTGACTTCAGAGAGCAGTGAATTCAGAGCAATTGGACTTCTGTGAGTGGCAGAGGGGAAGGACCTAGTTCCTTTTGGATCTGCTGTCCCACCTTGGTTTGTAATTGCCTGATTGATCTTGACACCAAGAGGTTGGATTCTGTCCCTGATGTGTAAATACAGAGCCACCACATGAGCCACAGGCACCAAACCTGGGGCACCTCCTCTGGGCACCAAACCCCTGGGAGATGGGGCCAGATTTTGGAAATGTTGGACCAGAGCTCCCACCAGCACCAGCACTACTGAGAGATACCCGCACAAGCTGTTGATGCCACTGTCTGGAAAAAAAGGAGCTGAGCTCAAGTGTGGGCCTTGATCACTCACATAACCCTGTAAGCCACATCTCCTGGAGATGCTGCTGGCTCTTGGTCATGGCTTTTTCAGAAATCTTGTTCTTGGAAATAGTTAGAGCATGTAAACTGGATTAGCAAAGGGAAAGAGATTAATGTTCTGAAAGAAAAGGTGCTGCATGAAGAGCTTCACTGGCAATTTCGAAGAAAATTAATGACATCTGGTAATACTACAAGGAAGTGAAAATGGGGTCTTATTTTGAGAATTGTTGGGCAATGGTGATTACATTCATAGTTGCCTGAACTACAAGTATACATATAAATGAAAAAATGAAAAAAAATCAGGTGTAGCTATAACCAAAACATGGAATCACACAATAAATAAGGTCAGAAGAGACGATTTGGCCCAATCCTTACCCAAAGCACAGCCAGCTTCAAAGTCAGAATAAGATTTTGCTGGGAGAGCCTCACACATCCCTACCGGAGGTGGTTTGACTGGCATCCCCGTGAAAGTTATTTGCTAATGTCTAATTGGGATTTCCTTGCATACAACTTCTGTTTGGTGCCTCTCATCCTTTCATTGTGCACTTCCAAGGTGATTTTGGCTCTGTATTTCCTGTAAGGTAGTGTCAGACAACAGTAAGGTCTCCTTTCAGCCTCCTCTTCTTAAGGGTGGAGAAGCCCAGCTCTCTTGTCCTCTCCTGGTACACCACATCCTTCTGCTGGACTTGCTCTGTTACCAAGGACCCTACAAGTACACATGGAACACATAGATGTGGCCTTGCAAATCCTTTGTGTTTTCTTCCAGAGAGGATGACAATTTGTTTGGTTTGGTTATATTCTAAGTTCTCTAAATTTAAGAGATCTTGCTTTTTCTGTGTAAATACACTACTAACTAATGCTGGACATATGATACTCAGAAGGATCCTTCAGCTGACCACACATGGCAGCTCCCATCTTCTTATCTGGCTTTTAATCATCAGAGCAAGGAGGTTCCCAAACAACCTTTCATTGGAGAAGTAGGGCAAAATCCAGCCTAATTACCACTCTAGCAGAACTAGAGCAGTCTGTAACAGAAGTCTACAGTGAGCTGGGGTAATGGTAGAGGTTGCAAGCCTTGGACAGGGGTCTCATGATGTCTCTTAAGCCCCTACATTCCACTTCACCATGTTAAAACACAAAACCTGGGCTTGCCCTTGCCTCAGTGCCTGTAAAGCAAAGCACAGCCTGAGGCAGCAATCTCGGGCCACACTTTGGTGCCACTCCTCTTTTCCTCCAAATATGCGGAGTCATGCAAAGCAATCCAAGCAGCTTCTCGCACCCCACCTTCTTTTCCTTGCCCCTGCAGGCACAGGCGCCTTTTTTTTTGTGCGTGTGTAACTAGTTCCACCTTGTCTCTGCAAGAACGGCATGGGCTTCAGCCTAGCATGGTGCATGTTTCCTTCAGGGTGGCCTCTGTGCATTGGGGAAATATCGCAGTAAAAGCTGACCAGCACTGAAGGCTGATCCAGCCTTTGTTTCAATAAATAATCAGGTCGCATAAACTCAGACAAGATCAGCTGTGTGATCTCTGCAGGCAAGTACTTGAGCGAGGAGGGAAAATTCTTCGGTGCTGTGCTTCATGGTAGAGCCAGAGCTTTGCATGGTCTGTGGCCAAGTCCTATCGCATTTGAGGCGAACACATTTGCATCTGGGCAGGCAGGCGCAGGGGAGCAGGGCAGGGCACCGCAGCCAGCTTTGCGGAGCCTGGCTTGCTCCTCTCTACCCTTCCCCCAGGACTCTCTCCCTCCATCCAACCCTCCCTCCCTGCGGGTCTGAGACAAGCCGAGGCACGTGGCCAGCCTCTGGAGCAGGAGCCAGTGCACACCAGCAGATTTCAGCCTCAGGATGTTTCCCTTTGAACATCTTGACAGCAAAAGCTTTCATCCCAGGGAAGACTGACTTGCATCTGTGGCTCGTCCGCCCATGTTACCGGGATTTGCACACCAGTGGTTAAAACCTGGCTTTGGTTATAGGTCAAGTGCTTTAGTGGAGTGGAGCTGCCGAGGTGACCTTCTGCCCCAGCTTCAATCCCCCTGCCTGCAAGGTCTTACAGGACAGCCCCAGATATATGGGATGTCTTACAGCTGAACTGCACCTTGGCAAGGCTGCTTGGTATTCATTCTTTGAGTCCAACTGCTGGCTAACATACAGAGCAGGGGCAATTCATGAGGAAGAAAAGGCATCTTTTTAAAAAAATAAAGTGGTTGGGGTTTTTTTTCCCCTCCAAGAAGTCTGCGAGGCAGAATGACAAGATGCATGAAGAGAACATTTATGCAGACGAGCAGCATGGCCTATTTAAGAGCAAAGTGAAAGAGCAGTTATTCTGCAGCTCCATTCTGATGCTAGCCAAAAATAAAAAATGTCAGGATTCGGCAAAAGGACCACACGCAGCCAAAGAAGCGGCACTGGCAGTGGGGGGGGGTTACGCTGATGAAGGGACCCTGAGTGGGAAGCAAATGAATGCTGAGGCTCCCACTCACAAAATCACCAACCCAGGGTTTGCAGGACCAATTGCCATGAGAGCATTAAAATCCCTCTGTGAGGCAAGCTGGAGGCAGTACAGAAATAAAGCCAATTACTGCTGCACTTGTTTCCTGATGCAGGAAGCCAGGGCTAACTCTGCCCTCTGTTTCTGGCCAGCCAAGCTCACACAGCCAGTGCTGCACCTCAGATAAAGCTCATGGCAAAGCTGCCTCTACATTCTATAGGCACAAGCAAGTAGCTCTTAGGAAAAGATTCTGGAAACCTTTGCAGAAGCCACCACCAACTTACAGCGAGAGAGGGCTGCCAGCTTTGCCTACAAAACAGCTATTTTCTCATTTTTAATACATCACTTAAAGGAGCTCTTCTTTCTTCAGATTTTGGAGAAGGGAAGTAGAGAGTAAGCCTAGGAGAGAGAGTACCTGATTTGTTACACATGGTGTAGCTCCAGTGGGTGCACTGACCCAGTAGCTGTGTTGACACATACAGCAACCAGAGAGAAAGTAAATGCAAAGGGTCTAAGGCAGAGAATTAATTTATTTTGGCGTTTGAAACACCTGTCTCAGATTTCTGAGGAGAAACCTCACTGCGATCAGCAAGAGCAGTTCTCATAATGTCAAACTACGTTCAAGCTTCAGCACACATGGCACTCCATCCCCACTTCCACCCTCCATTCTCTGCAATGGTGATATATAGTGGAATTACCTGCTCCTGTGCTTCTCAAAGGTGATTCTTAATATTTGACCAGTGCTTCTAAACTCCTAGGCCCCCATAGACAGATTCCCAGGATACTTTCCTAAATAGCTCCCAGATAGCTTAAAGTTAGCTCTTCTGAAGTCCAGGGTAGCAACTCTCTTGTCCTTTTTTCTCATTACACTGAAAAACAAACTCAACTATTTCATGATCACTGTGGCCATGACAGCCACCTACTATCATACTCTTCACAACTCTTTCTCTATTCACACACAGTTGGCTCATTGAGTACCTGTGACAAGAAGTTAATCTCACTGAGTACCTGTTGACAAGAAGGACCTTCAAACCTCAACGTTTTCTGAGACCTGCTCATCACAGCAGTATGATATTCCAAGGTGATGCCTGGGAAATTGAAATCTATCAAAAGAACAAGGGCTACCGACCCAGAGTTGTTTCCTAATGACCTATTGAACAACTCATCAGTGTTTTGTTTTGCTTTTTTTCTCTGCAGAGGGGATCCACACTCTTTCTTAAACTAGCATTTGGCCTCTAACTCAGCTGCTCTCATCCCCTCCCCTCTTTCCCTGACTTTCCCATTCCCCCGCTTCATGACTACATCAAGGACGTAGAGATGCACCTACACAGGTCCAGGAAGTGCACAAAGGGCCCTTGTTCATCAGAAGCACACATGACAGCATCATCCCATCAGAGCCCAGCTGCACCTGCCTGGGCAGTGTTCCCAGGGACAGCACAGGCAAATGCCCAAGAGTCAGCATGTGCAGGCCACTTTGTACCTTGGGGCAGAAGGGTCTGCTGCACGGGCTCTAATAGAACTGTGAGCCCCATCCCATGGCCAGCAAACAGCACAGGTGTAGCCTTGGGCTCCTAACACTGGTTGGATACATTTCTTCCAGAGAAATGCCTGCTGCACACAACAGGATTTATGCTTTCAACTTCATATCACTGTTTACAACCAGTGGGATGGGGGACAAAAGCATGTCTGTGTCTCACAGTGGCATGGAAATAATTATGTAGAGAAATCTTAAGTGTGCAGATGACTTGAATTTTAAGACCCCTCTACATATTATAGGCATGTCAACCTCCTTGAGGCATGGTCTGTAAGCTCAAAAAGAGAAGGAAAAAAGCCCCGTGCCACAAACATTCCAACGGCTGGATATTTGCAAAATAGGACAGGGAGTGACACACATGGCTGTATTCACCCTCTCATAAGGGACATGCTCAGAGCAAAGGAAGAGCAACAGAAAAAGAAGGGAAATGCACAGCACCACAGGAGTTCCCATCAGAAGCAGTGGTGCCAAGCTTGGCTATCAACCTTCAGCAGGTGTGCCTCTTTTGGATGCAATTCCCCTTGTAGCTAGCACAACAGAGAGGAAAAACTGATAATCAATTGATCTTAATAGATAATTGTTAATTTTGCCCATTGCTCCCACTGTAAAGGGCATGCAGCAAAGGCTTCTTTCAGCTGCCTGCACCTGAGTGTCTCACTGACACCCAAGCCACCCACAGCTACTTGTGGCAGCAACACCGAGATAGAAAATAAGGCTCAAGACATACAGGAGACAGCCTGGAGAGGCAGCTGGAGGCCTGCTGGGGTTTCCAAGTTCCTCAAATGATGCTAGACATCCATGTGTGGGCTACTTGAATCCAGCCCCCTGCCTACAACAATAACAGAGACAGCATTAAGTAGGGCAGGAGAAGACAGCAGCTCATCAAGGAATTGCCATGATAAATCTCAGAGTGGCGTGTCCTCTAGTTCTTGTTTAGCCAGCTTACAGAGGGCACTTGCATGTGTCAGTGGTGGGAATGAAAGGCCACCAGCTGAACCATAGTCCTAGGGGATTTCTAAGACCTGTGGTACTGGCAGCACAGCTGGGTTGGGGCAGGAGATGGAGGCATATTCCCACCTCACCAGGATTCACTGGGAGCTGCAAGAGACACAGAATCACAGAATATTTTGAGTTGGAGGGTACCTATAAGGATCACTGAGATACACCGACAAAAGCCTTGAAGGCAAGGACAGGGAAGGAGTGAACTGCAGTTCTCAGCTTGTGATTTGTCTGCGTACATTAATCTGGAAGGTTTTTGCTGCTGTTCAGTTTTCAGCTGGCATTTCAGTATGAGGGCATGAAATAAGGGAGGAAAGAAGAAACACTCCGCCTATCTTCAAACAAGTTGTGGTTTTGTTTATAACAGAAGACAAAGATAAGCCTGTCGAGGGAGGAGAGCCTCAACCCTTAGCACTTCAGAAATCCTTTGCCCCAAGCAGAAGCCCCAAGTACCTCAGGGAGGAGAAAAGGCCAGTTTCCAGGCAGAGGAAGCAGGACGAGGGTACTGCTGAGTCACTCAGGTCTGCCTGTTGTGCTGGGTGAGATTCCTACCGCTGCTTGTGTCTAAGCCTGTGTTTCCCTTGGGCTGTAGCATAGCCAGGTTCAGCTCTGCTTCGGTCCCTTGGGGCAGCAGAAGGATCCTGAATACACGTGCATTTCCACTGCATGCCACGCCAGTCTAGAGGTTTGCCATCCTCCTGGCACCCACTTAACTCTGATTACCACTGGACCTCGCCTACTCCTGAGTTTCCAGTTAAATCCCACAAGGGACAGAAACCACACTGAAGCTCCTGTCCACCACCCCATGTCCTGGACACAGGTGGGCTTTGTCTGCTCTCTGTAATTGGTGCTCTATGCATGGGAGAAGACAAGTACAATCTGCTTGATGGTCAGAAGAAAATGAGTCCGGAAAGAGTTTGTCTCCAATTACATTTTTTGAACTTTTAAAGCTCTTTGAGCCAACACATGACATTATCCAAACATAACATGATGCTATAATAAACAACATGGGATAAAAATACATAAACTAATTAAAAGAGAAATAACTTACAGCCAGTGAAACCCAAATCAACAGGATGGAGCAAGGTCTTTGTGGACACACTGAACCAGACAAACAGCAGCATCTCCAGAGGGATGAAACAGAGGGAAACCACAGGAAAACGGCATAACTGAGAAGAGAAAGTACTGTCCAGCCCACCCAGTGGCAAGCCTGGAAGCAGGGATTTTGTGGCTGGCCCTATTGCCTCACTGTGAGCAAAGTGAGGCAAGAACATGGGAGGGGGCAGAGGCAGCACAATGGAAGTGGTGATGAAGGAGGAAATGACCTTGCCTTTCATCTGGATAAGTGTGCCCAGCTGAGCCCAGGTTGCTCCTCCCAGGTGCTATTGCACACCCCACTGGTGAGAGCCCAGACAGAGCCTCTCTGGTCTTCACAGACAAAACAAAGAGCAGGCAAAGCCCTAGACTGGGAACAAGGTGCCTGTAGGATTGCAACATCTCTGGAAATGAAACAACCCCCACTCAATGCATTTGCATTCACCTCTGTGAGGCAGCACTACGGGATTATCACTGCTGTTTGTCTCAGGGAGGGAAAAGTGACGTTTTAGACCCTGAGTGCTGACAAATGCAGGCAAGTGAGTTTTTAGCTGAGACTACAGTATCTGTAAGTTAGAGGAATGTATTTTCTTCCTTTGATAAGGCAACGGCAGTCCAGTGCTGAATCTGCCCTCTTTCACCTGTCCCAGCTGCCTCAGGCATGTGCTGTAATACCTTATTTTAATAGGTCTCAAATGAGCGGTGAAATCCATAACCACACCGTTTAATGGCTTCCACACTGCTGCAAAAATACTCGTGTAAAAGGGTGGCTGCAAAGCCCTGTCTGCCCCACAAGGCAGAGGGACCCCGGCTGCCCCACAGCCCGCCCCGCAGAGCCAGGAGCTGGGCACGGGTGCATCAACAGCCCCAGCCCAAGTGTATCGATGGGGCAGGTCCAGGGACCACCCAAGGCTTCTGGGCAGGAGCAGCAGGAGAGGGAGGCACCTAAAACATGGGTCTGACACCCACCTGGGAAGAGCTGGCTATCACTCATCTGGGATGAGGCACAGGGACAGCATCACCCCAGCAGCACCAAAGCCCCTGGCTGAGCTGAACCAGGGCTGCCGGGCCCAGCGGAGGGCGGACAGAGGCCCCGCGGGAGGCCAGGAAGGCTCGTTAAGGCACATCAGTGCTCCCAAGGCCCTGCTGATGCCAGCTGCTCATTTTTGCGTTAGCTTTAGCTTGTTTTTCCCTCACCCTTTACTGAGAGAACACCCCACCGGTGCTGTGCGTGGCGGGTCAGGGAAGCACAGCTCCCCACGTGGGGACGGTGCAGGCAGCTGCAGAGGCGCCCCCACCATCGCTCCCTCTCCCGCCTTTAACCTCTCATGTTTCCTTCTATCAAAGGCATGGCCAGCTGTAAAAATAATACCCTGGCGTGGATGAAACAAAGCGGGACAATATGCAAACACCTAAGCAGAGCAACGCGAGGCTGTGTATGGCTCAAGAGAGAGAGTGTGCGAAGCAAAATTAATTTTGTTTAATTTTATTAAAGAACCAAGGGTGCTTCCCAGCTTTTAAGTGGCAACAGGAGGAGTCTGACTCGTCCCTCCGTCAGAGATGGGAACAGCTCATGGACCAAAGGGAAGAGAGCATATGGAATGCGTTACCCACGTCTGCCATTGAAGTAAAGAGCTTTAAAGAGTTCAGAAGGAAACTAGATACATTTCCAAACAAAAAAGGCTGAAAAATAGGGGGTGAGTGACAGTGCCCTGTGGGGAGGGGAGAGGGCTCCCATACTCTTCCCTCTGACTGAGAAAGCCTGAAGCACTAAAGTCTTTTGGATATGGAAATTGTCTAAAACTGGTTAAAGATGTGCACTGAAGAGCGGAAAGATGAAACTTTAAGGCATTAATCAAGAAGTCTTGTTCGGGAAATAAAAAAAAAGTAAGGGCCCAACTCTGACTATACACACCATATGTAATGTTGGGCTGGCTTGACCCACTCTGTCCCAGTCTTCGCTCTACTTGCTACTGGCTAGGAAGGTTTTTGCTTTTAAAACAGATTAAAAAGCAGAAATAATTGAAGTTCATAAATAAAGTTATGACCACCACCAAGCAGTCTTGGTCCCACCGTGGCTCCTGATGACAACGCCCACTCCTCTGCCATTGGGTGCAGCAAGTCACTCACCCCCACTCATGCACTAATCGAAACCCGCTTGGAAGCTGTCTAGCTGCTCTGCTTGTCACCTGCCGCTGGCCAGGAGGTGGCATTCCCCTGCCCCAGGGAATCCAAGTGCTCTAGGAAGAGCAGGAAGGTCAGAGCAGATCACCAGCTAAATGCAGGTTGAGATGTAACCTGTGAGCCACAGGATGGTCCCTGCTGAAGTGAACTAAACACCTCCTGCTACTGCTGTCCTTGCCAGAAAGGATGGGGCTGTCAGTGCAAATGAAAACACAGGTCACCCGGGTGCCTGAAATATTTCAGAAACTGAACATCAGCATTCTCTTTCTTCAAACTCCTATGTCAGGTTTTGGGCAGTGGGCCCTGTGTCCTGAGCCAGAAGGCTGCTCAGGAGATGAGTGCCCTGCTCCTGCCAACCTGCCAGGTCTGCACGAGGCGGTGAAGCACAGCACCTTCCTGCCAGTTCTATCACGCAGACATCGGCATTAGGAACCTGCTGGCAATAGATGGCAATAAAAGCATTACAATATTCCGTTCCACAGTCAAGAACAAAATCTAAGAAAGTGCTGCTGTTAAGTCTCTAGCAACTTGGCTAGACATCTCTGGCTTGGACTAAGTGACAGCTACATCTTAGGGCAGCTGCTCTCTCCAGTGGTGCTAGAGGGTGACAGCCTTCAGGCATAAAGCTTTAGTTTCAGAGTATCCAAACACATTAGTTTTAATGTCTAGCTCTGAATTAACATCCCATTCTTTGCCTCCTCCACCTGAGAATGTAATAGAAATGAGATATCTTCCTCAGAAAGGAAGAAAATTTTGATGGTTTCAAAGTGCAGAGTGAAAGTTCCAGCTCCCATTTAGTTGCCTTTCCAATGGCAGGTACTGGCACAGGCTCACACTCCAAGTTGCCCTCTTGCACTGGTTATTTTATTTTGAATTAGCACGCTGTATTATCATTTGGGGGTTTTATATCACAGATTAAAGCATTTCAAGTGCCCCTCCATCAATGCATAGTTCTGGCAGGCACGTGAAAGAGACTTAAAAGGCTAACCAGGGCAAAAATGAGATGAAAAAAACCCCAGGCAAACATAAATTAAAAACTGAAAACAAATCAAAGGGAGAAAGCATCCTAAAGAGTATCTTAGCTAGCTGACAACTCTGTGTAGTTGTAACAATTATGAATACTGTAAGGTTTTAAAGGTACTGTTCTAGTCTGTTCCATATCTACATAACTCAGCCTTATGTAGAGTGCTGGAAGCACCTCTCTCCTGTGTTATGTGTCTGATCTGGTCAGCTGCATTGTGGTGACATGCAGAATTCAGCTGGTTTTGTACCAACTCGACGCAGTTACTCTTTGAAGTTCTTTGCTATGAAATTGATCTGAGCTGCGGTAAGAAATCAAGTGATGTGTGGAAATTTTCTCACCCCAATGTTTTTTCATATTTTTTTTAGTGCTGCTGTTGCTTTCCCCTGCCCTCCTCTCCTCATGTTACTGCTCCTTTCATTCGTGATTTTTATTCTGTATGCTGACAGAGGCCAGGATTTACACGCCTGGTCTGAAATACCCAGGAGTCCTTGTCAAGATGTGCCTCAGAGCCAATCTGGTCTTAAAGGAGTAATTAAAATAAGTCCCATGATGGTTTCATCCAGAAGTCTTGCCACTGCTAAGCTGTTTGCTCTTTCGTTAGGGCATGTGCATATCCTGTAAAAAACATCACAAAAAAAGGGAAACAAGCATTTCGATAGCAACACAATTTCTTTTATGTGTTATATTTCCTCTGCCTAGACAGGCCATCAGTTTCGAATATTAGTTTCAGTTAAAAGAAGAAATCTGAAGCTGTTGAAATTGCATCAAACTACAAATGATATAAAATAAAACTATTTTAATTTACTATTTAATTATGTAAATTATATTTTAGTATCATACAGGGTTTTTTCTAAGAAGTCCCTAACCAGGATTTTAACACCAAACTCATGTGGCAAATAATTTTTTTAATCGACAATCCCTATCTTTCCTTACTCGCACCAAGGAGCATCGGTAGGAGTTAACTCTTACCTTTGTATCGGTTATCCGCAATCTCTGCCTCGGGAAAAACGCATACTTTAGAGGTCAATAAAAAAAATCGACATTTTAGATCAAAGAGGAGAGTGAATGCATAAGTGCTTAAGATACAGCTATTCTATCCTTTTACGAAGTTCAGCACCTTTTTCAGCCTGCATTTTTGTACCTTGTTTTATTGGCCCATTCATACAACAGTGACCCTCTACACTAGTCAGGGAACACGTATCAATATTAAAAACAGTGGGTTTATTACATTCCGTCTCTTGGGCAACATGTTCCTGAGCATGAGATATTCCAGATAAATATCTGATCTGTGGGCCTTCAGGCTAAGTAGAGAGAGATAAGTAAGAGACATTATCCTGAAAGATCCTCAGACTCCCTCAGGAATTATTCTACTTCACAGAAAAAAGCTCCGTGGTGCTCAGAAGGCATTCTTCGTTGTATGAATACAAGTATCTAGAGCCATTTCAGCGCTCAGTAGTTCTTGAGACACAGCTTTCACACTTGGCTGCAACTCTCTGGGTCTTCAATATTCACTGTGACACTTAGGCTATTTTAGCTCTGGTTTGGGTTGGAAGGGAGCTTTAAGGGTCACCTAGTCTGACCTCCCTGCAAGGAGTGAGGACACCTTCCACTAGATCAGGTTGCACAGAGGCCCAATCCAACCTGACTTTGAATGCTTTTCGGGATGGGGCAACTACCTTCCCCCTGGGCATCCTGTGCCAATGTTTTGCCACCCACACAGTAAAGAATTTCTTCCTAATGTCTAATTTGTCATTCTTTAAAACTATGACTCTACTCAAAATTTGTCCCCATTTTACTTGTAGGGCTCTCTTTAAGTATTAGAAGGCCACCATAAGGTCTCCATAGAGCCTTCTCTTCTCCAGGCTGAACAACCCCAGCTTGCTTAGCCTTTCCTCACAGAAGAGGTGTCTTAGCCCTCTGATTATCATTCGTGGCCCATCACTGGACTCACTACAGCAGGTCCACATCCTTCTTATGTTTGGGAGCTCAGAGCTGGACACAGTCCTCCAGGTGGGCTCTCACCTCAGGGGAGGAGAGGGGTAGAATCACCTCCCTCAACCTGCTGGCCACACACTCGGAATGCTTTTTTTTTTTTTTTTTTTTTTTGAGACAACAATTAGTATGCTCTTCATGTGAGAAATACATAAGAAAACCCAGCAGAAACTAGCATCACAAAATCACAAGTCAAAAGTTACTCAGCTTACTTTTAGCTTCCTGAAGATGCTAAAACCAAACTAAACTGAAGTGTCTTATGTGGTACCTCAGAAGTTCCCATCTATTCCAATGGTAGAGTTATGCTGCCACCTACTGTGAAGATGAACCTGAGACTCACATCATTTGGCTAGGCAACATTTACAATAGTTACCACTTGTCTTTCAGTTTTGCCTATTAAAAGAACTTTCTTCTGAAGTATCTGCTACTGATCACTGCCGAGACAGGCTGCAGGCACAAGTGGCCTTTGACACGACCAAGTACAGCTGTCCATATGTTTTGATCTCTAATCTACCACAATGTACAGTTTAATTTGGCTCGGGAACATGACTGTCCACTGCTGTCAGCTCAAAGACTGGTTCAAAATGAGAACCCTATTTCTCTGCTCCAATTAGTGGCCAAGGAATGCAGCAGCCATGGCCAGGGAGGCAGCATGCTCTCCTTGCCATAATGCTCCAAGATGTGCTTTTCCTTCCTCCTTTGTGCAAGCAGCACAGGACTGTAGGTTAGTACCTGGAGCCTGTTCCATGGAACTGAGACAGCACTTGAATTCTAATATAAACCCATGACTATGCCTTTGGGACAGCTCTTCTTTCTCACAAGCACAAGGGCAGTCCACGTGGCCTTTATATATATTGTGCCCAATTCCAGCAGCTGCAGTCACCAGCCCTGAGCAGGAAGCTCTGCTGCCCGAAGCTGCTTTTTTGTGTGCACAGAATTCAGGCAACCTTACTCAGGAGGGCGGCCTCAGGAGGCCCAGGCCAGCACACCTCTAAGAGGCTCACACCACGAGCAAAGCAGAAACAAGCTGTGATGGTTATTTCCATCTCTCTAAAACTGAAGTAGCTTGGCACTGGTCAAGTTTTTCAGTTCTCAATGTACCTTTCCACACCTTTTAACTTTCCACCTACCTTGGCATGATGCATATACGCTCTGCTCCTTCACTTCTGCCGTAGTATCAGCTAAGCCAAGACCTAGGCATTAGGCCACCACTGCCGTCCTGAGGTCGGTTAGCTGGGAAAACGAGGCCATTTGTTCACTCACAGCAAGCAGTGTGCATCATCACAAGCCCTTATGCTCCCATCTTTCCAATCCTCCCCACAGCCTGCCTCATTACTGATTTTTTCTTCCAGCTTTAGGTACCATATGGTTTGTACAAACAACAGGTTTGTACAATCTGCAGCACCACTGCAAACCAGGAGCAGTGCAGTACTCAGGAGTCACTCCTGGACAGCTTGGATAGCTGGTCAGGCCAACTAGCTAGTGGGATTTTCGCATTTACCTTCAGGGCATTCAGCGGCTTCCAAACCACTCAGCAGGGAGAGAGAATCTCTGTCTTGAACTGCAGCTGTAGTTAAACCTGACTGCACAGACAGTGGTGGTGCAGCCAGAGAGGACAGCCAGGTGCAAGTGCTGCCAGCAAAACAAGTCTCCGAAAAATGAGGTGTTTAATACTGTTTGCTGTTCCAGAGGGTAAGTATTTTTACATTTCTGAATTGATAAATGCAACCAGGATCTGTCAAAGTCAGGACTGTTTGCAGCACAGAGGCAAATGAATGTAACAGCAACTCAAGATGGTACTGTCAGTAACACACTGTACTTTCAGAGTAATATGATAATTTATGAACTCCTTGGACAGGTGTTTGCACTCCCTTGTGTCCAGGGAGGGGACAGGAGGCACTTGCAGCAATGGAAGCTGTGTGATGGTGTCCGTGACACCCCACCATTATTATGGGAGTTGCCTGAAGAAAAGAAGTTGGGTTCATGGGCAACTTTCAGCCTCCTCATCGCCTTAGCTGGTTTCTCAAGAAGTAGGTTGTTCTAGGGAGTAAGCTGGGATAAAGATCCAAGATAGTCTGCGGTCCTCAGCTCCATAGATAAGCTGCAGCTAAGCAGCAGGAATTAGAAACACTGTCTATATAGTAAAGTGAGGTGACAGAGTCCTCAGTACCCTTCCCTTCCTGAGTACAGCCTGAGCACATTCAGATACTACATTCCTATCAGACCCCTCAGCTGTAAGCTGCGTATTTCTAAGCTTCTTCCCTACTCCTGGCAACTCCTGCTGCCCTTCCATATATTTTAGAAACAGGAGAAAGATCCCACTCTTCAGTTATTACATGACTACCACACACATCATTTGCATGGCAGTCAGAAAAAAGAAAAAGGCACGTTTGGGTTTTAGCCCAAATCCAGGAGCCATCACATTAAGATAGGCTTAACTGTTCTGAAAGAGCTGAGGTCCAAGTCCTGAGTCCATTACACAAGGTCACCCTCTCTCTCCCAAGACATGTATGTATCTTAAAGAAGTTTGAATCAAGATACAATATAATGACTTCAGACACAAGACTGACTTCAGTTTAAGTCAAATACTCTCAGCTTTGTCTCAAAAGTGACAGATTCCAACCAAAACGGTACCTTTGGCAAAACATTCCATGATCCCATCCCTATACTCAGTAGCAGTGATTCATCATTCTCAGTGATAAATGACAGTACATGCAGACAGGTACTTTTTTCCTTTTTTTTATTGCTGTTAATTCAAGGAAAAAGGTTGCATAAAATCCAATCTCTTCTAGAAATATAAGTGACCTTTCCAGTACATTTCAAATATCAAAGTATATGGTAAACATACAAATAAAGAGAAGGTAACATACCTCCTATTTACAGTACAGTATTTTAAATCATAAAATAAGTTCCATAAAGTACAACTGGCAGGTAATTCACAATACAAGTCCATTGGTGGTTTAACACCCTCACTTAAACTCAAACGCAGTTCATTCATTTCAAGTGGTCCAAAAATACCCAGATCAAATAAAAATTTTAATCAAAATAATTTTCATTTACTACTTAAACTTTTTTTTTTTTTTTTTTTAAATTAAAGCTTTCATCTACCTCCCTCCCCATTCCCCCCCTCCAAGAAAAAAGGTTCAAAAAGTAAACTGGTGCTATAAATATAAATGCTACCTAAGAACAAATCTAGTAATCAAGCTTTTTTTTTTTTCCTTCAAGTTTTTTGTTTAGCAATTTATTAGATGGCTGAACCAAAGATTGATTTTTATTTCGTCCCTCTACCGGACACTGGGTCTGATTTTAAGAAAGAACATTTCTGCCATGAACTGTGAGGAATGCCAAACCCTATGGATATACAGTGGTAGTTGTTCATCGGTGTTGAATGCAGCAGTCAAAAAACACACTCATCTTCCAGATAACCTCAGTGCACTTTAGGAAATCAAATATTACCTGGAAGCAATTTAGTACATATATTGGCTTTTAAAAATAAAATAAAAAATACAGCAGCATTAAACTTACTCATGATACTGACATGTTTAATACCATCTTAACACTCATTTCAGTCTTTCACATTATACCGTAATTACGCATAGTGGTAAATTGTTATAAAATAGTGACTTTGCTATTTGGTAGACAGGCTCTAATACTAATACCTGACTATTTTGTAGAAAACCATAGCTTTTGTTCAGTCTGAAATAAAACATTTACATTCTAAGTACAATGCAACACTGTAATAGTTTAGGAAAAAAATAATCAATCAAGTAATGTTCATCCTGTGTTGACACGATGTAGAATAGCTTTAAAAAAGGAAAAAATGCTGTCAACTTTCATTACAAATGCAAACACACTGAGTACAACATTCATACCATTTTTTTCACCTTTGTTGCTGAACATACAGGCTAAAAAGCTACAAGGAAAGAAAAATCTGTCAATTTAAGCTCATTCATTTTTCTCAATCTGTTCCAGTCCACACAGTTTCAGCCCCTTCCTGCTCTGTGCATTTTCACTTTTTTGGGCCTCTCGAGAGCTGCGTATATGAATTATTATCAGATATAGTACACGTACAGTAGTGTGTTTTCCTTTGGACTCTGCTAATAGGACGTTTGAACATCTCCCCTCAATTCACGAGCATTAAATTTAGAGTATGGGCAGGGTCTGTATGAACTGCTAAACACTCATGCAAGTCCAACGAATTCACGTGGACAACCAGGGAAAGAAAAGAAAACAGCAGCATAAAGGAGAACAGGGAGGGAGGGAAGAAGATTGTGGTGGGGAACATGACCAAGTTTCTTCTTTCACCATATGGCTGCTCCACCAGTGATGTCAGAGGTCAGAGGAATTTTTTTTTTAAAAAACTGCAGTAAACATTGCACATGTCTCAAGTCTTCAGTGCAAAAGCATGGTTCGAATGCTCTGTCTGATTGTTTGGCTGTGTGTTTGAATTACATGCATTATGCAAGCCTTTTGTAGAACCAAGAGGAGACCAGGGACTCAGCTTTCTTCTTTTGTACGGAAGAGAGGTGCAAAAGCCATGAAAAATTCCAAAAGAATATAAAACCGGGAATGTCCCAAAACACAAGACCAGCCCCCTCCCTCCCACACACACCTTCCCCCAGTTTCCCAAGCTTCAGTTTAAGTAGGCAATGTTTACTTGTTTCAGTCTGCAGAATCCAAGGTATCATTGGAAGGGGGAGGGGGAGGTGCGTATCTCAGTCTGTAAGTGCCTAAAACAGGAAAGAGAACTACTAAGTCACTGCTCACAATTAAAATGGATCACAAAACCACTACAAGGTATCAAAATGGACATGCTCTTCAAAAGGCACTATCATCCTCCAGTCCTTTTAAAGTAGGTCCTTAGACTTTACCCTGTTTTCTTTCATCTGCTTGAAACTTTTCTTTCAACTGTAAATTTAAAAAATAAAGATATAGAGCATAGATATAGGACTTGAGCTTTACTGGAAAAATGCAAAGAAAAGATGACCCCCATCAAGGTTCATCTTTCCTGTTCCAGTCCAATCAAACAAGTGAAGTCAGAATGGGCACAAGTACAAGCACCAAAAATAGCTTATGCTCAATGCAAACACTGCACTTTCCCCCATTCTTCCAGATGGAGAGAGAAATGGAAGCCATTCCTTTGATTTTTAGTTTCAATTGGTTTCTGCTTTTTGCTGCAACTTGTCTGAAAAATTAAATGTATAGCATGATGGGACACAGAAGGATAGCTGATTGTGCAAAGGTAAGCCTTAGTTAGATTATGAAATGGCCAGTCTATTGTTTTGTTCTTTAGATTCTCACAAGTTCTAGAAATCCAAGGTCATATCATAGACAGCAATTGATGTCTTTCACTTTTTGCCAACGAATTCTCTCAAAAAACACCCCATTGAATGGGAATGGAAGAATTGAAACAACATGCATGTCCTGACATAATATCAAAAACAGGCCAGTGAAAAAAGAAGGACAATTTAGGACTGGTATCATTTGACTTTCCAGCTTCAGTTCATACCCATTTTCAACTTCACGCTGTGAACCCTGTTTCCTTGCACTGTTCTACAAGATTTTCAGGCAGAGATAAGATACTTTGCAGTTTTAGAGCAGGTCACTAGTGCACAACCATTTACACAAAACATACACACGCACGCACACCTTTCTGCAAGACCAAAACCAGCACATTCAGAAAGGTAAAGAGAAACTGCTAAACTCAAAAGCAAGTCCGCTGGGAGTTATCATGATTACCTTGTTGACTGGCCTCCATGGATGACTGCTTACAGTCCTGCGCATAGTGTCCACTTACACCACAATTGTAACATGAAACATTCCCATTCTTCTTGGGTCCTGACCCATTTGTGTTGGCAACTACGTTAGGTGCTGGATATACAGGATAGAACCTCGAAAATCCTGCCATCTGCTGCATACCATAGTTGGCTTGGCTCCCCATCACTGGGTCATGCATAAGCCCGTTTGCATACGGAGACTGAGGCAGGAAGAACGGAAGTTGTGTTCCATTGCTTTGATGTGCTTGATTGAGGTAGCTGCCATTGCAAAGTGATGGCAGAGGGAAGAAAGATGGAACTCTGTAGACTTGTCCATGAAGTGGGTTATGATAAAAATAGCTATTAATCTGAAGGCTGCCATTGGTCCCACAGCTACACCTACGTCCGCAAGAACCACAAGGACCAGATCCCAACTGCTGCGGAGGTAACATTGTCCCGTTAGTGTTATTATTCCCAACAGCGTTTATGTAGGATGTGCTGTCACTCTGTGCAGTGCTGTGTGTTAGAGCGGGGCTCGGGCTGGGGGCAGGGCCTGGCGTGTGTGTTGGTATTGCAGGAGGAACAGAGGACTGGACCTGACCAACACCTAAGCCAGCGGACTGAGGTGGTGAGGAAGCTGCTCCAGTGCTCAGCACGTTTGTATTCTGGTTGGGCAACACACTGGTAGCATGAGGACTGCCTGGCAAAGCGTACGAAGCTGGTGGAGGTGGCGGTGCTGCTGTGGAGAGACCAGCTGCTGGAAGAACTACCTTTAGATTGGTAGGCTGAGGGATTGCTCCTGGGTTTCCCTCAATGTGAGGCACCATTTGATTCAGTCCTACCACCTGGGATGCAGGTTTTGTGATGGGATCTGTAGTAGGAACTGGGGATCCTGGGAAACTACCTGGATTGTGGACTGGGATAAAGGCAGTATTTGGTGATCCAATACTTAAGTTTCCTGTCGGCTGCTGTGGTCCATTAACTGTGCAACTCTCTGATGATCCCTGGGGAGAGGGCATTTTCAATCTGTGTATTGCCAAATGCAAAGCAGGGCTACCAGGCTGGACAGAATGTGGAAGAAAAGTGGATGGGACTGGCAAAGGGGAAGCCATCAGCTCAAGACGTTTCTCAGGTTCACCAGAGGTGACTGGGCCCAGTCCACCAGGCGGGGAATTCGCGGACTCTCTCACTGGCGAGACAGCGACAGGCGTGGTAACAAGCATTCCCATCGTTTTACCATCTGCAGATATGGGCGGTGGGACAACTGATTCCGGCTTTTGGGCAGCGCTGTGCATCACACAGTGTAAGGCAGGCATGAAGGAAATGTGTTGAAACTTTGCATTCAAAGGATCTTCTGAAAGGCTCCCATTTTCATTATTCACTGAAGAAATCTGAGCAGATGATTTGTTCATATTTGATGAACTGACAGCACTGTAGCCTGTAAACCTGGTTGTATTTTGATTCCCAGAGTCCTCAGAATTGCTGTCTGTATCTATAGGGACAAAAGCATTTGTCAGTCAGAAGAATGAATCTCAAGCAATAGAGAACCATGCCCTGGCCTCGTCTACCCATACAAAACCTCGTAAGTTTGATGACATGACCGATAGTTAACCCTTCCCAAACTGTACCAACTTTGAGATTCTTTTCAGTCATCCAAATTAAGCTAGGTCCATCTCCATCATTTGCCTATATCCACCTGCCTAACTAGCTACTGTGTCTTTGACTTGTGTATATCTGCAAATGTGAAGAATAGAACATGGACTGAATTAGGAATTTTCATCTGCCTAGAAAGACATTACCACAGCTTACCCAAATTTGGAAGGAGTGGCAAACTATCAGTACAAAAAGATGGAGCTCTCAGACATAACACACATAATTTGATATAAAACCAGCCCCTTTCATGCCAATGTTTTTCACATTACTGTCCTGTGGAAAAGTCTCAAGACAGCTATGCCACTGAGGTCAAAAAAGTACTACATATATGTAGTAACCTAAAATTCAGTGGTATTCAAACAGTCCTGCTATTTGCTAGAAGCCTTCAAATCATCCAGACATGAAACCCACAGAGCAAAATAGTTTTCATATACTACTTACTTACTTACTACTCTGGCTAGTTCAGAAAAAAAAGGAGATAATAAAACTAAAAAACTAATTAAAATTAATACAAGAAAAACATTAGTCTAGGAATAAAGGCATTTATGCACACTTTCCATAAATACAACCTCTGTCTTTTTCTTCTTCACTATCAAAGCTTTCCCTCCCATCATGTCGGGGACTGGAAGGAGAACTGTAACTTTCAGATGATGTTTCTCCACAAGTATCATGACCAGATCCAGCGTCCAGATTCAGATCTAAAAATAAAAGTTGCCATTTTTATTTTTAATCTCAATGTATGGAAATGAGATTATTTTGGTTTGCTCACACTTCACACTAGTGATTTTTGTCTGTTCCTACTTAAATGGCATCTGTTCCCTGTATGCCTAGCATTTCCACCTCCAGCATTCAGGACTGGTCTTATCCCTAAATCTGTGATGACTGAATCCTTGGTGTTACACAAGGTCATACTGAAAATTGATATTTATGCAAAGCAGTGAAAAGAATGATGACCCTTAATGACTTCTGCTTATACCAGATCGCACTACAACAGTAATTTCCTCTGAATGGTAGCAATCAAACATTCCCATTTGAAGAGCTGCAATATCCCTCAGTCCTACCAGCACAGGCAGAAAGCTAACTCAGCAGGCAACAGCAAAACAATACACCGTTTTACAATTCACTCTTCTAGAACAGGCTTTAAGCAAACCCTATCAACAAATCCTGTTTAAAGAAAGAGTGGTGAACTGAAAAAGTGTTAAATTGTTTTCTGATTTCTGAATGGATCATGGGACACTCATTTGCTGGAAACCAGCTTTCAGAGTCAGTAGCTACCATGGTTTGGCTTTCAAGTTCAGCCTCAGAGGGGAAGAAGAATGACAAACTCACCCTCTCTCAGAATCTATGCCAGACATTAGCTTCAAAGAAACCTCAACACCTAAAACATTGGTTGGCAAAATTCCAGTACAAAAAATAGAACACTATTACTTATTTTATTAATTACAATAATAATTTATAAATAAAGTAGTACTTTAAAAAAATTTGTATTGCTACTGCAAATTTTACAGGTTGGGATGGGTCATCAAAAAGCTGCCTTCAATTCTTGAAATAATTTCCTGGATTAAACCCATAATCGATTAAATTATTTTAATAAATGCTCTGAACATCCAATATAATCTGAAGTCCCACTGTCAACTTCCAATCACTGAAAACCAGAGTCTAAACTCCTGGTCACAAAATATCGAGTCTTAAAAGTTACCAGTGTAACTAACCCATGTCTCAGAAAAGCTAAAAACAGGGATCAAGAATGGAAGAAAACCTGATGCAGTTAAGAACTATGGACTCAAAATAGGGCATTCCAAACCAAGCCTGCCTATATAAAACTAGGCAGAGATTCAGACTGCAACATGATCTTTTGTCATTAGACTATGTCTCCAAAAAGTATCTCAAAAGACATTTTAATGTTTATATATAGGTAGAAAGCCCATCTCTGAGCAGGACATAATGGCTTCCAGGTTCTGCGGGTTACAGCTGTTTCTTGAACCAGCCAACAGGGATCAGGCAGGCAGTCTCTCGTCTGTAGAGTGGGGAGTAGTGAGCAAACACAACTACGGCAAAACATCCCCTAGTTAACTTTGCACTATGTCACCCAAACTTGCACCACCTCCTAAAGTCATTGTCAGTTCATAAAAGCTTAGTGCCTGACTACAAAACCAGTAATCAATCAGAAATGTACACAGAAAAGTTCTGCTGTAAAGCATGTTTTCAGCTTGCACAGCCCCTAACTCTAGGTTTGCAAAATTGTTCTGGTTTTGATAAGTTTGGGAACTGAATTCTTAAAGTTTTAGTCAAATACTGTTTGTAGAAGGTAAAAACACTTGCCCAAAAAACACACCAGTAATTCAGAATGGGATCCACCTGGAACTCTCAAATGTAAGATGCAGAGAGAAGAAAGAATGAAACCTTAATCAAGATTGTACCACAAGTGGAAGCAACAGAAAGACAAGGCTCTTTTAAGAATCCTTTCAACACTTATGCCAATTAGGTGGTGTAGGAAAAGGCAAACTCTTTGTCAACCTTCTGTCATGTAAACTACATATAAGAAAGGCAAGGCTGCAATTGTTATTGTTAACACCAAGAAGGCAAAATCAATGGGTAGACTTTCAGAAATCTGTAATAAAAGCTTGGAGACACAAATATAATTTTGTCTTACAACTGACTGATGTACACAAGTTTTGGCCTAGATACTACATTTTGCTGGATTACCCAAACCTGAAAACTCTGCTAGGGCAGCACACACAGTTCTATATCGTTGCTCAGAGTCACTTGGTTTACACACTACAGTTCATCAACAGTTTGCACCAGAGGTTTTTATAAAGGTTCTTCGTGGGCCGCTCCACAAGAGATGAAGAAACTCGTAGGCTGCAAAGAGAACACTAATGACAATATACTGGGACTCCACACACTCTAGACTGCTAAATTTCATACAGAAGTAACTCAACAGTAACTGCCTCTGCAACTACTACACCAAATAAATCAACTTATGGAGACTTTGGTAGTATTTTGCCACCTACCCATGAAAAGAGACACACCCTATGCAACTGCATACAGAAGATTGAGTCTAATGCGAGTCAAAGCACAAACTAGACTATCAACATGGTGACTTTCACCAAAACAGATTGCAGACTTGTGATTTCCCCTTTACAGAAGAACTTTGAATAAATCAGCAAAGCTGCAATTCTGTTTCTGACAAACAGCTTGGGAAAAAACACCTTACCTTTTGCTGTCCCAGTACGGATGTGCTGTGATGCTGCCACTCGAACTCCATTGCTCCTGTTATTCAACCGGCACTCAGTTTTCTTTGCTTTCTCCCTGTGTAAATAATTTTCATGGGTTTTTTTGCAAATGCATGGACACAATAATAACCTAACAAAAAATAACCTACCATGACTGAATGCATAATGTGACTATAAAAAAAAAGCAGTGACTCCAGGCCAGAAACGTGCATATAATAGACATAACATGAAATTTAAATAATAAATGAATAAGTAAAGGCTGCTGGTGCAATATAACAGGAACTAATCTGCAAACAGTGTTATTAAATACTATGAATAGAGATCTAAATAAGAAAAGACACGAAAAAGGAAATGGTGTAGCTGATGCTGTACACCAGTCTGGCATAAAATCATCTGACTAATGGAGTAACAAAATGGCACAAACTCTGAAGTAAGGCAGATTATAAGGGTGGAAGTGCTTTCACTTCTCACTGTGCAGGGTTGTGTTGCCCACAGGAAGTTCTGAAGCCCTCTGATGTGCAAATTATCTTCAATAAAACATTTCAGCCAGTTACCACCCACTGCATAATGTTAAATGCTGCTGTCAATCCTTATTTGATTTTCAGTATATTTGGGACAGTTTAACACCTTTTAACTTTCAAATAAATATAAATGGAAAAAGGCAATTCAGTATTGGTTAAGAACCTACTTCCACTCCTTGTTCCACAATAGCAAAAGAAAGCATGTAACTGATTGTAGACTCTGTTTATCAGAGTCAACACATTATACTCTGGTTCTGGATTACCAGTCGCTTTGGAAACTTACTTTTCCAGTTGCGGCTTTCCTTTCTTCTTGCTTACTGCAGACAGACTTCGTTTTTCCACTGTATGCTAGACAGAAAATACAAAGATGCCAGTAAAACAATAGAACTTGTACTATGAAAGCCAACAAAAAACCCTGCTAGACCAACAGGTCTGTGAGCGCAAGCCCCGTGTGCACAGAAGTCCTATAACCATCCAAACAAGTACTTGTTCAGTGCATCTGGGCCTCTAAAAATAATGCATCTTGTCTTGTGTTTATGCCATTATCAGCAAAACACTCAGCAAATTGCTACTTTAGAATTACTACTAGCTGTTAGTAATAGCTCATATTTGACAAAGGAATCAATCAAATCATTTTTTGTATGCTGTCCTTCCTCCTGAGGATAAAATCAAATGTGTTTCATCACATACCTGGTAAAAAGGCTAATCACCAGGCTTAAGGAGCTACAAAATTTATTGATGTAAATGGAATTATTTGATAGCTGGGGGTGGGAAATACATGTGACAAATTCTTTCTACATAGTGACAAGCAGGTCTCTAGCCTTAAACTGGAGGTTTAAGCTAGTAAACTCTAGAATACAACCTAAAAGCACATAAGAAAAAACATAGCATCTACACAATTCTTTAAGTATGCTATTACTAGCTATTAGTAATAACTCATATTTGACAAAGGAGTAAAATTTGTGAAAACTCTGAAATAATATGTCCAAATGGTTGTATTTGGACTTCCTTTAAAAAGAAAACAGCTTTTTCTCTGCTTTAGTAAAGTAACTTTTTCCTTGCCTCAAGCTTTCAGTATTTCAGGCTTTGATGCCACCTACCATTTCACCTTTAGAAGCAATCTCAATTCATTATCCTGCTTTGTGAAATAAGGAAACTGGTTTTGTTTGGCTTGCTATTCCCCACAAAATAGTCAATAGCCAAATTCTGCATGTAGCATAAGAGTAACAAGCAATTCTAACATTCAAAGTTTTTCAGATATAAGCAGTGAGCAGTCTTCCTTCCCCCAATTTCTGTATATTATTTATAAATATTCTTCTCAATTATATTGACAATGAGATTGAGCACTGAAGAGACCCAAATCGCACAAAAAGTGCATACACATTTAGCTATTAACTTTTTTTCAAAGATTAATACTTAAGCTACCTAAATAATGCAAGTAAGATAGAAAGAAAACATTTAACCCGTTGTACCTCCTGTAGAATTAATATGATTTAGTTATTAATATAGTTTCTAGTTTGTTCCTTGCAATCAGAGAAATTGCCCAGGCGTTCTGAAATCCTCTCTGATGACAACACTACAGTTATAGGAAAGTGCCTGATTAGAAATTAACACTAGACTTTTCTGACTATTTGTATCCTACTGGGAAGTTTTATTTAATTCATAAACAAAATATGCAACTTTCTGAGACAGTGGTATGTAATTATGAGGAGTTTTCTAATCAAGGTAACTCAGGAGCAACTTGAACTTCAACACTTATTTACACAATTTTAGCAGGGCCCTTCATCTTTTAAAGCTAAATCTCATCACATGTAGTGGACAGTCTTCTCAAGTGTCTCAGAATATGGCTTTGAATTAAAAATAGCAACATACCTGGTCAAGTAGATTTGTACAGTGCTCTGGGTGCTGCTGGACAATACAGCTTTTCCTTCTCCAGTCCATTACCCCATTCTGCTCCGAGTGCTGTATGTTAAGGCTATCCAGTGAAGAACATTTTGCACTGCTAGTGCTGCTGAAAAGAAAAAAAAAAACCAAGTTATGCTGATGGGAACAAACTTGCAGGCTTTTCTTACCAACATACATATTTCTGCATCAGAATTAGAATTAGAATTAGCATTAGAATTTTCAAGCAATTTAAAAGATGTAAATTACAAGAGTTTTTGTGTTCCAAACTTATACTAATGATCTGAACATAACTGGAGTTTCTTTTTCATTTGTCTGCTATAATTTGATGCAACATTCAGAACAAGAGTATCTGTAGACAACAGTAACTGAGAGAAGACTTTCTTTGAATAATATTTCTACACAAAAAGACATGGACAAGTTCATCTTCTTTCTTCCTTATCGTTAATGACAAAGCTGGAATTACATCGTAATCCCTATTTCAGAATTCATGAGATATTTAAGAAAAGGAGTGCACCGTTACCTACAGATGACACTGAAGCTGTCCTTGTTTCAATTTCAAAATAGTCATCTTGCTGTATATTTTTACCTTCAGGACTGGTAGTTTTGAGTAGTGCTGGGAGAGTGGAGTTGTATTTGGCATTTACTTTGGACTTCCAATGAAGCTTTACTCTACAGCAGCCAGTCAGAAGCAATATTTAACTAGGTCTGACACCACTGCTCAACAAAAACTGCTGGAAAATCAGTCAGTGTTCTGACAGAGTCAGTAGGGTACATGGACCTATAAACTTCTCATGTCTCCTACAAAATCATGCCTTACTGCTGACAGGATAAAAAAAAAAAAAAAGAATTAACACTTTTAAATTCTTATCAAAATACTTATGTTGATAATTGAAAGTGCCTTTTAATTCAGGGCTGTCGGCAAGCTGCTTCATCAAGGTTATTGCAACATGAAATGTTACTCAGTTCCCATGATGGCAGAAATTCAGCTTACTTGAAAGTACAAGTTATGCTGAAATTCCAGTAGTTACTTACCAAAAACCTCTGTAGATAAGCATTCAAACTACTTACAAAATGTACAATAGAATATTAAAAAAAAAAATTTTAAGAAAATGGAAAGAACCCAAGAGGGTCCCAAAAGACAGACATAAGCCCCTGATCGAGAAGATGTAAGCAAGGTCACTTTAGAAATTCCACCACATGGAGGTACGTGATTTCACTGCCAAATCTGCAGTCATTTCATGGAAGCTGTGATATTCTGTATACTTATTTAGTATGTCTGATCTCATTCCTACCAGTAAATTTTTGGACTTCTCAAGAGTAAGGCTGCAATACTGAATGAAAACAAAGGCGGACATATGCACAGTGTACCAGTGCTATTTGAGATGAACTGCTCCTGACTCTAGACAGTGTTATGCATACTGAAAGCAGAAAAGTTTCCTTCAGTGCCATTTCTTTAGAACCCATACACGGCAGGCACAGATTTTAAGAAGACAGACATGGGGACAGGAGAGAAGTAACAGACCACTAGCAGTAAAGTAGTAACCCATTTTCCCCTCTTAAGTAACGAAAATAATTGTGAGCTAAAGGAGTTTCTTTCACACAGCTTTGTAGACAGGTCTCTCCCTTGCTTTCCTAACTGACAGATCCTAAACTACAGTCATTATACAATGAAAAAACAATTTCTATACCAGTAACTACATGCTACTAAGTTTGGATCCTGCTCTTACAACTTCATAATAGGCTGTTTAACCACCAGTATAATCACACATTTTGTCAAGATGACTCTCTCTCCTTGAAGAAATGTAAGTCAAAAGTAGGACAGTTAAAAAACAAAACAGACACAAACTACTAAGTTGCCCAATTGGTGAGTTCACAAGAATTTTGTTTGGTAAAGATCTGTGGACCTTAACCAACACTGTTCTGTGCTATGTTTATATTCTAATTATTGCAATTCCAGGTAAATTTTCACCACAAGATAAATACATTTTACAGATAAATCAACACTACAAAACTGTAAATCTCAATAAATTTTGTATCCATTTCCCCTCCCTTAATTTAATTGAAGTATTAAACGACTATGTGCAAACATATCCAAAGTTTCTGGTCAAAATACATTAACGGTTGAATTCACATTAGATACTTCATAGATCTGAAAGCATATATAAACTACTTTAATATGGTTAAGAATTGCTTCCACTAACAATGGACATAAACCAGCAAGGTATGCATGCATCTGCTAGTAAGTAAGGGAAAGAATGGACTACCTTCTCCAATAAGGTCATCTTTGAAGCTACTTAAGCTTAAAATCCACAATACTGGAGATTTTCAGTGTAATCATGGGGATGTGTGAACACAGGAAAATACATGCCATACAGATTTAAGCTACTCAGCTTGTAAACACAAATCAAAACATCAATTCAAACAGTGAAGATGCACAAAATTTGGGGAAACGAGATATCCAAATGACCTAGACCTACAGATTTAGAAATAAGATCATCTGAATTATTTTTCTAATACAGATTAAGTACATTAACCTCACAAACAACAAAAATAAGACCAGAACACCCCACCCTAAACAAACAAAAGCCTCATAAACAAGCCTTAATCTAGAAGGACACATACTCTCAAAGCACTAACAAATGAAGTTCAGACATGTAGCATGGTCACATCACATCTTAGTACCTACTTGGCAACAGGACCTTTTCCATTATGTTTCTTGTGAACTGATGTGTGTTGCATTACATCTGAAAAAAAATAAACAAAGCATAATTTCCATAGCAATTCCCATTTCTTCTTTTAGATCAATCCAACAAATTCAGCTTTCCATCACTACCAGACACATAGCAGAACACAGCTCCATTAAACAAGGTAAGGCTTAATTTACAGTGCTGAAATTAACAGGTGTTGCACAGATGACAGATCAGTTTGTACAGATGATATAATCAAGACTCTTTACCTTCCATTTCACAGAAGAATGAAGCAGAAAGAGAGGAACTATGAAAACTGTTAATGTTTGCAGACCTCTATATTTAATCTTAAAGACTAAATGTATGACTCAGTATCACTCAGTATGAAAGAACAGAGAAAGAAGACAGGAATGAGTCAGAAAAAAACACAAAATTTTGTAATTTTTTCTGAACTCCTGAAATTATTCTCAAAACTATGTCACACATTCTGAATAACAAATGAAGACAAATCTTAAACAAAAGTATTGCATTCTAAGAGTCAAAATTCACTATACAAGTAAAGCTTTACAAATTACATCTGACTAAAGGGGATACTGCTTCAAGGCCAGGCTTGATGGGGCTCTGAGCAATGTGGCCTAGTGGAAGGTTCCCTGCCTGCGGCAGGTGGGCTGGAACTAGATGATCTTTAAGGTCACTTCCAACTCAAACCATTCTATGATTCTATGACATAAAAATCCAGAACTTTAGAGACACAGTTTACCCGTTTCTTTAAGGCAACTGTTAAATTTTAACAAAAGCAACTTTTCTTTATTCCAGCTGTGATGACCTTAGTATTCTTGGTATCATTTTGCTTGGACTTCTCTCAGTGCTACACATAAGTCCAAACCATGGTTTAAAAATCTAATGGAAAAAAAAAAAATCACAATTTTTAAGCTTCTGGTAACAGTTCACTAAAATGGCACAAAAGGTGTTCTGAAATGCATTTGTAGTTTCACCAGGTGAAGAATTAATATACATGAAAGTATGTGAGAAACTATTTGAGCAATTTCCAAATATATTTTAAATTTACTTGGTGTGTTCTGAACTCTGAGGAAGAATATGGTAATAATTTCTTTCCATAAGAAACAGCTGTTCAAACTGCGTATGTAGATTACTGACTGCACATAAGATGAACTGCAAACTCACTGACGTGTAACAGGCTAAGAGTGCTGCCATTCTGCGAAAGCGAGTGTAAATGTTCAGTGGTCTGGGTTCACCTATCAGTCCCATTTCTCATCTTTCCACCTACCAGGAGCTTTCACTTGTTTGCTACCAAAAACAATGCAAAGCTGGCTTGCTGTTGCTTTCAGAATGAAATTACTGACCAGCCACTAGGCTGCTGCTTCCACACGTGAACCATTTTTGAGGAATTGGAATAACACCAGCTTTCAGACTGTAATCAATACTCACTACAAACTTATTAACAGTCCAGAGTATAAAAGCAGCATAGGTTAAGCATAAGAAGAGGAACACCTGAACGTGCTTTCTGTGTAAAACCAGAAGCTCAATAAATTGGGCACAGTCTGCAACTCTTGAAATGCTGCACTCAACTCTGAACCCTGCTAACTGAAAAATAAATAGGTAAAGATGTGAAAAGCTACAAATAATCTTGGCTTAAGTAAATTATAATGTGTATCTTCCTGCTTGTTCCACACAGTTGTGAACTTCTGCCTTTGAGCTGTCTACGAACACTGCCACTCCCTGAATTACAAAGCAACCCCTTAAGGAAACTGCTGGAAATACACAAAAATCCTTCATTTGCATAGGAGATTTCATTCAAATCTCTCACTCTGTATCAAGGAAGAAATCCGTCAAGTGTATGATTTCCAGAACTGAGTGTGGTAAAATATCTCAAAGAACCACCTTTGAGTACACAACTACCTTCCTCCTGACTTGAAGCTTCTGAACTGTCCTCCTTGAAGTGTTCTGGTGCCTTAACCATCTTCAAAGAGGGTTGTAAGTTACCTGCAGAGAATAAAGTTCACGTAGTAACTTTATAGATCTTGAACAACTGGACAGTTCCTGAATGCTTGCACTAAATCGGAAGCTAGGGAAATGGAAGACTGAACTTACTGATTTGCATGTGGCAATAATTTGAACATCGTCTGCTTCAAAGCAGGCCACCTCCAAGAGTAAAGGCTCTTTAGAGACACTTTTATTTTGAAGAAAATAGTATCCAAAATAATTTTAAAGCTATGGTGCAAGTTCAAAACATCTTGATTGTGGTAATATTAGAAATATTCCTAATACGCTGCACTTCAGATTTTGCTTTATAATTTTTTATAATAACATACAGAAAATGAAAGGAGACCAATGACAGTTACTAGCATTCTTCTGCAACAAATTACACTCCTCCACTGTCAAATCATTCACCTGCCAAAAGACACCTAATCTGGGCTAAAGTCTTCCAGTGCCCTTAACACAGTCTTCACACACTATTTTTATCTTTTCATGCCAGATGGGATGAAAAAAAAAAGAAGGAACAATATTAACAGTTTTGCTGGAAAAATACCACTGCCATGCTCTGAAAAAGGACTTAGTTTAATAATGAATCTAATTCTAGGAGTCTACTCTTTCCCTCTCAAAAATTTCCAAATTACTGCAGGTAAAAGCAGCTGAAAGCTGTTGCTTAGGAGCTTGAAACATTGATGGGAAGATCCTTCTGGATATTGTCTTCATTGAAGATACTAAATCCCCAGAGATCATGCTCTAATAAAGTCTGTTGGAATCAAAAGTCTACTCCAACCTGAGTAAGTGTTTAAACAACTCATGTTATGAACCAGGAGGGAGCTAATTGATTTCTTCCTTAATGGAACCACAGTGGCATAGTTAAATTTACTGAACATATTATTCAGTGTGAAATCCCAACTATTATTTAAGGTATAAAGACCTGCTTAGCAGGATACCAGGAAACCCAAGCAATAAACCCAGAAAAACAGAGGCCAACAATAAAAAAAGCCCTCATGAGCCACTTAATTGAAGTGATTTTGGCAACAGGTGGGATGAGTACTTTTGTCTTAGTACAGCTTCTATTAGCCTGTACCACAGGAAACGGGATTGCAAGCTACCCCTGATGAGTCATTCATGCTTAAATTTACCCCACTAATTCTCTTCCCCAAATGTTTTCTTAATATCTATCTCAGTGTCAGGGCCCTTTGGGCTGGGAGTCACACATTTGAGCTCAGGCTCTCGGCTGGGGTGCACTGCAGGCACACCTGTGACTGGCCATGTACCTTGCTGATCCTGTTCTTAACCCTGACCTACTGACCTTTTTTTCTGCCTTGACCTCAGACCTGTCTCACTGCTTTGGACTTCTCTGTAATCACCAGGTTCTTGCCTTCCCCTGGTCCTCATAACAAGTTAAGCCTAATGCTTTCTGTCAAAGAGAACAGATTGTGTTCTTTACATTATGACTCTTTGGTATTCGAAAATTTAAATCATCTTCCGTTTGAGTCTTTCCTGCTCTCTATGAAACAATGAAGTTCCTCACCCTATCTGTCATATGTTCCAGTCTGACAAATCCTCATGCACTTTCATGTACCCTATTATTTATTATTATAAAAATTATCTCATATTTATGATCCCTTTACAACCTGCAAGGCTTCCTACACAATTGGCATTTGCCTATTTTACCCTTCTGATCTATCTACTGTGCAGATCATTTCTACCCTGCACTAGCCCAAAAGCCACAAAAGCCCCTACAGCTTCCACCCTAATCACAATGCCTCTATCTCATCATGGAAAGAATACATTTGTCACAGATTGCACACATCATTTCAAATAAAGTCAGCTGTCATTCCCCTGTTTTTTTCCAAACACATTTGAGCAGTCTGCCTGAAATCTCCAACTTATTCAATTCCTTACAAAGATCTTCTGCAACTTCTGAGGCAGTGGCCTCATAGTCAATGCCTTAACTATCATGGTGCATTACATGCACTGAAAGAAGAAAAGACTCCACAGAAACAGAGATCACATCCTAAGGCATCCACAGAGAGAAGCCAAGCTTCGGTTGCACAAACAATTTGTAAGAAATCTCTGCAATGCAAATGCTCAGAATACAGTTCCTTATGTTCTGAAATTAGGGCCATCCCATCACTTACGTAATACGTAACCCCCAAAAATCTTAGTTTAAATATCAAGACAGATGCTTAATCTACAAAAGAAAACAAAAGCTTGGGTCAGGTCAAGCTTTTTGTTCTGAAGTTTAAGATATGGTAAAAGAAGAAGTGCCAAACTGTTGAACATACTCAGTTCGGAACTATCTATTTTAATAGCACAACAGTACAGAGGAAAAGAAAGAAAGAAAAGAACATAAGCTGATGACACATAGCGTGTTCCCATTGTCAAAAGTCTGAGTATCTGCTCAAGCAACTATTCATTGGCCAGGAGTTCATATAAAACCAGTGGAATATAATGCATCATGAATACAAGATTACAAAACTCTAATTAGGCATGACAGCAAGAATATCTTTTTATAGACTTTTTGTTACATAAAACAGCATGAGGATATTTCTTACTGTGAGTGTGCAAAGATTCTGATGAAATTGATTGGAAGAAGTTGTATACTCTCTGATTCTGCAGAAAAGCTTGCGATGTATTTGAAAATAGCTGCCTGAAATTTAAGTGAGAGCTTGTTAAACTGTAAATAATAGAATCATCAGAAGAACACAAAAAATTACTACATTACCATTTAAAAGCAAAATAGGTAGTGCTTAATAAGTCCAAACATTTCAAATTGTATGTTCAGAATAAACAGTGTTAAATGCTACTTTTGAGCTTCGCTGTTCAGTGCTAGTGTAAGGCTGGAGCACAGCCAGTATAAGAAATTGGTATGATGATTTTTTTTTTAATTGGAGAAGGTAGGTGCTTTTGAGCCACCCCAATTTAACCATTTTAGCCACTCATAACATTTTATCAAAGAGGAGTTTGGACTGAGTCCAAAAGCACCGGACCTTATATTTTAACTTTTTTTTTTTTTTTAACTGAGAACACATTTAATTTCCCAAAACTCTTTCTTAAAACACACTTATATGGTTAAATCCAAAATTGAATTTACCTATAATGTCAGTGTTTTCATTTTAGAGCAAAGGGTAGGATTCTCAGTATTGCTCTGCACTGGCCCGAGTCTGTTCCCAAGAGGTCAGTGACAAATTCTATTTAGCTTCAGATAAGACAACAGGCCAAGAATGAATGGTTTTCACTTCCCACACGCCAAGGTTTCACTTATTATGTGCCAGGAAGTGCTACCCAATTCTATTTCTTTGGAGGAGGAGCAGGAGAGAGCAATTTTTGGACTACTGGGCACATATTTAAACCCTCAAATAAGTATATATTTATGTTAAAACCGACACTGAAAGAAAATGGAATTTGTATATAGTAATGCTATTTTCTTGAAATTATTTATGTAGCATTCCTGTATACTCACAACATAACTTGCAAATTGTAATTATAGTTGCTTACTATAATATAGTTGGGTGTGTTCTAAGGTTCTCTTCAAAGTGAGTCTCTTGGGTTCGTAACTACTGTGGCAGTGATGCTTGGCAACCTTTCTGTATTACAATACATTCCCTTCAGTCAACCTCTATTTACCAGGTTTATTGATTTAAACCCACTGTGTTTTTTAGCCAAAATTGTTCGAACAGATTCAGTTTTCGGCTTGACAATCAAGCCAATAAAGACATACAAATACTACAGATAAAAATTTAGAAAAATAAAAAAAATGGGAAGGGGGAGGTTGAAGCACAGAGTGGCTCCATGTATTCTTTATCTAAAATATTAGGCTAAAATGTTTGGACCCATAGAACATTATGAGTAGGAGTTTGAAAAGCGGTGCCTGATTCTTCAAGTGCCCCAACTCAAGAGACAGGGCTAATATGATGAATAATTTGTTTCCAACTAGGCTGAACAATTCTGACAGAAATCTGTAGCAAACAAAAAGAACTGGTAGGCACCCCCAAATTCACACTGCTGTTCTGAGTTGCAGGATTTGACCAACATGTCCCACATCCCAGCAAGCTCTCTCATCATTAAATAGTAGGTTACGTAGTATGGGCCATTTTCTTATAAACGTGTGAGCTACTTCTAATAAACATGTTTTTTATATACATGCTTCACTATTACTCTTTATTCCTTTAAAATTCTCTATCCTGTCATAAAAGTAAAAGATATGCACTCGAGTTACTATTTCTAGTATCTGTAAATGAACACTTGTACGACAGAGATAATATTCTTGCAGAAGTGCCAATCACTGCTATATAATGCTGCTCAGGACAATATTTAATATTTTAAATTACTTTAATAAAAGTCTCAATTTAAAGAAAAGAGAAAAAGAGTCAAGAGTATCTATTTCATCACTGTGTTCCCATTTTCTTCACAAACTGTATCTTGGCAACACAGTTTCCACTGTCCGTAGGAGTCATGTAGTTTGACTTCAATCACTTTCCAGGTGATGCATTTCAGGCTATTTGCTAAAACATTTACCTGATTATGGGCTCAAGATCAGCATGCCTTCGTTCTTCCCTCTTCTGAAAACCCTGATTTAGTGCTCTTAAAATAGTCTTGTCAAATGCTTCAGAAGATAGTTCCTTTGGGAGCTGAGAAAAAGGTTAATACAAAAAATGAGTAGTTGACATTTTGTTCATTTTAAGTCTATGCACCTTTTGGTATCAACAAGAAACTCTGTCATTCCAGTTTGAGTAACATAATTTACTGACCAAAAGTACGAAAAATCAACCTAATTTAGTTTTGCAAGAGAAAACCTTTGCTGTAAATCCTCATGGCAAATCCACGCATAAAACTGTTTAAAGCTCTATTTGAAAGACTTAAATTCAGAAAATTACCAATACTATGTCCCTTTCCAGAATAGTTTACAGCCTTTTTTGATTTATTTCTTTAAATCCTTCATACACAGAAATTAGGTCTGAAAATAACATGCAAAAAATAACCATGAAGGCCTGAATATACTGTACTCACTATCATTGCTTATCTATATAAAACTGTTTTAAAGGAACAGGAGTAGAAAAGAGACTGTTTCAGATATATAATATACTAGACTCTAGTCTGTAGCTGTCTGTCTCCAGGCAATATTGAGATTAATCAATAGCAAGTCGCTGCCCAGCTGCTATTAACATTGAAACTTCTTATCAAAATTCATTATAACTGTTTCCAATGACAGTACTACAAAGTGAGGTCTTCTGATGTTCTAGGTTCAGCAGGCAAAATTCTTGGTACTAAAGAGCATGTCTATTTTAGAAGAAAAATATTCCCCAGAACAAAGGTTTTTCACATTTACAACTTCCAAAGTAATGTACTTAAGTACATCACAGCTGATCAAATTTGTTCATCTACATTTTTTTGAAGGAAAGTATTTTAATTTTGGGGCAATTAGAAGTAAACTGCCATAGCAAAAATGCTTTTTTACTAAGGTTCAAAGCTATTGCTAATGTGGTTAACACCTGCCACCAGTTATGATCAACCACACAAAGTAATTTACAATAAAGCAGCATCTTCCTCTTGTATATTTGGAATACACCTGATCCAGAGTGCCAGCTGGATATTACATCCTGCTTGTGGTACAACAGCACAGCACTAAGTAATCTTGCACTGAATGGTGTGTCTGTTGTAGATAATTTCTTGGTAACATAAATAAAAGGGACCTCTGGAATGGAGACAGACAAGTGCTATTAGTATTAGATTAGTACAGTGCTATAGCACCTGAAATGTCTTAGATATAAAACCAGAAAAAAGGGCTGAAAGCAGCTGTTCTTAACAGACCCTTTGGCTTTAATATGCACCACCATGGAACTCTGACTGAAGAATTAGTCAGCATTAACTAAAAGGTACCAAAAAGTTCCTGCAGAAGCACGGGAACGAGCAAACCTCCTGTTCTAGTGTTCTGTATGTTAATTTGTCTCTGGAAACTTGTCAACTTTTTTCTGTAAGACTTTCATTAAGAGGAATGCAATTCCTTCTGTAGTTAAAGATTCAGTTATACAAACCCAAGATTAGGTGCTTAACTTAACTTCAGCTAATGCGATAGCCTGGTTACTTACAAGCCTATTAATCCTCCACATATGTGGGTAATTTCTTACATGCAAAACCCTTTTCATGCTTATCACCTAAGAGAAGGTGCTCTTTAAATATAAGGCATCCAAGTTTTCCCATCTACTATCTTCCTTTTCCCACCAATAATTCTATTCTGAAACAATTTTTACAATTATCTTACTTCTATCACAAGCAACCCTGGAGTTTTCCATCAAGTATTTTGACCATTCATTTCTGTCCCTAGCAAATGAGCATACTACTTAACAATGCCACGCAGACTGGAAGCAAGAATAACAAAAAGTCAAAATGCAAGTGTATATGAAGTAGACAGCATTCATACTTTATGTTTTTTAAAGCAAGGTGTAAGTTTTATCACGCTTTACTTAACCATTCTCTTTCTTTTATATTTATGGCTATCAAACCAACACAAATCAAATATATTTTTCAGCTGTGCGCTTTCTCCACAGAACACCTCAGCAAGCTCATAGCACTTGTGGTTGTCTTCCTTTCATTCTACCATCTCCTATATATCTAGAATATGCACATTAAACACCCTACACCTGTCAAACAGGACAGCTCTGCAACATTCTGGATCCTGTCTCTTTTTCTGGCTTCTCCTCCTGGCAGCAAGTAGGTTTAGGAGGTCCGTTTCAGACACTGGTGTATGTCTTACACAGGTAGGAGAACATGAAGCATGCAGCTGAGTGCTCATCCCAGAGCTGCACAGGATCCTGTCTGACAGACCTGTTTTCAGGGTTCTCTTCAGGAGCAGATGCATGTACCCTACGTTGCAGGGCAACCCAGCTGCAACCACACATACCATCCCCAATTCAAATCCTCATAGATCAAGCTCTGGGAACTCTTGGAACTAGATATTCCAATTAGATTAGTTGTGAATACTCACTGCTTCATTTCTACAAAGCCTGAAAATGATGTTGATAATTTAAACAGTGAACAAGAAAATGACCTTTGTACAGTCACTGGCTTTTCGCTTGCAATTAACACTGCAATTAGAAACACCAGATGCCATCAAAATGTGTCTGAAGCGGAGCTTTCATTAGTGCCCAAAAGAGTTTACATACAGAATTTCCCAGAACAGGTGGGACCCAAAACAGTAGACACTGGCAATGAAACATACAGTTGGAGGACATTACGCAGATGGGGTCTGCACACAGCCGATAAACACAAATGCATTCCTGGCTTGGGGCAGGGGGAGAAACGGGAGAGAGAACTTTAAGGTTTTTTAACCAAGCACACATAGGCATATCTAGTTGATAGATTTTCCTTGAGTTTAACTCCCTGTGATAGTGAATAGGCCTATCTTTGTTCTACTGAAGAACACAACAGTCAAATTACAAACTGTTATGCTTAAGGCTCTGCCTCACTAATTAAAAATAACAAATGATACTCTTAAAGGTCATTTTAACAGGGACAGAAATAAGCAGACAAGCACATACCTATACACGAACTCTGTGGGGAGTATTAAAAACTCATCTGGTAGATTTACTGTAGTTCAATTAAAACTGTAAGAGCCATTTCAGATGAGACAGTCTCCTCATGCGAAACTACTTAAACATTCTGCAGAGTTGCTGCTTCTCTCAAGATGCGCCATCGCAATATACATGATTTAAATGGTTAATACAATTGACAAGTACAAAAATCTGCTAGCGTGATTTTGTTTCTGTAATTACATCCCAGAAATTACAGCTCTCCTAGACTACTTCTGAAGTTACAAACTTCATGTGTAAACACTACTTTTATATTTCAGTACATACTTTTAGCAGGAATTCCTGAAGCTCCTGGTGTGTTTTTGTTACACATGTTACCGAAAGATCGGACCAGGTTACCTAATAAGGAAGGAAAAGAGAATGAGAAAAGTTTCTTTTTCCAAATATCACACCAATTAGCTGATCTGAATAATTCCATAATTCTCACAATCTCGGGATAAGAGATAACACTTGCAATTACGTAAATATCAGACAAAACAGGGATAATGGTGTACCTTTTCAGAGATACATACTTATTTTGAGTGTACATTTAAGCTCACCTTCATGTTATTTGTGGCTAAAGGGAGCATGAAAAAATCCAAGGAAATGCAATAAATTCCCTGAAGATTACTGACTCAGAAAGAAGCCAGGCAGAAGGCTCTGTAATTACAGGACTTGTATCAGGCATTACTGACCGCAAAAAACAGTTACCAGAGAAAAGGACTGTAGGTCAGATATCTTGAATTGAGTTCTCACTACCATTATCAGGCGTCAGAATGAAACAACAAAAAAAATCTGCTCATATTACTTATAAAATAACTTTATCTGACTCAGACTTGAATCTTACACAGTCATATACAAGTTGTAGACTACAAGTCCTAAAAGGTACTGCAAGCTACTAAAGAAGTTACTCAAGAATCAGACAACACCTTGGTATATGCTTGTATAAAATTTCAGCAGCTTTTTGTTCTGACACAACATGTAAGTAGTAAAACAGCACCCTCACATACATATGTTGACAAAAATAAGTAAGCTTGGTTAGATGAGTGCTGCGCAGCTTTAAGCCCACTTCTGGGCTAAAGATTCCAATTCTACATGGGAAGATTCTGTGTAGTCAGAGTGAACATGAAAATTATAAACATTCATTTACTCCCCAAGAGAGGACAGAATAATGTCAACCACCAACTGCCTTCAATTTAGTCCCCAGAAATGCCAACTACCCTCAGTGCCCTGCAATTGTTGTTATAACCTTAAAAAGTAGTGTCTGGATAAGCACAAAATGGTCTGTAGCAAGGAGCACAGTATATACCTGCACAGATGAGGAAACTCTTTCCTAAAAGAACTGATGTGGAGGAGTTTCAAGATTACTGAAATACTCCCCAGAATATCTCCACATTCCCCCTTTAACAAAGAAATTCAAACCCTCTGTCAAATCTGTCTACATGCTGAATTTTCAAAATAGTAAATACTGATGATCCATATAGGATTTCTGTACAAACTTCTCCTATCTACTATCATATTTTTCCTAGTAGTCACTTCACAGGCTATCTGGAAAAAAGATCTATGACAAGGCTGAAATATTTGGGCAGGTTAACCTTAAAGACTTTGAAGGCTACATTCCACATATTACTGTCCTCAAATAAAGAAGAGTGCATCCATTTAGAGAATACAATACCAAACTCTGGGATCAACACATCAGCTGTCAGCTCAAAATGGCTTTTTTGTTTTTAAGTTTGCCTCTTTAAAGATCTCCAGTAACCCATGTCAAATGGCCAGTAACAATGTTTGATATAAACCATTATTTTTTGAGTAAAAAGAGGGAACATTTAACTTTATCTTCAAATCTGGTATACTACCAGACTTGCACCTACTGGCAAAATGACTCATAATGTTAATCAGCCCTTACTAAGAAAATTACTACTTTGATTCAATTAGAACATCACCACCAGCAGCCTTAGCAGCTATTATTTAACACCTACAGTCTTTAATACCAGACCTCAATACTGAAAGTTTCTCTTACGCAGTAGTAAGAAGCAGCATTTCAGTTTTTAAATTCACCCACTAACTGTTTCACACGCTGCCCTCAGCTACTACAATACGTGAAGACTATATGAGGAAGGCCTTCCAGTTTGTGGCCATTTTCCAGCTTGTTTGCTTTTACCTAAACAAACAAATAAATGAACCAACTCTCAGTTTTCTCAAAAAGCACAAGAGCCATCCTAATATGGTAAACATCCAGAAATTAGATCAAAGATGACCATATGACTCCAAGCAATATATAGCTGCAGACACAAGAACTATGCTCCTATGCCACTTGAGCAAACGACTGACTAATGTCAGAAATCTTACAATGAAGCCAAGTTTCCTGGAATGGTATCACATACCCGGGTATGGCTGGTGTTTTACACCTTCCCACCTTACGGCCACAATTACATAAAACACCTGATTTGCACACAGAAATCAAAGGAATTATAGGATAATTCAAAGAATCTCAAAATTGCCTTCTGAGCTGGTATTTGAAAGAAGCTATATGTATTTATGGCACATAGATATCACGAAGACAATTATTTTAATATTCTGGAGGTTATTTTCTTACTTTGAATGTGTACTCCAAATGTTTGTCAGCCCTTTTTCTTGGTACTCCTTTCAGGGTTATCTTCTCAATGTGTACAGCTGAAAGAAAAACACCTTATTGTGCACTCCAAAACAACAGTCAGAAAATGTTCCCTAGCTCCCCAGGCACTCTGAGAACACCTGTAAGCTATTTCCTGACTCACACAGCCCTACTCTTCTTCAGGAGCTGTCTTATTGTAACAAACTGCCTGGAGGCAAGTAGAACCCTGTTCTCGCAAGTATTTCCCTGGCCTAACCAAAACCATTCAGAGAAGACAACGGGAATCTGTGCATCATCCAAGAGCTTATTTAGACCAAAAGTCACATAACTACAACAACACAACCACTATAAGTGAGAAGACAATAAAAGGAAGTGAAATTGCATCTTTACTCAAGAAGTAACAAGCGCTGAGAAATGCAAGAGACAGCGTCTTCCCACCTCTGTTGCCGAAACATTTAGTAATAATGAGGGCAAACTAAGGCCAATTAACTACATTTCTGAAGGACACTTAGGTAAAAGGAAAGAGTTGGGGAAGGCCTGAAGGAGACAGAAATGAGCGTTACCAAACAGAAAATGAAGAGAAGAAGCACAAGGCTACTACAATCATACTCTAAAGAGTGTCATTAAACTCAACTTAAATGGAAGAAAGGTACTCTAAGTACTTGCTGCTTTAACATTCTTTCCCCATAGCCTACTCAGAAATAGGCAAGTTCTGGCTGTGACTTGGCAAGCAGCAGCACCATATGGCTTTCAGGGCCTGGAGATTTTCTTGCAGGCACACAACATTGTTCAGGTAATACTCCATATAGAAACCCTTAGGTAGCTGAGATGAGCTCTTCACTTTTGCTGCTATGCTGACCTAAGAGTTCAACAGAATTTTATTCCAGTACAAGCCTGAACACACCTTTACCTGTAAAAAAATTTTACTTAGAAACAGCTCGACCTGCACTACACCATCAATGCTTCCTTTAGAAGCTTTCAAAATTTTTTAGAGGGAGGTGGGTCATGTTAATAGCTAATGTTTTCCTTTCAATTTTTATCTACTATTTTTAAGCAGTTTTTTGGGAACTACTCATAACAACAACATTTTTTCTTTAAAAAATAAACCTCCTGTAAGCATGTGTTACAAAGCTTATTCTTGGATATTACCATGTAATACAAGGTAAACATTTTTTAGTGAATTTTGTTAAAGTTACAATTAAAGTCTCATCCCCATCAAACATGCCATTTCTAAGAGAACTAAATATTGGCAATTTTCTTAAAGGAACAATAAGCCAGCATATCAGCCTAGTGATAGTGCTACAGCTTCCAATTCTGTCAGCAGAAAGACAGACAAATACTGAGTGTGCTGGTATACACTGGTAATCTTCTATCTTGGAGTTAAAGAGCTAGACAATCACTTCATTTTTAGCAGTTAATAAAGACTGATTATTACAAAGCAAAGAAATCTGAGGTGAGTTAAGGATGCCAGACAGTAACATACATCAATGCTCTATGAAAAGACAAATGTTTAGTGACCTTAATTTTTACCTGTCTGGTATAGATTAAAGTGCTGTTAGAAGAAGAACCACCGTGTAACATGAGTTTTGGTGCAGTAAAATTTCTTAATGGCTAATGTTAAAATTGATACCACAGTTCATATTCGTAAGTTAATTAAAAACTTGATTCCCATGACTGGAACTGAGAATAGTGGTTTAAATTGCATTTCACTACATGCATATATTTAGCATACATAATTAGAAATCTAAGACCATTAACATCATTAACATTCATGGGCAAGCTTTATTTCTCTAATGAGACTGTGCTTATTTTAAACTACTGAATGTTCTCAGGGCTAAAAATTTGTCCTCAGGTATAAAAAAATCATATCACAATGCAATACCTTCAACTCTCTTAACTTCTTTATGTTGTTCTTGCACACTTCATTGTAATATGTGATACAACAGGTAATTACACTATTGCTGCTGCACAGCTTCAGTTCCACAGTGTCAACCGCTTTAAAATTCTGCTTCCACAATCACATTTTAAACATTTTAAATGGCTAGACTGAGAAGAAATGTTTGAATATACAAGCCAGTGAGGCATGTTACATCTCCACATCCATTCTGGACACAACACATGCATTCAGGATGATTAAGTCAAGCATGTACACATGATACTGCTTCCATTTTAAGTCTAAGTCAAGATTTTTAAAATTCATATTTATCACAGCTGACAATAAAAAACAAGTTTTACTATCAGTGGTATTTCAAACCCAGTAAGGAGACTTCTGTAGCAGGTACTCTCTATCACATAACTGGGTAGCAAATATCACAAAAGTATTCTAATCCTTCACTGTGGTTTCTCACTATGATAATACAAATGCAGAGAAATATTTAAGCTTTTCGCTAGATTAAATTATTCAACTTTTCTGTGCTTCTGTTACTTAATTCAAGAGTGCTACTAAAGAGGTTCTCCCTTTGTGTTTCTAATTCATGAAAATGAACACTTTTGAACTCCGTAAAAGGATTTGAAACAGGTTTGTTGTCTGTAATCTGCCATAATCTTTCTCTGTTGCTTTTCTTTTTTTTCAAGGAATCAAAATCGCTCAAATTGCCTGCCTTCAAAGTGCAATTAAATCTCCACAGGAGAGAGAAAAGGACATTTATGAGGACAAAATAAATAGCAATCGTTTTCCCATTATTGTCAGCTCTTTACTATCTGCAGACTATCTGTTGACTAATTTTGAGTATACGAGTGATCTACTAATCCTGTTGGAGAATAACGTGTAAGAATAAATCTGTTTTCAATAATGCTTATTCCTTCAAAGAGAAGAAAGTGTGCTGGCAACTGTATATTAGAGTTGTTTACACTCAGAAGCCTTGTTCTCATTCTCCCCAACACAGCCAAAAGACTGACTTCTATGAAAGCCTCTCACTTCTCCAAACTGCCACTTCTATAAAACCTGCTAATATGGGGGTTTTCTTTTTTTCTTTTTTTAATTAATCAAATACAACTGAATCAAGTAGCAAAATCTATCCATTGTTTCACATTACCTTCATGTTTAGTTTTGCTTAAAAAATCTAAATACTTTTATTAACACTATTAATAAAACTGCATTAAACATTCTCTTTTTCTCCCAAATCCCATCCCTTTTTTCAGTGGAAAGCCCCTTTGCAATCAATTTTCATGCTTTCATTCACTAGTAGTTAGCAGCAAACATGAATGACAACTTGTTATAATAAAGACCAAGTATGCAGCAGAGAAGATTTAGAATCATTGCAAATTGCTTCTCCTTCAGATGAACATCAAGAGAGATACAAGATTTCTAAAACTCCAGGCAAATTTTAGTGTCCAAAAAACCCCCTTAGAGTGTTCCTCAAAATGAACTGCAGACAACGTACCTTCCCGCTGAGGTCTATGGGATGCCATCGGTAATCCATCATGAGGTGCTGTGGTTCGTTCTAGCAAACTGGTCTCATTACTCGACATGCAGTCACTACGGGAAAAGTCATTCTAAACAGAGAAGATAAAAAAGAAAGTGTCTTAGTTGAATGTATATTATTAAGCCTTACTCTAAACAGCAAATATTAAAAAACAACAAAACAAAACAACAAACAAACAAAACCAAACAAACAAAAAAACCACCAAAACCAAACAAAACACAAATCACATTTTATTTAATATTCTACAGGAGAAAAATCCTGACAGTAGTAAAAAGATGGTCATTAGCCATTTCAGTTCTTTCTTTTTCACTTTCTTTCTTTCTTTCTTTCTCTCTCTTTCTCTCTCTCTACTGGTTTAATACTGTGCATAAGGAGGGACAGGATGGAAGATCATACAAGATAGATAACATGGAGAGATAAATAAGAGAAGAAAGAACAATCTAGGCTAATAATGATAACCAGAAGAAAGTATTAGATGAGCATGGACTTCAAGTGGTTTCTCTAGGATGACAAGAGTCTACATAATTTTTTCAAATTAAGATAAAACATTAATGTATCAATTTACACATTCTCAATGACCAGATCTTGTTAAAACAAAACAAAAGAAAACGAACAAAAAGAATCTCCCCCCCAAACCAACCAACCAAGATAAAACGCGGAAATATTTTAAAATATCCAACTGCTTTTGCCAATTGGCCAGTGTAATTTCATGTTTCAAGGAAGCAACACATTGCCTTAAGAAGATACATGCACAAAGAACTACAAAACACTGGAAACTACTAGCAAGTTTCTAGATTAATCTCTTTTAAGTGAAGCATCTCTGTCTGTAACAAGTAGTGTAACATATGAACTGATTAAACACCTAAATGCCACCAATATGCAAATACCATATTGACAGTGGCAGCAATGAAAAGGGGGAGAGAAGGTGATTCTCTGTTTAGCACCACAAATCAACCAAATACTGGATTTTTTTATTAAGCACTGAAGCTAAAACAGAGGGTTGGTTTCTTGAGAAAGCTTTCCAAAGAAGCATGTTAACTAAAGCACACTGAATGCACCATGAATATTTAGGAACTGGTCTGCATGGTAAGCAGAAGGTAAACATCTATCTTGTTAGTAATTGTATAAAACAAATAAAATTCTGGGGAGGCATTGTGAGAAATTTAAAAAAATTGGTTTTATTACAAGCAAAACAAAATGGATAGGAGGTACTAACAAAAGAACTATTTTTGTATTTACTAACTTATAAGCGTATTGTGGAAGCTGTAAGGCGAAGGGTCCTGTCTAGACCTAACACCAGGGAACCTTTCGTGACCGGGAACAGGGAACAAATTATAAATAAAAATGTATCCCTCTCTGCCATGTGGATACACAGAGGGACCCCTCCCACCCCTTGCACAAGACCAAAAGGGGATGATGCAAGACCCCCTTGTACGAGCCCAGGGAGGGTATCTTGCAATCAGCCAAAAAGTAACATCCCCTTCCAAGGTACAGAAATTACCTTTTAAGGCAACCAACCGATAGTAAATGAATATGTAACAGCTGATGTAACCCAAAAGGTACAAAAAGTGCGGTTTTCAAACAGCCCCTGTGCTCTGTGCGTCCAATGTGACCCAGGGATGCACCCAGCGCTGGAAATGGGATCACTCAGCGCTGCAATAAAAATCTCTTGTTACATTTCTTTGTCCTGCAGGTATTTTTTGCCATCTTCAAAATTTAAGGGAGGAATTCACTTCTAACAGCTTCCATAAGTTAACTTTGTAAACAAGTTGACAAGATCAGATGTTGGTTTCTGGAAGTGTTTCCTTTTTATTCTGCCAGATTATTGCTGTCTGAGCATTCCTTTTCCAATAATATTAACCCAAAGTATATGCAATTTAATATTAAGCTTACTTTTTGCATATTCATTCCGAAGTGTTCAGTCCCTTATCCACTTTATAGTAGAAGACAACATAACATACAGATTACTAATCTTATCCACGTGGAGCAGTTGGGGAACGACTGTGTTGTTAATGCAGAAAGATTGTCTTCACAGGAGCAAGAACCCTTCTTGTAGCAATGTGCTATAAATAGAAGCAAAATTTTATTAGGTACATGAAATTAAAAATAAATATCCAGTAGGCTTGAAGCAGATTGCTAGATGATATATGCCAAGTATGTAGTCTTTTACAAATATTCTTGAAAAATCTGTTTTCAGCAGTGTTGTGATAGCTGTGAAGAATAGTAGGCAGTCTGAATTGCTGCGGTGGTGATTTCAGGGAAGATGTTTTCTTCCTTGTGTGTCATGTTTCAGCCGTATTAATCTATCATATTAATATTCATCATTGTTATTATGGGTATCTAATGTTTATACTGTCAAGATTAATTTTTTTCTGAGTAAAAGGCTTTGCAATTATTTGAAATAGCTAAATTAATTCTGAATAGGTAAATTATGATATCTGGCTATATGTTTATCTATCTATCTATCTATCTATCTATCTATCTATATTTTTGCTTGGTATGTATTATTGTAGACTTGAGAACCTGAAGTCAGTCCTCTCGTTGACAACAGTCCCACAAAAGCAAAGGTAGAGGATTACTTTTCAATTCAGTAGAAATCAAATTCTATTTAAAACAATTTCCTACCTGTTGTGACCATGAAGTATGACAATAGCTGCACATGTTTTATTTTTGTTTTAAATCTTCCTTGGATACTACTGCAAAACATCCTGATCAGTCTTTAGTGAGACTAAATTGGAAACCACTTCAAGTAGCACTTAAATTCTGTTTTCGAATTAGTGCTTTTTTCAGTACAACTTGCCTTAAAACCCAGCTGAGATGAGAGCTAGAAATAACATGTTGGAGTGCTATGTCTCCATGTGCATTTATATTTCTCGCTAGTATTCGGGCGATTCCAAGCAGTTCTGTGAGCTTTCAAGTAGGCCATGAGAGTGTGAGGTCTAAAATGAGTTTTAAAAAAACCGCAACAAGCAAACCCTGAATGCCGCAAGCTTAGACTAGAGACTGAAATTTTAGGCTGTAGTTTGATTTTTACTTCATTGGTGAGAAATATATTTACAGCTGAGTATAGAGATTTTGTAACTAACAGTTGTATAAGAAGCATGAAATTAGAATTTACTTGGGCTAAAACACATCTGATAAAAATATAGCCAGTTTTGTATCTTATATCATGAATAACAAAAGTACAGTTTTCCAGTAATTTGACTGTTAAAAGCTGCTTTGAATTTGTTCAGAAGATTCTGCTGTTTTATCCTAAAAATCAGTATAAGGAGTGCCTGGATGTGTTTTGTTTTCTTTCTCCCCTTGCTCTGACAGTAAGCTGAATCTTTCTCTTCTTCCAGAAGGTGGAGACAAGAAAACAGCATATGGTAATGCTCACCACTTGCTTTCCGACAGGCCCACACTGTTCATATCCTCAGCATACAGGAATAGTTTATGAGGCTGTTTCTTACACTTGGGTTTTGTCCCTGTTTTCTTTGCTTTTTATCTGTTGTAACTATTGTTTGTGCATAAACTCTGGACAATTTGATCTATTTCTGTATGTGTGGTGAGAAGGTATTCTCCTTCACTTCGGTGTAATTCCAAAAGATACAAGATACTTAAATTTTCTTCTTGTTGTCAAAATTATTTGCACCTTAAATTTGCATGCGATTCAAATTCTCTTGATGCTGGCTTCTGATATTCAGCACAGAAAAAGGCAGACATGGTCACAAGAACGAATTATAATTATAATTGAGCATATTTAATGAGTAAGATAAGATTTAACTAGACACTTTCAAGCAAAATGGAAAGAACAAAGAAAAGTAGCAGCAGGCAGAAACAATCTGGGGCGGGAAGTAAGCTACAGTGGAAAACAGCAGAAAAAAATAGTATGTTAATTTGAAGTGTATTACAACCCCAGCTAAACTCATCTGTTTGCAGTGCTGATGGGCCACAATAGTAATGTTCTCTGTGGGGTGTCATAATATAGAACTACTTGCAGGTTAATGTTCTACTTGTTTTACTGCACAGCATGTGGTAGTGAAAATCTGGTTTAGTCCGTGTTCTGGGGTTTTTTTGGGGGAGGATTCTTTTTTGGGTTTTTTTTGTGCATTTCCTGCTTCCCATCTATCTGTACTCTTTTTATTTGCAGTTCGCTGTGCTTTCGAGAAGTCATGAGCATTAACTGCCTCGTATCCTGTTTTCAGGGGTATTCTAGAGAATAATGGCAGCTGGGGAATCTCTCATACCCGGGTCCCAACAGAATCCAGGCCGGGGCACGTTGCACTTATAGCTGGATTTTATGAAGATGTCAGTGCTGTTGCTAAAGGTATTCTTGTCCTAAAGCTTTGAACACTGTCTTCTGAGATAAGGTGTTTTCAGTGATGGGATGGGCTTCTAGATGATTATTAATAAATACCTGCATAGTGGTTTGTATACCAAGATTATGTGGGAAATAGGAATTTTGGATTGATTTTCCACTCTTAATACTGATAGCTTTGAAAATAGCTTACCTATGTTAATATTTTGTAACATGGTAAAATTTAGCACCCTCAACCTAAAAGCAGAAGTACCTTATGGCCTTACCTCTTCATATAACTGAGTTTTTAATTATCATTTGGGATGTAATAGGAGGTGGCTAAGTAGATGTTGCAAACAAGAAATGTACTGCAGGGTCTTAGCTGAGCTGTTGCTGTCTTGAGTTAGAGAATCAGGAGCAAAATAAAGCAAAAGTTCCAAGCATGTATTTTGTCCAGAGCTGGCTGTCACTGCGTGCTTGGGGCTTAATTATGGGAAACAACGCTTTGTGTTAGCGACTTGGTCTTTGTGTGGTCCTCTGCCTTCCCCCAGGCTTCCAGGCCTGAACACTCTTGATGTGTGTTGGTTTTGGACAGGGGAGCTGAGAAGAGTTACTTGATCTTGTCCATGTTCCTAATCAAAAGCTTCTTCCTTCTGACAACTGCTACAAATGCAGGATTGGCAGGAATTGTTGAGAGCATCTATGTATTTCTGCCACCTGCCTTTTTGTGGGAAGAGAAAATCTTGAAGGTTGTATCATGATGAGTGTGTGACTGCTGGAAATATGATATGAGTGTGTAATTTATTGCCTGAAATGCCAAAAGCTGAGGTCGGACAACAGGGGATTTAGAATTCAGGAGAATTTTAGCTGTTTAGAAGGTAAATCAGCTCTGTGTTTGGTCTGTTTGAATCCCTGCATAATGAGATTGGCTTAGGTTTTCAGCTCACTTCTTAATGAAAGAGGGCCTAATTAAAGTAGAGGTTGAAAAGGAGTTAAAACTAAGATTCACAAATTGGAGTTCATTGTGCAGTAATATAAAGGAAACTTATTAAAAATAACCCAAACAACATTTTGCATGGACTGTCAGTCTTGTCAATGAGATCTTCTGGCAACCACATTTAAATCTAGGTGTATTTGTTTAACAGGATGGAAGGAGAATCCAGTGGAATTTGACTCTGTTTTCAATGAAAGTAAATATACCTGGAGCTGGGGAAGCCCAGATATTTTGCCAATGTTTGCAAAAGGTAAGGCTTAAATATTATGAATCTTTAACAGATAGTTATCAATTGGAACACTTAAAAATTTTGAGTTAGAAAAGAAGGTGAATGACATATTTCCAGTTTGTGTATTTGGGTATACTCTATAATTGGTTTCTAGTTTGTGAATTCAAGAGGGGATGGAGGAAAAGAAGCAAGCTTTAAATGAGGATATCTGTATTTATTAGTCATCTGTTTAAATAGGCCTTACCTAATTCTGTCAGCATACTAAAAGAAGCACAACTTAAAATGTAAGGACCTAGTATTTTTTTCTTTGGTTGAGGTTTAAAGCTCTTGTTTGCAAGCGTGCAGCTGGGAATTTTCTTCCTATGCCTGCAGCTCCCACTGGTTTGGGAGATAGAACTGCAGCCAGCTTTTTGAGTGTCTGAGCTGTAGAAGTAGCTTATTTTGGGTTATTCTGCTTCTACTCTGAACAATAATATGTAAATGGAAGAACTGCATGCAAGCAGGAACTTGCTGGTACGATTTCTGAAGCTGAGGTCTTCTGCCCATGATATGCAGTGTATTAAAGTCTTGTCAGCCCAGTCCAATTGGTCTTTGAGTGTGCAGAGATTGCTGAGCAACACTTCAAACAGCTAAAAGTTTCATATTGTTGGTAATGAGGGCATATATGCCCTTTTGCATACTCTCAGAATAAACAGACTGAAGTGAAAAGGAGATGAGCTACAGGCATATGCTGCAGTTCTAAGTATTGGTATTGAGAAATTGGGAAAAAACGGGGATAGGGAGGAGTGGAATCTAATACTGGTTTAGAAAAAATGTACATCGTATCTCTCATGATGATTCTTGAACTTTTTCTCATCCTGATATTCCCCCCACATCTCTCTTTTCTGTTCTTTGCTTGAGCCTCATAAATTTATGGTTCACTCTAAAAATATCTCCTGATAATTTCCCATGACCTCAGATTACAGCTTGTATTTGGAAATTGTGTCATGGCAGCTGGGGAGAAGGGAAAGGTAGTTGCCCTTGCACAGATTATTTATATTTTTGGGGATATGTTCTTGGGAAAATATTTGGGGAATTCAAGAGTTTCCCAGAGCCTTGTCTTTCTACTGGTTTTGTTTGAGTAAGAAGATAAGCAGAGGACTTGGGAGCAGCTTTGATGTTATCTGTAGAGATGTGCAAGGATAATACTTTCAATAAGTCTTGTTCTGGGTGGTATCAACAATGGAACTTCCTTTTGCAGAGGGGAGGGAAAGTTGGCAAAGGTTTAGTGCAGCAGTGTGTCTGAGAAGTAGTGACTGTGTGGGAAAATGAACCATAGTTTCTTATGATAGAGAGATAGATTAACTTCCTTTAGTTAATGAAAGATATTTTTCTTCTTTCAAGGAGGAAAGGTTTAGAATATGGAAGGCAACGGAATCAAGTGTTTTTTCTTTACTTTTACAAAAAAGCCAAGAGGGACATAGGGGAGCGTAGCTTAATTTCTATCCTTTTTATGTTGCAATTAGTGAGGTCATAAGACTCTTCTTGTGTGTATTTTATCACGCCCAAATGTTCAGAATTTTATTAACTATTTCACCACTTCCATTGGGTGATGCATAAAGACTATATAACACCTGCTGCTTTTTGGGAAGGATAGAGAAGTCTTTTTTTTCCTTTCATTGTCTATATTCCCTAGGTACTTTTCTTGTGATAAATCTTTCAAGGAAATGGTTGAGGATTCTATAGAGAAGGTAAATAAAATACTCACAGATTTCTGTCAATACCAAAATAGATATGCATGAAATCTGAATCTGCCAAATCTTAATGACTGCATGATTAGTGTTTTAGTTTCTGAAAATGTCTGAAGCGGTTTGTGTCTGAAGGTGTTTGTTTCTAATAGTTAAACTCATTTAAGATATGTAAGTTCAGTATGCTAATTTTTACCTTATTTACTATGATGCTTTAAAATTATACCCTTGAAATTATCTGAAAATAATGTGCTTTGAGAAAGCCTAATTTTTTCCAGAATGCTCCATAAGACTTTGAGTTTCTCTTCTAGACTTGTCAAAATTTGAGGTTTGACCTGAAAAGTCCAGTACTGTACTCTGGTCATGGTTCTGGGTTGGAGTATAATCTAGAGTATTACATGTCACATGGAAAAAGGAGCTGAGACTGTTGTTTTTCTTAAGGGAATTAGATGCTAGTCTATTGCACCCACACTGCCATTTGTTCCACAGGTTCCCTTTCTCTTTCTTGGAAGCTTCCAGAAACGCTAGGGTCATTGTTTAAATTGAACATGAAGGAAGGTATCATCAAGACCATGGGAACAGCTGGGATAAACCATTGTTGGGGTTGTTCTGGACAGACAGACCTCTCGATCTCCTGTTTTAATTCCTTGTTGTTAAACAACACAATATTTCTCTCATTCTGCACATAGCTGTGTTTGATGACAGCTTTCTGATGCCCACACTCTGTCCAGCTCAGTGTCTGACTGTTCTTGTGCATTCATTTTTCTTTCCCCTCTTTTGTGCCTGCAAAATTTGCTAGCAAAGTCTCCTGCTGGTCTGGACTCTGTCCGATGAAAAGCTTGTCAGACACAGGACTGCCCTACTAGCAGTGACATCTTTGCTTTCCATGGGATGTAAATCTTAGTAAGGGGGTGGTAATTTGATCCATGATCCTCATATTTGGATATTGATGCTGAGGACGAGATAAAGTGCCAGACAAGAGAGCAAAAGGAATAGGTGGTAACTAGTTTGAGTGTTTCTGGCACCTCCAGTTATTTCCTGTAGTGTAATGGCTTCATCAAATCCAGTAGAGCTCTATACTAGCTTTTAAAGGATGTTTTCATCCCTGGTTTCCTTCTACTTCTCTATCCTGTCTTTGCTTCCTCATCCCCAGACTTAAAGATAAGTGTTGGTGTACTGTCACCTGCCACCTCTCAAAGAATAGAAACAAAATAGTATTTTCTAATACTTTGCATAGTAGGATTTCTTATTAAAAACAAAGAAACATTTATTTTATAAGCTATGTATGCAGGCACTCCAAAACTTTCCTAGTATGACTTGACTTTGCTACTGTTTCTCTGTATAGCAATGCAGGGTCCGGTGGGTTGGTTTTTTTTTGCTCTGGTAGAAGTTAGAAATGAGTAAGTAGTAGATGCATTTCTTTGCTTGGTCTGCAGACTGTCATTTGACTTCTTTGATGTGGCACTTCTTAAAGCAAGCCTTCTTGGGTTTGCTGTGACATTGTGCAAAAACACTACAGCATTCTATCCTCTTAGATAGTGTTGGACAGGACTTATTTTTTCTTTTGATCTCATTTATCCACCAGCTGGAACTTCTGAATTCACTTTCTAATGCCTGGCAGTATTTGCTTCCTTTTCTTTCAGACCGAGAACTGCAGCAAGTGTTCTGTGTTATAAGTAGTTGTAGCATCTCCTGGGGCGCAGGGGAGGGCTGCACCATAAAATCTGTGCCAGCTTTCATCTTCCTGGCCTGAAATACCTGCATCCCTTTGGGTGTGTTTGCACATAATCTTGGCTAAGCAGCTTCCTTATACTGGGGATGTTAGTTCATTCACAAGCCTGGAAGCTTACACAACGGTATTATATAATTGTGACATCCAGCAAATCGGTTATATTCGTGCTGGTCATCAACCGATTGAAGAACGTTTCACCCTCTGGGAGTTTACACCGTCACAGTATAAATGGCATCCTTGAGCTGTAACAACTCTGCCGCTGACTGAGTTATTTAATTAAACTTCACCTACCTTCAGATCTTTCTAGGACTTCTAAAGTTCACTTTCTTCTAGGTCTCCCCCCCACCCCTTCTGCCTTTCTCTGCTTTGCTCCCTTCACAGTGAGTTGAGGATGGGAACACCTTGTCCAGATGCTGTGTTTGCACATCAGTGGCCCTCATGTTATACTTTGTGAGTGAACATAGTTCAGTAGTTCTCCATTTTCTATTTTGGATGCAAGTTCTAAAGATGCAGACTTTGAATATTGTCTTCCTGAAGTTGTCCACTGGGCTTTTGATAACTAGAATTGATATGTAAGAACCCTTCTGATGCTTTATTATATGTCATATATGATGTTTTCCTGTGTAAAAGACCTCAGAGATATGGCATTGTCCTGTATGATTCAGTTGAAAAACCAAAAGCTGAGTATATTTTCATCAGTCGTCCCCCAAAACACATGTTTAAATGAAGCTCTAAGTATGTATCTTCCTTGGTTAGAAGTTTCCTGGTGAAATTCATTGTTTCAAAATGAAATTCTGTTTAATTTGCTTGAACTGGGATTTATTTTACTCCTATCTGCTTTTCCATACTTTATTTCCTCACCTGAGCATACTTGATAACATTGTTCCTCATTCCTCTGAGATGCTGATAACCTAATAAGGTAAAATAGTATCCAGGTTTCGAAAAACCGTAGATTATGGGAAAGTTTAAAATAAGGATTATCATTCCTGATAAGTTTCTACTCCTGCACATGAAAGTATTTTTGACTATGAAAAGAGAAAAAACCCTTTTATCTCATATGCCACCTATATTGTTTTTTGCAGGTGCTACTGGAGATCATGTTTATACATTTTGTTATGCAGCAGAAAGTGAAGACTTTGGAGCACAAGATGTAGCCAAGCTTGACATATGGGTTTTTGATCATGTTAAGGTAAGCAGAGAACCTTTTTGTGCTAGCTGTTTATAAAAAGCACATGTGAACTTTATCTTAGAACATGTAAACCTTATCATAGAACTGAAAAGGAAGAAATTTTTGGAAGACCTATCACTTGGGGTCGTAAGTAAAAATTGCTTGAATCAACTTTCATGACTAGTGTAATGGATGCTTAGAGGAAGCATTTGTCATTCTGTGCTACTTAAAAATCTGACACTAATAAAAGTACCTTTTAAAAACATTCTTGGCTTTTCTTTGTGTTGTTTGCCTATGATCTGAAAGCCATAGAGTACTACATACCCTTTAAGATCTTGAATGCTATTAGTCAAGGATTTTATAACAGGTGTCACAGCATGGCAGAAATCGTAAGTCTTCATTAGGATAAAGAAATAGACAATATTATTGACTTAATATTTGTCAGGATTGCACTCTGACTGTAATTGTTCAATGTGGCTTCTTCAGGTACATGTGGCTGGCTTCTGATTATCCTCTGTGGTTCACACTGTGCTGTGGCAGATGAGTCAGAGGAGTCACAGTCAGTTTTGGGGGGGAGAAAGGGGGAAGCAGAGGCAGCTTAGGCCCTGGAGCACTATAATTTGTTGATGTGGTGCTCTGCTCAGCTGACTTGGGTCAGTGCTGGTTCATGACTGTTGTTTTCTGTGACTCTGTCACTGTGAGTATTAATAGTCCAAGACACATAATTTCTGAGTATTCGTTAATTCCTGTATTTCTGTTATTCCATGCTACCTCCCTTGTTCTGGCTTAAGAAATGCTGATAGTGGGCATTGGTCTGTGAGTATCTGTATCAGTGAAGCAATTCTGTGAGTTACTTTCGGTATCTCATAACAGTGTTAATGGAGCTTAAGGCTTCAAATTTATGCCATGAGATCTCTGGGCAGTCTACATTAGTATTAGCTAACCAGCATAAATCAAATCAAACAAAATTTTTAACCAAATAAATCAATAAACCAAAACAGCATCTATTTAGGAAGCCAAGAGTGATTCTGCTTTAAACAGTGACATAGGCTGGAAAAAAATCATTATAGTTTGCTAATTTTCAAAGGACGTGATTTCCTGAGTTTGCAGGTGAAAAGATGTTTTTTCTAACTGCCATCCTCTCCCTGAATATGCACTTTGTGCCATGTTGTGTGCTTTAATGCATATGAATAATACAAATCAAATTAGGCTGTCAGTTACACTTGAATAGCTGTTGCCATAAAGTTGCACCCTGCTGTCATTTGGAGCTGCACAAGTATGTGAAGGTGGTACTGCCTTTTGCTTCAGAACACCTAATGGCATTTCTCCTTTCAAACTATAATGATGTGTTTAATATATATGTCATTACTGATTACTTTTTCCTTGGAACCAGCACCATTATGTTAAAGACATATTTTGCCCATCTAAATTTCATACTGTGGATGGATAGGACTTGATTGACTGGTGTAAAACACACATTCCGTTAATCATGTCTTCAATTACACATCAACAGTTGCTTCAGAAGTGTGAAACTGGAGGCTTACTGAAACCCAGGTCACTGTGTTATAATAGCTCAAACAACTTTCAGCTGTGCTAATGAGATTACATATAAGTAGGAGCGGCAGTGCTCTTGGCCTACTCTTTTTATTCCTCCTCTGAGTTTTATATCGAGGATTTAACAACATATTGTTTAACTCATATGTTGGCCAAGGTGGTCCCTGGATTTCTGCCTCTTTAGTAAGTAAAAGATGGTAACACGTGCTCCCTCCTGCCTTCCTCTGCCCACAGAAAAGGTGGGAATAAAGTGAAAAATGGCTAACTAACGTGTGGGCTGCTAGTGCTGGACTCTGAAATTGCTCGTTCTCTTAAAAAAAACACTAACCAATAGTAACTTGGTCAGAAAATGGATAACTCTGACTAGTTTTTATTTGTATGGCTCAGAAGCAGATTGCTTAAATCATAAGTGGAAGAAAAATTTGTGATACTTGATAGTTCCTGTCATATCTACTCATGATCAAGGTGCTCCTAACCCTTTCTTGGGGCAGAAAATTTAGCATAGACTAGACTGGGTGGGGTTTTTGTCAGCAGCTGCATTAAAACTCAATAATTTTAATGTGCAGCAATAGCCTGGACCTGGCTTGGAGTTCCAGATGGGCATGGAGTTGATTGTCTGTGGGATTTTTCTGGGTTTTGGGTTGTTTTTTGGGGGGGTTGATTTTTTTTTTTTTAATAAGCTTTTCAAATAATTACGGGACTGAATATAATCTAGTGTGATGTGGCCTGATGATTGTCAATTAAATAACCTTTACGTAAATCATACTGTGAGTCTGTGCTAAGAAAAATTAAGGAGCAAAATATTGGGAGTGTAGATTAACTAATGGGGAAAAAAAGTCTTCCTAATGCATTTCTGATATTTTAAAATATTTTGTGGAAAACAGTTTTATAAGACTGAACTCTTTTTAAGGGTAAAAGGTTGAAAATTCCAGGAACTTGGTCTTGGAAATGAGTCCCAGTAATGGATTAACTGCAATTTATTATAATCAAAGAGTAGGATATGCTCCAGATATTCAGTTGGTGTCTTCTGACTTAAATAGATGATGACTTAAATAGTAGATACAGATGGCAAATATTTGTGGTTCTTTTCTTTTTTCCTTTCTCATTTTGAGCACAGTACTTCATTCTTGGTTTGACCCCTTTCTGCTGGAAGGAGGCCATCCAAACCTTCAGACTGTCCCTTCTGTGCAGGGTGGCGGCCGGAGTCCAGAGCTGAATTATGTTAAACTTTGAAGCTCTGCAGATAGTGCCATGACCTGATGTTTGTGCCAGTAGATTTCAATGCAGATAGCTCTGCTCTAATTAGCAGTACAATGATTGAATGATTTATTTTAAATGTGTATGTGTCTTGTGCGTGATCGTGCTCAACTGATCCTAACCTGGCATATGTTTATCCTGCCTTTGTACATTTGTTTTACATCTGAAAACTGGTATAACTATTTAAACTCTCCCATTAGCACAAATCAACATGCACAACTTGAAGCAACCAATTAAATTAAGTTGTCCTAGCTTATGTATGAGGGAGCTGTGTGAAGGAAGAGTTTGTTTGGTCTCTTTCCTTGTACATGCATGCGGTCAACATATAGATGTTTAACATCTGTAAGTTCGTATTTTGTTCAGACATCTGTAAGTCATGTATTTGTTAAACCTGCTAGGTAGTCTTTTTTTCTTTGCTTTCTCCCATCTGAGGAGGGAGATGATTAGGTAAAGATTGCACATAGTTATAACCAAACTTCTGTTGGAATATTTTAATTGGTATTACATTATAATTAAGTTCACATCTTGCTGTAAATGTTTTAATGGAAAACTTATTGCTGATCTTACTAAACTGTGTTTCAGTTGTAGCCAGTGCATTATTTTGTTGTTAGTTGACAGAAAATCATAGAAAAACTGACAGAATTATATAAAGATAAGTTTGGAAGAAAGCTGTAGTGGTCATCAAGTCCAACTCCCTGCAGGAAGAAGGTTCTCTTAGAGCAAGCTGCTCAGGTCTTGTCCAGTCAAGTTTTGAGCATCTTCAAGGATAAGCCTTTTGAGAAGCTGTTCCAGTATCTGGCTACACTTAAGGTTAAAGAAAAATAATTTTAAAAAGTCTCTTTGTCTTGCTGGAATTTCCCATGTTTCAGATTGTGAGCTTTACCTTGTCCCATCTCTGAGACCCCCTTACCAATCTGGCTCAGTCTTCTCTTCACCCTCACAGTAGATTTTTCTAAGACAACAGTGGGATCTCTCCTTCACTGCTTTTTCTGGAGACTAGAGAAACTGAGTGCTCTTGGCCTCTTAGTTGTTTACTGCCCTCCCTGAAACTTCTTGGTGAGATTTGACTGAAATATAAATGGAGGTAATATTACTGAATAGAGCAAATAAAAGGGAAAAAAAAAAAGAGAAACAGAAAGTTAAAGTTCACATAATGGTGGGTTGGGTGGGTTGGAAACTAGTGTTGAGTGGTGATAGAACTCAAATTTTGTGAACACTGAGAACCAAAAAGAAGAGACCTTTATCAGACTGCAAGGAGATACAAGGACAGTTCTGGACAAACAGTTCAGCAACCTCCCGAGCAAGGCGGAGTGGTTTTTGCCCCTACTGTTTGGTATCCTGCTTACCAACTCACCACCTTTATCAGCCTCAGATCACTCCTTGTGGTGAGCTTCCGCTTTGGTTTTGGTTTTTTTTTCTCAGTAAACCATTTTTTAAGAAGCTCCATGGGATAAAGTTTTCTATTTGTTCTGGGAAAAGGTGCCACGTTTTAGGTGACACTTCTGTTTATCATCTTGTTCTTAGTTAGCCAGCATTTGGACAAGCTCTTCTGACTGCTGCTGCTCTGGCTTACAAGGTGGCTGGGGCTGGGGGAGTGGGGTGGGTTTGGTCTGTCATGGGAACTCGTCTGGTGGGAGAGGAAGCTCAGTCCTTGCCTTCCTCTGAATGGTTTCTTTCACACAATCATTCTGTGATAGAAAAATGTGTGCCTTCAAATATCGATCTACCATTTAGGATTTACTTTTTGTAGTTTCCTGTCTGTCCGTTTTGATATGTTGTTTCCTTTTATTTAATTAAAAATAAGAAAACAGAATTATACTGTATTCCGCAAATTACTGATGTGCTCTGGAAAGTTTCTTCAATCTGTCGTCAAATATGGGCAGGTGAACGAATCTCTGCGGGAAATGGAAATTTTAAAAAAATAATTATATTGCTATTTAATCAGATTTTGTTCTTGTGTCTTTATTTAAAATACCTCTGGACTTTGGTCATAATTGTGTTTGGACAAGAGCTGAAGCTGAGAGCGTGCAAATGTTAGTCCATGCAGCTTGTGTATATTCAGGAAGTTAAAAAGGTGGAATTGCATACTGCCATGGTTTCCTGACTTAGCTTACTGTGATCCTGTTGCTGCCAGCTGGGTCTTCCTCTGGGTACAGTGACTTTTGTTTACACAAGGTGTGAGCTTTGGTTTTTAAGAGCTCCACTGCTATCACAAGTGTGTGGTGGACTGCCCTGTCCTTTGGTGGCAGAAATGGTCCCCTGGCTCTACCATCATTTTCCCTGGACTCTTGCATGAAATTTGAAAACACTCTCATCTATATTAGTGTACTGCGAGGTTCTCTAGATGCTCTTTGGACTAAAACCCTAACCAACTTTGTTTCCTTGGGCAGTGTTATTACTAAGGAGCTGATGTTGGAATAGCTGTCTGCCTGCATTTTGCATTGCTGTAATATGGCTGGTCTAACACAGAATAGCTGTGTCAAGACTCATTCCATCTGAGGGGAAAATCCTCCCCTGGCATCTGCCTCAGGGGTGCTTAAGTAGGGCATGTGCAAGGCAGATGTATGTTCTGTAGTCCATGTATTTGCAAAACATGTCATGTTTTGTTCTGTTATTTTAGTTTCTGCAAACAAGTTGTAGCTTGGTATCTCAGTCCTGCAATACCTGCTTTCAATGCAAGAGTGTTTGAGACCTTTGCTTCCAGTGTAAATTTAGTAAATGAACAGAAATGTGAAGCTATAAGTGATGCTCAGGAATGGTTCTTGTGTTTGTATAGGAGGCAAAGAAGAGACGATATGCAATTAGCTAGTATTTCTGCCTACACAAACTCAAAAAAGCCCCCAAACAAAGCTAACAAAACCAAAACTAACAAAGAAAAACACACAACAAAAGGACACCTCAACTTGAGTGTTGCCTTAGATAAGCTGAAACTGTGGACTGGTTATACAGATAGCAGTTATCCTCCAAGAATTAAATTGGGAAGTAATTATTTTTTCCCTTCTTTTAACTCTAATAACTACTAGTATTTTGACATGAAAACAGTTGTGTTTTAGTTTTAATAAACTGCCTATCTTTTTCCATTTTACTGAGATTAATGTATTAATGGCTTATTCCATGCAGAGCTTCTTTAATTCTTCCAGAAGTAATCAAACATTGTTCTCTGCCCTCAATGAAGAGAAAGTAGTTCTGTTCCTGCATTTGCTAGGCATAGACACAAATGGACATGCTCATCGGCCAAACTCAAGGTAATTGAGATATTAAGCATATCTTTCTTATTAGTTTTAAATGCAAGCAGTAACTTCTTTAACAGTGCTATTTATCAAGCCGGAAACAAGACTTGTAGTGTTGTGGGTCATATATGTCACCGTGATTGCCTCTGTTCTGAATTTTCTTGGTTATTTTGTTTTTTAAAGTCCCATTGGTAGACATCACAAATTTCTGCTGCATGCAGTATGCCTGGTTATGCTCCTGTACTCGAGCCTGATTTTCAGTGGATTGTCTTAGTTATAGCCCACACATAATATAGAGGATATATAGGAAATGGCAGTTTTAAACATTAAATGGATACAGTGTTCAGATTTCCTATTGCTGAAATGAGTTGAGTTTATAGGCAACGGTAAGCTCAGGTCTAATAGCTGCAAATTGCAACATTATGCTTTGGCTTTTCTTATGACTCTTGAACAAAGAAGAGTTTAGATTAACAGTTCTCATCACCAATTTGTCTTGAAGTGCATTATTTGAGAACTTTCTTTTCACTTCTTCACATGCTTTGAATGCAGGATTTTATGTCTTTTTGTTGATCCTTGCATACTTTCAAAAGTCACAGTCTGATTCCCTACATCATTCCAAAGTTGATATTTGCTGTATGTCTCATGTTCATTTCTTATGATTTTTTTTGAAGACAGAGTTTTAAAACTGACTTTAGCAACAGCAGCAAATAGAAAATTAGTTGCCTGAAAATTAATCGTGGTCACTCTTTCTAAATATATGCTAATATTTTATTTAGCTTCTATTCCACAAAACTCTAGGAGCTGTCCTTATCTATGAATCATCTTAAAACAATGCCTGCATGGCGAGATCTTTCTTTGCTATTTAGTTACCAGCTTAAAGTAATTTTTGCAACTTACAATTTAAGGTGTTTGAGTTTTCCAGGATCTCTTAGTTTTGTTATTCTCCTTAACTTGCCTAATAGCTGGGAGTGATAAAATTATAGTCTTAAGTCAAGGACAGGTTACATTTGGAAGATAAATCAATTTGCAACTATGGTTTCAGGAACCTTCAAACTGTGCTGTGACAATATCTCACATAAGACTCAGAGGAGGAGAGATTTTACACTTAGGAAGCCTTTTGTTAGCTTGAGGTTCTGTAGAGGATAAAGCTGTCTACAATAAAAGGACTGGGTATTATGACTATGGATAACTTGCTTTATACCAAGTGCAAGAGCCACCTTGAATCTAATGTTTTTTCCTATTTTTCAAGGGAATACAAGGAGAATATTAAAAAAGTTGATGAAGGTGTGAAAGAAATTGCTTCAATGATTGACCATTTCTATGGAAATGATGGAAAAACTGCATTTATTTTAACTTCTGACCATGGAATGACAGATTGGGGTGAGTCTTTTTAAATGCTGAGTCAGCTGAGATTTTGGGCATCTGGAGTGTGATTAGAGCTCTGTCCCATTAGAGGCTTTGGAGCCCCTGCTTTGATTTGATATCCTAAGTGTTGCTCGTGTATCAAAACCCATGCAAATTGCTGTGACAGCTGCTTTCCGTATCTGGACAGAAAAAAGGCAGTAAGGTGAAGCTTGACTCCCTCAGTGGCTGCTAGTAGGGATAGAAAGACCTGAATCCCTGCTCTGCAGAGAACTAACCCAAGCAAGAGGAGACTGTTATTTGGCTGCCGGAAGCAAAGTTGGTTTTGTTCCAGCCCATGGGGGAGCTACAGTTTTCACTTTGGTGCTCTGAAGCACCTGGAAGAGGTGGGATATCTGTCCAGGTGCTGGTGAAAAACTTGACAGGGGGAGAGGGAACGGGGAGAGAAGAGAATATTTTTGCTTATTTGGGCCTTTTAAGCACAGCAGAAAGGATGGGACTGCTGTGTGATCTTTCTAGAGGAGACTGGTGCTGGGAAACTAGGTGGAGGAGCTAAGAGTACAGAGAGGAGAGTGAGGCAGGGGTCAACCATGCAGATACCCACAAAGGGCACTTGTGAAAGGCGTGGCCACAGTGGCCAAATGCCCTGAGGCAATTTTGGCATAACTAGATTCAGGGCAGATGAGAGGAGTTCAAGATAGTGAACTCATTTAGAGTTCTTTTTTCTTTTTTTCCAAGAACCTTAAAAACACTCCTGTCCTTGTGTGCAGCCAGTGAAAGTGCTAAGTCTCTCTTCCAATGTGTGTGTTTGTAACTCTTGCGATATTTTTGAACCAAGGTGCCTTTCAGGCATGGTCATGGGAAAATGCAGCATCTTACTCTGTGTCTGAAGTCCTAAACTTTTTCAATTGAAGGGATGCAGACTTCTTCTGTCATCAGAGGTGACAAAAATATTTGTGTATTTATTCATAATCAGCCTAATTACCAACTGCCTATTTGCAAATTTTGAATATTACTTACTGTTGAGCTGACTGCCACTTGCAAAAAAAATTTAATTCTGCTATATTTTTTTCTATTTCAAGTAATCATGTAGTAATTTTTTATGAGGAAGGTGTGTATATGTATATTGTGTATATCTGGTCATAGGGGCCCCAGGAAGTCCAACCACCTACTCAAAGCAGGATTAGCTTTGGGATCAGACACAGATGCTAGGGCTTTATCCAGCAGAACCTTTACAACCTTGGAGGGATGGAACCTATGCAACCCATTTGGGCAGCCTGCTCTGCTGCTTGCCTGCTCTCACGGAGGGGGAAAGAATTTCTTTATCTGCCATCTGAACTTCTTTTGTTTAAACTTATGCCTGTTCTCTCTCATCCTCCCACAATGCACCACAGTGACACCCTGGCTCCATCCTCTCTCAAACCCTCTCACAGTGGGGTACAGGCAGGATGCTCAGTTGTGTCCTGCCCAAAGCCATTTCTTCTGCAGGCTGAACCAAGTCCCAGTCCCTCAGTCTTTCCTCACAGGACAAGTGCTCCTCACTGAGACCATTCTAGGTGATGGACGTATTCCTGTACCAGATGAGGCCAAAACTGTTGATGTGGTCTCACTCTACAGAGAAGGATAACCCCTTCCCTGTATCATGCCCCTGTTAACACAGCCTGCGGTGCTGCTGGCCTTCCTCACTGCCGGAGTTTGCTGTAGGGAAGTTCTCATTATGTGCTGGATCCTTTGAAACAGGAATGAAAGGTGATAGGAGTAACTCTTCAGGCTTTGAGAACCACTGGTCTGTCATAGTTTTCTGACACCTCTTCCTGCCTCCAAGATAAAGCCTGATCTTCTGTCAGAAGTGTTAATAACTTTAAAGCTGACTTTAGTGAGTCCAAGAGCAAACACAGAGACGCTGCTCAGGCTCATAGTGAGCAGTCTGAAGGCTAGTTCAGTAGCTTTTATTTGAACTTGTAGTATACCAACTGCTGCAGCCTTTCAGTGGTTATTTGCAGAGTGGGATGTGTACCAGTTTTAAAACAAATTAAACATTAGAATGTCAGGGGGGACTTTTTAGGGAAAAGAACATATTGTGGATTAGACATGATAAAGAATCTGTGGTTGCTGGCAAAGACCAATGAAGTCAGTTGCTTTCTCTGTCTGACTCAATGATTTTGCTTTAAGCTGATGTCAGATGGAACTGCTGACCACCAACACAGGCAGTTCCATACCCACCCTCACCCACTTCTTCCTGGTACAAGTACTACTGTGCGATACGCTGGATCAGACATCACGCTTTCCCTCCCTTTCTCTTGAAAAGGTGTGTTTGGAAGGTGCTGACTAGTAGAACAGGGAAAAGACCCAGATGAAAATAATTTTTCTTCCCCTCTTATAATTCAGATCAGGCTGAAACCTGGTTCTTATGACAGGGAGAGAATGGATACAGCTGCCTGTCTCAGCTGTATCTGTCTTAAAGTATTCATGGAGGCAGAGTCTTGGTAAAATACTGATGGAGCTGGTGACGGCTAAAATGTAAGCTCACCAAAATTTCACTTTCCTCCTGCAACAGAAAGAAATAACTCATGCCTGGAAGATGGAGGATGTGCTCTCTCCATCAGCTCTTTTCCCAAGTTCTGCAAAGAAGAGCAGTTGTTGCTGCTTTTAAGCCCAGAGAGTGCCCTCCAAGGGATTTAAGAACATCAGGAATCTAATTCCCAGACCTGTGTGTTCTTAAGCTTAAGGCTGTTTAAAGAAAGCAAAATTGGCTCTTTGGCTCTGCCAGAGTGATTGTTTTAAGGACAGAATGGGGTATGAAATTGGGAACAATATTGAGGCTAAACAACAATATGCTTTGTCTGTCCTTCCTGAATTTATTAAATATATATTTGTAAGCACAGGGAGGAGCATGTGTCTATGCAAATACAAGGAAAATGTATAATCTTGTAGACCACACAGTGACCAACATAGGGCTTGTATAACGATGTTATTCCTTTTGAGGCTGGGTTATCTCAGTGCTGTGATACCTCACCCACTGGGTTTAATGACCAGTGTTCCTTTCAAGGCTGTGTGGCTCCTGCTTTAGTGCAGCTGCTGCTGAGGTGCCATAGATTTCAAGCTTCCTCCTTTTGGCTGCTGATACATTAATCTGGAGGGAATCAATTTCCCCAGGGAAGGAAGTCATGTTTTATCAATTTTTAAGGAGTGTGCTCCTGGGCTTTAAAACCTTAAAAATTAACTTGTATCGCAGTGGAAAGGATGACAGTTGCAATGCATGTTGCTTCCTGGTTTTGAAATGGAAGTCTAATTCTTATTTGGGAACCAGAGATCAGTTCTATATTATTTTTTTGTTTTGTTTTGCACACGTGCCTAATTCTACTGAAATCAACCATTCCTGGGTTTGGTGGGATGCTCAGGATAGGCATATGCACGTGTTTTGGGCGGGTAACTCCTCTACACCTTGAGGCTTTGAAATACTATGGCTTTAGTTTCTGTATGTTAACAATTTGGGGATTTTAATATACAAAGTTCCATCTTTATAGATAGACTTAATAATTATTATAGTGACTTAACTGGTGCTGATTTCCCAACTTGTGACTTGAATTTAGTTGTTTTATTTTAACTTCATAGCTTATTTTTATGCCACTAACAATAAAGCTGAAATAGATTTTCTGTAACAGGATTTTAGTATGTCTGCTGTAACAAGAACTTAGTACCTGTGTGTATATTTTTTTGTTGCATGTAGATTTTGTTTGTTTTTGCAGCACATGTCTTAAACTTTATACTTTTTTTATGTTTGGTGTGTGTTAGGATCCCATGGAGCTGGTCATCCTTCAGAAACTTTAACACCACTGATTGTGTGGGGTGCTGGAATAAATTATCCACAGAAAGTTACATCCCAGTTCTTTGAAGACAATTTTTTGAGAGGTAGGTAAAACATGAAATGGAAGCACAAGATTTTGTTGGAAAAAGAGATGTTGATCTTTACTGACTTGTGTTCCACTAAGTCCAGTAAGTATGACTTGCTTTGTGTAATGTGTTAAAAAAAAAAAAAAAAAAAAAAAGAGGATGACAGGGAATGCTGAAGCAGGATACTGCAAAATTGGATAGATAATATCAGAGTCAGTTTTCTTTTCTAATCATAGAATTGAAGACTTTCTCTCTTTGGGGACAGGAGGCTATTCATGTTTGTGGAACTTAGTTCCAGAGGAGACTTAATTCTTTGGAGCACTCCCAGAGGTTAAAAGCTATTTGTACAGAAACATGATAAGTTGACAGGTTCAAAAACTCTTTTCTAGCTTCACAGGACAACCCTGGGGACTTTCCAGGGGCTGTTTTGTCTCACTTGCATCCTTGTAGCTCTTGTGGAAATGTAAACAGTTTTTCTCAATGAAAAACTGTGACTCTTTATTGGTATTTTTCCCCTTTGTAATTTATTTAGGAATAAATTTTTTAAAAATATTTAATTTTTATTATTTAAAATACACAATGTAATAAATACTGGCTTACTGAAATATTGAGGGATTTAGAGAACCATGTGTGATTAAATTGTGCAAGCTCTTCCTCTTTCATGTGCCCCATTTTGTGGCCTGCTCTGTTTCTTAAGATGCCTTGAGTCTTGGGTTGCTGTTACTCACAATCAATGAGGTAATGACTTTCTGTTTTATTGAATTGCTTGTCAAGCTATATTAGAGAAAACAGGCAAAAATTACTTCAACCCTAATGTTTTAAGTTTGCCCTGCTCTTGAGAAGTATTTGGTAACAGGCTAAGGAAATGGGACTTTTCAGATATAGACTATACTAACATTTCACTCTTTGCGATTAACTGATGTTATAAAATTATAACACCTCTGATAAAGCTGAAAATTAGTTGAAGCAAAAAAATAGAAAACAGAATAAACCAACTGATCTTGATGTCTGTGATGGCTGATCTGCTTGACTTTTAAGGACACTTGACATCTAAGGTTTGATCTGTAATAGTTGAATCTTACATCTGTCAGTGTCCTTGATTCACAGCATTTGACTTAAAGTTGATGAAAATGGTGTGAGAGCATTTCAAAAAAGATGTTGAGCTGACTGCCATCTGCACAAAATGGAAAGCTCTTTGGCCTTCATCTGTTAGGAAATGTCTATTTTCTTAAAGGAGGGCATTGGTCTGCACCCTACTGTGCCTGCTTTTTTTTTTTTTTTCCTTCTGATGGTTAAAAAAAAACCCAAACAAAAACCCAACCAAACAACCAGACAAAAAGCTGAACACACCAAAGCAGACATAAGAAACTCCTCCCTTCCTTGGGGACTTTGCAACTTCCCAGCTGTTGTTGGTCTGTTTAGACACTGTCTTTACAGATTCTTAATTGCCATGGATGATCCCTATTGGAGATTTGAGTCACTCTGTCTTGGGAGTTTGAATCTCTATTTGAGTGGCAAGTATCAGTTATCGCTTAAAAAGTGACTGTTCTCTCTGTGGTTGTACATTATAGCTTCTAGTGGGTTGCATAGCTTAGAAGTAAAGAAAAAATTGTTGAAATGGAACTTGGCTCTTTCACGGGTCAGTCCAGTTCAGCTACTCCATTAAGTTACAATACCAGGTATTTTCACAAAGCTAACATGTGAAAGAAAAGATGCTTAAAAGAGTGTTCTTGAAATGTTCTTTGAATCTGCCTTTCCTGCTCCATACAAATGCAGGTGAAACTGTGTGTAGGGAAGGAGAGTGTCCTCAAGATTGCTGTGAATGCAGATACCAGGCTTACATTCAATTCTTGCATCTATTGACAATCCTTCCTAATTTATCTGAGTTAAGAGTTCCTGGAAATATTGACAGAATATTTATAATGCTGAGAAACTTCTTATGCTCTGTTCAGTGCAAGCATCCTGTGGGCAGCTCAGTGAATTGTCTCTCTTCTCATTATTGCTGTTGAGGGTTTGTAGCGCTAAAGGCAGTGCCAACAGGCAGCACTTAGCCTGTCCAGTTTGTCATAGAAGGATGAGTGTGCTCCTTGGGTGGCCAAAAGGGCACAGAGTCTGCTCTGGGATGACAGCCTTCTCCTCATCACTTCCTTCACCTGTGCTCTGCCTTCCCTCAGGCCTGGTCAGGCAATCCTCTTGGAAAGATTTGTTATGGCAGCCCTGCATCCTGTGGGCGACATGTAATATTACCCATTTGGCCATTGCTTTGAGCCTTCTTCAGAAAGAAGGAGAATACAGAGCTGCTCTTCAGCTCCTCATGGACTAATGGTTAGCCCTGGGGTGCAAGGCCAGAGAAGCTCATAAGTGAAGGTACAACCTTCTGCAGCAGGACAGCAGCAGAGCTGCAGCCACAGCTGAGGAAGCTCAAGTGTACCTCTCCACTGTTTTTGCTTCTGTGAAGTCTTTTGTGAGATTTTCTTTGGTTCATGTAGCCTCATCCTCAGTCTCTTGAACTGGCACTTCCCTGCTGTTTCCCTGGACTGGTTGCCTCTGACAGCCCAGTGGGCTGCAGTAAAAGCAGGGCAGGATAAACGCAAAAATCCCCTCTATCAATTGATTGGAAAACTGAGCACTATATTAGAAACCTAGGCAGTGAGCTGGAAGTGTAAAACAGTGTGGGCAGCACGTACAGTCAAGGCACCTCGCTCCTGAAAGTACAGCCCAGACTGGCCGGTCTGCAGGTGTGTCCCAGTTCTCAGTATTTCTGGGGCTCAATGTCCTGCAGCTCCTGGTCAAATGCAGATGTTTTTAACTCTGCCTTTGAAAAAATCTGAGTAGGGGAAGTGGAGATGAAAAGGCTTTTTAACAAAGCTAGATGTTTTCTCTAGCAGAGCTACAGTTTCTTCCGACCTTAAGCATATTTTGTGTGTGCATAGACAGTTTTTCAATGTTTTTCTTTGGAAAATCTTATTTAAAGGAAAGCAAGCAATGCATTTATATAATAGAAGTATGGGTGAGAGTTTGTTTCTAGAAATATAAACCCATTTCCATTTTCTAGGAAGCAAAAGGGAGCAAACTTGTTCATTTTGGCGTGAGTTTAGCACAATTCATGATTAATGCTTCTAATACCTTCCTTGTGTTGCCATGGGAACTTGCTGTAGCTGTATGTCTCACTACTGTTAGGGTACATGGCTGCTCTTCAGGGAATTTTTGGGACCAAATAACAGTGGACCTGTACACAGATCCCCAAAGCTAGCAGTGGTATAAACAAATTGCTGAAAATAAGTTTGGTATATTCAATACTGTAGATGTATGAAAGAAAAAACCCAAACCCAAATCTTGCTAAACTCTGTTTTTAAATAATTCTCCACCCTCAAAGAAAGCAGGCAATTTTCTCTTTATTTCCTTAGAGGCCAACAGAGAGCAGGAAAACACACTTTTGAACTGGCTTTTGGTGTGATGCACCACAGCTTTAGGGTCTAATAATGTTTGCACCACACTGTACCAGTACATTTGGGACCTTGGGTTAACCTTTTTTATTAACTATTGAAGAGATTTAACAGCCCATCTCTTAAACCTCAGTTTGATTCTTTTAGTTGGCACAGGAGGTAATACATCACTGTTTTGAGAGGAAAAAACCAAAACCCTTGGCCTTTCTTCAACTGATCTAGGTCACAGATTTGCAAGCAGCAATTTATCCTGCTGGATAAAAGAAAATGTGAACTGAAATGAATGCATTTTGTTGTTTCTGCCTGTTGAGTTCCATCTGTAACCTTCTTGAGCTAGCATCATAAAGTCAAATTATGATTTTCTTTAGTACTAGCACTTTACAGAAAATGTCAACAAGACACCAAATGTCAATGGAATTACCCCTTTCAAATCTGTGTAGATTAGCTGTTCATGTGCTCTGTTATTTCTTGCAGAATGGAAGCTAGAGAACTTGAAGAGGCTTGATGTCAATCAGGTATCAAACATACATAATTTAATAGTTCATAAATTTTCACCTTAAATTATTGATTTCGTGTGATTTAAGTTAATTTAATTTGAATGAATGATCGCACTGATATACCATTTCCCTAGAATGTGTTACTTTAAGAGTTGCAAGAACTGCACTGGTATTGAATATAATGAGGGCAAGTTTAAACTGCTTGTTGACTCATGTGGCAGCGACATACAACTTCTCCTGAAGGTACCCATTTTAGTTAGGTGATCATACCCTTTGTAGAAAGGCTGCAGTACAGTGTAACAGATCCTCCTCAAACTCAGTGCCAGTTACCCAAAAGCAACTTGAATGGCATCTAGCAGGCTTTCAGAGGGGGGGAAGTAACTTGTGATGCTTTCCTCTACTTTTTACTTGGAAAATGCTCTGGAGCAGAGCTTAAGCCACCTCGGTATCTCCTATGAAGGTGCCTAGCGAAACACAAAAGTGTGGTCTAATAACCATTTTCCCAAAGTCTGTGAGCATCTGCTGTGTGCTTTTTCTTGCACTTGTTAGTCATGTGTATGTTGGGTTTATTTTTTCAGACCTATCTATTCAATGTCTGTATTTTGTCACTTTTTTCCAGAAATTACTGTTATTATTGAATCAAAGCCATTTCTTGCTATAGTGTTAAACTGTATTATTTTTCAATAGGATCTGTTATTATGGCCCAGGCACTTTGCAGTTTAGACAATTAGTACTGTAAAGGGAGAAAAAAAGGTGGACAACTTATCCTTTGATACTAAATCAGCCAAGCTTTTTGAAATCGTGGTTCTTCTTACTTCCTATTGTCCTATGTAAACCAATACATGAATAACAGATTCCAAATCTGCTCAAACAAGGGAAATAAACTCACACTAGAAGGTTCAGGTTGGCACTGTTCTGATCAACTGCTTTCAGCAAAGCCTTGGTGTAAAACTAGAGATCAGTCTTCCTCTCAAGGTTGATAGGAGTTATGGCTATGTTATTTTGAGACTGTATGGAAGATTCTCAAGTGTTGCTTTGACCTGGATAATGAAGTTCCCAAAGACAGAGCTTTTGTCCTGTAGGACATGTGGGACTATGGGTAAAAATAGCAAAGTAGATTTCTGACTACCATTACACTACATGTATATTGTTATCTACAAATGATGGTTTGGAATCTGCACAGTAGATCCGAGGCTGGAGCAGTGCCTTGTTTTCAGTGTAGTTTCTTCAGATTTATGCTGGAGAAACAAAGAATTTTGGTGCATAGTTTTATGTTAAAGGAAAATATAAACCTCGTGAGAGGGAGTGTTTATCATCATGAGTAGAACGTAACGGTAACTTATTTTATGAGATGCCTTCGTGTAGATTGAAGGGCCTTTCTGAGGGCTGACTGGACACAAACAAAAGTGCAGAAACACCCCCTGAAGGGGAGAAGGTGAGTAATCAGCACTGTGGAAGCATGGGATAAGGAGTGTTGTCAAGAGCAGTATATCCAGTGTACTGCTTAGAACTGTAAATATGAAATTAGTTCTTTCCATTATATAAATAGTCATGAAAAATGTTATGCCTCTCTGAGTGCAGTGAAGGAGGTGCTAGATTCCTGTGAATAAATACTGGGGGCGGTTATATTTGCTTTTTAAACTAAAAGTGTTTTTGAAGGTTTATTGACAGTGAAGCCTCACATTTTGAATCTAATCTAATGCCATGATTTCTTGAAACTACAAAAAAAAGAAAACCTACAAAGGAGACTTGTGTGTTATGACTTTGCAGTATTACACCGTTTTCTTTTGCAAATGCAGATATGTTAAAATTAAACTGAATTTATTACCTCTAGAGGCTGAAATTGTATTAAAATGGGAATGCTTCTGCTTGCACAGGCTGATATAGCACCACTGATGGCTTCCCTTATTGGTGTGCCTTTTCCCCTGAATTCTGTGGTAAGAAGTACAAATGTTTTTACATATTATAAAAATCTGTTTACCATAGAGGAAGAGGTGTTGCAGGCAAGTCTTGAGGCGTATGAAGAGCAAGACTGTAGATTTGTAAAAGTGCTACAGGGTATTAAGACTGCTTGCAGTCTTAGGTTTATGTGTGTATCTTCAGTTTAGAGTATAAACTCAATCTTTTTATATAATGCATAGGGCTTTCAATTGGAAAGGCAGCTGATCCTTTTGTAATCTGCAACTTTATACTCTTGAGTTGCATAAAGGTTTTTTATTATTTTGTTTTAGGGTGGTAAAAATGCAATATGGCTTGAATAACACATGATTTTGATCATGAAAGCTGAGTCTGTAAACAAGCTTGTTCCTGCAATTTAATGTTTAATTATTTCTTGATTAAACTTGAGTATTTTCTTCAGATGGTATCTTGTGCCTCTAATCTAGTGAACAGTGAGATGGCTTGGCTTTCTCTTTTAATTTCTTTCATGTATTATTACACAGTCCAAAAGTTGCCTCATAAATATCTAATTGACAATTAACATTTCATTAGTGTGCTTTCACGCTGCTAGTTTCACATTTAACACACCGATTTGCAGCACATTTTTTGAAATATTTCTTCTGGAGACTCTGCCCCAGTTTCTGTTGCCCTGTCCTGCAGTCATTGCTGGCCGTGCCCAGCATAGAGTGGCAGGGGAACTGCTCACCTTCCTGTCACAAGGACTGGGTTGAGTCAGGTCCGGGCTGACTTCCTTCTGGGCTTTGGATGGAGAGCTTCTAGGTTTTTCATAAATGGCCTCTGATTAGAGGTCAAGGTTATATTATTTTATAGTATATAGCTTAATAACAACTTCTGTTATTTATGTTTTTTGCATTCCTGTAGAAGCTATTATAAACAGTCCCCGTGATGTTGCAAAACTATGTGAGAAGAGTATTTTCAGTGGAGTTACATTAGTTGTTTCAGCATTAATTTCTTGTATCCTTACTGCTCATTTGGCCAGCAATTCAGTCAGAGAAATTCCTGGTTTTTAATTTAATTTTTTATATATATATGTGTATTTTTCTTCCTCAGGGGATTCTGCCTCTGGAATATCTGAACAATAGTGCTCATTTCAAAGCAGAGAGCATGTTTACCAATGCTGTTCAAATTCTCGAGCAATTTAAGGTACTAAACATACATTAAAAATACTTATTTGAATAATAGCTGTTGTTACATGTAAAATAATTACGGCTGTGAGCCGTATCTGAAGGAGCTGGAAAAACTTTAATAATCAACCTTTATTTTGTAAAGAGAATGAATAACTTTTTTCTTGAATCTTAATAAAAAAGCTGATGTTTCTTGATGTTAATGTAAACCTGCTTGGAATATGGAGGTAGAATCTGAGTTCTGGTACCTGAGAAGGTACCTTTGCAATGACGGCTAGGAGATGAGGCAGGATCAGTACACAAACAGATCAAAAGGGTAATAGGCTCCTGTCCATTAAAGAAATTAAATTAGTGGTCTAATTAACTTTTAGCTAATGCTGCTGTATCTGTTGTTTTGCTTTGTAAGTGTTCTTTTTTGGCTTCTCTGTCACGATACATTTAATATTGGATATTATATTTATGAGAACATTTGAGTGGTCCACACAAAAAAAGGTTCTGTTTCACTGGACAGTGGAAGAAGAAACTGTCCAAAATCCCAAAATCACAGTTTTGGCAAGGCATAGAAATGCTCTGAGGGAAAACCATCCTCTCCATAGATAGGAAGCTGAGACACACAAGAACTGTTGCCCTGTCAAGAAAACCACGTGATGATAGTGGAACAAAAAACTAACATGAGATGACCCATGAGAGTTTAGCACCTTCAGCACCTTCTGTCCTTTGAATGCTGGGTTCACAAAAGTGTGGATACTAGGGGAGCAGTGTCAGCAGCAGAATCACTTTCAGACATATGGTTGGAAGCTGCTATATAGCAGGAGAAGTGCTGGACTGGATGTGAAGGTGAAGCATCCTGTTATCACCTCCACAGCTGGAAGACCTCTGCTTTAAGAATTAAGGATGTGACTCAGGTCTTTTTCAGTTAAATTGGTGTCTTGGGCATTATTTAAAGAAAGAAGTAGTTCTATTTCTCCTTTCCTTTAAGTTTATTTTTATTCTGTCATTTTTAGTGCTAGATGATATTTTTTTTTCCTTAGCTTGTTTCTAGCATTATTTTGCAATGATCCTGTGTGAATTTCCTTTGTGTTTCTGTGCTGAAGCAGAAGTAGCACACTATCTTAGGCATGCCAAGTGGGACTTTCCTTTTCCTGTGGTGGACTGACCTGACCAGATTTTGTACTCCCTGGAGAAGATGGTGCCTTAGGTGGATAGGATGAGACGTGTGGGTTGCTGCTTCAAGCTGTCAGGTTTTGGGAGCAGTGTGCTTAGGAAACTCCTGTCTGCACATTATGCCAACTGCCAAACTTGACTCAGGCTGCTGCAGAAAGCTTTAAAGATGTTTTGGAGGTCCTTGGGCAAAGTGGCTCTGATGGCATCAAAACCTATTTTTATCCATGTGAAGATTAACTGATTTAACAACATTGCTCTGGCAGTGTTTGTTCCAGTGTACTAGTTCTTGTCTGGGATAAATAATACTGGTTTCATCGAGGGAGGTTGTCACTGAGGCCTGGTAGCACTTCTAGCCATATCTTCTCTTTATCCTGCAGACTGCAAGTCCTTCTGAGAAAATCAGTGGCTGGTGCGTTGTTTATTTTATTTACTTTAGAACAGGTCAGAGGAGTTATACATATTGGAGGGTAACACCTAGTGTCCTGGGCAATATATTGACAATGTGATTTCATTCCTTTTCCAAAGTCTTACAAATTTCTGTAATTTTTTTTATTTTACCTCCTGATACGATTTTTAGTCTTGTTGCAACTTGCACATAATAGTTTCATGCTCTTTTATGCAGGTTAAGATGAGTCAGAAAAAGGAAAATACACTGTCATTTCTGTTCACACCATTCAAGTAAGTGTCTTTTAAAAGCTATATATATTTTAGCTGATTATTTGTCTTATCACTCATTTCGTTATTTCAGTGAGATGCAGGAATGAATTCAGTCTCTTGAGTCTTTTTTTAAAATGATACTATCCCCATAGGGTTAGAATATGCAATCTGTTCTTTTATATATATCTAAAAGTTGATCTAAGAATTGTTTCTTATGTGATTTAAATTCTAATGAAAAATAAATAAAATGCATTTCATCCAGAAAAGAATCTCAAAATCTTCAGAATTTGTGTTGCCTAGTGTCAGTTTCCAGGGCTGTGAGGGAGTCTTTATAATGATTTGTGTATCTGTGAACTTTGTGTTCTAGTGTATAGAACAGTTACCGACCCCCTCACCCTTCTGTCTTATCCAGTTAAAGCTGCTTTTTCCTTTCTTCTCTAAAGGTTTTTAAAAGCATTGCCGTTGGGTGCATGTGATAGTGTTCACTTCTGCTGTTGGTTTGTGGAGTGCTCAAAAAATGCTTTGTCACCGAGAGCAGCTGTTTTCCTTTGAGAAATAAAACTGATGTTAATTAAGATCTTTAAATCATAGCAGCAGTAAAAAGTACTGGAGTCGCTTCCTGTGAAGTATGTTTATTGCTAAAGATGATTGTTGTCTGTTTGAACAGACATTTACTGTGTTATTTTATACCACGAGCTTCTTCAGAGAGAAGTTTCAAGACAGTCTCTGAGATACAAGTCAAGTCAATATTGAGCACATAATGAATCTTTTAGATCAAAGTCTGATTAAGGATGACAGTTACATTATCAAAGAATTTACTGATCTGTATGAAATAAAATGCCATATGGAAAGGCTGGTCAGTCATCTTTGATTCTGTGGGGATGACTATTAGTTTGATTTCACAGCTCTTTAAATTTTACCTTTCCTCGAGAAATAAGACTGATTCTATAAAATGGGATGTGCTTTTCTTAATGTTATATTTATCTCTAAAGGAACTAAGTGTTACTGATTGTCTTATGGACTGGTGACTTTCCTTTTTTATGATATGTTGGATTGTTTTAAGTGGAAATGCCAGACGCATTTATCACTTTGAAAATGCAACTAAAACTTGGTATGAACAAGTTATTTGGTATGGTCTATTGCAAAAATAAATGTATTTTCTTTAGATATTCTTAAAACTTTTCTGAAACAATATTTGGACTAATGGTCCTTCCAAGAAAGGTTTTTCTATGAGACCAAAATAATTCCTTCTGTGTGTGAATGTCACAGATGAAGTGGTGCACCTCCTTGATAAGAGAGAAGCAGCAACGTGTTTATTGATATGAAACATGATTTAGCAGAATTTGATAGTAAATGCAACAGCGGTTAACAAGATTCAGTGGCAAGGTATACTTGATTTTTTTAGTGCATAGAGGACAGGGTCAGACAAAACTGTAAGAGAGACCCTCCCATTGAGTCGTGAGGTTCAGAAGGACCCCCTAGTGTTCTAAACTCCTTCTCAGAGGGAGTTTAGGTGCAGCTGGGTCCAGACTTAGTCCGAGTCTTGGTCACTGGTTTATGTCCAAAGGATTATATGTGCACAAACAGTCCTTTATATTATTTAGCTGAGATTTCCAAGTTAGCATGGTAATAATCACTTGCCGAGAATCTATTGTGGCAAGAAATCTCTCAGCCTCAAGCAGTAACCTAGAGGCATCCCTATTCAAGGGGGGATCCTCCTGTGCAGGAGAGCTCAACAGGTCCTGGACTGTCCACTAGTTATGGAGTAATTTGGTTGACTTACAGTCATACTTGCATACCAGCTGTATTTGGGTTGGTGCAGCCCTCCCACCAGCCCTCCGCTGTTGAGCAAGATTTATGGCCCTTAGCAGCTGCTGTGTTGTTACCTGTTTCCCCAAAGTCCAACTTAAGCCAGATGCAGCCTTCACGACTGCCACTGGTGGCTATCACTTAAGCAGAAGGCGGGGAGCCCACTACCACAGTGAATCACTTAACGGGAGGTGCCTATGCTTGCAAGGTGCGTAGGTAAAGACTTTCTTTGTTACTCCGATATGATACTATTTATCTTCACTCTAGAAAAGCAGAAAAAGGCTTATACCAGAGGTAGTCACATATTAGTGTAAACACTCATCCACAGTGTGCTGGGATGGTGGGAGTTTGGCCAGATTCTGATTAGTCTTCACAGCTCTCCTTGACTTTCAAAACTTGGTCCAAGTCTGGGAAGCTGCCAAGGGATCTTTCCCAACCTGTTACTAGTATTTGGGATAAAGTGGTTGAACACCAACTTATTTGTAAGCAGACAATTAACTTTCTAGTGCTCCAACTTGCAGAAACTGAAGGAAAACCTGAGGTAATTTTAGACATGACCTGTCTATGGATCTATCCCTTCTTTCACATGTAGGTGACTGACTGTGTGTGCAGTGAACACAAGCCTGAGCTTCAGCTGCAGGTCTGATGCATTAGTATAAGATAAACCACATCTGTTCTTCAGATAAATTTTCCATGAATCTGAGCGAGATACTGAGGGAAAGGCATGTATCCCCTTCTGTTGGCTTTAGACACTTTTTTTGGTGGTAAATTAACAAGTATAGAAGGGTATGGTTACTGTCTCAGGAGAAGTTAAAAGTGCGGAGTTGGGGATACCTACTTCCTGTGTCTGTAGCAAGGGATCTCTTGGTATACTGTGCTACATTTTGGACTAATTTTTAATTATATGGAGATTGTGTCCGCATAGCTGTGTCCTATTTGGACTTGTCAGCCGAGGTTTGATGTCAAGTTTGACCTCTAATCTCTGTTAATCTATGGTTGGCCTTACCTGCTGCTGCAGCTGAGCACAGTTCTGTGCCGTGTTTTTGCTACGCGCTACTGTCCTTTTATTCAGACACAAATCCTTCTTCCATCTCTGTTCAGTTGTTGAACAAAGGACTTACATCTTTTTTTAATCCTTCTGGTGCCTGAAATATGTAACTTGAAACTCAGAAAGTGCTCCAGCTTATTCCTTCCTAGTTTATTTGAGGGTAGTGAAGCATAATTCATTTCTGAAGTGCTTTGAGACCATGAAGCTATGTAGAAAATGTAAATATTTTGTTGGGGCTGTTACAGATTTTGTGTCTTATTTCAGCATCTTGATTACCTGAAAACAAGCAAAGATATCTCTAAGAACTGATTTCCTTAAATTATTTAAATTATGTAATTTAATAAAGTCTATATAAGAGAAATGTAGATATGAGTTCCAGAAGAAATATGGGTCAGTATTTTAGATTGAGACATTTTGGTTTTAGAGAAGTTGATGCAGTTACTATTCAATATGTAGTATTCGAGGCGTGGGGGGAGGATATATTCACAAATAACATGTTCTGTAGAAATTGCAACCTAACAAAAATCTCAGTGCTATTTTTAACGCTACTTTTAAAGTCAGAAATACTGTTAAAAAGTTTGTTTTAATATTCTGATGGGGAAATCCTGTTTTCTAGTTTGATTTTTCAGGTGTTTTATTGCTGAGTGATTAGAAAACTGCTCATGACCTTCAGCTGCACTGACTCAAAAACTAGTGTTGTCTGGTGAATATATTGCACCAAAAGCATTAAGCTAATATCTATATAGATATAGATAGATATAGATATGTATAAAACAAGTTTATTTTTCCAATGTTGTCAACAGAAGAAGAATCTTGAATTGATATAAGACTTCTGATTTCCACAGGGAATTTCATCCCTAGCAGAAATGTGGCTGGCACAATGGACAGGAATGAAGGAGGCCAGTAGACATGCCCCCTTTCCTACTTGGATCTAAATTGCATCTCTCTCTGAAATCCATCTGTCAGGTGTATAATGATGAGAAGGAGGATAGAACTGATCGTTGTTTTAAGTGATAGAAGCTTCAGTAGTGTCTGCTTGACCAGGTTTGAGAGAGTTTAGAATTTGGATAGCTCTATCTATGAATAAGGATGTGTCTGGCTGCCAGTAATGCCATTTTTGTTCTATCGAAGTGCCTTCATCAAGGAACAAATCTGGGTAAAAGCATATTTTAAGGCCACTTGTGAAACTGTTGAGAATACGTTTCAGAAACACAGCTGTGAGTATCTGCTGATTTTGCAAGACAAGGTGCACAACCTGTTCCCAAGGGAATGTATGTGTGAGAGCAGAACCATACCCATTGCTGATATTGAATACTTGTCTTCAGTTCCAGTTAGATATATGAAAGGATCTACTGTCTGAAATTTCTTTCCTTCCCCCTTGCTTTTTCTCCTTACCTTTTTTTCCCAACTATGAAAGACATAGTTTCAAAAGCTATTTGCTTAGCGAAAGCAGAGGCTTCTCTTATCAGGATTCAGATAAAGGCACAATGCCTTGACCATTATGTGTAAGAAAAGCAGGTGCCAAGTTACCAGATGCTTTGAAAGAAGAGAGAGGACAAATCTGAAGACTGCTGACAGAGGAAAACTGATGTCCAGGATAGTGAACTATCGTAGCTTTCTGACCATTTGGTGTACCTTAAGGCAACTGCCAAGCTGGCACATCTCAAAGAAGAGTGTGCCAAGGGGCCAGATGCTACTGTTGGAAAAGCATTCCCAAGGTTGGCATCTTTGATCTGTGGAAGTGGTCCTTCAGGAAAGTGTCAGGAGGATAGTGTAGTGAGGTGGGTAACTGGGGCATCAGTATTGCCCTAAAACCTTCTTAAACAAATAATACAATTTGATTATCCCAACAAGCACAAGAGATTTAACGTAGTAAGTTACATAACATCACAGGAGTTCTTTTGCGTATTCCTGGTGTATACAGTACTTTCAGGAAGGGCTGTGCTTCCAGCTGTTCCAGTTGTAGTGTTACACAGTAAGATGGCACGAACAGTAGTTAAAGAACCAAAATATACCAAAAAATCCAAGAGATGGGCAGCTAAATTGTAATCAGTGCCTGCTTTCCACTAGATGTGCTTTTTTATTGAATGTCTTGAATTGATATCAATAAGACCTGGGGTTTTTTTAGCAGGAAATAACTTAAGTATCTTATTTAAAGTCAAGTTTGTATCTTCTCATATGTGAAAAATCTCATAGCACTTGATGCTACATTTTTCAGATAATCTAATTATCTGAATACTACATTTTTATCATTCAAAATACTTATTTTTGTTGTGTAATCCAGCTATAGCTTATATATTTATATAAAAAGTCACTTAATTTTTAATGTGCAGTGTGCAGCTAATAAATAAAAATGTACCTCTCTCTCTGACCACATGAAAATGTAATTCTTTTCCTTTCCTCTCCTCTGTGGTGTAAGTTAAGATATAACTCTCTTAAACGTTTGTATGGATTTGGTGCAAGGAAGTATCAGTCATGTAGAGACTGAGTCTTTCCACATAATTGCATGTCATGTATGTTGTCATAGTGATAGGAAAGGAAATAAAGTGTAGAGTGTCTTTGAAGATTATAGAAACTTCAAAAAAATGCCATGTGCACAAATACCTCTCTTTTCTTCCATTCTCTGGTGACTGGAGTTACAGCACTACATTGTTCCCTCGGTAATATGGCCTTTCAAAACTTTAATAATAGAAATTTCTCCAAAATTGACATTTGGATCAAAGTGAAGCGATTTTTTTTTTTCCACCATTGAGCGAGGCAGGGTTCCTTAAGATGTCAGTAGATCCTTTGAAACATCCTATTCTTGCTTTGTTTAAAGAAATTACATTTATTTAAATAACCGGTAATACGTAAGATATCTGTGATATTTGTGATAATGCATTGCAAGCGCAAACGTTAAGAATGTCAAGAGAAAAGGCTGAAACTGTTTGAAGTAGTGAAGGATATTCTAATAGTGATTACTCTCTCTGGCCATTTGTCTGAATACTTTGTGTCTTAGCAGAATACTTTGATGTAGCAGAAGCACTGATTTATCTCCAAAGCCCCTTTATCCTGTGGTCAAGAGTGAGGGGCAGCAGCTTCTATCAATTTCTAGCGAACCCTGAAAAGGCAGCCAGCCTTTTCCTTTCCCCACTTTGTCCTCCGTGTTTTATCAGGTGTGAACATAGGCATAAGCTTGCTGCTGGGACTGCTGGCACAGGCAGGCCAGAATGGGCATCTTTAGCCTATTGGTGTCAGGGAGGTAGACTGGCAGCCCTCTCCCCTCCATCAACCCTTGGCTTTAGGAACCTCTGCATATACGTGTGAACAAAAAATAGAACTGCAGTGCTGTAGAGACAAAGGGATCAAATGAAAACAATGGCTTTGTATTATTTTAAAAACCCCTACTGATTAAATAGTATATGTATTATCTCTCTAGGGAGAAATCAATGCCCATGCTGTAAAGTGCATGCTCTTTGGCAAAAATGTCAGCTGCTCTTTCACTGAATGGGCTGTGTCTGAAGCACTGTGTTAAATGCTGCTCAGGGAGGATGTAGTCCTCTTAGGAAGCAGGCATCCTGCTGGTCTTGAGTTTCAGCAGTGTACTCAGGAGCTTTTAGTTTGTACATGAAAAGCTTATTGGTAGCAGCTTCTGTGCAAGAGAACTGGACACAATAGGATTTACTATCAAGTAAGAAGTAGGTAAGGTCTTTAGAAGGAGCTAAAAGGTTAGTGTATAAGATAAAATGCCACGAGATTAATGTATATTTCTCTATTTCCTTGTACTATAAATCCCTTTGGCCTTTTCTTGGAACTTGTGAGGCTTCATGCAATGAGGGTGAGGGAAGATGTACAGGCAACTGGTAGGATGGGATGGGCAGAGAATGTTCTGCTCTGGGGCATGAGGCAAGGGAGACTGTGCAAGGTTCTTTCTGGATCTCAATAAGAAAGGCCCAGTAACAAATAGCTAAATAAAATAGCTGTTTTAATAAGAAAATAAATGGAAGAATATAGCTAGCAAGTAAATCATACACCCCTTCAGATGCTGGGTACCCTTTGTTAGTGCACCATCAGGTGGATTTTCTGATGGTGCTGCACAGATGCTGGCCGTGGAGAAATTCTTTGTTTTGGTCATTCAAGCTACTATACAATTTTATAATAAGAAATCAACTCTGGTAATCGTTTCTACTGTCAGATGGAATGCAGGTTCACATGAGAACTCCTTGCAGCACTTCTAGATAAACATGAGGGCAAGCAGGCAGTATGGAGAGGGAGATGATAGATATATATCAGTATAATCTGGTATGGAGTGGGAGATGCCTGCAGGCTCCTCAGTTATTGCCAGCTACTGGGTTTGTCCTGTGGCCAAGGTATTTGGGCACCACAGGCCTGGGCCTGCTTAGGGTAACCATCATAATATGGATCACTGACTCCTTGATGTACAATGGTCTTCTGGTCAGGATCAGTATGGGTGGTCTCCCAGACTTTTGGTTCGGTGGCCATTGGGCCCTGCTAGTAAATACTTAACCAAACACAGCACAAGCTGCCTGCTTTGGATGCAGCTGGTTGAAAAATGGTCACTAGAGTTTATAATTGGCATATAGGATTGTGGAGCAGAAGAGGAGCTGTGGCATAACACTACCTAATCACAACACTGCAGATGTCTGATCCAGTTCATTGTCATAAATCACTGATAAAAATCATCGTGCATCTTGCAGATGTGAGAGCTGACTTATAGCATTGGTAGGGTGTTGTCATTTAGAGTCAGCACATGTCTCTCCCCTGTAGTACTAAAATAGAAGAGACTTTAAAAATGGTGCATTTCCTTTCCATCAAGGAGTTTCTATGTTCCCTAGGAAGCAGTTTCCCTTTCCAAGGCTGCAGCATCGTGTCCTGCTGTGGGTTTTTGGACAAACCTGCTGTCCCTGGAAGATCCCTGCATCCAGCTTCTCAGTTCTATTTTGAGGGGGCCAAAGAAACAGTTTTGGAGCATGGCCTCCTTGCTCCTGGCCTCTGGTTGTCTGAAGTTCTTGTCATAGTAGTTTACATGCAAAATATGCTGTCTGCAGCCTAGTTACCTTAATTGCTTCTCTGTTGTGAATTGGCAGCTGGCAGCTAACTTGTCCGCTCCTTTTTCTCTCATCTGTTATCTAAAGGATTTACGTAAATATCCCAAGGCACTTTGCTGTTGAATATGCAAATATGCTACATCAGGAAAGCTGATTTGTAGATATTAAAAGGCTATTTTAGTTCCTGGGACTTGACAGTCCAGGATTAGACCATTAGCAGTCAGACCACTTGCTAGGGTTTTACTGTTGTCTTGCTGATTCCTCCTCTGTATGTTTGTAAATCCGAATACAAAAGCATACATGTATTGGTGGTGGGTTTGTGTCAGTAAAGTTGCTTTTTGCCACCTTTAGCTTGTGGAAGTGTGTGTGTCCTCCCTTCATTTCATTATGCTTTAAAAAGCAAAATCCTCAGAACTTAAAACAAGAAGCTTTTTACTGACTGTCTTACTCCCTTTCTTTCTTTTGGAGTGCCAATGGTGCTTTTTAATGCTTCTTAAAAGAAAAAAAAAAAGTTGCAAAAATAACTGATTACAACCCTACAGCTAGACTGTCTGACTTAAAATATAACACAGTGGTCAGAAAATCCAGAAACACAAAAACCTACTTGGAATTTAGACAATCCAAAAATGAAACTCCTGGCTGTGGAACAGTAGGAGCAAAGAGAGTAGGTCAAGTTGGAATAGGAAATATTGAGGGTCTTGGAGCATAAGAGGCTGTAATAAACCCGTTAGTGTAGGTGATGTTGAGCAACTTTTCTTTTAAAAAGCACAGCTTTGGCACACTAAAAATGGGGCTGTAATTTTTTTGTCTGTAATCAACATGCATCTTGCTTCTGAATTATGAAAATCAGCTTTTGTTAGGACTTGCCTGTTTTAGCAGCTTACCTGAAAATATTTTAGTAAACAAGTAAGATTAAGGCCATTTAAGCAGATTAAGGATCACTGAGTTACCCACCTAGTCATTTAATCTTTGAAGCTTCACTCTTTGATCAAAAGTAAAACACATGCAAAGGACTGTCTCTATATCTCATACTATGTGCTTTCAGTCTGTCTTTGGCAGATACAGAGTAGAACAGTTCTTTCTTTTGAAAAGGCACATCTGAAGAACTGGAATTGAACACATTTTGAAAATGGAAAAAATCCGTTTCTGGCCATTAAAATTCATGTAAATAGGTAATTTCACAAGGCCCAAAGAACTGGAAGACATTCTTTTTTCCTGATCATTGCCCCTAGTAGCATCATGTACTCTACCACACAGCAAGTTCAATAGAAAGTAAATATCATGGTTCCAGACTTTGATTTTTGAAATATTTATTCGGTCAATTTTTCCACGTTTCACTGAATGAACTCAAGACTTTACATCACTTGTCATGCACTGTTTTTCTTATTGTTCTCTGCTGTTGATGAAGTAGGAAGGTTTTATATTATGCATTTCGTTCTGCTTCTGTAAGACTGTGCACTGTACTTTCAAAAGAAACAACTGAATGATAAAATGAGGCTCATTTGTCTCTGCAGTCATGGGTTGCTAATGAGGGCAAATTTGATGTGGAGCAGGAATAAGTGTGCAGTCAGGTTTCTCCTACATTAATAGTGTTGAATGCAAGATCTGTGTCTTTCCCATTACTCGTGTGATGCTTTCTGAGCTGCCATCTCTGTTGTGCACTGCGAATGTTTGAAGGCAGCTTTCATGGGAGACTGCCTTTGGTTTTTGAAGCCTGTTGCTGCACTGGCTCGGTTACATGTGTAACTTTTGAATAGCAGTCTTGCAAAAACATCAGGCTAGTCTTACATACACACTTTCAGGATGCCATTTTGCCAGCAGTGGGAGTGTGGATCAAAGCAGTAACAGTGGGCCCTGTAAGTACTATTTCAGCTGCTTGCGGAACTGATGGATTGGAAGCCATCTCTCTGGCATGGTATGGCCCTCTCACAGAGGGATGGATTGCAACAGAGTGTGAACATATTCACCTGATTCTGTTTCTGGCAATTTTCTCCCATGCTGAGAGCAGAGATGCACTGGTGCCTGCCCCCAGCAGTATCAGAGTGGCAGAGGACAGGCATGGGTGGCAGGGGCCTGGGGCACTCTGCAGAATGATGCCGGTGGAGACAGGCAACATTAACCTGGGCAATTTATTTTAGGTTGCAAGTCACTATGGTACCAGGGATCTTCTTTCTGGAGAAGAGGACAAGAACCTGTAGTTACTCAGGATTCTGGCAGAAGAGGTTGTTGGAGTTGTTTAGACAGTGGCAGTCTAATGACTCTTTTGCTGCCAACAGTTTTGGAGTTAAAAATTTCATAGCCAAGCAAGAGAGAAGCTCTGATTTATATTGTGTTCAGAAGGTGGCAACCCATACAAAATTCTAGCATGCTTTATTCAGAAGGCCTTGCTCCATCATGGGGCTGTGACAAGGTTCAAGGGCTGTACATCCCTAGCCTGTAGCTTTTTTAGTTTTGTATCAGCAGGAGTTGGTCCTTTTCTCCCCATCCACCAGACAGCCAATATGAAAAGTTAGAAGACTGAAGTCTACTGAGCAGCTACTTCTGATTTGCTGCTGGATATGCATCATAGAAATGTGACCGCTGTATCTTCTGCAAATCTTGCCTCTCCCAAAGAGTTGTAGGACGCACAGTAATTTCTTTTTTCTGATGAGGGAGAGTGAGAAGGCAGTGGTAGAAGGATGGAGATGTGCATGAACTGACATATTTAGGTACATGGAGCTTGTGTTTATATAAAGTGAATATACGTAGTGAAACAGCTGAAATAAATTTGTTTTCATCTGACAGTGAACTAGGCAAAGATCTCAGTCTTTGTATATTTCATCTACAGGTCTATGATGCTTCCTTGACTTTCATTATTAAATCTGAAGCATCTTAAGTGTTAAACTGCTACAGATCCTAAGGGGTTACTCCTTATAGCAGAATTCTGGCAAATTTACTGTGCATTAAAATGACTATAAATCATTACCCAAATAACCAGTTATAATAAAATTAACAAACCAGCAGTGGTGGAGACAGCTGTATTTGCAAGACATCTCCCTCTGTTCTGAGTTCTTTTATTTAGTGGTTTGACTGCAGCACGCTACTTAAGCCTTTGGGGATGGTAATTTCTGTAGTGTGATGATAAACAAGACGCGATGGCCGAAGAGAGATCCCCTTGACATTGCTATGGTGAATGTACTTCATCACAGTCTTGTTGAGAAGTGCTGTCAGATAGCTTAGCTTATATGAAGCGTAAATGATGTGTTGGAAAGATTAATTTTGTCAGGTATACCTATGACAAGGGTAGCTAACATCTCGGAAGGGAGAGTTTACAAGCACTTGCGTGATTAGGCCAATCATTTTGTTTCATAATTAATTATGTTTATTCATGGATGAAGCTGTGATTTCTGTCTGGAACTAGAATTAATCTCTAATAGCCATAATGAAAAATAAATTACTCTTCTAGAACAACCATAATTTTCTGTAAGAATGTGGTCTTAAGTCTTTAGAATCCTGATGATATTGTGAATGTGAGTGTTTCTAGAATTCATAGCCATGCAATTATTGGTTTTTTTCTTAGAGAACTACACTTAACAGTGCATGTGTTTTGCAATACTTTCAAGAAAAGGAGGACGGAGTTGAATCTGTTGAGTGAATTCTCTTTGTGTGTGTCTGTTAATAGGACAGCTATTTTTCTTTAATGGAAAAAGACTTTTGATTTTACTGGTCAAGTCTGTTCATCTTGAATTTGGTAGAATTGGATTTTGGTGATGGGTAGCTGGGAAAAGTGTATACACACATACCTTTTTTTTCCTTCTAGAGTTCAGAATCTTTCTAATAATGATCTTCATTATTATTAATATTAATTACATGGATGTGTGCATTAAGTGACTTCAAGAATACACTGACATACTACTAGTGCCTCCGGGACATTGCATGCTAAAACATGGGGAAATAACTCTGATCGGTTTATTCTTTTCTAACACTATCTGTATTCTATTGGAAACCTTTCAAATAGTTTAAATTAAAATGAAGTGGTGCTAAGAATAGTTCAAGCTTTAACTTCACAGATTGAAGTTTTCCTTGTGGTTTTGTTTTTTGGTGAGTCCTGTAGGTTTTATGGAGTCACCATTTCTAAAGTCCATGGTTTTTTTCTATAGGCAACTTTCCACTTCTGTTCATGGCTCGTCTTTGTCTCTTTTTGCTTTCTGCTACATCTAGCAAGGGACTTCTTTTAAATCTCTCATCTACTTTGTAGCTTCAGTAGCAAATCAGTGTCCTCAATGAATGATGAACTGCTTATGGTGAGCTATACCCATTCCTTAATTAAGGGATAATCAGCATATTTGCTAACTCTTCTTTATAAGCTGGTGTAAGATACAGAAATTACCTAATCACTTCTTTGCCTTTTTCCTTAATACAGAGGCAAAAAATATCTTAAGATAATGATCAACCCTTGCATTTTCATAGAAATTCATAAATTTTACAAAAGCAATTGTTAGACAATTGTAAGATCAGCCTCTTGAAAAGCATATATATGGAAATAAGCTAAAATATGTGGTATGATGTTAGCCATTGAAAATTAACAATGCCCCTGCTAATGGTAGCCCCATTTGACAAAATAATTGCTTTCTGTGTTGGACTTACTTGAAATTTTTTTGTTTAAAACCCCCATTTATTCTGTTATACCATCCATATACAGAGATCCCAGGTGCTGTCCCCTTAAGAAGGAGTAGGTGAAGACTATTGTTCGTTAATAATATAATGATTCATTGAGAGTAAAAAGATAATAAGGGGGTTATAGCTAAATTACTAAAGATATAAAGTAAAATACAATTTTTCTTTATAAGGAGTTTGCATTGAATTTGACAAGGATAAAATTCACATAACATAGTATGTGTAAGACAATAAAAATTAGACAGGGAACATAGGAACATCTTGGATGTATTTAAGTCCTAAATAAAGCTCCCGAGTATTTATTCCAGATTTTCTTTTAAATCTTTACCTAAAAGCTGTCTTTTGTTTTCCTCCTATTAATCTCCACACATGGTGAATAGTCCCACCTCCATCTGGTGTTTTGCCCCTTTTCCCCTACCAAACAACTTGGCAAAATTTGAGGGCCAAAAATTTCCTTGAGGCAGTATTTGGATCTGGTTTGCCTACTTTAAGAATTGATTCCAACTGTAGCTCTCATGCTATGGAGCTGTAATGTTGGCTTCTATAGGGACATGTCATGAAGGTGCAGAAACAACCAACATCTGCTTTGCTATTTTTCAACTCTGGTTTCTAAAATCCTCTGTTCTACCCCCAAAATTAAGGTGTTCAAACTCTTACCATGACCTTGTCATCATCTTTTCCTCCCTTTTTCATTTTCTGTGGGACCTCTTTCTTCCTACTTATTTATAGATACCATCCTTCAATTCTTTTCTAGATTGAAAAGAGGCAAACATTTTTTTAATATAGTTATTTATTCTTCTCAATAGTAAGATTTGTTGCTGCTCCTGTTATCCAGTGTTTTGGGAGATTCCTGCACAATACTGCTGTGCGCTGAACTTAAGGAAAGAGCATCAGAATATACCAGGATGTTGTTAAAAATAACAATTCAGATTGTTCAGGCACAGAATACTTGTAATATATTTCATGGCTCAAAAGGAAGTATGTATGTATTGTTGATTGCGTATCAGCTGCTGCTGGGCTGTAGGCAAAAGTGGTTCACAAGTGTTTGGGAGCTGCAGGAATGAGCATTTCCATGCAGAAGCTGTGTGCTGCCCCTGTGGTTCAGCTGAGTTGGGGTGACCCAGGGCTGGTCCTGATTTGGCACTGCCTGAAACATGAAGCTGGTGGTCATGTATGCGGCATGTGAAGGAGCACGTGCGAGGGAGGGAGGCGTGCAGCTGTGCCATCACGTGCTGGGGAGGGCGTGCTGCGCCGTGGTGGTGTTGTGGAAAGTGTGAACAAAACTGCTGTATGAATTCATCGGCTGTCAGAAAGCTGTGACCCAGGATAGTTTGCCTGTGGTGGCCTAGAGTGACAAGGATTGTGCTGTGGCTTATAACTTATCCAGGGTAAGCCTGGGATCCTTTGGCCTGCTGCTGTCCTTAACTTGGAAAGAAAATGGTATAGGAGAAAGAGATCCTTCCCCCTTCCTTTGGTGGAGTTTGGTTGACTGGCTTGTTTGTCCTTGTAGCTACTTTCTGTAAGGAAATAATTGTAGCAATTACTGAGGTTGGTGAGCAAATCCATTAAAATCGAAGAGATTTTTATCACTGACCGCAGTGTAGCCAGGTGACTGTGTTATCCCCTGCTCCTGGGACTCTGCTAATAGCTCGCTGTGTAACAACAGTCAAGCTCATAACTTTTCAAAGAGAAGATTGTTAGGCGTCATCTACTGTTGTTGTGGAACCAGAGCAAATCATCCTATGCTGTCTGACTTACAAACTGCCTACAACCATCTTCAAATCAGTTAAATGGCTTAATTCTTGTATGTGCCGTGCTTCTTGTCCAGGGCAATGTTCAATAATAATGTGCAAGGGAGATAATTTTGGCAGTATTAGATGGGATCCGCTACATAAAAGAAATGTCTCTTAATGCAAAAGTCTTGAGATAGGTTAAATAGAAACCATGTTGACATGTGTGAAGATAAATGTAGAGGATAAAATTAGTCTCAATTACCTCTTTGCCTCTAATAAAGTTCAGGATATTTTTGTTACGTTTCATTCCAGAGTACTTTTTTTTATTGCAAAGGTTTTTTTCTGTTCATAAAAAGAAGAAATATTAATATCTCTTTATATTGTTTTACAGACCACTTTCTGATTCTGAACAAATAAACTTTTTAAAGAAAATAAGACTATGTATTCAGCAGCAGAAGTACAATGAAGCGGTAAGTCTGTTTTTCTTATATGTAAATATGTAGATTTGTTTAAATCGAAATGAGCTGAGAAATAAAACTCTTTTTCTTCCCATGATGCACATCTCATTAACACAAATAAAATTCCACTTTAAGTCTCAAAAATTTTGCATTTGGATACAAGTTCTAATGAATAATATTGACTTGCTGTATTTTTTTCTCATGCTTCTTAAACTGTTACCATTCCATAGTGTACAGACACACTGTATGTTTTTATTTTTCACTGTATAAAAGGGTAAATTGAGAGAGAAACTAAGGAATGTAATTCATGTTCACACTTTGTAGACTGCCAGTTGCGTGAAAAAAAGTGATATTTTGCTCCATCATAGATCTTGGCCTTTTTTTTGTTCTTTTACCTGAACCAGCCGTTCTTGGTTTTAATTTCACTTTTTCAGTTTGTCAGACTGGGAGTCATATATGAAATCATGCTTTCCAGTTCCAGTATTACTTTCCTAAGTGTTTGCTACCACTCACTGTGTGACAGGGTCCTTGATGGGTGCAGTTCAGCAGTGCTTGTATTCTGATGTTCACAGAAATAATTTGTAGAGTTAAATGATACCAAGAAGTCTTTCATTTTAACAGGTTTAGTTTGGTCATTGACTTCTGTGTTCAAAAGTACGTGAAAAAATTGAATATATAAGATTGCATTTAACCTGCCAGATGCATGGAAGAATAATTCCATTATGTGTTAGAGTTCTGTTCTTTTTTCCTAATATGATTCTCAGGGTAATAAATTACTATTTTACGCACAGGACAGCTAAATCTGTTTTATACCTTATGCCTTTTTATTTACTATGTTGCAAATTGGAAATAGTTCAGTTTAAATAAATGGATCTATTTTGCTGTGGGAGCGGATTTTCTTTTTGGTTTCCTAATACTTCTCCTTGGCTGTCACATTTGCTTGTAGGAGACATTTTGTACCCTTCAGGAGTAGAACCTGTGATTTTGTGTCGTTGGTTATATGTAAGTTTTAACCCTTGTTTGCTTGAATGCCCCAGGTGTTCAAGTTCACTCTTGATCACTAGCACATGAGACTTGTGCCTGTGCCCTGGTTGTCCTTAGCATCCTGTATCACAATGCAGGAAGGTCAGTGCATTACCAGAAGCTGGGATGTGGATGATTCTTTGCCTCAACTCCGTAGCTTTTTGCGTTGCAAATGTGCAGTCATAATTATATCTTCTAGAATGGTGTCATTTGGGGAGAGTTTGCCCGTTGGCAGACTTGTGATCTCTTCAGTTGTGGCTGTACCTTTTTCTGTTGATAGTTGTTGAGTCCCAACTGAATACCTGAACATATAAAAAGAAGCATTGTCGCGTATGTTCAGCTCCTTATTATACCCCTCCTTACAGATCTTTTAGTCGCTAGGGAATCCTCTGTGACCACAAATAGCACAGATGAGTTTCCCATCTTTGGGTAAATAAGAGGAGTCAGCACACCTGAATGACACTCATGGTGGAAAAACCCATTGTTTTTATCATGATGTCTCCCCATTGGAGGTACTGAGGAAGGGGGCTGTGATTAGACTGGATACAACCCTTCTTGTGTCCAAATGATTTATGTCCTGAGAGCCCCAAGCAGCTGCTCTGTGAATGAAGTTGGGATTCCAGTGTAGTCTCTGAACCCCAGGAAGGGGGTATTTCAGGCTATGGAGAGTGACCATGTTTCAGCTGCATCCATAATCCTCCTCCTGAATAAATGTGCCTTCAGAAACACATGACTGTTTTTTTAAGGGAGTAACTTACTATGGAATATATGTAGTCGAATGCTTATGGGGAAACCAAATGACATGCTTGGTAGTAGGTGGTGTTCAAGGTGTGCTATCTGTGTAGCTTTTGCCATCCAATCTCTGTCATGGCCAGGAGGATAGCTAAGGAGCCAAGTGATGGCTGATTTTATGTCCAACAGGAGTCCAACGCAGTGTGTACTCCAGCATGTGGTGCTGGCCAAAGCACTGTTACCTGAGTGTGGAGAGGACATGAGTGCCAAGAGTGCTGGAGTTGCCTGAGCTCCAGTTGCTGCCAGTTAGATTGATCTGTGGAATGGGGAGCTTACACTGTTCTAAACAGTTGCTTATATATTTGTTCTGCCTCCAGGTATCCTTGTGCAAAACCCTGATTAACCTTGCTTTAGAAGGCTTGTCTTATTACCATACTTACGATAGATTATTCCTGGGTCTGAGTATTGCAATGAGTTTTGTGGGCTGGACGACTTATGTGATTTTGGTGATTATCAAGACCCATACCAATTTGACCAAGACTGTCCCGACTAATAGTAAGGTAGGTTGGAAACATCAATTATTTTTTTTCTATCAGTTTTCAGCATTAGATGTGTGCTCAGTGACTCTGTGTGGGACAAATTGCACACCTTACACTTCTTTCGACTTCATGGAGAAACTGGCAAGCTGTTGAGTTTTACAGCTGCTGTAATCCTGTGTACTGTTACTGTTCAGTCAATTTATTAGGATCAGTACTCCTAAGCCATGCAAGTCTGAGTATGCAATACTGTGCTTCCTGAGTTTCTTCCTTCCTACAGCTTTTCATTTTAGTAGATGCTAATGCAGCTGTAAACAACTATAGTGGTTTAAAACTCAGAAAGGGTCTATCTTGAATCAGGAGCCAATCTTCAGCATTAATTTTAGTAAAGTGAGCATTCTGTTGTAATAGTACTCATTCGGAAGAATGATCTTCCAGTCTGGTTTTTGTTCTTTACTGTAAAAAAAATTAATATGCAAATTATGGTTATTCCTGTCCTCTTCAGCAATTTTAAATCAGTTTTCAGAAGCTGCCCAGTCCAATCATGGCATTTTTAAAATATATAACCCATTTTAATAGGTGAGCTGTGGTTTCACAGAGCACTTTGTGATTTGCAAGGCTGCAGCAGAAGACATCAAAGATGAAGGAAGATCTTTTTGACAAGATTATTATGGTTTAATTTTTCACAAAGTAGAAAATCCTAGGAAATTAATTTACTTTCAGTCATTCATCAGGGAAAAAGATGCTCCAGAAAGGTGAACAGGCAAAAAGCTGGCATTTCACTAGAGAAGGATTAAAGCCTTCTTTATGGGCTTTAGGGGGGAAGGGAAATTCTCCCAAACTTCAGGAATTTGTTTTAGAATAAAAGGAATTGTTTCATTTGGTAAGTAAACGAGAATAAGCACTCACCATCTTTACTGCCTTCAACACGTTACTCTGAGAAAATTCCTATCATGCTATCTTGAGGCTTCTACGACTGCCTAGTCTTGGCCTTTAATGAAAATGATCAAACAAAATTAAAATGGAAAATATTAATAAGTGCTGTACTGCATGATTTAGATTTTCTTTCATCAAATAACAGAGAGGAAGTAATCCAAGATGCATGTTATGTTAGATATGGATGAAATTATCACAATAAATAAATTGAGGATCAGGCATATTAATAACTACATTAAGGAAAATTTTGCATTTTTAGTTTTACATAGATTTTCATTTGGTATATTCATTTTATTTATGGAAGGCATATTTTATGCTAGTAACACTAGCAGAAAAAAAATAGGTTTCTTAGTTCTTTGTCTATAGAATTTCTCTTTCCTCAGTTGTCTGTAGAAACCTTTTTAATGTTCCTAAATACTTAACTACAGTGTAAGGCTAATGCTTCATATATGGAAGTTATTTTGTTTATAACTCATATTGGAGCTACTTAAAGAATTTTGCTGAGAAACTACCATTGACAAATAGTCTCCTGCAAAGCACAACCTTGTAAAATCAAGGAGCTTCTGAATAATGAAACTGTATATACTGTATATATCATCTTTAAAAGTTTTTGGTTTCCTATGCTGCGTATGAAAAAAAACTTTTTTCTTCTGGTTTAGTGTGCTGTTTTGCTTAGCAAGAAGCATAACCTTTTAATCTTTTAAACATCCACAGAAAATGCAAATCTGGTTTCCATTTTCAATGCATGACTGACTCTATAATATTTATATCGCTATATGGAATAAAATGTTGATTGTATGTGTTTACTCATTCAATGATAAATTATATTGTGTGCCTAGCATATATAGATATTCATTCTGTCTATATGTCAGCAAATGTAAAGTTTAAAACTAATAAAGCAAAATTGCACTAAGTCAGCTTTCCATAAGACGTATCTTTTCTTAAGTTAATGGCATATCTTAGGAGAAATTCTGTTTTTCAAATCATTTAGAACTTGTATTTGCTGTCAATTTATATCAAGGCAATTGTATGTCAGTTACAGGGAGGGGGAGTTAGAAAAGATGTTCATCTATGTGAACTGCTAATTAATTTTGCTTTTCAGCATATTTAACTTAGTTGTGTGTCTGTCTACATAACTGTTCAAAGAAACTAGCATTTGTGTAGAAGAAAGTAGTGTCTTTGTCATTACTGAAGCTGTCTTTGCTATGTCAAGTTGCATTACGTACAGATAAAATTGTTTATTTAAAACTTGTATATAATCTTCTCTTACCACTAATTCTTCTGATATCTGAATGTCCCTGAATAAGGAAGAGTAGTTCAATGACCAGATAAAAGGCAGATGCAGAGTGACTGTTTAATGCTCCTCTTTGTACAAACAAGAGATTCCTGCTATCTGATGATAGAGAACTGACCTACCTATCGTAGATAAGCCATTTTAAAATTTCCTTTCTCTTTTTGATGCTCCTCCTTACAGTGCTCTCAATCTGAGAATGTATTTCTTTGAGTACATAACATTCTAATCCCACATCTAATTTATTTTTTTTAAGAAAAGCCCAAAGCAGGAGTTTCAAGTTAGGATTAAGTATATTAACCAGTGTACCTATGCTACATTTTAGTGCTGTTCAGTGCTAGTCCTCTGCTGTATTTTGAAATTGTTGGTTCTTTGAGTAAGGCAGTTTCTCCTGTGGGAGGTTGGTCACAAGCCTCCTTCAGTAGCTGTTCCTAGATCCTGAATAGTTGTGGGTTTTTCCAGTAGGAGTTAATACTTTATATTTTAATTTAATTATTTCTCTTAAAAATGTCTCAAGTAGAGAACATCCTGATGGAATTTTCATTAAATGCTTTGACTGTAATGCTATGACCTTGAACTCCAAAGGCTGTACTCCAAGTCTGTTTTTAGAATCTAAACTTGAGAGTTCTTTTTTTGAAGACCCTTAGCGTCTCTGACTGCAGATGGATTTCAAGTATCCATTGAACATAAATAACATTGCATATATTGGGCTTCCAGTTTGTACAGGTTTGCTTTTCCTATGCAGGTTTTGCTGCAGGACCTTATGAAGAGATGTATTTAGAATTAGATCTTCAAATCCTGCTGTTGGTTGAGTTTATTTTAATCTGGCTGACAACTTTGTCCAGAGTTGTGTACACAGACACATGGCAGGCTGGGATAATATAGCATTTGTTTTACTGTGTAACAAAAAAATGGAAAATAGTGTGTAGTTTAAAATATATTATTGCTGTTTCAAGAATGTTTGTCCAACCATTTGTTTTTCAGAAATCTACTGTTCTCTTCTATGGCTTTGCCTTCGCTGGAATGATAATAGCTTTTTTCCTGTTGATTCAGACATGTCCTTGGACATACTATGTATACTGTCTCTTGCCAGTACCGGTATGGTATGCAGTTGTGAGAGAGTAAGTAAAGAATGCAATTTATGACTACTGTTTTACAAGACCAGGTCTAGGCTTCCTTTTTGTTGGGAGTTAAATTTTTCCCATAACTTTGGGGAAAAAGTTAGATACAGTTCTATTAAATTTCATTGAATGTTTCCTGAGCCATTCCAAAGGACTCTGGTTTATATTTCAGTTGACATCGAGTAGTTTCCAAACTGACTAATACAGCTGCCAATTCTAGAAGATGCCTTTTCTATTATAAAAAATAAAGTATTTCTGAGACAAAATGTTTTTAGTGCTCTTGTAACTCTAGTGAAAGAGTGCTAAAATCTTGGGCAAATAGCTGCAGCAGCTGACTTCTTTTGTACAATGGGACTGGTTGTTCCTTTTCTTCAGTAATTTTGAAATAGTCTGATCCTACAAAGTGTCAAGTGCGCTGAATGCCAGCTCCTTTTGGAGAGCCTGTACCAGTCATGATGAGGAATGTGCTCCCATATTGAAACAAATTTGTTTGGGTCTCATTTTACTCCAAACCCAAAAGTACTTGTTACCTTCTGATTCCCATTACTTTCCTGATGTACTGGCAATTTGTAGGTACCACCTCAGTATTATTCAGAGAAAATGAGACCGACTGCAGTTAGATAATGAGCTGTCTCATAAAACATAGGAAAAGCTAACAGGGAAATTTTTTCTCTCTCTAAACCTTCTGAATGTTTTGTCAGTTATGACAGCCATTAAGCAGAACATAACCAAAAATATTCATAAACTCAGAGTCAATTTGGATAGAGAATAATCTGAAGCTTGTCCAAATACTGGCAAAGATGTGCCAGAAATGGGAAGAAAAGAACAGGAGGTTTTTATTTATTTTATTGATTTTATATCAAATAAAGCTGGACAGAAGGATCCTCTGGCCATCACCTACTCAGTTTCTAAACAGCAGGCATGACCAACAATATCTGTAACTGTGTTCTGACCCCTTCCTTGCCCTTCAAAGGTAAAACCTATGTTATTTCTGTTTTTTAAAAAATAAATATTATCCTGTTCCATCATTTTTAACAGAATTCCTGTTATTCAAGACCTTGCGACAAATGTCTTGTCACTTCCTATCGGTCAGTCTATTGTATTCCTCTTGGTTTGTATACTGGGAATTGAAATACTAGTAAGTATTTTATCCATATGTATCAACAGGTTATCTCATTGCTAGCATTCTAACTCTTCGAGAAATGAATGTCTCTGATTTTCAATCTTCTGTTGGATTTTTTTTTTTTTGTAATTAGGTCTTCAGCTTTTTCTACCGCTCTGCGCTTACTGTTGGTCTTCTTGTCTTTGCTGGCTGGCCAGTGATCACACAGCTCTGGGTTCAAGCAAAGGTACCGTATTGCTTTGCTTAAGCAGAGCATTTTAAACTGTGAACAGCTGGATTGCATCTTCAGCTATTGGAACTGATCTCTTTGGAATGCTGCTTTAGGTTCCTGTTCAGTTTTTGCTCTTATTCTGATCTCTGTCATGAGCAGCATGTAGCAAAGCAAGGAAATTTAATATGATCTGGAGAGATCTGTAATAAGGTAATAAGACTGCTTAAGAATTTTAGGGGTAGCTATGAATTAGCTATCAGTTTTCTGTTGTTAATAACAAAAAAATGCTTGCCTTAATCATATGAAGTGCACATCATTTATCAAACTGTCACAGTGACAGTAGTGTTGACATGTGCTATTGGTCACCACTTACGTAATAAGATCACTTATTAAAAAAAGGAAAAAAAAATTGAAGATAACCGAAAAACCAATGGTCAATTCATCCTTGTCTGCAATCAGCTGCATATGTTGTTCCTCACAGCAAGCTTTCTGTACTGTTTTTCCCAGGAAAAAAACCTCCATTTTCATAGATATGGATGTGAAGTGGCACAATCTTTTATTTAATAAATTTAATTTTATTTAATTTCTTCCATTAATTTATTCAAACATCTCATTTTTCATGGGATACCTAAAACGTAGGTTCTGGGGTAAAAAAAAAAGGGAGTCAGGTTGCTAAGTCTTGTTCTGCAGGAACTGTCAAGACGGAAGCTTGTATTTGTTTACTTACAATTTTTTTGTTATAGTTGAATGATCAAGTAACATGTCTTAAAGCTGGGTATGCACAGAAGATGTTTTGCAGCACTGAAATTTCCTTTCAGGAATGCCAGTTTGAGCTTGAAAACTTTAAATGATATAGCTCTTAATGTTTTTATTGAACTAAAATATGTGGAATATGGTTTGGGATTTTTTCCTCCTAGCAGAGAGTCTAGAGAACTGCTTAGGTGATTATGGTGGTTAAATCAAATGGCACACAGATTCCAAGACTGAAAAAGGTTACCATATTCTCAGAGTATTCTCTCTCAGTGCTGATTAGTTAACTGCTGCAACCTTCTGTGGACATTAGTTTTATGTCTTTCTTCTGTAAGGTCACTCATCAGATTTCTGGCCCCAGCAATGTGTGTGAAGGCCATGATTTGAGAAAGTGCTTGCAAGTGTAAACTTAGCTTAATTATCATTGTCTTTGATGGGGTTTTGACAGCTGCATAAATGAGATTCTTTTCTTTATTAAATTGAAGTGCTGTAATATCAATGACCCCGTGCCCCTTTTTTAGTTAATTTTACTCTTGAGAGATGCAGGGGTTTTTGCTCGTGGAAGATGCAAGTAGCCATTAGTAGCTCACTGAATATTTCTTTATGATTAGACCATTGTCTGTTCACATGGCCTCCAAAAAATCCCATTTGTTTTTCTTCTTTTAGACAAGAGCATTGATCTGGACACTTCTGTGTGTGCTCCTTGCAATATTTCCATTAATGCCTGTTGTAGGAAGAGAACCAAACATTCCTCTGGTGTAAGAATCTCATTTTGTTCTTTAAACTTTTTATTTCTCTCTTTGATATATAAAATTGAGGCTGCCTTTCAATATGTGTGAGGAATTGTATTATTGAAAGATGTCTGAGGCAGGAGTTGAAATTCAGAATTTAAATAACATGATTATAGAGACCTCTGTTATTCACTAATGGGAATGAGAATAGACTTTTAATTCTTTTTGCACATCCATTTGGTCTTTGTGTTATTCTGTAATTTCTTGTCAAAGGAAACATTTCTCACAACACAAAAATTTGCACATTTTACATTAAAATAAAGGTCATCATTAAAGGAGGAGCTTCACTGGGGTGCAAACATGGTAAATAGCACTGACATGAGAATAAGAACATTTAGTCAAAAGCAATTTACTTTTGATAGCATTAGAATTCATCCATCTAATTTTGAATAATCTGTCTTTGAATAACACTCTGTACCTAATGAGATATTCAGGAAAGTAGAACAAGCAGGATAGACGGAGCTCTTCTTCCTCAATGTCTTCTTTGTCTCTTCTTTTTCCACTTCTACTTCTCCGTTCTGAGTTTTCCTTTATGGTGTTGCTTGTCTGATTTTCCATAGTTGTCGATTTACATTTTTCTTGTGCATCTTTGTCATCTCTCCCTCTCCTCTTGTGAGTTACTCTTTGATCGTACAAGCCCTCTCTCATATCTGGATGCAATCCAGGTGGTTGGCCTCAAGTGTTAGGCTTGTGGTGTCATTGTATTTACTGTCGATAGGGACTTGAGTTGACCCTGGACTGCAATGGCTCCTGCTGTCTGCAGAAGACACTGTGCCCCACCAGAGCTAGGGTGCCTGATCCTCAGTGAAATACGGGGTTTGAGCAGTAATATGTGATTGCAGGTAGAATTATGAGCCCAGATATTTCCAAGATAATTGACATTCTGCTTTGGGTTTTTTCACAGTGTTTTAAATCCACCTGTTGAAAACCCTTCTTAGCCTTGATCCTTGGGCTCATGAGAAATATTCAGGACAGATTTGCTTTGGCTGTATGACAGCCTCTCAGCTGTATATACACGTGAACATTTGTACACAGCTTAGAAATCAGAGTAGAATTAAATTATATTCAGATCTTCCTCCCTGACATTCCTCTGTCTAGGCTTTCTATTTATTCTTCTAATGAAACATTGCACCTCCAAAACACTTTGTGCTTGTCTGAATCTGTTCAAGGGAGTTTTGAAGCTGAAAAAGCTTGAAGCAACAATTAAAAATATATGTATATGTGACACTTCTAAATATTGAAGGTAAGTTGATGCTGGGAGAGAAGATAGAAGAGGGAAAAATCAGAATGCCAGTGAGAAATAGGTGCATCTGTTCTTGAGCAGTGGCACTATACTCAGTACATTAATAAAACTTATATGGTAGGAGCAGGAAGCTCCTGACTCAGCTCAGTCATAAAAAAAGAAGTATATAGGAGGTGGAAGCAGGGTCAGATGATCCAGTAGGAATCTAGAGACACTGTCTGAATATGCAGGATAGTTTAGGAAAGCCAAAGCTCTCCTGGGGTTGAATCTAGTGTGGGATGTAAAGTGCAACAGACAGCATGCAGCAACAAAAGAAAGACTTTTGATTATATTTCCTGGGATTTTATTGTTATTTTGTTTGCTTTTGCAGAATAGCAGCTGGTTTGCTGACCCTCCTGATCTCTTGCTTTTCATTGGCATCTCTTTGTGGAAGCAAAAATAAGTACAGCAATAATGCAGATCTGAAAGTATATTTTTATCAGGTCAGTTGCTACTTTTCAGTAATTCTCAGATTTTTACATGCAAATTTTTACTTACTTTCTAAGGGCATGTTCCTATCAAGGCCACAATTTTCAAGAAGAAGGTTGTTTCTGGGAGTTTCCCCCTTGACCATTTCAAGAGAACCATGTGCACGTGTATAAATACCATCATGCTGTGTTCCCAAAAGCCCATCCTGTCTGTATTTATATTGACTGATAGATAGATGTGTGTATACACTTTGATGCTCTACTTGGAGAGTTTGAGAGTTTGTCCTGTCTTTGGTCTGTGTACATAAGTTCTGCTGACCTTTGCAGTAGTTGCATGTGCACACTAAGGACAGGCCTGCTGGTTCAGGGGGCTGAACCAGTTCCAGTTTTTGGCTGTAGAATAACAATGTGAAACTAATACTAAGCTGGCTTTCCATTGGTTAAGTCTTTCAGATGAAAGATAAGATTTTTCTTTTCTTTATAGCTTCATGAAATAAGTAGATTTTTTTTTTCAGAGTAGCTGCTACTTAAGTTCTAGAGAGCTTTAACATTCTAATAATAGCTTACATGTCTGCTGTCCTCTTTTTTCTTTTTCTTTTTTTTTCCTTTTCTACTCATTACAAGACAATGGTTTTATTTCAGGACCAGCTTTATTAGTTATGACTTTGTGTGTGCTGGAGTTTCTTATTGAGCTAAGCTATGCGTGCATTATATCAGTGGTTCAGGTATAGAGCTCAAATTGGTTGAAAGGAGGAGGGGAAACAGTAATGAGTAGTTAAAATGCCTTTACCTAAGCATGAAAGTATGCAAAATGTGGTGGTGATTTCTCTGAACTCTTACAGCTTACATGTGGAAAAGATGTGCCAGTTCTTTTCCTAAGCATTTAGAACATATATTTCCAGTATAGAATCAGCAATGCATTTTTCACTGGAATGCCTGAAAACAACTTGCACTGGATGAAGGAGTGAAGGAACAGCTGGGTGGGCAGCTGACTAACCTCAAGCCAGCACACAACTGCTCCAGCACCTCATGTGGTGTAACTTTTTGGAGAAGCTCACAAGTTATGATGATGAAGAAATAGATCTGTAGTAAAAAAGTAATGCCAGAGTATTCTTGGGCAAACTTAGAGAATCAGGAAATGCACTCACAGAGGCCTGAGGTACTTAATTAGATGAAAATGGTCTGCCTGCTTGTTCAGAAAGTAATGTCTTAATTTTTCTCCCAACCTTTAAGAAGATCATAAAGTTCCTCAAATTGCCCCTGAATTGGAAGATACTTTACAATAGTGACATCTAATTACTAGTGTCTATTAGACTTTTGTTTCAGCACCTTACTTGGGAATGGAAAACTTGGGATGCACCATTCACACTTTGGGTAAGAAAGGAATTGAGAGGTGAGATTATTCAGACATAGAGGGGGGAAAGGACATTACAGAGGCATTATACATGTTTCTAAATAAATACCTTGTTTCGAGATTAGATTACGTTTAGTTGCTTTAGTTCCACTTTTTTCCAAGTGTTGACTGAAGTGGAAGATGTGGTGTCCCTTACTCCTATGGTTTTTCTTGGGGATTTCCTTAACTGCTCTGCTAACACCTTTTATAGGTTCAGCTCCTGACTAAAAGCCTTTGAATTACACAGTGGAAACGGAATAGCTGGAGAGTCTAGCTGGTTTTGTGGGGTTTTTTCAATTTAGCAAAAGTTCTATTGATCTGGCCAAACTCTTTTGCTACTTTGATGAGGATCCTGTGACTTCTTTTTGGCTTTGTCTTTGTTTTGGTGGGGTTTTTTTGTTTGTTTAGTTGGTTTTTTATGTGTTTTTTTTTTTTAATAATTTTTCTCTTTGTTTTGGTGGTGTCTGTGTGCGAGAACCATCTTTTAAATCTTGCATTTCCCTTCACCTCAGTTTTTTTGCATCTGCTGATCTGGGTTGAGATACATTTTCTTTCAAGAAATAATTTAATATTTCCTAAAGGCTCAAGTGGTTCTTATTTGCCTGAGTTGTTCTTCACAAATTATTTTGGAATTACAGTTGAATAAAGACACTTCCCTTTTCAGTTCTCTTCCTTTTTCAATCACAGAAAGAAAGGGTTCAGCATAGCCTAGGCTTTTTGTTGTGCTTATGATTAATTTTTTTCTCTTCTGAAGACAACTTTGTTCTTTTTTGTCCAAGTGAGCCTTCTTTTTCGTCTGGAAATTAGCCTGTAGTGAAAATACCGTGCCTTGTAAGGATCAAAGCTTGTTCCATTACAGTGATTGCTCTCCTTTTGGTCAAAAAGAAACCTGAGCTGGCAGATGCCATCAGAGTAGGCGAAAAACCTGCCAGTTTGTGGGCAGTCCTTCACAGAAAAGATAATTCCCTCTGATCTGGTCCTGAACAGTGTTATTTTTGTGTTGGTTTCTGCATGGATGGGACAGAGTATACACCTTAACAAACACTTGTATGAGTCTAAGAGCCCACTTACAAGCTGCTCATTTATGCTGTTTTTTGTGCATACACACTGTATATTTTCAACATGGGTATTAGTCTTAAAGTAACAAAAAAGTCTTAGACAACAAACCAGCATGATCAAAAAGATTTTTTCAATAAAAGTGTGTAAATAAAGACATTTTTAAAGTAAAAATGCAAGCTTGAGTAACTTCATAGGGTTACATTTGCATTTCTGTTACAAAAACTTCAGCTATTTTTAGACCTAATTTTGAAGTTTTGATACATGTCACTGCTTGAGACAGAAGGTACTAGTTACACCCTCGTTTTTGAAGACTGCCAGGAGTTTGTCAGGTTTTCTTTTGAGACCATTAAAGAGGGAGTAACTTTTTTTTTTTACTGGATTTTGTTTGCTATGGCAAGGAATTGCCTTATGGTTAATTCTTCTTCTAGTGAAGTGGGTGCTGGTCTCTTCTCCCAAGTAACAAGACATAGGACAAGAAGAAGTGGCCTCAAGTTGCACCATGGGAAGTTTAGATTGAAGATTAGGAAAAAATTCTTCACAGGAGGGGTTTGTCAGGCATTGGAACAGGCTGCCTGGGGAAGTGGAGGAGTCACCATCCCTGGAGGTATTTAAAAGACATGTAGATGTGGCACTTAGGCACATGGTTTAGTGGTGGACTTGGCAATGACGTTAGTTGGGCTCACTGTTTTAAACTGAAGCAAACCTAAACAGGTCTTTGATTCTATGATCTCTGAGAGGTCATTAAGGCTTCAGGAATGATGAAAACAGGAGTCATTAATAATCCATCTGACTGCTGCAGTACTTATTGTACAGCTTAATTTTTTTGTTGGAGAGAGCACCAATTTCTCTCTGCCAGCAGTTTCATAGGTAGTGTCAAGTTTTTGCTGCACTACTGAAAACACTGGTGTTTCCACTGCTTGATAATGTTGGGCCAAGTTATTACTCCTAGGAGCCTTGAACTTCATGTGTGTGCAAGGTGATGAGTTTATTAGAATTAGAATTATAGAATCATTTTGGTTGGAAAAAACCTGTAAGATCGAGTCCAACCATTAACCTAACACTGCCAAGATCACCACTAAACCATGTCCCTAAGTACAACATATACACATCTTTTGAATAGGAGGAGAAGTAAACAATAGGAATCCATGTCATATTGTTGGAAACAGAAGAAGGAAGGGTATTTTCAACCAGTCTTGTGCCCAGCAGATGATGCTGGTTCTTCTACTGTTATGCCTGCAGGTTGTTTCCATGAGTCATCTAGGAAAATTCCCAGACAGAGCTGCTGGTGGTATTGGGACTGCAGGTGTCACCCTTGGTTTGTGACCTATGGATGAGTGTGTCTCAGGGACCTGCTCTTAAGCTGTTCAGAAATAATCTCTGAGCTTCAGAGAAGGTTGTGAAGGATGAAGGAAGACAGTTTCTTAGCTGTTTCCACCTCCAAGTCGCTTCTACTTGGTTCAACAGCCCTGGAGATGATGGTAAAAGCTGAGAGCAGTTTGAACATTATTTAAACTGTAAACACACGATTCTTAAAAGCTGCTGCTGAGCCCTTCCGTGGACACTGGTATAGATCTTGCAGCAGTACATTGTGTTTACTAATGTGCCCAGGTCATCACAAGCCTTCCAAGGCGCGAGATATGTTATGGGACGTGACACAAAGTGAGTGCAAAGTGATTGCACCAGTGTCTAGGGGGGTAGCAGAGGGATTACCAGAGCTCGTGACGCTAAAAGAACTTGAAAATATATATCAAAGGCCTGAATGCAGCAAAAGTATCCAAAATAAACATCAGAGGTCTAAAGGGTCCAAATCCCTGTGCTTTTGGATGCCTACTATTTTGACCTTGGTTATTGATGTCACAGAGAAATACAAGGTACATGTTCTTGTGGCCTGAAATTAAATAGAACCAGCAGATATTGAGTACCTGTGAGACTGGCCAAAAATGAATGCTGACTGCTAAGTGTATCCTCTGGGCTGATACCTAGGTATCACTGCGTCTAGCAGGAAAATAGCAACTATTCATATGGCAAAAAGTGATGGATGTGAACACTAGGTAGTTGCTGCACACTAAAAAAGCCACAACAGCAATTACATCTTGTAATGCTGTTTTAAAGCACATGTTTGCAAAGTACTGTGCATGCTTGATTTGCCTTTTAGCGGAACTGCAGAGTTGTGAATAAATAGCTGTAATTGAAAACTTGGCACAAGCATTTTCTTGCATAATTGTCACCTTTCAAAAATAACTGACTCAGGAGGTAATTTTCCTAAGGTTTTTTGCATGTATTTGATGACTGAATGGTGTCTCTTGAATTAGTCAAGGAAAAAACCCTCTTAAGCTTCCCTGCTTCTCCAAGGCAGAGAAGCTTCTCCACTTGGCTCAGACAATTTAATTGGAGGGGGGAAAAAAGCTTCTTTCCATCCCTTAAAAGCCACTTCCGATCTGTTCCACTGCTGCTTCTCTTCTTACAGGAGCTGGTTTGCCCATGCAAAGCTCTTGCCTTAACTACGCTTCCCCTTTACCCTCTACCTGATCCTGCAGCAGAGCCAGAGATTCTGCTTGTTCTTGGTGGTGGTTGCTTGAGGACAAGGTCACCTTTAAAAGCTGGGGGCATATGTTTTCTGTGGTTTGCATGAGTGCTTAAGTAGTTACTCTTGACAAAGAGCATATCATGTCAAATCAGTGATCCAGGGCACTTGTTCATGCTGTTTTAAAATAGCACAAATAAATAATAATAAGCATACTAATAAAAAATAAACTACAAGGAAGTTTTAAAAAGCTAGTAATTGTATATTATAAAGAGTTAGAAATTCTTAACACTACATATCAGACTTCCTGTTCTTATGGTGATTCAGAAGAGGTGTTTATGCAACTCTAAAGCATATTTACATATTTAGTATGGGATGAAAGAAATCCATACATTAATTTTGTGTTTCATTTCTTCTTTCTAGATGTTGAGTATTGCTCTTTCAACATATGTTGTGAGCAGTACCCATGACAGTCTTAAGAACAAGCTGGGATTGCCTGTATTGAATCAAATTATTAGCTGGATGACTCTAGGTAAGAAAATCTTCCCTCTCAAACTTCTACCTGACAGTTTGCAGAGTCTAGGGTTGGGTGGGGGATGATGTTGCTTTTTCGTTACCATCTTACTTTCCTTTATTTGACTCCTAATAGTTCCTCTACGTGTTTGCTTTCCTAAGTGAGTTTTTTTGAGGAATGTGTTAGTCTTCTACAATATTATTCCTTTGTATGTTTGTAATAAAATGCAAATACCTTTGATTTAGAAGTAGCTTTATCTTTTGAGTATTCAGAATATCTTGAAGACGCCTTTTAGGGATGCAGTGGTATAAATTCCCTTCTTGTTTCACTTGAAACCAGATAAGGGTGATCTGAGATGTTCTGCAAGCAATCCAGTTAAGCATAGGGAAGTGAAGAAAGGTTGTTGCTGTATTTCAAGGCAAACTTGAAGTTGCAGCTGATGGCAGAGACCCTTGGGATGTGGAAGTGGTTTTGAGAGCTGCCTTGAAAAATACCTGTGAAATACTGATGCTAGTGTATGATTGATATCTGTTAGAGCCTAGTTATTAAAGAAAAAAGCAACAGACAAGTCCATGGAATTTTCAGCTCTCCAGTGAAAATCTTACAATGATTAAACAGAGCAAATGTAATTGTCACTGGATTTATGGAATACAGTAAAACAATACCTTTCATATTTCAGTTATAAAATAATTTCTGTAGGGCTCCAGTAGAAAATGCTAAGCATAATTTATCCCTGAGTGATCTGAAATATGGGATTTGTTTTAGAGCTAAACATATCCCATGCAAAGTTTGATAGCAGCTTTTTGCTAGAAGTCAAGCTCAGGAATTTAAACATAGCTTAATTAAAGAATTATGATGCACGTTATCTAGTTGCTGGATGTCTGGTATGTTCCTGTACTGGTGATGTTGTTTTAACTTAGGTCTTGTTTTAACTCAGATCTTGTCAATTTTAGCAATCCTGCTTCTGTTTGAGCAAATGGATTCAAGATTAATTCCAGTGATTGTGATCAGTGTGTGTATAGGCAACGCTTCCTTAGTAGCGTAGTTTTCTTTGGAGCATTTTCCTTTCCATCATGCTTTCCTAACCTTTTGTAGCCTGCTCAGCTAAATGGGGATCTCTTGTGTGGATGAGTTTCTTGCAGTTTTAAAGTCAATGAAATCAATGAAGTCCTGCTTGGCTTACTGTAGCAGGAATTGAGCATAAAGGTTATATTTCTCTCCTGTGTAAGGATGAAAGAGAAACATTTTTCATCTAAGAGATGATTCAGTCAGTGAGAGAGGTTTGGAGTTATGAGAAAAAAGCATATTAGAAATTCTCTTTGCTGTGGGTGATGACAAAAATAAAGCCTAACAGTGAAGTAAACTGTAGATACCAAAAAGTCTACTTGCTGCCACAGTAGTATTGAATATTTTAGCAAAGTGTTTCAGACTGGAAGTAATCTTTCTAAGTGAATATGATATACATTGTCTGGGTAATTACAGCACCTCTCTAGGTGCAATTAATGGAAGTATTGAAACCTTGTGTACTTGCTGAAATTGCTTTCCATAATTAAGCACAGAAGTAAGCAGGTAAAACACTAAGGCATCCAATATGTCCTCAGTACTCCTCTTGGAGAGAAGTGCTTTGGCATTACCATAACCACAACTAGCACCTGCTTTGTTCCTATTGTGTACCACAAATTAAGGTACCAAAGTCAACTGTAGCTTTTCCAAGGGTGATGGTATTGCAGGTGGTCAAACTCCCCTTCATCTTTTTGCTTACTTGTGGAAGAATAGCACTGTTACTTGCTGAACTCTCATTTTGCACCTCTCTGTGTATTTATAGAACCAGAAACACAGTTATCAGTATTTATTCATAATAATACAGATATTATTATCATGTCAGTATGATAAGACTTTTTGCCCCCTTCCCAGCTGTTTGTTCTGATCAATATGAAGCCTATTTTGTTTAAATTTTAACTTAGACCTAAATTTTATTTTTTTTAAGGAAGACTGGTATTTGGAGAATCAGGCAAATGAATTCATGATGGGTGGGTTCCTGCAGACCTGTGTCCAGCTGTCTTTAGCTGTTACACCATATGATTCATGCAGTGTGTGTTAACCACTAACATAGAGGTAAAACCATAACCTATAAAGTTAATCCAGCTGCTACCCATGTTCTTCAGAACTGTCTTTATATTAGCAGGTATTTCTAAATTTGTATTATGTCTTAAAATTTTCATCAGTGGAAAAGCTGTAGGTCTTTTTCTGATTAATATCTGATGTGTCATATCAGAAATAGAAGGGAAAGGTTAATTATCACCTACCAGCCACTCATCTGTTCTCATCTATGATTGCCTCAGAGAGTGTTGCGCATCTGATATGTTGAGTGTCATTCACAGAGGCCAGTTGCCAGGCCAGTTGCCATGCTGAATTGACTTCTAGCGGTTCCGACTTGCAGTGAGGTCCCTGGGAGTTCCTCCTTGAGTCGGGCCTTCTGGAACATCCTTGAAGTCACTTACTCTGTAATTGTAGCACAGTAGCCAAGGCTGAAAGCCAGGAATTGAAACATACTGACCCACAGGATTTAGAAACCGCCTCATCTCTCTTTCATTGATATGTTTACTGTAAATACTAATGTATACTATGATTATAATAGCAAGGGAGCACTTTCTGTATATCACAGTTTTACTTCTGTTCCTTAGAGTGATTATCAGTTATGACTTACTGTTGATGCAGTCTTTGAATGATTCAGTAATGTGAGGGTACTATAGTGCAGTGAAGAATCCCATGAATGTTATTTGTCAGCATACTTATTTATAAACATACCATTTTCATATAAAAAAAAGGTCATGTTTAAAGATTAAATGACAGCAATGGTTTTCCTTCTCCCTCTCCTTGAAGAACTGGCTTCTTTTCCCCTGTTTTTCTTCCTCTTTACTTGCTGTTTCAGTATCCCATTTCCTCTCTTCCCAATCATCCTCACCTCCTGCAAACTGTTGGCCCCTGTCCTGACCTGCAGAGGTTTCCCAGCTAGAGGAGTCTCTTTAGGAGCAGCACAGACTCTGCTAACAAGGGCAAACTGGGCAGTTGAGCTGCACTAGGGAGTGCATGCAACCTCACATCTGCATTAAAGAAATGCATTATAAGTTGAAGACAAGATGTTTGAGTCATGACAGACATGTCCTTTGTAGGTCTTTAAATACTCCTGTTTTAAAACAGGCGTCGCTAATAAGTTGATGGTTTCTGTATCTTTATTACCAATATTTTCAGTTGCATCTCAGAATGTGGCAGGTTTCCTAACCTAATTACAAAGAATACAAAGCCAGACTGGATGGGGCTCTAAGCAACCTGGTCTAGTGGAAGGTGTCCCTGCCCATGGGGGATTGGAACTAGATGATTTTTAAAGTAGCTTCCGACCCAAGCCATTCTATGACTCTAATCCAATGGAGCAGTGGCTCTGTCACTGCAGTCTTTGAGCTGCCAGAAGTCCTCAGGGCCATGTAAGGGGCTCTCAGATGAGGCTTAAGCAGTCCAGTTTGACTGGTTTTTAGGGTAGTACTTCTACATCTTCTTAAGGACCTATTAATATTAGTTCATGAGAAATTATAAAAGCTGTGAGGTAGAAAGACAGGGAATTAAAATTATAGAGAACTAAAATTACTTTTGATAAGCGTGAAGCATTCCAAACATTGGTTTTTCTTTAGCTAAAGTAACTTCTGAAAATAGAGGATCATATATGACCTGTATTGAATTTCCGTACATGAAATGTCAAGATTTGAAGAATATTACCTTGCTACCAAGGATGACATGTTTTGCATGTTGTGACTGACAGATCTCTTCTTATTTTTGCAGTTTCTTCCCCAGTGTTGCTGTTACTGAGCCCCACGTTTCTGTTTCAGCGACTGTTCAGCATATTGCTCTCCCTGATGTCCACCTACCTGCTCCTCAGCACAGGGTACTTCATTCTTACTCTATTTGGATTGATTTTACATATGAAAATCCAGGGCTGTATGTGAAGCTGCTTCATCTCATGCACAGTTCTGTTAGAGATATAATGTTTGCCTCCAACTATAGTATCACCATTTATCTCCTTGTTTAGTTTACTAAATAAAATTTCAGGGGAACTTCCATATTCCTGCTTGTATTATAAACACTAGTTTGTTGACATTCCTTTCAACTAGACGAAGCAGTGGCTGGAAGGGTGTGTATTCAAACAGTCTTGCAGTAAAATAAAAAAGTCTGGTTTTGTTTATGTCCTTTGTTGTTTTGATATGTGCTTTTCTGCTCGCAAACAAAAGGAAATAGCTCCTCTCCTGGCTGCTCAGAACTGGTGTCTAATTATGGCTTAAATGATGTGGGACAGGAAACAGGTAGTCTCAAAATGAGGGAAAATTTTATTCTGAGAGATTTTCATGGAAGTTATTTTTTTTCCAAGGGGATGCTTGTTCCCATAAGGACTAAGTCTTGCTTCTTTTTGGATTAAAGTCATTTCCTCTGGTGTTTTAAATGAAGAAAACACTTTGTCAGCCCACCCTTTCTTTTCTTTCAGACTTGATAGATCTTAAGAGCATAATTAATGGGGAGTATAGAAACCATTCTTTCCACTTCCCCTCCCACTTATTCTCTGGATTTAATTACACTAGAAAATTAAGTGGAATTAAATATCTTGCAGCAGACATTTTGCAATAGCTGCCTCCTGTGGATACTCTCATTTTGGTTGAAGCATCTCTTTTTTTCTTTTATCTTCCGCCTCCCCTTCCTCCCACTTCTCCATTAAGATTTTGATCCTAATGTTACTCCTGACTGCACACACATTCTTACACTCAACCTTCTTAGCCTGTGCTGGCTGCTGGATAAAGCGTGAATGTTGTTCTCTCTGAAGCTGGCAATCACCCTCTTTTTATTTTAGCCCTGCACCAGACCATGTAAACACTGACAGTTCTGACAGTTCTCTGCTGTCTTCCTACAATGTCCAAATAAACAAAAAAATTCTGGAATAAGTCTTAAAAAAGAAAAGAAAAGCCAAAGCACTTGGTGCCGAAAGTATCCAGTGTTTCTCTCCTCAGGGTGCTCTTATGCCTTGTACTGGTAACCCAGAACATTGTCTGGGTAATTACAGCACCTCTCTAGGTGCAGTTCATGGAAGTATTGAAGCCAGCTGAAGAGCGTGGTTACATACAACCAGTTGTCACTGGCTCAGCTGAAGGCATTTAATTTGTAGGCAAGTGTTGGCCATTATGAGGATCATAGGTACTTCTGTTTACTGACAACCCAGCTGTTGTTGTCTTCACGTTTAACATCTTGTCATTCTGGTAATTAAAACAGAAATGTCTATTAAAAATATTTTGTTCTGGCTTGATGCTGCTTTGTTGCTGCGCTAGTGGGGAGCCCAGCAGGAACAATAGTAAGATTAACTACAATGATTTTCTTATTTTCAGACAAACAAGTGTGTGTCTGAGGAGGACAAAAATAAAAAGGAAAACATTTACAGTCTTGTCAGTATTAATATCACAGTGAGTGTTAGTATTACAATTTTATCCTGAAAGAAAAAAATTGAGATGTACCATGAAGTTCAGTGGAGATGTGGAGGGCAAGGAGAAACTAAATATTATCAAATTACAATCTACACCACTATGTTATCTGTGGGTCTTAATCTCTCACGTAAGCGCACTCATACTTTGCCGTTTGAGTGCTGTAGGAGCCAAAAGTACTCCTCTGAGACTGAGGGTGTAGCTAGAACAGCTTACTGGCCAGGGTTAGACTGTGACTTGGGGCTGCTATTATGAAGGATTGGTATATAGTGCTATAGTGGTATATTTCACTTCAGTGAAATTTAATGCTCTTTTTAGTATGCAGATGCCTCTCTTCTCTACAGAGTACTATCTTTCAGTATACAGATGCCTCTCTCCTCTCGCAGAACTAAACTGAGATCACCAGAATGAGTTTGTGTGATTAGGTCCTAAAGAGACACAGTCTCTAGTTGCTGTCTAAATTGGACTGTAACCACTCAGTTCCAAGTAGCTCTCATTACAAAATTTTCCATTTCGCAGAAAATGAACGTCAAATGTGATTCTTTTTCTCCTGCTGCTTTTTAACTTTATTCCAGTTTTGTTAGAATTAAAAAAGGTGCTCATACAATGTTGTGGCAGCCATCAAATAAGAAAATGTGTGCAAAACAAGACAAAGCTGAAGCAACCTCCGTTTCTCATACTTTTACTCTTTAATTACTGTATGGCCTTAAAAGTCAACCAACCAACTGTGGGTACTCAGAAATGGGAAGAGAAGGGAGAGAGCACCACTAGGTCTTGGTATATTCTTTGTGTGAAGAAAAAAGAAAATAAACATGTCAGCATTTGATGTTTAGTTGTTAGTGACTACACTTACTAGGATCATTATGTTACTCTTCAGATATGAAGCTCTCTTTCCACTAGTGCTATTTGGTTTGATGTTTGTGTGGATAAATATGGAGCAAGAAGCGCTGCAGCACTATGGTCTTTCACTCAAACCAAAGGTAAGAGTTCTTGACAGATATATCAGGTTAAGTAACAGCTTTATTTTTTTTTTTTCTTTTGAGAATGAAATAAATATTCTGAGTGGTTTTCAGATGGCAACACTTTGCATTTCTTTAAGTTTGTGAAGCCCTTATCAGCTGTTTCATGGACTAGGAATGTGACCTTGGAAGAAAGATTTGTAATTTGTTATTGAAAATATTGCACATCAGAGCCATTTCTAGGAGTGCAGGAAGACAGTTTGACTTAGTAAGACATACTGGTATGTTTTGTAGGCTACAAAGCTCTGTTCATCAAGTATAGTGCTAATTCAGCATAAGGTACAGTAACTCTCCAGAGTAAGTACAATGTGACTGTTCTTTTTTTATTCTGATCTCAGAGTCACGAGTGAGAAGCTGAAAAGAAATAATTTGATTTCTGAAAAGACACATAAGAAATATTAGAAGTCATCATTTGGCTTGTCCTACTCTTTGTTCAGGGACGGAGATTTTTCTCTGTTTAGACAGACATGGAGCTGGAGACTAGCCAGGAACTAGCACCTTCTCAGATTGGCTTGGAGAGGGAGTTTTGTAATCAGTGCAGCTTCTTTCACATTAAAACTTAGTAGATTGTCAACAATTTGCAAAGCCCATGCCCCTCACGCTGCAACTTAGCTCTTAGGTTAGGTCAAGGGTTTAACGACCTGTGGCTATGCCACTGTTTTGGTTAGATCCACGTGCTTGTTGCAGTTTTTTTCATCCTTGGAGCCAGGTAGCTTTGCAGCAGAGCTCTCCCCTGCTCCTCCCAAATGAGCCCTCCTTGGTGCAGGTCACAGAGAACCTGGTTACAGATGCATGGGAGTGGCCAAAGTCACTTGAAGAGAAGTGGTTTTACACATCTTTCCTTCCTTTTGCAGCTCATGATAATTAGGGAGATTAGAAGGTTGTTTTGGGACTGAAATCTGAGCCAAGGCAGTCATCAGAGTGAACCTGACACATACTGTGTTTTTGTTGTGCTCTTTCAAGGCAGGCAGTTTGGAAACTTGAGAGAGAGCAGGTTTTACCAATTCAAGGCTGAATATCAGAAATAAAACCAGGAATCACTTTTTATTTATGTTATGTTTAGTTAGGATGATGAGTGTGAGCATGTTGTGTGGCATCTTGAGTGACAGAGATGGGATCTGAATGCAAAAATGTACATTTAGCATGATGCCATGATTGCAACTGAAGGTGTCTGGCATCTATGGGATGTACTTTCTCTTCCACTCTAGAACCCACTCTGTCTTTTGCATCTTGTAACCAGGTTTTCTGTGATGTTGGTCTGATATTCTGTTTGTTGTAAAATAAAATTCTATTAAAGCAGTATTAAACAGTGATGGACACTTTATTAATCAAATGCAAATGAACATAGGTATGCTGTAATTTTTTATGTTGTCACTTCCTGTATGTCACTATTCACTTAAAACTTTTGGTTTGAAGTGAAAGGAACAAAAATGCTTACCCGTGCTTCATGTTTTAGGTTAGAAAAAATCATCCCTAGAATGCCTGTTAATATATGCTGCAAAGTAAATCTTGTATTAGAGAATCCAGCTCAGTTCTCTGATGATGTGAGATTATTTTTAATTAAAACCTTGTCAGTGTTGAATGCCTGTTACTTGATTTTTTTCTTTTCCCTAGTGAAAAGCAGTTCACTGACCTCTTAAATTCCATGAAGATAACTCCTCTTCAGGTCAAGTGATATTGTGTTGAGAACTGAGTAAAGGAGATGGAGAATAATTTAGTATTTTCATTCACAAAAGAAGTCAAACAAGGATAATTGCAGTCTTTTATTTCTGTAGGTTTTTATCTACGTGCTCGTGTGAGCAGTGGAAGTGTGTGTGTGTAGGAGGAATATTTATGATGATAAGTCTAAGACATGGAAGTTCATTTTTAGTGTAGATAACAGCAGAAGCTCCACTGTTCATTTGATCATCTCACTTGTACAGTCTTTCTGGCAGATTCATTAATTCAGTAAAGTATAATGGAAATATGGGAAAGGTTTGCAGTCTTCATTATAATACTTTAATAACAGATGATAGGGAAGTAGGATTTTTTCTCATTCATTTCAGTAAAAATATGTTGGCTCTATCAAAGTCCATCAGTTGATACTCAGTATTCGTTTCTTCTGCTCTCTTTCCAGCTCGCTGTTTTCAACTTTGCATATGCTGTGGATATAACTCAGTTTCGACAGCTCCACCTAGATGATGTTCGGAGGTCCTTCTTCTTTGTATCCTTTTGCTGGTTGCTGCGTTCCAGGGAAAAGATGAGTTTGTTTCAAAAAGACCTGTAATCAAAATCTGTAGCGTGGTAATCATTCGAAACAGAAGCTGGTAAAGATGATTTGACTCGTGTTGCTCAAAAGGCAATGATCTTGTACATTATGCTTTTTCATCAAATAGTTAAAAATGCACTGTTTTGAAATATGGTTCCTTGCCCATGTATATATAACCATTACAGTTGAGGTAAACTTTCTTCTAAGGAGTTCTGTGTTCAGTCTGCTTTTGTTTTATTACATTTTGGCTGGAGGGAACTCATTCACCTTCATGACTCAGTTGAAAAAGGTGATATTAAAGTTATTCTCATTTTTAGAGTATGGCAGTATGTTAGGAAGCAAATGTTAGGAAACAGGCATGGGCCGTGGCCAAGCAGATGAGACAAGAAAGAAAGTTCCTGCAGGCTCTTAGTAAAACGCATTCACAGAATCTGGCCTAGAATTATTTATATCACAAGTGGTTTCTGCTGTTAGAGGTGATATGGGTTTAGGAGGGAAGAGCTGTTCATTCGCTAACATAGCAGTTAGTTTGCATTGCTGTAGCTGAAACTGCAACTGATTTTTAATACTGTACAGATGTGATAGCATTGTAATTTTTCTCTTTTGTTGTGGGACTGCAGTTAAGTGAGAGCTGTTTGGCAGTGAGGATGATCAGTGGACAAGTAGGAGAGAAATTATGAGCCAGTCTAGAACACAGGGGTTTCTAGTGCAGGTGGGTTATTGTAGTTGTGAAGGGAGTTGTCTCAATAGTGCTCTTGCAAAAACAGACCTTACAGTTTGTCAAATAACCAAATCTGAGAGTGTATCACAGTTGCAGAGCCCACACTGTTTGAAATTGGAACTATTCTGTTGAACACTGGGAACCTGCAGCAGAGGAAGTATAACAGAAGCCACTTTAAGAAGGCAGTTCAGTGCTAAGAAAGAAAGCAAAACAGTATGCTAGGTGTTGGATGTTTGTCTTTGCTTTAGAGTATACCTGAAAAAACAGAGACATCTTGCAGTAAATTTATCAGTTTCATTTGCTATTTTAACAAAAAATAAGCTTTTAGGAAAGCTATTGCTGTCTCTCAGATGCTAAAAATTAGCCAAAACAAAAATCAAGCAATCCAGTTGTATTTTTAAAGGTCCAGTATAGTACTGCTTTACCACTTGAATGTAGCTGTGCTGGTTTTGGCTGAGATAAAGTTAATTTTCTTCACAATAGCTAGTGTGAGGCTATGTTTTGGATTTGTGTTGATAACACAGTGCTTACACAGAGTCAAGACCTTTTCTAGTCCTCACACTGCCCCACCAGTGAGCACTACTTTAATTCAAAACACTTGAATGTATTTTGTTCAGCACCTGAAAAGATAAACAATATGCAGATCTCCTTTGCAGAGACCAGGTATGATGCACACCTGCTCAAAAGGTGCTGTGACTTCTTTAATTTAGATGCTGTTTAATGTTGAGAAATAGTAGCATTAGAGGAGAAACCTTTTCTGCTAGAGCAGTCATACTGCAACTATGACCCTGCAAACTGTGTGTCTTAAAATTGTCTCGGAGTTCCTATTTAGGGCCCAATAGTCAGCATGTGCTGAGAGACTGTATAGCCTGGTCTGAGGGAAGAAGATTCAGATTGCCCATGCTTATCATTTCGATTAGACCTATGTGCCACTGGTATATTTTTGTTTGTTTTATTGCAGACCTGTTGTTCTTATAAATCTTATCTGACAGAACTGTACTATTCTGTTAGACTGCTGTGTTACTAAACTTGAAGTTATGTGATACTCTTGGGAAGCATAATTTCTTCAGCTATGCTGACCTAATCCTTCCAAAATATTGCATGAGAAATCCCAACAATTCTACTGAACAGTTGGTAGCAAATTGTTTATGGAGAGACTTAAATGATTCAGTGCAGGAGCTGTAACAGCAGCGAAAGGACCAGAGGGAGCCCTGGCAGCAGCAGCCATCCTCACTGACTAAAAACCATCCTTCAGATGAAGTTTTGTGAACTATAATGAGCTCCAATGAGCTCAGGAGGTAGAAAAATGTCTTTTGTGGGCTCATATAGCAGCAAGTGTTGCATCTAGATGAAAAGGATAGGATTTATCAGAAAACTTCCAGCTATACAGATATTGCTGCATTCATCCTCCCTCCCTCCCTCCCTCTCTCCCTCAAGTAAGGGAAAAAATGGGCATCCTGTGTTTCAGTGGGTACACTCAGCACAACCTTTGGACACAAATCTATGGTAAGGATAGCATAGGAACCTTTAGTTTTGTTTAAGAGCCAGCTACCTCTTCCATGGTCAGTTCCTCAATAAAGCCATCTCTTTTGGTGTGCAGAACACACACATATGTCATTACTTTCTGCAAAAGCATGTGTATTTGAATACACTGTTGGGTTTGTGGTCCAGATATTTCCTAACTTGCCAGGTAGGGGCCCGAAAAGCCAGCTGCAGCTTTCTTACAAGCACCTCAAGACGGCTCTAAACCCTTACCTAGGCAGTCCCTGTCTTTTAAAATTGGCATAGTCATTTGTGAAATCTAGGGTAGAGCTAGGCAATGCTTGGGATTTCTTAATGCAGTGTAAACTGCATAGTGGGTCAGCTTCTTGTAACTTCATGATAGATTTTGGAAGTAAATTGGAATGAAGGGGAGGAATGCTGGTTTCATTTTATTGTAGCCATTTCTGTGGTGTATTGTCCTTAAATACATTTAGGTTTTCTTCATAGTGACAGCCTTTTTTGGCACTGGAAACATAGCTTCTATTAACAGGTAAATTTTATTCATTGATTTGAGGCACAGGGTGCAAAAAAATCTTCCTGCAGTTGACGTACTAAATATAAATTTAGTTAGCAAAATCAGGGCAGCAGAGTTAAAGCAATAATCAGTGGAATGATGATAATTTATTTTGCTTCTGCTCTCTGTGACAAGTTTCTGAAGAGCTTGAGATTGTTGGTTACGAGGTTGTCTCAGTTTCGTTAGAAGTTACTGAGAGCCTAAACAGAGAGAGTTTGCTTGCTCATCAACAGCATGGCATTTCGAAAAACGTAAGCAAAGAAAAATTGAGGCTGGCAGTCCCTGCTAATTTAATGTTTCAACAAGAGAAGAGAAAGTTGGAAACTTTGTTTAAAAATGTATAGACACCCCATGTGTTACGGGGTATCTAAATGCTCTGTTTTTTAATGGAAAATGCCATTTCAAAGATATGTAATGTCTTTTTCATGTTTCTTTAGCTTTGATCCTGCTTCTGTCTATTGTTTCTTGACTGTGTTCAGCCCCTTCATGATGGGAGGCTTGCTTGTACTGAAGGTTAGTAATCTTACCTTAGTGAAATTTCTCAAAGAACTGTTGAATAAATAATGTATAATGTACATGGTTGTTACTTTACAATTCGCAAAAACATATGTATGTATTTGGGCTTCATTGGCCTTAATGATGTGTGAAGTTTTCAACCTTTGTAGTGTTTCTAGAGAGAGATCATTCTGTTTCCCAAAAGAGAGAAGCTAAAGTGTATGGAAGTATAATTTAACAGCATTAGGTCAGTATATTGTATTAAAATGGAAATCTCAAATGTCGAAAAGACTTAATTCATTTTAAAAATTATAATCTTTTCCTTTACCATAATATCTACAGAAATGTTAATATTATAAATATATTATTAACTTTAACTATATTACATTAAGTACAGGCTTAGAATGTTCTACTGATTAGGTTATCATTTTACAACGGATATTATTTTTTATATTTTTAAATAGTCAAAGATTGGATTGCATGCACTTCCTGTTTGCAGGCAAGGTGTGGGAGTTCTCTTCTAGAGTATTTAAGAAAAGGGGTGATGGGTGAAGGTGAAGCCAGAGGAGTGAAGGGAAACACTGACTTTTTGGTTATTGCTAAAATAAGCAGTATTTCCTGCCTCTGCCTTTCTGCTGCATCGGTCCCAGAGAAAGCAGACCTAAAATCCAGGTATACTGCATGTTATATGGCCAGACACCAGTAATGCAAACCTTCTGGGTGCAAGAAATCAAGTTTAGCAATGCATTGGCATCACTAACTTAAGGATTGCAAGTCAGTTTTGTAAAGAGCAAAAGGCAACGTTCGTGTTTCTAACTTGTTTATTTTGTTCTTAATTTACTGAACCATGTGTTTGACTTGCCTTTGGAGGGGCACTATGATCCATGTCTTACTGAATGCATTCTGTATTCAGACTTCTTTGTGGGTGAGATGAAATTGTCCTATTACACTGGGAGTTCTGCAGCCTGTCACATGAGATGCTGAATCTGAATAGTTGTGACTTCTAGTCTTGTTGCAGTATTTATCACTAGTGCTAAAATGGATAAATGAAGTGAGTATCATTAATGTGTTTTAATTATAGTTTTTCATTTAATGGAAGTATTTCCTGCTAAATTATTTTCTACCCCGTCTAGCCTATATTTTATTTTCATAACATAGACATTCTGAGATAATTTGAAAAGCAGGAACGTATTTTCACAACCTGCCCAGGTTGTTTTGTAAATACTACTATAAGCCAACATGTAGCTTGTGTTTTAAACAGGTTGTAATCCCATTTGTTCTGGTATCATGTGCTTTCGAAGCTGTTCAAGTCACAACACAGCTGTCTTCTAAGAGGTATAGTAAGTGCTCTATTTCTGCCTTAGTAACAGTTTCAAATCTATTTCATAAGAATTCAAGAAAGTAAAATCTCAATCTGAATTTAAAAAACCCAAAACTATTAGACCGCATTGTTACTTTTATTTGTTATTGTGGTTTGGGGTTTTGTTTAGTGATTTTTGCAAGCTCAGGAGTTGTTTTCTTAGTGATAAATGAGTATAAATGGAAGTGTTCACCCTGTCTGAAACAATCAGATATTTAATATTCTTTGCTGACAATACACAGAAAGAGCACTTTTCCCTCCATAATATAAAAAAATGAGCAGAATTTAAAGTCCAATTTTTATTTTATATTGCATCTCTGCCTATAGTGTAATATTTTTAAAATAACCCATTTATAATGTAACCACTTTATAGTTTTTAGCACTGACCTCACCACAAATAGCATTTAAGAAAAAGAAAAAAAAAAGGGCTGGATGTCCTTTCATCGCATTTCAGTGCTTCCCAGATGTGTTCAGTATTACATATTTTTTGCAGTAGGACCAGATGGCTGCCAGTCCTTTCCTCATCTCTGAAGACTTTGCAGAGACCATGTGAGATGGGTGCCCAGCCTCACAGAGAGCTGTATCCAGACTTGAAATATCCTCATGCTTTTCACTGTCTCTAGATTTTTATTTTCTGTGTTAGCCTTCCTTACCCCTTTCAGTGGACCCAGTGCACATGACTGAATCCTCTGCTCATCATGGCATCTTATGGATGGTGTTTAGGTGGAGGTCCCTGTTAGCCATGTTATTTTCAGCTTGTCACCAAGGGATATTGTGTGGGGCTAACTAAAAGTCCTGCTGTCAGCGGCAGAAGGACCATAGGGACTTTCTTCTTCATTTTGCTCAGCTGAGCAGGAGAAAGCTGCTCTCGCTTACTGCGATGCTCTCTGCCTTTCTGTTTGTTTTCATCCTGCCTGTGCCCCGTCTGTTGTCTCCTTTATACAACACCACTCCGTACTAATGAGAGACAAGGTATCCTGAAATCTGACTTGTCGGAGTGGCAGCACGAGGCTCACCATCCCTTTTGCCTGGTCCATGTGTGTACTGTACTTGGGCTGTCCTTGGACCCCAAGGGTAGGGTATTCATCCTCATCAGTAATGCTCATGCAAAAGGGACTGGGTTTACTCAGACAAACAGCTAGTGATTTCCATTTCTAGAGCTTGAGCAGCGTAAAGGTCAGCATTTCCTAACTCGTGAATGTTTGCCTTGGCAGCCCTAGTGATATTGCAAACTTTTATGGAATGTTAATCTGAGCGTGTGAGAGGGGAAACAATACCAGCTTCGTAAACCAGAGGACATGAGTATGTCTGTGCTGCTTTATGAGGCTGTGGTTGTTACTCTGCCTGGTGTTTGTGCCAGCTTCATTTAGCTGTGCTCAGGTAACAATAGCAGTGATACTGCCACAGCACCAGCCTGGGAACAAGCAGAAACCGCAAGACGTGCCCAGGATCCCTGGGGGGGTTGTGCTCTGATTGTCAGCGCATCCTGAAGTCTGAGCTGCACTCTTTATTGCTCTTGCTGCCCCTGCTAGATAAATGAAGCCATCACAGGGAACAGTCTTGTCTTTGCGGTGTATAAACATGCCCTGAAATTAGCGCTGTCCTTCTGTTGTGAAAGGCTTCCTGGAGCTCAGAAAGGCAAAGAGTAAATTTTTATGATTTGGACAAATTGCTCCTGAACTCCCTGTTTACAGACTAATTTCTTTTCTTTGGGGAATATTCTGTCCCAATATGTTCTTGGAGCTTCCCTGTGAAAATAGCCCTCTAGTTGAGTGCCTTCTGGGCACTGTAAGATTGCAACATCCTATCTGAGCCATAGGTAGGTGAAGAGAAGCCTTTCTGTGTGTCAGAGATGCAGTTGGTTTGTTGCATTCCTGATTTACTAATGAAGCACAACTGACATAGGCAATATGAGAAACTTCTTCATCTGGAGGCATTGGTATGGGTGTCGCCCCAGTACATGCTCCTGCAATGCTGCAGCAGGACATTTTCCCAAAAAAACCCTTTGTGGTTTTATGTGGGTACTGCTGATAAATTGTCTGTATTCTAGTTAAACGGTTTTTTGTTAACGGGTCAGCTGTTTGCAACATTGTTTCAGTGTCCTTAACTTAGAAACCAGTTTTAACCAGTTACAGCAATTGCTTTCATGTAATTTAGGATTTACATAGTTTAATGAAAAGAAGATTAGGTTAATGAGGGGGGAAAAAATAGCTCTGCATTCTCCCTTCTGGTTTGTTTTACTGATCACAGCCTACTTCCCAGGAGTAACTGGCCACCTGACAGAGAGGCCCATGGGTTTGGGAGCATGCCACCAGAATGCTGGGTGTTCCCAGAGCAGCTTACGGGCACCCAGAGATCTGGAAGGGGGCAAAGCTCCTCCTTTAGCAGCCTCTTTCCCAGTAGGGTGGTTGTCAGGGTGGGACTGATCAACTCAGGTGTCTGCCTGCCTGTGCCAAACAGCTTTGCTTGCTCTTGGGTACACTGTGAAGCTTCTAAATCAGCTGTATTTAGTCTCACCAGCACAGAGCTCCCAGCATCAGGAATAGGCAGGTGCTGTTTGTAAGATGCTCTTGTTCTCAAAAAAAATGATTCAAGTTAGGCTTCTCTGTTGCAAAATTGAAACTCTGTTAATTTGAAATGCCTTTTTCAGGCAGGGTGTGATTATGAATGCCACATGTCCTGGTCATGTATTTTAACTGCTCTCTAATATATTGAAATGTACCTGAATGTTTGAAAGGCAAGTGCAAGAAATGCTATCGTACTTTAATTTCTGTATAGGGGTTTTAATAAGCTTTTTTAGCATCTATGGCCATAAATAAAGGTCAGTGGTCTGATTTTTTTTTTTTTTCTTTGCAGCCTTTTCCTCATTGTTCTTGTGATTTCAGACATTATGGCTTTGGTAAGTTGTTGTTGCACATTCTGTTCCAGTAAGATCAAGAAGCAGAGGGTTCTCCTAATTCCATCAAGAGAGATCTGAATTTGTTTCAGACTTCAAAGTTTTTGTAACTAGGGCAGAGAATTGGATTGAAATCCTAGCATAACTTGGAGATAAAACTCTTCCAATCACTGCTCTTCAAATTTCATGTAATTAATGCTTCTGAAGAAGCAGTGTTCTCATAATAATAGGAGACAAAAATGAAGTAATAAGTTAACATTCTGAGTTTTTCATATACTTTACAATCAAATTCCTAGGAAAAATTTAAATAAGAATATCAGTTTTAGCTGTGGGCATGGTTTGGTTAATTTTTCAGGAATTTTCAACCTTTTACCCACAGTAGCTTTCCTTGAAAAAGAGAAATGCGTTACCCACCAACTCTGTTAAAATTGTCAGAATCCAAGAGATCAGCAACATTCAAAAAGACACTTTCTACCCTTTGTAATAAACTGTTAGGAAATGCTGTCTTCAGAAAGCTTGCATCTGCAAACCAAGCTAGCTAAAGCAACCCAAAGCTGAACAATATTCCAACATAATTTTTGCAGATTAAAAATATGCTTTTTTGTTCACTCAAACTGTCTTCAGCTCAACAAGCACTGCCACTGTGTATCACAAGGAAAACAGAAACCTTTTCAAACCAGCAGGTAGAGCTGGTGTTGTCACTTCATACATGCTGGTTTTGTTTTGTCCCTTGGAGTAAGCTTTCCTGATCTTATATCCTAGTACAGTGTGATCTGTGAATATCATCTGATAGGAAAAACAGTGAGTAAAAATCCAGTAATTACTAATTTGCCTGTAGAGTGAGAAATGAAGAAGGTATAGTTATATCTAGTTTCAAGTAAGTCTGTATGACTAATTTGACTTTGGATAATTCCCACAGGAAAAGGATTAAAATACCATTAAACCACATTCATAGCATTTCACTAATAAAATCAGTATAACTAAACGAAAAGAAGCCTGCAGGTATTTACCGGTATTTAGCAAGCCCAGTATATCGAGGTCTTACATCTCAAATATTCTTCTATTTTGGTTTAAGTATTTTAAAACAATTAGCAAGTATGTACTTGGTATACAAAAAACCCCACCACTACATATTACTGAATAGGTTTGATATGCAGGAGCTCTGTGTATATCAAGAAGAGAGGAAGTTGCAGGAAAAAAAAAAAGAGAACAGGGTTTGTGATCTTGAATCAATGTGGCCACCAGCTAGAATTTTTTCTTTACTATTTATTCTTTACTATGGTCTAAATGAGCATTCCTGGAAATGTTTTGCCCTTATTCTACTTGGAGAATTAGAAATTTGGAGTAAACAGCCTGAAACACTGGGTTTTAATTTTCTGTTTTGAATTGTGCAGTGTTGGTGTACTAATCAAAGTTGTTTTATTTCTTAGCATTTTTTCTTTTTGGTGAAAGACTATGGAAGCTGGCTGGATATCGGAACAAGGTACAGTACCTTTTTTTGCCTCCATTGCATTTTAAAGGCTCGTAGGTTCATATTGTTGTTTATCTACTCATAACTCTTGTAATTTTTTCCAATTATTCTCCTTAATCTAATGATTCAGGAATGTTCCACATACTTGAAACACATGTGCGCACGTATGTATACATATCCCAAGCTAAAATTTGTGTCTTAAAATCTGTGCCAAAGCAACACAGAGTAAGTAATGAATCTAGCATGGCAAGAAATACAGTTAGTAGGATTTGTTTCATTGCTAAAGAAGAGTAATTACAGAAAAAAATATTGTAATTACTGTTTTTCATTTTAATTAGTTGTAATCACTGTTAAAATAACAGTTTATCAAAGTTGTTAATTGTCTTTTATCTAGTTAAACCTTCATATACAGTTCGCTGTGAATTCATGAACCATGTGTAAATATGTTGCTGGCTACCAAGGCCCGTGCATTTATCCTTCCTCTGCTTGGGGGGGAGTTTAACTTTAGCATTTAAACATAGAAATCACAGGTAAAATGAGAAAATTTGATTTGCATTATGAGTCATATTGGCCTCCACAGCACACATCATGGGGCAGGTTTTCAAGTGTGCAGTCTTGTTTGTGAATAGTCCACAAATAATAAACACAAGGAATACACATTTCAGATTTTCCTTCCCTGAGTTGTGGAAATAGACAGTATGCCATAATAAGCTTAGCAGGGAATGTGTTGTTACTAATCCGGTCAATCTGGTCACTTGACACTGTTATTTAAACAGAAGTTGAATAGTGACCCATTGTTAATATTCTGTTTAGTCTACTTTGCTGATCCCCCCACATTCCCAGCAGCAGGTGTGTGCAAGGACACATGTGCACACGTATTCTACCTGTTTTCTTTGGAGGTTCCAATTCCTGCTTATAGCTACCTTTTGAAGGTTCCTAGTGGGCAGAGATACAGTTGGATCAAATAGTGAAAATGATGCTTTAACATCATGCTTCCTTGCTATGGTCAGTTTATGGTAAATCAGATGGCCTCATCCCTTGCTTTTAATTCCTATGCAGATTAATAAGAATATTAAAGATCTCAGAAAATTTCTGTTCTGCTGGGCAAGAATCTTGCTAAGTAGGAGCTAGGAGGGAAAATATAAATTGTTACAAGTACTCAAAAGCTTCCTCTCTGATAGATGGCCTTCATAGTGTAGAGCTTTACAACAGTGCTGCATTGTTTGATCCATTTCAGCTGGAAGTTTGCCTTATTCTGAAGAGTTTAGGAGAGCTCGTTATGCACCACTGTAGTTCTGCCTCTCCACATGTGTGTTTTGATCACTGAAGAAAGCACTGAAAAAGGCCTTTCAAAAGAGTAATTTGTGATTAATTTTTAACATGGCAATGCATAATGTTCAGGCAGTCTCTGTCATTACTTCACTTTTGAGTGCTTGACTCTACCACCTACATTATTTTATTGTAGTCTCTTTATATTTGCTTTTTATGTATGTGTGTACAGGCACATAAGATAAAAGTAATGAGGTTGCATAAGAAAAGAGGTGAAGCCATAGAGACAGTGCTGAAATGGTCCTCCTTTTATATTGCATGAGCATTATTTTGGCTCCAGAACTTTTTCCTCTGAGCAGATTTCTAATGTGTGATCCTCAGGCTTGGCAAAATTAGCAAGCAACAGCAGAAGGTATTTTTTTTTTTTATTCCTGAAAGGGAAGATGAGCTTCACGGGGGTTTGGGCAGTTCCCAAAACCAGTAGGAGTGAGGTACTAATATGGCTTTTTCCTGTGCTCCTGTTGCAAGTGCAGTGACAACTCTGTGGCAATTCTCATTGCAGTGTTGTCTGTTGCTGTTTTGACAGCAAGAGATGAAAATATCCTGTCTTACTTGACATTTTCCATGTTGCCAAAATTTTCCTGAGAAAGCTGAGTCAGTTAAGGAAATTATAGTTCTTTTTTTTTCCACCTCCAACCGTTTGTATCTGAACAAAACCTGGACAGGATTCCACAGGACAAAGAATAGGAACACTCTTAGAGACAGCTGCTCTCATGTTTTCCTTTTTTTTTTGGGGGGGGGGGCTTTGTTTGTTTTGTGACACTGATACTAGGGGTGTGTGTGAGCAGAAATATCTGGATTTGTGTTATATTACTGGTTACCACATCGTTGAAATCACAGGTGCAAAAGCAGCAATGTAATTGCCCAGTGGGGGTTCATTCCTCTGAAGTCCGTCAGAGTCCAGTGGTATATGTGCCACGTTTGTAAAGCTTCTGATGTATGTTTCCATACTCATTCTTTTTTGTGATGATGGCTTTCTGTGGATTTTCTAATTACCACACTTTAAAACTTATGTATATCCGCTCTCTTTTACCAAGAATATGCAAGTTCAGTAGGAGACTCTCGTTAAGCAATACTTGTCTTTTCCAATACCCAAGTGTCATGTGGAAGCGCTGGTTTTAAATCCCTTTGCGATAAAAAGACCTTCACTGCTTTTTTTATGCTGATGTTTTGTTTCCTAGTGGATCTCATTGTTTGGAAGTAAGGTTTGTTTACTGAACTGACATTTCCTTTTATTAAAAATTTCATCCCAAACTCCTGGCTTCTACGTTTCATTCTGGCCATGTCTTAACTACGTGACATGTCATTTTACTGTGCCTTGTGTTTACATTAGCAATATGACATCTTTATTCTCCTGCTTGAATTCACCATGCCACTTAAGTATTGTCTTTGAGTAGAAGCAGATTGCTACCTTTCCTACTCTTCCAGTTCATTAATGAAATGCTGAGCAACAACAGATCCAACATACACTCCCGTATTACCACATTCAGCAAGTTATCAATGCACCACTGATTCCCTCCTCGCAGTACGTTATCAATTACCATAAATATTTATGACTTCTTAGAAAGTTTTAAAGCCCCTTTTCTTAATGGCCATGCCAAAATCGGTGTGAACTTGTCTTTCAGAGGGTGCTTTTCATTGTGTTGGTGTAATAACAGGATAATAATCTTGCGGTGAATGTGGAACTCAAAGCAGTGGCTTACGCAAGCTTCTGAGGTCAGCTAACCTTTACCTGTGTATCTTGAGGTAACCTAAATTGCATCATATGCGATGTCACTAAAATAATTTCTCTGCAGCTAAAAAGGTGTATTTATCTGTCCCTATCTATAGATCTCCTGAGAGAGAGAGAGAAATAGCCTTTGAAGCCTACTATGTCTTTCCAGTATATGCAATTTGTGAATAGCTTTATAATCTGATAGTCAAGATAAACCTTAAAGGTTCTTTATATGACTATTATATAGCTTTAAACAAACATGTACTGTACTGCTCCCTCTTTTTATAACAGTTGCTGGAAGATAAAGTTATGATCTTAACTGTTCTTCTGCAATCTTGAAGGTCAGGAGACATAGATTAAGCACAAAACTGATTTTGTAGGTTTTAGGGATAACGGAATCAGTGTCAGGGTTGGAGTGCTGAGGCTTCTTGGTCTGACTATTAAAACAAAAACAATGTGATCTGTGATTTGTTTTTTGTGAAACAGAGGAGAGAGGGTGTGGAATCTTGGCTGTAAATGCAAGAGACTTAAAAGTCTGTTTTTGTGTTCTCCATACAGTTTGGTCCTTTAGTTACTGGTACTCTGGCTGTGGAAGAGCTTATGCTCATTAGTGAACTTTTTGGGTTACTTTTACTCTCTCGCAGAGGTTAGTGGCCCAGCTTTGTTAAGAGCTAATGCTTCTCCACTTCACAGAGCTAAATTGTGCTAGGCTGGTGCCAGAGTTGCTACAGTCTCAGGCTTGTGAGGATTGATAGCATCGGCATTATGAGCTTTACTGCTCTTCTGTGGCTAAACTCTCAAACTGAATGAGTCCTCTGGCAGAAATTCCAGGTCATTAAGCCAGCAAGTGTTCCTTGCAATCCTTTTTTGTGACTAAACTCAGACTTCATTGAGTCTGAAGTTACTCTGCTTGTCCTAAAGAGCCATCTACTTTGAAATTGTGGGTATAAGTGCGTCAGGAGGTATGACTGTCTCATGTCAGAATGCCAGTATCTTCATTAGTCCCAAAAAAACCCAAAGCAGCACTGAATGCATGATGAAGACAAGTGCAGAGGTGTTTCATCTGCAGCTCTAGCCTGGAATATCACTGGCTTTGGAAAAATTCTGGTTTCTTAATGACTAGTGGTTTACATTAACAACAGCTCGATTGAGATGTTACAGAATCGCAGAATGGTTGAGGTGGGAAGGTACCACTGGAGGTTATCTAGTCCAGCCTCCCTGGTCAAGCATGATCCCCCAGAACATGCCACTCAGGATTGTGTCCAGATGGCTTTTGAGTATCTCCAGGAAAGGAGACTCCACAACCTCTCTGAGCAGCCTGTTCCAGTGCTCAGTCACCTGCACAATTAAGAAGTTCTTCCTCATATTCAGGTGGAACTTCCTGTGTTCTAGTTTTTGTCTGTTGCCTCTTGTTCTATTGCTTGGCACCATGGAGAAGAGCCTGACTTTATCTTCTTGACATCTTTGTTGAGGAGGCATCTGCCTGGTCATCCAAGTCATTGATGAATAAGATAAACAATACTAGGCCCAGTACTGGGGGAGACTACTAGTGACAGGCCTCCTACTTGACCCTGTTCCATTGATTATGACCTTCAGGGATCGGCTGTTCAGCCAGTTCTCAATCTACCTCACTGTCCAGTACACACTTCCTGAGTTTGCCTTTGAGGTTATCATGGGAGACAGTGTCAAAAACCTTGAAGTCCAGATAGATTGTATCCACTGTTCGCTGCTCATCTATGTCCATCTAGTATCCCATCATGGAAGGCAATCAGGTTGGTTAAGCATGATTTCCCTTTGGTGAATCCATGCTGACTATGCCTGATCACCTTCTTGTCTTCCATATGCTTAGAGATAACCTCCAGGATGAGCCATTCCATCACCTTTGAGAGATGGAGACAAGGCTGACTGGTCTGTGGCTCCCAGGTCCTTCTTCTTGCCGTTTTTGAAGACTGGGGTAACACTGGCTTTCTTTCAGTCTTCTGGCACCTCTCCATGAGCTTTCCAAGATGATTGAGAGTGGCCTGGCACTGACGTCTTCAGATCTGTGGATGCAGCCCATCAGGACCCATGGGCTTGTGGATGTCAGATTTTAAAATAGTCTCTAGGGCAATGCTCTCACACCAAGGGAAAGATTGCCTTTCTCCAGACCTTCTCCCTGATCTCTTGGGTCAGGAATTAACGAGAGCTAGCATTGGCAGTGAAGACTGAAGCAAAGAAAGTGTTCAGTATCTCAGCCTTCTCTGCAACTTCTGTTGAAAGGGTCCCTGTTATATTCAGTAGCAGATCCACATTTTCCATAGGTTTCCTTTTGTTATTGGTGTCTTTGAAGAAGCCCTTCTTGTTATTCTTGACATCCTTAGCCAGATTTAATTCCAAATGGGCCTTGAACCCTGTTGAACATAAGATGATGAATATCCTAGGTCAGATCTCAGTCTGACCTTAAATAGCCCATCTGTAACACTATTGAATATCAGGTAACAGAATTTGAAGGGGTGGAGAACAAGCTCTCTGCTCATTAGACTTTTAATCCTTGGTGACTTCAGGACTTTCTAACCCAGAAGCTGCATCTTCATATTGTGCTTACTAGCCACTCTTGAACTCATCCCTTTAATCTCTTTGAAAAAATGTGTTACCACAGCTGAGAATTCTACAATTTTCAGAAATGGTGAGTGAAAAAGAAGTGGTGGTGGTGGTGCTGGTGTTTCGTGGGTATTTTTTGGTTGTTTTGTTTGTTTGTTTGTTTTTTCTTAAAACTTCTTCTCGCTGGAGTAGTTTTTTTCTCTAGAAAATTGCACTTCAGCTACCATAAATATCTGAGTTGTCTTACTACCAAGGAATGTCTACCTGATGGCAAGTTCTCCCTAGATTCTGTATTGTAGCTGACAGCAAATGGAAGTTTTGCAATTGTTTCAGTCACATAAGTTGAATCAGGCACTTGAATAAAAAGTACACCCGGCACCTCTTACTCACTTGATATATGCTCAGTTGTGGTTTCTACTGTCCCCACCATTTTATTTTGTCATAGACTTCGGTTTTGACATGATAGTACTGCTCTAATACTTGTCTTTAAGGAGCAGCATATATAATGACATCTTAGGTCAATAATTAGGCCTAGTTAAAATGAAAAAAAAGAATATTCAGAAGGTTGTTTACGTCAGGGTGGGGTTTTTTGGAGGTTTCTTTTTTTTTTTTTCTCTGACTTTTATCTGTCTACTCCTTGCAGCATTAGCCACTATGTGCTGGTGATGTCGCTGACCATATTTATGATGCTGATGAATGGACTGGCCCAGCTGTTAACCACACAGAAACTTGAACTTCCCAGAAGGACTAAGCACCATTCCACGTGATAAAGTGATAAGTGTTCCCACCTTGTTCAAATCCTCAGGCTTCCTCTGAACCAGTGTCCACCTCCAGAATGTAAATATGACTTAATGGACTAGAGTGCCGAAATCTCATTGAGGGATCAGAGTGCTCTGTTGATACAGATTAAATGCTGTCACATGACTGAAATTTGCATTTGAGAATTGTCATTTAGACATCTATGGGGATGAAAAAGCCTCTGTTTTACTCTCCAAGCGTACATATTTATTGAAAATGAAAAGAGCAGCAAAATTCTTTTTTAAAATAAATAGGCAACTGTCTTTTGTAGTTGATTTGTTCAGAGTTTTTTGGGTAGTTATAACTTGTCTACCAGCTGTTTATCTCACGCATGGTGTCATCAGGAGTCTGCAAAGTTCCAGCTTCATTTCATGCCTCGCATGAGCATCTCACCAACTAAGGCGTAAGTGAAATCAGCCTGGGCAGGTCACTGATTGTGTGTAACTGATGTGGTGTGCACATTTCAATACCTCTGAACCTGCCTGTGCTTTTTGCGACGGTGACAGTGTGTGTGTGTGTGTGTGTGTGAGAATATGTTGAGGCAGGTTAAGGCTGTTGTGCTGTGAGGATGTTGCTGTAAGATGATGTCTTTTAAAAGCTGATCTCACTGTGAATTGCTGCTACTGCCTGTGCTCTCCTGCTGCCTCCTGTGCTTGGGCAGGCTGAGCAGTATGCCACTCAGATGGCTGATCCAAATGAAAAGGAACTTGATTAAAGGACAGTAAATAGCATGTGAATTCCCTGGTCCAGGTCATGACAGGTTAGGCAGGAAGGATAGGGCTTATTGTTTCTGTGACAGTCCAGATTTAGATCAGCATAAAGAGGTCATGAAACCAGCTGGAGTTGCTGATTTGCAGAGAGTGATGCCACATGGAGGCTTTTTTCTTTGTTTCCGTGTTTTCCTTTCCACTTGTGTTCTGCTT
>JAWMRA010000078.1:68730749-68791320 GCA_035584735.1 Pseudotriccus pelzelni
CAAGCATCAGTATTGGCTGCACCATGAATCAATTGTGGACACAAATCCCCTGGCTGTACACTGATGACAAGTGAGAGCAAAGAGCCAGGGTGCTGTGGTGAGTGCTCCTGGGGACTGAGTAACTGTGAATCCATTGCATGAGGCTTTTGAGTTAGACTTGGAACCTTGTAACCCTTGTAACACCAAGCATCAGCTTCCCTACCCCTAACCGAGTTGATTCTGTGTCTCAAACTACAGTACCCACCTACACCTACACTTCATCATTCCCTGAAGTCATCTGTTGTGAGAATTATACAAACATTATATCTACCGAAGCAAAAATTGCATTTCCTGTTAGGTGTCCTGCTTTGAAACAGCTTTTTCCATCTCCATCATTACTAAAAGAGCCTTTGAAGCAGATCCCTTTGCTCAGTGAAGGAAGCAAGGAAAAGAAAAAGTGTTGTTCATTCTGGCCCAATCTATGATGGCATCACTAAAAATTGTACTATGTAATATTCCTGTGTCACACTCCCATTTTTCAGCCAGGCCTTCCTGTCTGGGAGCTGATACATATAGGGCATGATGCTGGCAGCCAAGGCTAGACCTGCATCGTGAGGACTGCTCCAATGCTCTTTCCAGCCATCTGGCATTTAGCCATAGTCACATGTCTGTTTAACACTCTGGAAACTAGTCATCTCTCTGCAGGAAGTTTGGCTGGGAGAAACCAGTCACAAACCTCCATCTGCTTGCTGAGTACTAGGGAAAAAGATCGCATCAAGGGCCTGCAGTCATCCATATAGATTTGGAGTGCCTCTTGAGAGTGTCTGAGCACCGGTGAGGGAGTAATTTTTTCCACTGGGTAGTGGTCCAGTGGTCCTACTGGGCATGTTGCCAGCACAGCTGGCCTCAGTTGTGGAAGGTATTTTGCATTTGTTTCAGGCAATACCTGCAGACCTCACACTGGAAGGTGGGCATGTGCCCACTTCTGGTAGTTGTGCTATACAGCCAAGGCAAGGAGCAGCATGAGCAGGTGGAAAGTTGCCACTACAACAAAGCCTGTACGTAGGCATGGAAATCTGCCACACTTGTTCTTGGATCCAGCAAGTAGCCTTTACAGAGAACTATCCTCACCTCAGCCCTACTCTGCAAGTATCTACAGTGTACTCTATTGTTGCAGGGTACTGCATCATCAGCTCTAACTGAGGTATTGACACCTCTGTCCCCAGTGCTGTCACTTCAGTACACACAGCTATAGACCACTGACCAATCTCCATTGCTGTAGTGATTTATTTGCAGAACTACTGCTTGTAGAGCAAATTCACTGATGGGAGCAGCCAAAAAGCTGGCCATTGGTTGGTATGACATGAAGAAACTGAAAAAACAGTCATGTGGGACTCACAGGGCTGCCACTCCCAAGGCTCGTCTTCTGCAAGCTTGTCAAAACTGCTTGTTATCTGTGACAAGACCAAGTGGATGTCCTACCTATTAAGAGAAAGCACTGGAGGTACACACTGCTGGCTCTGGAGGCTCCCCAGGAGAACACACGGGAGCTCAAGCCTGATGTATTTTCTCACTGCAGGGGGCTAGTCATAAAACGGTATCTCAGCCCACTGCTTCTGGTGCTGCTCATCTGTGGTGGTAGGGATAACCTGTAAACTCCTGAATGCAGGCAAGAAAATGGATGTGCAAAGTACAACCTGCATCAATTGCTCTTTCTGCCTTATGGTTTCCACGGAGCACTTCTGTATAAAATAGGTTTTGTTTCTTACATCCATTCTTGTAAGAGGAGAAAGGGGACTTTGAGCACAGTGCAACGTTTGCAACGCACACACGTTGGTTTTCCCCAGTGCTGCTCTGCAGGTGTCTGGTCTTGTTTGCCATTTGCTCTGGTTCGGCCATGGTGGCAGTAACCTTAGCTGACCTTTCCCTTTCTCCTGCTGGTTCCTTGCATCTCTGTGCCATTTGTGAATTTGGTTTCTATCTGAGGCTGCGGGAGTGCTGGAGAGCAGCTCTCATGGAGAGGCAGGATTGGCTGTGCTGTTCTCACGTTTCCCCAGGGGAAGCTCTTGCTGGAGTCTTGGCCCACGCTTTTGGGTTGATTCCAGCACAGGGAGGTGTCAAAAATTCTCCCACTCAGCTACTTTGCACAGCCCCGTGGGGTGTGTGACAGAGTCAACTATTCCTTCCCACAGATCCATGTTTGTCTCCAGAAACAAATGTCATCAGCAATAAAATGTGCTCCCCAACCGCAGCAGCTAAGATAGGAATACAATTTTGTGCTCAGCTGAGTTTAAGCTTTCTTTTGTTCTACTTGTGGGTCTTTGAGCATTATCCCTTCTCATGGGATTCGTACAGGACTCAGGCCAGAGAAAGGGGCATTCTGAGCCTTGCAGGTCAGACTGTGTGTTTTCAAGGGCATGAAGACAGAATTACCACGTCCTCTTGCCTGCATTCTTTCTCCTGTAGCAGAGCTGCAGACTCTATGACTCTTAGAGCAGAGGAGGCTCCGGAGAATGAAAACTTTCAGATCCATGGACCCCTGAAAAGCTAACCATAAACCTGGAGTGTCCATCAAGTCGTGTAATGTGAGAGAAGCTGTACTGAAGTGCAGCTGATACAAAGATCTTGTAGTCTTCATCTCTAGGAATTGTTCTTTGCTATTGTGCTATCAAGGCTGTACATGGTAGCCTTTTGATATCTGTCCAGGGAGTGAAGCATTTCTTCAGATATGATGAAGCTTAGATTGTATCAAGACCTCTTATGACTCAAACTAAATGACTTCCCTTTCCCCTTCACAGAGTAAATCAGATTTTACAAGCTTTGGCAATTTCAGTGCATGCTGTATCTGTTAGTCGTAAGTCTGCTACAGTCTTCACATTCTTGAATGAGAACAAAGATATGAATGACCATTCATGGTCTTATCCAAACCTTAAACTGCAGTGTCTGGTTTGGCCAAGCCATAATACAAATGCTGTTTCAGCTCCTACCACCCCAACTAATCTGTAAGGTTGTGATGCTTATTGCTTTTCAAAATTGTCCATGTGAATCCTACAGTCCCTTTTCCTGTGGCTTTGGAGTGTTCAGGGTACTTCTCCCAGCTGCCTTTCGCAAAAAAGATTAGAGCATGGAGGGTACCATGCTTGCTTCTGCATCCTGACAGATGTGGGGTGCTCTGACCAGAAGCCAGCTGAAGAGACTATTTTGGGGAGCTGTAGTTGGGGTAGAGAAGGGAGAACATCTCTGTCTTGTACCTGCTCTGGGGTGTGCTGTGTGTCACATCATCACATGGCTTCAACCAGCCTGAAGGCAAGAAACTTTCTTCTCCTATGTGTTGTCCTTGGGCAGCTGCTTTGTGAGCTACCAGGCCTGGGAAGGTTTGGGAACCTCTCTTGCAGTGCTGCCACATGTATGGGACAGTTCCAGATCAGTCCTGCTCATCCATGAGACAGGGCCTGTGGTGAGCTGGAATTGACTGTCGTAGCAGCTGCTGGTCACCAAACTATTTACAGTGCTCACTGGTCTCTCTTGGACTAATTATGTTTATAAGGATGTGCAGGTTTGAATCCAGTTCCTTGGCTTAAAGAAGCTCTGAATTCAGCTGCTTCCTCCAAGGGCTCCCTCCTCACCCTAGGGCAGGACACAGATTTTAGCATTTGAGTACTGAAAAGGAGAAGGCGAAAGCTTGAAAGCATGGCACTCACCCTCTTCCCATGACCTTCGAAATCAAGCTTGTTGGTATTTTCTTCATTTATTTATTGACTTATGCTTGGCAGCAAGCTTCGTAACTTTCTGACTTTGATGGTGGATAATATAAGATGGAAATAGATGAAAATGTTTGCATTTTATTTTCCATTTGTGTTGTAAGAGCAAATACTGTTTTTCCTTTAGTGTTACAAAAGGTGAAGCTGACATACAGGTTTACATTTCACTCGGGCCAATACCACTGGCAAGCCTGTTAATGGCTGAATATCATCCAGTGCTTTCTCAAGACAAGGAGAGAAAGCACCACACTAAGATCCCGCAGCCATCAATGACTGCGGTGGGACGTGACCAGTGATGGAGCCCACTTCTTCTCTGAATTTCATGCTATTTGCTTCTCAGGGTATCACCTTGGCCACAAGGCAGTCCTTCCTGACCTGAATTGTCCTGTGACATGGTGTACAGGCCACCAAGTCCTTCATATGCCCTGTGTTTGGGCCAGTGGCCGAGCAAGGGACGGGATAGGGCACAGTCAGGCCTGGGGAATTTCAATTTAAATCGCTGCAAAAGCAGTCACACCCGCGTCCAAGATTTTTGCCTCACAGCAAGAAGGGAGGAGAAATACAAAAAAGCCATGAGTCACTAGCATGGCTCTTCACTGTTCCCGCTGCCACCTCTTCCTTCTCGAGGGGTTTGCAGTGTTGCTCCAGCAGTACCTGCCCAAGCCTGATCCTAAGCTTCAGCAACTACAAGCTGATCCAAAGGGCATGTGTCCAGTAACAAATGTTGCAGAACTGAACCACTGGCATTTAGGGCTGGGGTAATCTCTGACCAAGACCTAGATTCCCCTAATTAAACTTAGCTTAATGCTCTTGCAGAAATGCTGAAGGACAAGGCACTCACAATGCAGTTCTCATATTGACTTTCTGTGGAGTAACCTTTATATATCTCAATAGATGTGGCCTTTTGGTGCTGGACATCATTATTCTGCCTTCTTGGCATGTGAGACAGTGCAAGACAAAAACTGCAGAGTAATTTCAACACGGGCTGAAATTTGGTGGTGTGAGTCCCAGTGAGCATACAAGCAGAGACAGGCTCTGAAAATACTGCAATTTTATTTTTGTATCAATTTCCATATTAAGTTAAGAGACACTAGAACTCATTGTACAAAGCACTGCTATCCAGAGCTATATTTATCTGCTCAGATGTTTGTGTCTCCGTCTCACTAGATCTCCAGAAATGAGGGGATATTTTCCATCATGGGCTTTGAGTAGGAAGCTTGTTATATCTGACCTACTGTGAAAGGAAAATATCCGTTTCACCACTGTGCATTTTTTCATACAAGTTGTATCTTTCTGTCTCTTCTAACCTACATTAACACATTATATTTCCTTTAAAATGCTACAAATTTATTTGCTTGAATGTAACTTGGTAATTAACTGGTAGTTACAGACAAAAGTAGAAGTGAGCATGTGTGTCATTTTGAAAGAATTACATCGTGCAGGAAAACATCCTAGTATTTGGGATGATGGCCAAATCTCCATCCAGGACCCGAACTGAACACAGGCCTTCTGAAATCTTGTCTGAGCCTCCTCCGTTTCCTGGGGCTTTATTTCCCTGCCAATCCCAAAGCAGCCATGCGGTTGAACACTGCGTAAGATTTTCTTACCAAGCATGGCTTTCAGTGGTTCCCCTCAAGGATCCCTCCTACCCTTGCTCCTCCGGAACTCTGTGTCCTGTGTGGCCCAGGACCTGATCTGCCAGTCCAAGTCTGCAGCAGAAGCTTGGGAACACTTGCAGTCAGTGCCTGATCCCAGGACAGTTCAAGGGAGAAGTTTTGTCCTGTTCAGTAGTTCATGATGGCAACCAGTCTATCATGAGGGAGCCTGTTTCCTTAGTTGGCTGCTTTTTTGTTTGTTTGTTTGTTTGTGGGATTATTTATACTTAAAACTTGAGGTTCGGTTTTTTTCAATTAATGATTTTGAGACCAGCTGCTGGCATTAATTCGTTTTAATATGATTCAATCTGAGCAGTGTTCAAGCTGCCTCTTAAAAAAAAGTAGCTGACTGCAGGATTTTTGTTCAGGCAGTTTGCTTGACAGAGAATAAATTTTTACAGAAAGTTGCTCTACAGAGCAAGGGATCAGACTCTCATTTTCCCTTCCCGGTATTTATTTCTTGCAAAAGTACCTGACACCTGGGGAAAAGCAGCCTTTTCATTAGTGGGTGCACAGAAGGCCCCACAGGCAAGAGCACAGAACAACTGTCTCTGCAATCTATAGAACTGCAACTAATTGTATTTTAAGGCCCTATTTCAGTGAGGCACCATTGCTGCTTATCATTCCAATACAATATATAGGAACCGAATGGCAGTAACTATATTTTCTCTCCTTGTGGCAATTTTAATTCTTTGTGAAAAATCATGGGAGCTGTGAGCTTTCTGAATGCAAAGCAACAGGGCACAGGTAAGTGGAGGTGACATTCCCCTGTAGTTCACAGCAGTTAACCTCAGGAGGGAAAGAAAAATTAAAATGGTCACTGGTGTTGGGGAGAATTACCTTGTGATACACTGCAAATACCCTTGTAGGCAGTTAAGTACCTTAATCTGTGCCAAAGTTACGCAAACATGCTTATGGTGTGTTTGACAGCTTGCTCCCTTTCTCACTCTCGGAGCGGGGTGGAAGATGGATAGATGTACATGCTTCTAAAGGCAAAATGTGTGATAGTTGTCAGGTTGGAGCTAAATGGCATTATTTATTCGCTTATTTTGCAAGTCTGTGAATGCGTCTGACTATTAAGAAGAGCAACACGGTAATGATTCTGTTTAATTAAGGGAGAAGTAACTTTCTTGCCAGTTCTAAGTGCTTCTTGATCTATCTGAGGTGTCGCAGGACTGGAGAACTCCTACAAAGGGCTGAGAAAGCATTATTCGTGCTCACTGCGCAGAGCTTTATGAAAGCAATTTACATATTTGCACACTGAAGCATAACTAGTAGAACATAAGCAGGGCGATAAATGATTAACTATAAAAGATTGACAGTTTGGGCAAATGTCCAGCAGAGCACTTAAGCATGTGCTTAACTTCAAACAACCTGGGCCCACTGATGTGTCGGGTTCTCTCTTAAGTTTGAGAAATCGCTCATGCACTTTAGTTAAACGTGTGTTTAAGTGACCTGGAGGACCAGAGTCTGGCTAAGCGAGCTTATAAAGAGGAAAAACTTTCTTGTATAATGCTTAAATCAGGATGGCAGCTGTAAGAAAGACTGTAAACGGATCAGAGCTCATCACAGACAGAGCATCCCCAACTCCTCTTGATGAAGTGGAAGTTGTCAGTTGTCTAGCATTTCTCAGACACAGGGCAAAAATAGAGGTATTCCAGCAAAAGACTAGTCTGCCCATTTCAGAACAATTTTTTGTTCTGTGCATTTTGTTCTGGTTTGGTTTTAATTTTGGGGAACATAAACATACTAAATATTTTATTGTTGTTCTGTGAAAATCATGCTCTGCTTTGGCCAAATATTGCTTTCACGAAATGGTTTAATTGAAAATAGAATTAGGCAAAAAAAGCCCCAAAACAACAACAAAACCCCCAACCTCCCAACAGTGTTTTCATTTTCCAGTAATTTGAAACTCTTTTCCAGCATTCATCTCGCACTGGCCTCATGCTACTCACCAGAAATACTGTTAGTAACTTTGCTTCATCACAAGCCACCTTTTTGCAGTGTATTGGAAGGTTCCTGAAGCTGAAGGTTGAAGAAGCTGCTCCATAGCACAAGTGTTAAGCAGAAGTTAGAAGTCATCAGGGTCGTTCTGATGAAGTTGGGTTTGGTCTCCATGTAACAATGCAGGAATATTTTCATGCACCTGAGTGAAATTTAGCAAACTAGAACTAAAAATGAAGTCCAGTGCTTTCTCCGTTTATCCATTCTAAAGGAGAATATTTGGGCTTATATCTCAGTCGGAATCATATGCTCCTTGGTTACCCCTTCCATTTCCAGCAGATACCTGGAGAAGAATGGCTACTGTATGCTCATCAGGCATTCACTCAAGCATACAATCTCCACAATGATCCTTGTGGGCTTTCACATCACCACAGAGCAGTACATGCTACTGCTGCATGTTCTTTCCATTTTGGGAAGCTTTTTGACTCCATGATTTTATTTTACCTCTGCTGATCTCATCTCTCATAAAATACGTCTGAAGTTCTTGCTGGTTGGGTGAAGCTTAATTAAAGCATGTCAGTGTGATGGTGTCTTTCATTCAGGAGACATGTAGGAAGATGATAATCTCTTTTTCTTTAATAAACATGAATCAATTCAGTTCCCAAAACATTGGCTCTGAATAATTAACAAGAAGCAGAAAATGAAGATTTTGTTAGGGCCCAAATTGAGATCTAAGCAATAAGGTAATGTTACTGGAGTGTGTGTTTTCCTGAGTAGCCAGGAGCAAGTGGGAAAAATAGGATCTAGAAAGTCTTGGAAATAGAAAAGAAATTGGAAATACAATTTGGAGAAAATGGCTGAAAATTGTCATTATATAAGTTTGAGTGCAGGCTATAACATGAAAAAGAAATTATCTCTGATTTGATTCAGACTGTCTTCAAGCTTTTGTATTTCTTCTTTTCTTTTCAAAATCAACAGGTTCGCATAAAATTACCTGAATCCCTCAGCAATTTCTCCTCCTAATCTAAATAACTTGAAAGATGATGAACAATGATCAAACAGCATGAGACACAAGTACAGTGAAAGCTACTACAACTACAATATTTTTGTAGTCAGAGGGAAGGGGGGGCTGGAGCTTTCTCCGTATCTGTTTAAAGCAACAAAACAGATTTTATGCTTCTGTAATGCCTGGACCTTGGATATAAGCCAACAACTGCAACATCCACAGGAATTTCCCAAAGCCCTTGAAAGCCAATGGACTGAAAGATCAATTGTAGGTAAATCAGCAGTCAAAATGCTCTCTCAAGAGCATAAGTTAAAGGCTGGTTATTACAAAATTCAAATGCTTACATTTTTTGTAAGTCTACTATCATTCCTTTTTTAAAGCCAGGTTTAGTATACTGGACCTATGTGCAAGTTGTGGCTTTCTGGAGTGTTTTTACAGGTGCCAAATTGCTGCAGATTTTCCAGTTAAGGATTGAGGTGACAAGCTGTCTTCTCATATGCATCCTGCCCCACTCCCTCCAGCCAAATCCTCCAATTCCCTTGGTCTCAGATTTGAAATCCCAACCTTTATTCAAAAGTCTTTGTGTATTGGTCAACTCATGAGCGTGAGCAAGAGCAACACCTGGTTAGCTGTGAAGAGGGAAAAATCACTGACATTAATTTTCTTAACCAATCCTGATTTCTTGGGAAGAAGGTATATTGAGGTGGTTTTTATCACTGGCAAATTAACTTGAGAGTTGGTGAGGGATGTGGAGGAGGAGCTGACAACTCTTCCATTACTGGTATTGAATGACTTGGCTTTGCTTCTCTTACTAAAGGAAACTATGTATATATTTAGTGGGTTTTTTTCTGTCCCTTTCCTCTGGACTCAGACAATTAAGAAATTAGTAAATCCCTTAAATTTGTACCAGGAGAGGCAAATTTATTGTATTCTGATTTGAACCAGTTCTTTTGTGTTTTGTCTTGCCTGCAAAATCTTTCCTGTTTCTCAAGTGCAGGATAAGTAGACAGCCAGAAGATATGTGATAATACATGTTTAACTGCAGTTTTCCATTCTATATGCTGAAAGTAAGAAAAGAGGGGGGGAAAAAAGACATGTTAATGATGTCCTATCATTACCATCTTCTCTTAAGCTAACATAGGAAGAGGATACATAATTACCTGGACAGAGACTAAGTATATTGACTTCAGCTATTCCTCAGCTGGAGCTGTTTTTCAGTCTGTGAGCACAAAAAGCTTTAAGGAATAATGCATGAAAATGCTATTATCTTTGGAAAAAGCAATATTCAGCTGGCTTGGCCATTATGTAGGTGAAAGCACAATGGGTACCAAGACTGCTGAGTACATTTGCATGAGATTAGTTAAATCATCTGAGCAGAATGTCCTCCCTGTCTGTTTCACCCCATCCTCGGATGCTGGGGAACTTGGAAGCAAGAGTAGCAGAGAATTTGTAACACCACAGGAGCACTTCCATTATTTTCCTCTCCTGAAAAAAGAGGCATAAAAAGGTGGGAAGAAGCCGGCTAGTCAAGGCAAATCCTAGTGGGGAAATTGGCAGCTCTGGGTTCTATCACAGTGCACAACCTCAGGTAACTTGATAAAGTGTCTGGGATCACCTTTTTGCGCTTGATTTAATTTTGAACAGAATGTCATGACACCAAAATTCCCACTGCAATCCGCAGCATTCAGTAGGAGGGTCAGTACTTCCCCTGCGAAATGGGAATTTTTTGAGAGGATAACCCACCCGCAGTTTACCCCCTTCTCTGAAAGGTTAACAGCCCATCTGAACATGAGAGGCAATTTCCTATCACTCCCTTTGTACTTGCAGCAGGAATCTGATCTCTTTTGGGGTTTCTGGGAACCTCAGTGATGCAAATAATATCCCCCTCCAGCATCAACTTAAGTGCCATTTCCCAAGTTTTGATTGCCTGCTGCCGATAAGGTACAATGTTAATTGCTGGAGCCAAAACAGACTCTCGCGCTTCTGGTGTAGCACCAGTGATGGATGGGGGTCCTTTTTCCTGGGCTGGATTTGTGTGGTTCCAAAGCCTTTGTAGGCAGTTTAGAGAATGTATCCCCAGGATGCTGTGCTTTGGAAAACAGGCATAGGGATTGGAGCATGTTAGCTCAGCTGCGGTTTTATTGGCAATATGGGACATGAAATAACACAGATTTTTCAGTTGACCATAGAAATGACTAAACAGAAGTACTTTACCACTTAGGGAGTGTTACGTTCTTGTCATGTCTCAGCACTTTCAGATACAACAGATGAAACAAATTAAATTATGCAAGCACTAAAAGAATGCATTGTTAGTCCCATCTTTGTTAACTTGCCTGAAAATAAATAAACACAAGTAATTCGAAGATGTATCTCAAAGATGTAGTAGGTTGGGTGGGATTTTTGCCTTATGCTTGCACATGTAACGTGCATGTGTGTGCATCTGGAGGTGACCCACAAGCCGTATCTGCTGCGCTTGTTACCTTGTGGGTCTTACAGTGTAGGAGAAACCACATGACTGCACATCCCTCATTTGCATTCCCGTTGTATACAGCTTTGGCAATTTGTTTATGCAACTGAATGTATGCAATCATCAATAACAGTCTGCAATAAGTCCCAATTAATGTTGCCGCAGGAACCGTCCTTGATGTTTGTGCTGGCTGAGATTTAAACACTCAACATTAATGATGCATTAATGTTGTTTTCTGGTTTTGGTTTTGGGGTTTTTTTAGTGCTGTGTTTGCAGTATAAAGTCCACCATTTATTTTGTTCTCTTTGCTCAGCAGGGACACTTTTCCCACTGACTCTTTATGAGTCTTCTTCATGAATACAAAAGCCATTTATCTTTATTAGTTGTATATTTTGCTCATCACCTCTCTTACATTTATAAATTAAATATTTATTGATTTTTTTTCCCAAAGAAGAACGCTGCACTGCTCAGTAAGAACAATTACCACCAGCTATGCACAGACAACTGTAAGCAAAACAAACCTGCATTACTTTTGTAAGTCATGTCAGAAGTGACAGGAACTGAATCTGTCTTCTAATAGAAATCCTTGTGGAGTTGAGTTTTTTTTTCCAGAAATCTGTAAAATGGGCTGTGAAAGAAGGGCTTGCATCTATTTGTTTGCGTACTTTCTTTTTTTGCTTTGTGATACACAAACAAAACTGAAGGAATTTTTTCTTCTCTTCCCCACTTTTTGCTTGTGATCCCACTGGTAGAGTAACAGAACTGAGGGGTATTCATTCTGTCTGATATCATACAAAACCTATTCAATTATAACTGAAAGCAATTAACTTACTCTTAATTTTTCATCAATTAATTTTAAGGCTCAAAGTACCAGTGTGTTCAGCTACCAGATATTACTCCATCAAGCCTACAGCTATAACTGGAAGTTGCTGCAGAAGGGTGTGCAACCCTGTGCAGAAAAGGGTGTGTTCCTGTAGCATACAGGACAAATCCCCATCACCTCTGAAAATACAGAGGTCGTTTTCAGCCTAGATAATCTGCCTTCCACCTGTGGCCAAGGAATTTGGTGCTGAGTTCTGTCTAAAGCATGGAAACACCCCATCAAAGAAAGCAGTCATGGAAAATAACTCTAAAAATTGTTTCTCCTCCCCAGCAATATCCTGTATTATTTGAGGTTGTGTCCCATGAGCAGAAGTTCTGGCAGACTTTGGGAATGCTGTGCCTGTGCCCTCTTCGCTGCTGTCTAGCCATGTTCCTTGGGTGCCCAGGCAGGGGACAGCTGGACAAGTAGCATTTGTTGACCCACAGGACAGATGTGCCCAGTCTCAGCTACGTGCTTTTCCCTGGGATCTCTTATTCTCCCAGACTGCTATATCTTGTCAGCCTTGAGGAAGTTCAATAATTTTTGAGACTTATAGCTCTGTGATTCCTTTGAATTCAGCTGAAATTGGCTGAGAGACAGAGGCAGAGAAGTCTTCTTTCCTGAGGACATGGGGTAGTAACTCTGGCCTCCTGCTGACCATCCTTCTCCACCCTCCCTTATTGCAGCCCTTGGCAGTTGGAGATTAAAGAGAACCCTCTGGTAGAAATCATCCAGGTGGATCACCCTTTTTTTTTTGGCAAATACTGCCTCTGAGGAGGCAGGTCTCTGCACCTTGTGATCCAAATGGGCCGAAACTAACCCCATCCCACTGTTCACTACTGATGCCCTTGAAGCTGGCAGGCTGCCCAGAAGACCTGAGCTTTGACTTTTTTTTTTCAGGCTAGGTGTAGTTTGGGAAAGAAAGGAAGCTTCTGAGACCCTCCCCTGGGAGCTGTTACGCACTGGCCCCTCCTGAGTGGACATGCAGCTGCAATGGCTTTTTTTCAACTTCTTTTTTCTGCTGTGTTGGCACCACCTGTCTAGTGGGATCACCATAAGAACAGACAAAGAAATCTGGGAAAAGGCCCTTTTGCCCAGTGTCCACTGAGGAACACCTTGGGTTTAACACTAGTGGAGCCAGAGAGCTCAGATGGCTTCATGCCGGATGCATTTTTCAGTGGACTCCCATAAAACCACTATTTTTTTTGCCAGCTCTTGGGAGTTTGCTTTTCTGTTTAAAGGAATAGAAACACAGAGAGGAAAAAGCCTTTCCTCAGCAGAGCTGTTGACAAAGCCACAATTTTCATTATCTGCACTTTTCTTCTGCGGCAGCAATAATGTCACCTCCCTCCATCTCCTCAGGGCTCTTGTGACACATCAGTCAAATGCCCACAGCAAGATTGCCACGAAATGACTTTTGACAGGAAGGGCAGCTCGTGCCCCGCAGCTACGACGGCTGTTATGGTGACAGCGTGAGGACAGCACAGGGGCAAGCGCTGAGGCAGCGTCAGGCGTCAGGCCTCGCGCCCCGCTCTCCAAAACACTCCCTAGTCTGCTTTTCTTGTAGGACTTTCCCCCTTGTGCTTCTGATGGATTAATTTCTCTGTGTGGCTGCAGCCCTGTGTTTGCCGTTGTTTCTTCGCGGTGAGACACCTCTGTACTGAGCCGCTGAAAGGCAGCAAAACTGATGGTAATTTTCTGCGTGTCTTGGCCGAGGAGGTTTGGGTTAACACTTTCTTGCCAGGGACAAGCCACACAGGCCATCCAAAGCTAGGCTCTAATTAGTCATCCTCCTGCAATTTAAGCTCTACTGATACTGCATCTTCATTTTACTCTTTCTACGGTGGGTAAATCCTTTCTTTGCGAGATGCTTTCCCCTAGCTAAGGAGGTGACTGTGCCACTGCGATAAATACATCTGAGGGCCAGGAACCACAGTGCCAGAAGGTCCAGCTGGAAGCACTGCTGCCCTTCAATGTTAACAACCCTGGCAACCCTGGCTTGTATGGTAAGGTGAGCAGCCCTCATCGAAATATGCATGTCCTATCTCTCTGTCCTCCCCAACCCGTGTTTCTAGTGTGAAGTGTTGCCGTGGGAAGACCTCATCCCTTGGCTGCCAGGTGCTGGGATGCTCTCAGGTATGCAGAGGGAAGAGATTAGCTCCATGTTCTTTGCTGCTGCATTCTCCCCCAGGACAAAACCAGGGTGCTTCAGGGACAGTTTGGTCCCAAGGGGCCTGTGCCCACCAGGGAGGGCCCAGGGCTCTGCAGCAGCTTCCTTACTGCCTAGTGAAAAAGGCCCAGCTCTGCCTGACAGTGAGTGATACATTCTCCTGTGGCGTCAATCCAGGAGCAAGTTCACCCTTGTCAGGTTTGTGATGAAAGATACTCTTCCTTGCCACCTCCTCCTGCCCAGGACTGCCTCGTTGAAAACTGTGGCTGGCTTTCAAAAGCTGGCTGTTAAAAGAGGTAACAGTGTGCCTGTCTGTGAAAGCCAACCATCCTGGGTGAGCTCATGAGAAAATCTGATCTAACCTGCCTGTCTGAACAGTATTTATAAACACTGCTACCCAAGGATTAGGCAGCCCAACCAGGCTGCACTGACGTAGTCAGTAAAAGCAGCTACTTATATTTCAAACTGTCTGATGTAACACAGTTTTACAAAAAAGTCAGAAGGTCATGGTTTCCTTTTTTTTTTTTCCCTAAAGCCTCGAGAGGAGCAAGGAGCACTTCAAAACACTGCTGCCTCCGTTTATTTAAACATTTCAGGATCCTGATGCTATGTCCCCACCTCCCGTCCCAAGCCTCATCAAATATCGTTTTGTCTTTGGAGCTGTAAAGAAAACTAGGATGCATTCTACGGACCAGCGCCTCGCTGGATGCAAATTCCCACAGTTGCACCTAGGGTGGGGGTACTGAGCTGATTTTCACCAGCTGATGACCTTTAAATGGTGCCCTGCTGCATGTAGGATTGGAGTTTTCAATCAAGTCTGGCCAAAATACAGCTGGTTTATCGCTCTTGGGTTGTCAGCCACTCAAACATCGAGCCCCTGGGCAATGGGTTTCAGGTAACCTGTTTAGGATGATGGGAAGTAGCTAGGGAATGAGCGATTGCCTGCTGGGCTCGAGGTAGGATTGCTGGGGTCCTGCTGTTAATCTCCTGATGGTTCCAGTGTTCTCCCTCCTGCCCTGGGCTCCTTCAGGTAGGTATCCTGGGCTCTCGCTGTGTTTGGGGTTTGGTATGAGGCTGTTATGTCGAGGCAGGATCTGTGCTGGATACCCTTTGTGCCCAAGGTCCAACCCACCCCCTTCTGAGCATCAGAGGAGCTCCCACGCCCGGCTGCTGTTGAAAGAGCTTTCCTCCTCTCAGCTAAGCGGAGGTCTGTGCTGCTGCATTCGTGATACCCTAGGAATGTTTTTTTTTCGGTTGTTGTTTGTTGTTAAAGCACCGTAATCCTGATTCCACCGCCGTAGGAATGGAAAGCCTGTGTTTTATGTTTCTCGACAGTCAGCATTTTCACTAGATGAGATTGAAGGATAAAGGATGTTTACTTAAGCCTAGGGGTGTGTGATACTAGAATGAAGTTAACAAAATAAAAGAATTAATAGTGTTTTACTTAGCTTTTAGTATTTTTTTTTGCTCTTTCTTCAACCCAGCTAGCTTTTTGGGGTAGTTCATTATCTGCTGCCACTGACGTTGGAATATTCTAATATCTCTTCCTCTGATTTTAAAGGTGGCTTCTAGAGAAACTTTTCTGGTTGCTATATTCCTTCATAGAAAGAAACTTCTCTTCCTCCTATGTGCTTGCCCCTTGGTGCCTGGGACTTATCCTGGGACCCAGCTCTGTAAGGACTTGCATTGCTTCTGTCTTCCCCCACCCCTGCTTCAGGTTACTGAATTTACATTTCTTTTGTACAAGTAACTACCTCATTCCTGGCTTCAGGCTGCATGCGTTTGCTTAGGAAAACACCGGGCTGTGACTCTAACATTTCTCATACTATATCATTTATAACAGAAACGCCGTTTAGGGTTTATAATTGATAGCTCGCCACAAACTTTGCATGCAGCCTAAATGCATAAACATGTCCAAAGGGTGATCTGAGGACTTGTTTCCCAACACGATGCGACACTTGGCTCCCCCTTTATTAGTTTTTTGAGACTCCCACCCCAACCAGCTGCAGAAGAGATGCTTTAATTCCCATTGCTGATGAACGGCAAATCCCATACCTGTTGCCCTTCCCCTTTTGACAGCGTGTTGCTGTTTTTTTGTAGCAATTTTTCTACATCAGTATCTTCGGCAGATGCAAGCACAAAGAAGAGAGGGACCTCCAGTGCCTGGCTGGTGGCCTTGAGGAGAGGTTTCTCCAACTTTGATATGTTCAGAACTCGGTCATTCCCTGCCAAGACAATGGCGTTTTGCCACCATCAGAGAGAGAGCATGGGCTAACAGGCTCTTCCGAGCAGGAAGGAGCTTGGTCTATTTGCCAAGCCTATTTCTCCTTAGGCTTTACACACAGATGGACCTGAGTACGCACACCTGGTATGTAACTCCCTGTCTCTCACACCCCTCACTCCACAGGACTTGCTTGATGGTGCCAAGTGTGACCCTATGGATGGACAAAGAAAAAGAGTGGTTCAGAAAAAACACTTAACTGAAAGGCAAGGCCAAAGGGGAAATATTTTGCTGAGAAGTGATTTCAACCTAAAGAAGCAGCCCTTCTTTGCTTAGTTCCTATATTTATATTTTTATCAGAGCAAAAAGTACTTTTGCAGGAAACTTTCCGTGCAGAGATATTGATTGGTTCAGTGCAGGAGTCAGAGCTTCAACAGAAGGTAACTATTTGCTGACCCATAATAAAAAAAAACCAAAACAAACAAAAAAAATCCAAGGGTCCAATTAATTTTCTTTTTACTGAAAAATACTCTGTTGCTGTGTGCATTTGGCAGATTTCAGGCTGGTAGTTCTGTACAGCAAAGCCGTGCTGGGGCTAAATTTGGACTTTACATTAGAAAGTAACTGGTGTCCTTCTGTCCTTTTTCTACTGCATCTTTACAATGTATGTCAGTCCATAAATTTAATTGCCAAGATGGGTCTAAAGGATTCATTTGTCATATCCCTACACATGCATATGTTTGCTCTTCTCAAGTAGGAATGATGTTCAGAATTTGCAGCCAAGGCTTGATTCATAGATGATAAAGCAACTTTGAACTTCTTGTCGAAGCCCTTCTAAAAATAATCCTCAGGATTAAAGATCTCTGTCAGAAAGCCAACTAAATGGTAAAGTTAATAATCTCTGCCAGTGCTCCAGGCATAGGTTGTCACCTACTAAACAACTGGGGTTTGTGGACCTTTAAGAGCAAACATCTACAGTACAGCTGATGGGTCAGTACTACTATGATGCAATTTAGCAACATTTTAGAAGCATGGGGGATGGGGAGGAAAGTCAATCCAAATGTCTTCTCCTTACTTGAAGAAAAGGGCACTCAGAATGAACTCCTTCATCAGCCTTGAGGGTTTCAATTGACTGTGTTAAAACAGCAGAGCAATAGGGTTTTTTGTAACAGTTTATGATAATACTTTCCTTTATGAGGTAATCTTACTTTAATGCTTCTAATTTATAATTAAGTTTCTAATTTATAATTAAGCTAATTCACTAGAAAAAAAGCACTAATTTTCACTAGAAATCATACCACCTTCCTGCCCCCTAATCTACCAATGCATTTACAGCGATAAAATGAACAGTTGCCTTCTTACGACTGAACAGATCTGTGCATGCTGGAACATGGAGACAGTCCTGTCCTGGGTGGGGGGTTCCTCAGCAGTGGGTAACCCCTTTCTCTGTCCCTGCAAATTAAAAGAGCTGTGAGAAGGCAGAGGCTCTCTGGGAGATCAGGATCCCAATACAGGATGGGCTGCGAAGCCATTCTGGAGCCCCTGCTTCCCTGCGGGGTGCAAATGGGACAGAGGGCAATGGTGGCCCTGACGCTCTGCTGTGGGGGACTAAGCTGGGGCAGGTGGGTGGTAACCCAAACATGGTTTTGCTGCTTGTTTGCTCAGGTTCAGAACAGGCACCCTGGAAGCTTGAGATGGCTCAAAGACTTGCTGCTACGCAGCACCCTGGGGTTGGAGAGGGGGAGACAGAGCAGGGCTGAATCCTGGCAGGAACACTGCAGTGGGCATCTAACCAGCAGGCTGCCGTGGGAGTGGGGACCACAGCAAATGAGGCCCGTTTCTGGCTGCTGACATGCCCTGCATTGGCACTGGGGAGAACCCTAATTTGGAAAGCTGCAGAGATGGAGTACAGAACTCCTTCCTCTTAAAAAAAAAAAAAAAAGCCTGGACAAACTAGGCTAAAATCTGCTCCAAGTTCAGAAGAAAAATGAAAATCGGAAAATGCATTCAAAACTTTCATAATTTGATATTTCTTGCTATTAAGATATTCCTGGTATTAAGAAAAGAAATGTAACTCAGTTTTACTGTGATCTGAGGGAAATACTTCCCATAAAAACTGGGAGGAGGGTTCTGAAAAAAGGTTTCACTTTTATTTTTTCTCTGGTTGCTCATCTTAGCATGAGGTCTGCAGTTGAAAAAGATATGCAGTTTGTAATTTTCAGGTCTGGGTTTTTTTTGTTTGTTTTGGTGTTTGGGCTTTTTCCCCTGCAAAAAACAGTTTTATTAAAGGGACAGATTTATTACAACACTCGATTGCTGAAAATCATCACTGCCTTTTAATGTTGCATCTTGATACTAATGGGAAAACACAAAAGATTTTGAGGCTGGACTTGATGTTCTGCACTACTTTTTTCTGTCTTCCTCTCCCCCTCTTCCCTTCCAGAATCACTGATGCATTTCTAATAGGAAAAATGCAAAGTGTGCAAGTTGTCTTGGCACTGTGGCTCAACATCTTGTCAGGTTGCACTATTATGTTGACTCTTCTGCACAGGGAGAGTGCATGAAAAAGTCCCAGAATCACTGCTCTGGTTCAGGCAACCACAAAAGCAATTCTAGTTTTTTGTTGGCTGTGGGAAAAATGATTCTACAGAGATGGACATCTCAGAGCTAATCAGCTGGTTTGACTTAAAGGGGGCTGTATGGAGGAAAGCCAGCGGCATATTGCAGACCTAACTGTGCTCAGACTTCTCTATCCTTTCTTTTGTTGGCTTTTTGGAAGCAGAAGGGAAAGAGAAGGAATTGCAGAATTCTGCTTCCAGAAACTGGGTGTATTGAGTTGTTCATAAGTATCTTATAAAGTGGAAGGGGATGAAATAAGGAAACTTTTTCAAGGCTTCTGAGGAATTAATTTAATTATTTTGATATTTTGTGGGTTTGTCCATTGAAGTATGAAGTCCTTCAGCTACATGTGTCTGTCCATGTGTTTTTATTTTAGGATATTTATAGAGCTCCACTATTGTAGTGGATAGGCAGGTAGAAGTGCCTTTCTCAATCCACAGTTCAACACATTGCTCTGAACTAGTACTGGTGACGAACCCCCTCTTTACACAAAGGGAACCGAGACAAAGCACATGCACTTGTTGAATTCAGATGGAGTTTGTTCCTCATTTAAAGAAGAATGTTTCTTTCGGTCTATGTTGAATTATCATGCTTAATCTATTTGCCCAAGTCTTGAAGATCCTCAGCACAATGATTCAGAAACATTAAACCATTAAACCCTATCCCAGACAATGCTCTAGTGCTTATAGCTCCCACCTGCCTCATACCCCACTATGTCCTGTGATAGTCTTAACACAGTCTGCCATGGATAACAAATGGGACCCAGCCTTTTCCAGAAGCAAAGAGTCCTCAGTCAAAGCAGATAAAAAGGGTCAGCAAGGAAGCAAAGGCTTTTTGTCCCCACTTTTTCACTTGATTACAGAAGGGTTTGTAAGAGACCTAAGGTTAATTTCTTTGACTAGAGAAGCAATTTACCAACTTTTTCTCATTAGCTGTGGTTTTTGCAGCAGAGCTGTATGAAAACAAGTTCTGTTCTACTTAACAAGATCAACACCAAATCACCAGCCTGTTAATTTGCTGGTTTGCTTACATGATGTCTGCCCACTGAAAATCTTACCTTAAGTCAAAATAAAATTGAATAGGAAAGCCATGTGACTGCTAAAGGAGAGAAAGGGCATGCTGAACAGTGCAGTTGTGTGTTAGGAAACACTTGTTAGGGTTGACTGGAAAAGGTAACGGTGATATGTTCTTCAGCAGGTTTGGATCAGGCTTTTACAGAAAAGCATTCAGGCTCATTCTGTGGTAGCTTTATGTGTATGAATCTGTAATTTGATGACTGTGATGGAGGGATGCCTCAAGGGGCTTTACACAAGTCACTTGGGCATGAGCAGCAGCCTGGTCACACTCTGTTAGAGCAGGAGCCTGGGGTGTTCCTTTCAGAGGCCATTTCCTACTCTGCTCTCAAACCTTGCCTCAGAAGTTCTGATACTGCAAAGATTAGATTCCCTTAAACATTTGCATGGTTACAGTTGTTCCAAACGTTGATGTTCACACACTTGTTTCACTATTAAAGTCTATACATGACGAGTCAGCCCTCCTGTATCTACAAGGCAGACAGAAAAGGCCTCTGAAGGTCGGCTTGACTCTCTGCTGAGAAGCATTTGGATTCAGGCATGTCAGCACTCTCACTGGAGGTCTTTGGACTTCCCAGGCCTGTTTGATCATCAGAAGTGAATCCCTCCCCCCAGAGACCCACAGTTCAGGAGGGAGCTGGATGCTTTAGGCAGGGCTCTGGATCATGCCTCAGCACCCCATGCTGTACCCTTGGAGATCTGCTGTGCCAGGGAGTGTGGTCTGGATCCAGCAGACCTGTCAAGCTGCTGGGCATAGGCTGACCCTGGGTGCCTAGAGGATCTTGCTGTGCCAGTGGTAGGCGGGTGCCAAGGGAACACTCATCTGTCTCTGCCAGCTTGGCTGGATAGCCCGGGCTCCCTGCTACACTAAAGTGCATCTCCTCCTGGAGTTCAGCTGGTTTGGAACAAGTCTTTACTGTGTTACTGTGTTGAGGCAGAGAAGTCTCCCAAAGTTTCAGCTGAGACCATAGAACTGATTTCAACCCACAGCCATGCTAGTCTACGACTAGGATAAGCAATCCCTGCTTTGCTTAAAGTTGCCTCTCGATAATTTCTTCCCTACTGTCACAGAACCATAGAATGCTCAGGGTTGGAAGGAACTTCAAAGATCACCTACTTCCAACCCCTCTGCCGTGGACAGGGACATCTACCACTGGACAAGGCTGTTCAAAGCCCTGTCCAACCTGGCCTTGAACATCTCCAGAGATGGGGCATCCACAGCTTCTCTGGGCAACCTGTTCCAGTGCTTCACCACCCTTATAGTGAACAATTTTTAATACCTAATATAAACTTGCCCTCTTCCTGTTAAAAGCCATTACCCCATGCCCTATCACTATATATGCCCATGTTTTAAAACTGGCCTTGGTGTGTCCACATAAGCATGCACTGCCTGGCTGCACTTCTTGTTTAGTAGTGCATAAAGATAGGAAGGTCTGAGCCTTCATCCCTGTATTTGCCTACAATAGAGAAAGGTGGGGCAGGTGGTCAGATTGTTTGCTTTTTCAGTGAGGAAAAGCCCGTACCATTAGCTGAGGTGACTGTGGCTCTGCTAGGGTGACATCAAAACATCTGCCTAAAGGTAGCATAGTGCTTCTGTGGGGCAGAGGTCCTTGGCCCAGAGAGGATCCTAATGCCTATCTGCCCCGCTCTCACTTTGTAAAATGAAAATTTTCTGCATATCAGGTCTGGTAGCTATTCCTCTAAAATATTTCATGCCCTAATAAGTAAAGTTTGTCCTTTCAGACACAGCCATAAACCCCAGAAAACATGGCTTTTGGGATGCTGAGGTGATGCTGTAGTTGGCTCACAGTACGAGAGTGGATTACAACCTGGTGTTGGCAAACCATTTTGAAACTGTCCAAGAAGAGCACCCTAGATTCATAATTCATAGGATTTAAGGCCAGAAGGGACTATTAGATAATCCAATCTGACCTGTATAATGCAGGTTGTAGCATTTTGCTGAGCAATTTCTTCTTCAGCCCTATAACTTCTGTTTGAGCTACAGCGTACCTTGTAGAGAAATATGCACTTTCAACTAAATGAAGCCAGAAATTAAAATTTTTTTTTTAATTTTTATTATCCGGTGGTAGTTTGGCCTAGCAGCTAATTACTCTCAATGGTTAGTGATTGTTAAAATTAATTTTATTTTCCTTTTTAGCCAAGTTTCCAGCCCTTAGATCATGCTACATTTTTTATCTCCAATAATAAAGAGCCATTTACTATCAGAAATATCTTTTTCAAGTCAGTTTTTGCTATCCTAAAGTTCAGGATCTTGATCACCTCAACTGGGCATAATGAAGAGAACCTCTGTGGTCCTTAAATGGATCCCACTTTTTTTCTGTACATTTAATATGCCTGCAGAACGGACTTGGTATTTGCGAAAATTAACAAAGCAAATCCCTTCTAATACATTAGCAAACATGGCTCAAAGCCTGTTCTTCAGTCACGCAGAGGAATTGTCTCCTGCCTTGGAAAAAACCTCAGCTGAAATAAAAATTTATATTAGAGCGATGCAAAGCATTTCATCAGACTTCAGATGCAGTTGAACTTAGCCTTGGGCCAAAGGCTGGGTGAGTTCATGAACCACAGTGTTGGCAAAAATTCAGCTGTGAGAAACGCTGCTTCTCCTTCTCCCACAACAACTTGCACCTTTTAGCACACTCCTCAGAGCCACACATGCAGAGAGGACATGGAGGGAGAGAAAAGCAGGAGGAAGTGGCTTACATCTCCTGTCATCACTCATTTTGGCTGAGGAGGATTTGGTTGCCCTTCCCTACTTCTTCCTCAGTGTGAGTGGATGTAGGATGGCATGAGACTGTCTGAGATGTCTCTGATTCAGAGTGCCTTGTATTATCCTTGAAGGAGTTTCTGGGTTGTTGGATATTAAGCCTGCCCAGAGGAAAAGTGAATAAGGAAAAAACTTCCATCTCATCTGATAATGTTTGGAGGAGTGGAATACTTTTGCTAGAACCAGGCATCTCCACCAGAAATTCTCTGCTGGAAAAGTGCTCCTGATATAGGGGCAGTTTGTAACAGTCTTCTAAACAAAACGTATAATGACTGTAAAATCATGTTACTGCATCTCACAACTTCTGTTTTGAAATCGTAAAATGGAGCTGCTTGCTGCAGCTATGCTGAAAACATTGAATGCGGGCCTCAGTTCAAGAGAATCTCTGTTGAGGTAGTTGGCATGGCTGGTTAGTTACCACAGAGAGAAATCAACTGCGAGGAAGAGCTGTGTGATTAGGAAGTTTGGAGTTTCTTTTATGTTTTATTTTTTTTTAATACAGAAAGAAAATTCAAAAATAATAAGGGTTATCCAGAGATGCCATCACCTCTGATAGTTATGCAAAAGATGGTCTATACTTACATAACTGCTTTGATCATAAAATGTTAAGGGGTTGGAATGGACTTAAAGATCATCTAGTCCCAATCCCCACTGCTACATGCAGGGACACCTTTCACTAGACTAGTTGCTCAAGGAATTGTTCAGCCTGGCTTTGAGCACTGCCAGGGCTGGGCATCCACAATCTCCCTGGGCAACTTGTTCCAGTGTTCCACCACCCTCACAGTAAAGAATTCCTTCCCAATATCTAACCTGTTTCCCCTCTTTCAATTTGTATCCATTACTCCTTGTCCTACCTCTACAGTTCCTCACAAAGAATCTCTCTCTGGTTTCTCTGTAGGCACCCTTAAGATACTGTAAGGTTGCTGTGAGGTCTCTATTCAACCTTCTCTTCTCCAGGCTGAACAGCCCCAACTTTCTCAGCCAGTCTTCATAGGTGAGGTGCTGCAGTCCTCTTATCAGCTTCGTGGCCTCATCTGGACTTGCTTCAACATTTTCATGTCCTTATGTTGGGGGCACCAGAACTGAACATAGTACTCCAGGTGCGGTCTCACAAGAGCAGAGTAGAGGGGAAGAATCACCTCCCTCAACCTGCTGGCCATGCTCCTTTTGATGCAGCCCGGGATTCAGTTTGGCTTTCTGGGCTGTGAGCACACACTGCTGGCTCAGGTGGAGTTTTTTGTCAACTACCACGCTCAAGTCTTTCTCCACAGGCCTCCTCTCAGTCACTTTGCCACCCAACCTGTGGGTGTGTCTGAGATTGTCCCAACCCAGGTGTCGGACCTTGCACTTTGCTTTGTTGAACTTCATGAGGTTTTCATCAGCCCATCTCTCAAGCCTGTCAAGGTCCCTCTGGATGGCAGCCCTTCCCTCCAGTGTGCCAACTGCACCACACAGCTTGGTGGTGTTGGCAGATTTGCTGAGGGTGCCCTCGATCCCACTGTCCCTGTTGCTGACAGAAGTGTTGAACAGTATCAGCCCCAGCACCGACCCCTGAGGGATACCACTTGTCCCTGGTCTCCATGTGGACAATGAGGCGTTCACCACAACTCTTTGTATGCAGCCATCCAGACAGTTCTTTACCTGCACAGTTTGGCCCCTCTATCAAATCCATGTCTCTCCAATCTGGAAACAAGGATGTCATATAGGAAGGACAGTGTCAAATGTTTTGCATTTGACATGTCAGTTGCTCTGCCCCATCCACTGATGCTGTAGCCCCGTCATAGAAGGTCATCAGATTTGTCAGGCGTGATTTCCCCTTTGTAAAGCCATGTTGGCTGTTACCAATCACTTCTTTGTTTTCCGTGTGCCTTAGCATCATTTCCAGGAGAATCTGCTCCATGATCCTACCTGGCACAGAGGTGAGGCTGACTGGTCTGTAGTTCCCTGTGTCTCCCACTTTTCCCTTTTTAAGAATGGGCATTATAGTTCCCTTCTTCCAGTCATTGGGGACTTCACTTGACAGCCACAATTTTTCAAAAAGGACCCACGGATGAATCTCATCAGGTCTGATGGATTTACGCAAGTTCACGTCTAGATTTACTCCTGTAGATAGTTATGAATATTCTTCTCAGCTTTTTATTTTGGCTAAATGCTCTAATATTCCTTTATTTTCCAAATTCTTCAGCTATGCTGTAGTGAAGAAACATGCCCTGACAGATTGGTGTCTGCAGTGTGTAGGGCAATGAGAAGCTGGTCAGGAGTGTAGCACCTGCGTGTTGCTGGGTTAGCACCAACACTTGACCAGCCACATCAGGGGTTTCCACCAGTGAGAGAGACACCACTGCACCTCCAGTCCTCGTGTCCTACTGTTCCCATTCCACAGGGCCAAAGGGTAGCAAGTGATCTGTTAAAAGGATCCCCTTTACTTAGCACCTGTCAGTCCTAGAGTAGAGAAGTCCTTGATGGCTCTTTTGGACATTGTCATCATTCTCTCAGCTGGAGCTTTGTTAACAGGCTAATCCCTATCTGCAGCTCTTAATGAGCTGGTTGGGTTTTTTGTTGTTGTTGTTATTCTGGCTTAGTCTTTGCTGCCTGGTATATAGCCCTTCTGAAAGAATCCAGGTAGAATTTGGAGAGCAAAGAAGGTATATCCAGGTAATACTGAAACTCCTAGGCATGATGCAAGGTACAGAGGAAAGCTAAGAGCAAGTTTGGTTGTAAAGCTTATGCCATAGCTTTGTGAAGAGACACTGTAAAGGAGATATACCTCTCTTATTGGCTACTTGTTCCTACCTTCTTCTTTATTTTGGCACAAAAGTTGATGTAGCAGGAGATGAGGGTGCTTATCTGGTTGAAAATAAATATGAGAACCATCAAACTGCTACATTGCTGGCTGCAAATTGCAAAAAATCTGTACAGAACTTGCTATAAAGGTGCAAAACCTGGTGTCAGATTCTGACATCTTGCCATGAAAAAGTGGCCAGTTGTTGCCTATCCCCCCAGCGATGTTTCTTTTCCTGGTGACTGCCTGCAGGAAAGCAAGCCAAGGTATTGAGTCCATAAGTGTTGTGATAAACCAGACTGATGCCAAGCCATCCGATTTTATTGGGTTTTGTCTCCACGTTTCTTTTAGAGCCAATTTCTATTGCATGTCCAATGAAACCGTAGTGCTACTATCCACTGTGGTGACTCCTCCCTGTGCATTGACTGGCATGTTGGCAGCTGAACGATGACCTCGGACTGCTGCAGGAAAGACCCAATGGTGGCAATGCTTGCAGGGGTGTAACAGACGCTTTGATGTTTCTAAAATGGAGGGCTAGACTGTAACGCTTGCAAACATAAGTGCCATTGATTTCATTGAGATGGCTAACCTGTAGTCACTACGCTGATCTGAATGCTTCATAGTATTACATTAGGCCTATCCCTTATCCCACTTGTAACGCTTTCTTTCCAATGGAGAGGCCTGTGTAGCACTTGCAGAGGGGTATTTTATGTGGATATTTGTTTTCTTTAAGTATATAAAGAGATATCCATCTAGATGTGTAATAAACACCCTATAAAGCAGCTTGTCTCTACATGGAGATTTGCAGCTGTGTTTACGTAGCCTGACACTGCAATATCCATATATCATCCCTTCCTAAAGGAAGTCCTGCTTCTCTTTTATCTCTTCTTGCCTTTTAAAGGCTCTGAGTTAGAATTTGCTTTGCTCCCACACGACCAAAGCTTACCATCACCACATTGCATCTGCTTCTTAGCAGACGCTGTGGAAACATGACAGCATAATAAAGTGTTCTGCTAAGTTGATCCAAGTGAACTTGGAAGAGGTAGACTTGAACTTAAGCACCACTGGTGGGAATGTGACGTGAATTAATGAACATGTAGGTCAAATTTAGACCTTGTTATCCTCATGCCAGCAGGCTGTGAGTCTCACAGTCTGCTTGGCTGGAACCATGCTAATATGAGACCATAAACATGCTCTTCCCCAAACCTCTCCAAAGATGCTAACATACGAGCAAAAGAGCTGATCCTTTTGTGCTTTGCTGGTTTCACTTGTTATCAAGGAATGAGTTCTGCAAAATTCATCTGTGGAAAGCAATGCCTCATCCCTACAGGCATCTTGGTGCTGCAGGCACTGAACTCGGATCTTTCACAGGAATTCCCACCTTCTGGTTTGATTTACTGGGGTTTCCTGAACTTGTTCTAGGGGCTTGCCTAGGCAGAGCCGCCTTGTTGCTAAGTCCTGCTCTCTTGCAGAATGTCTAAATAGGGATTAATTTGTTCCTTTGTTATAAATCTTGCAGGGCCAGCGGAGCCTATCATCATTCATGTCCCTAGAAATACCTAACATCATTAAACTACATAGGCATGTACGTGTATGCATGCACAAACTTATGCAGAAACGCAAACACACACTTCCCTGATACTAGGAATTTCCTGTAGATAGTAGGAAACTCCACAGTTTACATTTACTGCTCATTATTACAAATTGCATTGCAGTGCCTGTAGGTGGAAAGTCCGATCCCCTTGTACTCGGCATCTTTTACTCATGGTGACGAAAACTGTTCCTCTCCAAGAAGAGGGTATGGATTTGCTTCCACACAGTGTTTGTGGAAGGTCACGTCTCCTCTGCTTTGCTGCTGCCTGTTTTCCTGGCTGCAGCAAGGCAGAGGAGGTATGAGGATGGAGAGCAGGAGCCCCAGTGGAGGCTGCTGTGCTGCAGCCCTGGTTGTCCCTTCTGGCAGCTGGTCTGCAGTGTGATGGCAGTCGTCTGGACATGTCCTGTCTCATGTGTGGCTCCTGGGGAGTGCAATGTGAGCCACAGATGAGGCTAAAGCTCTGCCTGGTTTAGACAGTGGTGATTTCCAGCAGATCTAAGTGGAGCACGAGAGCAGACTCTCTACTCTTCTTCCCAGTCATGACCCCCTGAGCTATAAAAACCCGGGTCATGCAGACCCTGGGGCTCTTTGGGCTGAAGGATAAAAAAGCAATTGGGCTTGGTGTGCCTGGCTTTGCTACCTTTGTATTGCACATGCAAACTTGATGTCCAGGCCTGAGGTTTTCAATGAGTGGAATAGAAAAGCCATGTCTATTTGCCAGCAATTCTTCAGTGCAGAGATACACTGTATGCTTCCTCTAGAGATCACAGCATGTTTTACAAGAGTTATTAGTCTCATTCTCACAAACAGAGGTGCTGCTATGAAGGGAGGGGCTGCTTTTCTCACAGGTGAATAAGACGACTTTGTGAAGCTGTCTAGAAGGCTGTTTGCTGAGATTTAAATCCACAGTGATGTTATACAGATTGAATGCATAAATTTTCATTAGCCCTTTAAAGAGCCCTAAGTGGCTATTCCATATGTTTGGTCTACTCATCTAGCATGTTTTCAGTTATGTTTATCATGCTGTTAATGGTCAGGAATATTTGTAGAAAAATTCACAAAAAACAGCACTGCCCTCCTTGCCCAGGTCTAGGATGTACCTTTCCTATTCCCCAGCATTGCTCAACAGTCACTAGGAATTTAACCCTGATTTCTCATCCTGTTCAGGAAACGCCCTGTCAAAAACATTTGCCCATCAAAGTGATTTATAACTCATAGTATACAGTTTACGGGGGTCCACTCTCAAAATGCTTCATTTGATGCTCATGCTTGATACTCATACTTCTAGAACTGATAAACCAGTATTTCCCTGTAGTTCCTGGTATGAGCTGCAGGTGAAGGTGGGGATTTCTGAGTTGGCCTCAAAGTGACATTATGAAAAGGTGTGCTTCCTCTCTAACTATACAGAAAATTTATCATCTAGTTGTTTTGGGCTGGACCTTAAAGATCATCTAGTTTCAGCCCCTCTGCCATGGGCATGGACACTTTTCACTATATGCCCTTGTCAGAAGTCCTTCTCTGACTTTCTTGTAGGCCCTCTTTAGCTACTGGAAGGTGCTTTAAGGTCTTCTTGGAACATTTTCTTCTCCAGGATGAACAACCACAACTCTCTCAACCTTTCCACATAGAAGAGGTGCTTCAGCCCTTTCATCATCTTCATGCCCCTCCTCTGGACTCGGTTCAACAGATCCATGTCATTTTATTGAAGGCCCCAGAGCTGGACTTGGCACTCTAGGTGATGTCTCATAAGAGCAGAGTAGAGGGTAAGAATCACCTCCCCCACCCTGCTGGTAATGCTACTGTCAGCCTAGCATAAATTTTAAAATTGGTGGGGTCTTTTTGTTATTGCCGTTGGTGGTTTTTAAATGCTTTTTCAGTCCTTGTTTTAAGTCAGATGCTGTCGTGACCATTTACCCACATGGCAGGACAGGACTGTGTAATCATGTTCTTGCATATGCCTTTCTGCTACTTTCTGTAACAGTAAGGTGTTTTTCCTGTGCATTGATCAGATAGACATTCTCTCTTCACCCCTTTTTGGTGTCCTCTTCCTCCCTGACCTTCTGCCACCTGCTTAGCAGACCTGTGTGACTTCCTTCCCACTCCAGGGTGTGCTGCAGTGACCTGCCAGCTGATCGCCCTGAACTTGCTCACACTGCTGGGACCTGACTTGCAGATTCCAGCCATCTTTACTTGGGGAATGGCAGTCTGGCAGCCTTCCAGTCTGCCTGCTGGATCTGGGCCAGCTATTTATTGGGAAACTTTTTCTCCTCTTGGACTTAGCAGTAATTTTCATCCCCCTGGGGGATTTGCCTAATACCAGGTAGAGAAATCCAATGAAAAGCTCTGGGAATTTGCTCTGTGCTCAGCAACACATAGTTGCTACTGACTTGAATCCTGTTTCTTCTACAGCAATAAACGGTGGACTGTAAAACCAATAAAAGGTACTTTTACCTGTGATTGCAAATATATTGGTGGACAGGAAAAAAAGCTGCATATGCTGGGAATTGAGACAGGGTCCAGACTTGATTCTCAGTAAGAACTGAGAGAAGTAATGTAGAAGAGCAATAATTTTACTTCCTGCTTCACTTTTGGACCAAGATTTGAACTTATTTCTGTCCTTTGCATTGCTGTGACACCTTTCCTTCACAGGAATATATTAAAATGAGCCAAACAAGCTGAGTTTCTCTGTTGTTCACACTAGGCTTCTGCTGCTGCACCCTGTGCAAATGCTGTCCCCACAAAACAGAGCCACACTGCACACACTTTGCCTTCTCTTTTTGCTAGCCCAAATGGCTTCAGAGGGGCTCCTCACAGAACAATCACCAAGGCAATGGGAGCCCATGCCTTAGATGCATGTCAGTTAAGTAAGTGCCTGTACACAAGCTTACAACCAGCACTGATTCCTTTGCAGAGGAACAAACATCCATCTCAATATAGCTCTTATGACAGAAGAAACAAGTGTATGAGTCGTTCTGCAGCATGGAAACTGCTGCTGCTGATCTGTGTCACCCCTCACACAAGTTACCACTTGTTCATATATAATTTAATGTGAAATGTAGGGAATCTGTCTAAGACTAAGGTAAAATGCAAAACTCTGAAGGCAGCAGGTCAGGTGGAAAAACACCTTCCTTCTACATTCCCTGATGGCCATGTAAAGAGGTGACCCACAGCTGGGAAGGCGGATGGCCTAACAACTTTACTGCACTAACCTTTTGCCTTTGCAAATGCACTCTACGTTGGAAGTTAGGATTCACTCAGTTCCCACAGCCCTCCGTGTTCAGTCTCTGTAGTGAATTGCCAGGCAGTTCTGGGGGACTGGAGGAGGATGTACGGTCTCCTACCTAACCGAGACCAAAGATCAGTGCTTATGGTCAAGGCCAGCCACAGAGCTGCCACATACCCCTCCTGAGCCAGAGGCTTGCTGAGAGCCTGTAGGCATGATCATCAGCTGCAGCTCTGGGAAGCGCCAAGCTGGAAATTTTTTAGAGTGTCCGTGGTCATCTCAGTTCCACCCAGGTATCACAGGGCTTCAGAAGCAGTGAATTTGCTGGCGTCTTTTACTGTGAGACTGTTTCCAGTCTTGCTCTGAAAGCTTCTTGCCGGGAAGAGAGTTGACTTTCTTTCTGTTCCTGAACTGTAGCTGTGGGATATCCTAAGGGGCATAGGAAGGGAGCTGGGAATCATTGCAGTGCCATCGTTCTTGAGCATATCTTGCCATGATCATGGACCTTCTTAAATGAAAGGTAGCAATTACTCCTTCCATTACCCTTGATAATGCTTTATTAGTAATTGCAGTGATTATCTATAATTGCTAGTGTTAATAGTGTGCAGTGATTGGCAAGGTTCAGCTTACACTTGATTTCTGCCTTGAGTGGGGGTGGAAAAGGCTGTTTAGTTTGTCACTGCTGTCCTCCGTAATGATGCGTTTTGCATCAACTAAAGACACAGCTTAGGACCCAAGTGGTTGTATTTAGGATGTTGGACTAAATTTGCCTTTCCAAATTAAGTCTAATATTCACCCTAAGCCAATTCCAGGCTATGAAGGACTTTCAGAAATACCTAGGACCACCAGGGAACATGCTGCATTATTCATATGTGCTTTGAAGAAGTGAATTGTGTTCAAGAACACACTCGTGACTAACTGTGAGCTGAATTAACACCTAAGCACCAGAAAATTTGCCTCATCTGCATGGGGAAGGACTTGGTTCCTTGGTTTGTCATTTTTATAGACCCAGCCCCAATGTCATCCTAAACTGAGATTTCACTTTCAGAAAGCCTAGGCAGTGAAAGAGGTAGGGCAGCTGTACAAAAGAAGGACTAGCAAGTTATCATTGTGCAGAACTGAAGAAATCCTACCTGAAAAGAGGGCTCCATGGATTTGTTTCCTGACAGAAAACAGTGCACTCTCTTGGCCTCCAAAATAATATGGGAATCGAAAGAATTATTTACCAAAGGTGTTTCTGGATCTAAGCCCTTCTAGAGGCTGAGCTCAGTGAGTTTCAGGTTCAGATCTTGATTCTCACTCTTGCATTTCTCCACTGGACTGAACCTGCTTCTTCAAAACTGCTGGAGATATGGGTGCGTTAAAAGGAGGGTTTATTTTCAGGGGAGAATTGGATATAAAAGCTATGGAAAGGAATGTGAAAAATTGCATGGATGCAGATCCACTTTATCACATGCCTTTGCAGTCCACATCTTCCATGCACAGCAGTTCCCACGTACAAAATACAAATTTAGGGCTTGCACATGCATCATATATGCTATGTCTATCTAATGGCCTTTCATAAAGTCTTTAAAGGAACTTTTTGCTCTATATAAACCCGCACACTTTTCAAAGCTCTGCTCTCCAGATTTCCCTACCATGTCACTGGAAAAAGGTGACCTTCTGTGGTTACTCGTCCCAAGTGGATGACCTGATTGTTTATGGGATCGAGAAAGACCCAGCAGACTGATAACTACTGGAGTGGGACCTGGGAGCAGCTAGTTTAAAGCCACTTTAGACCAGCTTTTGTTTTCTGCCTGAGCTGGCCCAGAGAACTGGGAACAGTTGTACCCAGCCTGCTGCATCCTGACGGTAAAACTCTACATCCTGCTGGGACTGGAGACAGCGCAAAGCCATTCTCTCAGGAAACAGCTCTGTGCAGCCATGATGTAAACAGTACATTACACATCAGTTTTGAGCAGGCACCACTGGCTGAAAAGATTTTTTTTTTTTAAATCTTTTTCCAGTGTTTATAGTGTGGACATCACTTACCGCAAATGAAGAAAATGTAAGGAAGCTGAATTCAACAAGACTGCATTTGCTGATCTTTTTGCATGGTTACTTCTAATTAACTTGGGAGCTATTCAGTGAAATCTGGCTTCCTTTTTCTCTTCTACCCACTAGTTTTACTTTCAGGATCTAGGACAAAAAGGAAAATTTTAAAGTATTTTCCTTTATAGTGTTTCTTGAATTTGAGAAAAGAACCACAATCATTAGTGGTATTTTTGCTTTAACATATATTTGTGGATGCATTTATTGTTTGTGTAATGTTTGTATTTTCAAGGAAGTTTTTACCTCTGGTGTCTCTTTCATCCTGTTTACTCAAATTTGGTTTATTTTCTGGATTATTCTTGTGGTTGTACAAGTGTGTGGGGTCTGATATTTGAAAAAATGAGTCCTTTACCTCGACATGTATACTGTGATTTCACACAGCCATGGGTAGTTCTGCATTGACGGGATTGGTCCAAGACCCTTAATGGAGGCTTGAGCAGTTTTAGGAAGTGATGAAGATCGTCCATTTGAGAAGCCAGCCTTTTATTTAAAGACTGATCAAATCAGGTGCTGGGGAAATAATGAATCCCTTGTGCTTACATCTCAAAACCCCTGGCTTTCCACAAGTGACATGTGATTGTCCCGAACAACAGGCACATAAAACCTGAGTTAATGGTGTAAGGGCAACTTTCTTACACTTATTTGCATTTTATTTAGATAATTGTAGGAGCTGCAATATGCTCACTAAGAAGTGTGAAGACAACTTAGATTTACAGGCATGTCTTACATTCATGCAAAGAAAAATTTTGGGATATGGTGTTTAATTTCCTGGATGACCACATGAGTCAGAAGCTGAATACCAGAATAGCTTATGAAGGATCTCAAAAGGGAAAACAAACGTCCCAAGGTACAAATATTCTGTATTTATATATATTTTTTTTTTTCAATTGAGGTTTTGTTTAAGCTTCTTTTTGGATCCTAGCTTCTTCACTCAACAACTCTGAAGTGGATTTTAAAATGATACTCTTCCATGAAAATGCCTAGCTTAATTTTACTCCTGATATCCTTTGATGCATAAAGTGCCAGAGTTTTAGGTAATATTTCTCCCTTACGACAACAGAAGCGTATAAGATCTTTAAGCGACTCCAATGAAATCCAACATGGCAAAAAGCTGTGAGGCCAAGGCATTTTGCTAGCCTGGCTACAGACAGCACCTTACCCCAGTCTACCCAAAGGAGAAGAGTTTCTCAGGATCATTAGAAAAGAAAACTCTTGTCCCACAGACCTACCCATGGGATTTTTTCCCTGGCTTCACAAAAAGCAAAGCAGTCAGGATGCCGGTTCTCCCCGGAGTAGCGCTGGTGCCAGCAGCCCACGACCTTGCCGTGCTGAGTGTGGCTGGGCACTGCCTCATGTGGACACCACCCTGCGACTGCTCCTCTCTCCAGGCATCCCTCCCTGGTCCCCTCCCCTCCTCTCAGGTACTAATGCTGTTACTGGGGCACGTTACTGAGGTGCTGACGAAGTTACCTGTGACTGCCCTGCTCTTGGATCTTGGGTTAGAGGTGAATTACTGCTAACACCCTGATTGCCAGTGTGCAATGGACTAGTGGGAGGGAAGGGGGCATGGGGGACAGCCCTTCTGGAATAGCTATATGGGCTCCCTTCCTGAAATACTGACCCTGCCACAAGTAGAAAGGCACATTTATCCTCAGCTGTCACAGGTTACCCCTGGAAAGCCGTAATATTGGTATTGGAAGTACCATTTATCACCACAAAACATGAGATGGCTACTGTTACATAGTTTATCTGCCATAAAAAGCTGTTCACCTCCATATATCAAGGTTTATAAGCTAACGATGCTGTCGTTGGCTGCTGCTAGTGCTTTGCTCTTTGTCTGTTGCATGACTTGTGTAAAGCAGTTACATGGCCCAGGAAAAGCAAAAGACAAGGCCCATGGAACCCAAAAGTCACGTGCATCCACATGACTCAGGGAGGTACCTGAGTCTGTGTTTTGGTATGATATGTACCATGCTTTTGCTTGTACGTACATTTTATTCTTTGAGGCTTCTGTAGGAAAGGGCAGTGAGCTGGGCCATCACACCGGTTTTGAGGGAGGTGATAAACCCCATGGCATCCACTGGGTCTGGGAATGTGTTTATTGCCAGCACGAGGCAGGGACCAGACAGACAGGGACTGCAGGGTTGGGAGAGGAGGGGGAAACTGTCTGTTACCCCATTAGTAAATCCACAGTCAGGTGTGTGGCAAGCTTCTGATCCTTAGTGGTGTCTCCCTTAATTTCTGGAGGTATGTGTATCAAAAATATGTTTCTTTTTCCTGAAAGAATATATCTCAGTAAACAGGCAGAAGGGACAGTTAGCTCTATCTTCTTTTAGTACAGTCTAGGCTAGACAAAACTGCTATGTATATTTTATTGATTGTCTTACCAAGAAGTGGGATGATGATGATGATAATAATAATAATAATAATAATAATAATGTTTTATTGTTGCTGGGCATTTTATCAGTCTTTTCAGCAAGCTCTTACATTTAAAGACACAATTATAGGTTTTTGGCTCTTTTTAAAGCTCTCTCCTACCAATTATCTGGACCTGGAGCCCAGGTTTCAGAATATTCCAGAAGGAACCATACATAGCAAATAGGACCAAACAACAAAGGAAATGCTGTTTCTTCATATAGAATTTGTGGGTAAGGACACAACGAGAATGAGCTGAGACCCTGTCATTTGGGACAAAGCTTTAGTAGTCCAGGACTCCTACACAGTCAGGCCTTGACAGCCCTTGATCTTGGGCAATTTATTCAGCCTCTTTGGCTCCCCTAAAGAGATAACACAACATCTCACTTCCCTCATAGGCTTTAGTGTGAGCTCATTACTCAACATCCTTAAAATACCTTGTAGATGAAAACGTAATTGACAGCGAAGGCCAAACTCCCTTTCATTTATACCAGCTCAGCCGCTATTAAAGTGAATTGAGGCCAAGCCAGTGAAACCCCCGAGGAAGATCTGGCTGTATGTGTTAAGTACCGTGACTGACCTGTCTATGCAGAGCTCACTGAGGAAGCTCCTTGAGGAAACTCCTCCAGCGAGCATTCTAGCATCAGCTAGCAAAGAAGTCCTATGCTTATTTTGTTTTGTTGCTGCTTCTTTTTCGAATTGGCTACCGAGGACTCAGCACTGCCGTTGCTGAAGCTGGTGGCTTTGGCATGGCTCAGTTGGGTGATTTGCAGACAGGGGCATCTCCTCAGGTTCTGTGGTGCACCAGGCATCAGCATGGGGCAGGCAGTGCAAAAGTGACTGGGAGCCACCTGTGTCTAACCCAAACCCTATGGATGAACCAGGACCTGTGTGCAGAAACAAGCCCCAGAGAAAGCCTGTGAGGCTGGGGTCACCTGGGCTGGCTGCTGTAGCAATCATCTGGTAACGCTACCAACTGGGGCTCAGGCAGGCAGGTGTGGTGGCCAATGTCATCCTCACAAGGGAGATAAAAAAATGGGAGACTCTGCCAGCAGGGTGAGGAGGCTTGACTTTTAAGGCTAATCATCTCCCTGGTTTTGGAAAGGGTGGCTTTGGGTCAGACAGGGTAGGAGGAAAAAGCCCCCAACCCCAGACAGCTGGATCACTCTGCAGGGACCCCTCAGCAGCACATAGCCAGGCCCCAGCTCCATTCCTGGGGTATTTCGTTTGTAGTGAAGGGCTCAAGAGATAGAGGAAAAGCTTGTTCTTTGCTAAATTGATATTTGAATTGTGAAATGTTTCTAATAAAATGCAACTTAGGGAGGAGCTTCATCTGACCAGCATTTGGATGAGTCAGATACTGAATGAAATGGTTTCAAATAGTACATTGCATCTGAGTATAGGTTAGACTGAACCAGAATTATTTCATGACAGTACATATCCACAGTATATTGAAGTTGGAAGGGTGGTGTCCAGATGTTTTATGCTGCTAAAGCACCTGCGTTCTTTGACATCCTTTCCTCCCACTCCAAATGTAGCGTGATGCTTCCTGTAACATCTTTCTTAATTGCAAGCAAGAGTTTGAAACTTGCCCATGATCAAAGGCTGCATTTTGACAGTTCAGGTGCAATTAAACGTGAGTATCAAGTAGGGTGTCTGCAGTTTATTATTAAATCTATGTTGAAGTGCCGGTGTAAAATTAGAGCCAAGACGCCTTCTTACAGATCACATAGTTAGATATCTAAATGGGTGCACTTGCAGACAGAAACTTGTTCTCAAGTCATTGGAGGCTTGGGCAAAGCTTGGGCAAAGCCCAGCTATAACACTGAATAGCCAGCCGCTCCTATAACAATGGTTTTCATTGCAAACATAGGTCTCTTAACCTGCTAAAGGGGAGTCACGGGCAAGCATTCAACAAAAAAATGTCTTTAATCATCTTTAACCAGATATAAGGGAGCCAGGCAACTGCTGGCTTTGAAGCAGTTTTGAATCAAGAACATTTGCAGTATTCTTGGTATTTACACTCTTCAAGGCTTCTCTTAGAGCAAATATCTGCCTGAGCATGGAAAAGCAAGACCATATTTGCCTCTGAAATCTGTGGTCTGTTGGATTAAAGCCATAAATGTTTAACCCACTCTTTAAAAAAAAAAAAGAAGAGGAACTTAAATTAAGCAGAACATTCAGTGGGATCCAGACAGAATGAATACCAGAAACCTCCTAGAAGGTTTGTTAAGGCAGAGGAGAAAAGTGATTGTTCTCTGATTTCCACAACTCCCAAAAAAAGCACTCTGTGCTTCTGCTTTTTTTTGTAAGTGATCTTGAAACATGCTCAACTACAACAGAGAATTGATGAAAATTCCACAAATCCAGGTCTATCTCTGTGGAGTTTACAAGACATGCTTGGACACTGGAGTGGACGTTAAGGTTCCCTGTTGAAGAAGTATGCCAGCTGCTCCATGGTTGTCCTGTCCACTGTTGTTCCTCCTTGTCTCTCACCAGAAAATAATTTGTACTCTTGTGAAAGTAATCAAAATCTTCCTCTTTTGCTGCGACCTCTTTTCCTGCTGGATTTATGGGCGTTACAGACACTACTGATGCACTGTCTGAGGCTAAAACTCAATAACAGTCTCAAATCAGATTTAAGGAAATGAGTCAATAAGCAAAACAGGAAGGAAACACACCAATTTAAGCCTAGACAACTACATAGAATAGTGTAGTGCAGGCGTTTAATACCTTTCTAGTGTGAAACTGGGGGCATAACTTTCAGGTTCAATGTTTGTGATGGGCAGCATTCCTACTCTCTGAAGTCAAACCATATTAGTTACAGAAAGATTAAATTGGCATGAGCCAATTGCTCTCAATGAAGTAACACAAATGTTAAAACATGGTGGAAAGAAAACCTGGTGAAAACTGTCCTGAAGGGCCAGAGGAGACAGGAAAAGGGGAGATGAAATCAGTACCAAAAGAGTGAAATGCCAATCCCACTCAAGGATCACATCGCTAGAGGAATATGGGAAAGGGGAAAGGAGTTTGACCCTGTGCTGGAAGTTTACACCTGAAGGTAAAAAAAAGGGAATAGTGTGTCCTGGAAGGTTTTAAAGAAAAATTCCTGCTCAGCCCATTGCCCAAGTGGTGCAGTGCTGCCTGTAAATATTGAAACATAAATTTACTGAAGAGGCTGGCTGAAATGCTCCAACCCAAGCACTGTGAGCAATGTATTTGTCAACACATTGGGGGGGTGGGGGGTTTGGGCGGAAAGCAAGCCAAATTAACGACAACTGCCAAAAAAGAGCAAAAAAAGTATACTTTCCCTGGTGTGTCAGAAGGTGATTTTGTGCCAGGCTCTGTCAGGATGTGAAGGGAAACATGCTCACAGGCTGCCAAGTCCCCAAACAGGCCTTCATTTCCTGCTCTTAGTATTTTGCCACATTTGTATTCGGTCAAGAGTAAGGGGATGATGATAAAGATAGGTCCATTATTTTGTGGAGCAAGGAGGAAGACAGAACTGCCAGAAAAATCTGTTAATTTGGATTTGAGGCCTTGAGGCCACTTCATCTTCTCATGGTCCCAAAACAAGCCATGGGAGCTGAGGGAAACCTCACTGCGCTTCACACCGCAGGAATACCTTCCACGAAGGGCTTAAAGAAAGCTTAAAAGACCATAAACAAGTTTTTGAATGCACCAGGAGGCAGCTTTTATTCTCTCTGGTTTGCATATTGTGAAACTGAAGCACTGAAAAGTTGATTTTCAGAGTTTCCTACTGCTCGACACCTGCATGAAAGGTCAGCATTTCAGAAGCACTACAGGTGCTGGGGAGGAACCAAGGACGACTGCTCTTGCTCATAACTTTGAACAGGAGCCACTTCTTTGCTAAATTTGCTAGCATGCAAATGCTGGTGAAAGTCAGCACTGCAGTTGACTAAACCAGAGTTTGCAATGTGTTCTTTCAGCACTAGATAGTGCCTCTCATTATCACTGTGGTTTTACCCTCCCTAATGACTAATGCGCTGGGAATAAATCAGTGACATGCAAACTGGCACGTTTTTCAGCAAGCACAATCATCCATGAAATTTCTGTAATTTTTCTCCTTCTCCCCATCCTGCCCACTTAACAGCATTTCTCTTTCCTTAGGAAACTGATCCTTACTGGGGAGAGTCATTTACAGTGCTGGCAAATGACTCAAAAAAAGCATTATGAACAGAGATGTCTCAAAAGGCCAGTTTCTGGCACCATACCACTTGGGCAATGGTCTGAGCAGGAACTTGTATTTGAAGGCTTGATCTATGAATGGGAGACCTGATTGCTCAGATCATGACATCTCTGGGCAGAGAAGAAAGTGTTTCTGTTATCCATGATCATGCTATAATTATCCCAGGTGTAAATGAAGAGCTGGAGTCACAGCCATTGAAACAGAGTCAGTGACAGAGAATTTCACCTGACATATCTGGTAATATTTTGTAACCAGTGACCCAAATTCAAGCACACAAACTGCCATGTATTTATTGCATAAACATATATATATATTGGACAGCTGCAATACGGTGTGTGTACTCCTGCTGTTGTTTTGACACAATTAGCTCAGTGAAACTACTAATTGAACTTGTAGTGCTGAAAATACTACAGCCATATGTGTAACTGCAGTGTGTACTTCATAAATGAGATGATGCCACCATAAACTGTGAAAATAATGCAGCTGTATAAAATTAGAGTGATGAATGTGCATTGGCATGCAGTTCTACTGTGCAAGCCAAAGCTGGTACCAAACTGTTCCCTCAAAAACGCAGGCATTTAAACACGCTTTATAGGGCTGCAGTTGCTTACTCTGCACTTAATTTTGGTGTGGAATACAATGCTGGTGTTTTTTTTTCCCTTCCATCCAAACATTTTTACCTTGATGACATTTCTGTTATGATGGTTGACCTCTAAGGTAGGTAGGCTTTGGTTCAGTTTTGGAGAAAACCACCCATTTGGGTCCATGACCTGATGCTGTAGTCCAGGAGCTCCTAGGTGGAGGGAAGGTGAGAAATGGGACAAAGCAAAGTATGACAGTGAGGGATTTTGTCTTTGCTGCATTCCTCTTCTAAGAACAGAGAAAATCCTCAGCCATCACAGGCCATCTGCATGCAGCTCCTTAAACAAAGAACAAGCTAGAACAAGGGACAAAGACCTAGAGCTGCAATCGGAAAGACAAAGAACATGATTAGTCAAATGACATGCAAGAGACGGAGGTTTGGGAGTGAATCCTGATGACTCACAGAGGAGGGAGAGGATGAGGAAGCAAAGACCATGATTGCTATCAGCTCCTGGAGGGAACTTCCCAGGCACATCCCAGGCTATCACATGGTGATCCAAGAGAAGAGTCCAGGAGAGATGACGACTGGTTGGTGAGTGAAACATCTCTTCTTTGTGGTCACAGGGAAGTCTGCCCAGACTGCCAGGACATTATCTAGAGAAGACAACGGTGATGACAGCAAACGAAACAGGTTTAAGGTTGTGGGGTTTTTTGTGTGCGTGTTTGGGTTTTTTGTGTGTGGGTTTTTTTGTTCGTTTGTGGGTTTTTGTTTGGTTTTTTTTTTTTTTTTTTTTAATAAAGTAGTCTGCAGCTGCTACAATAGTGCAACATTAAAGATGAAGGTTTAGAAGCAATTAAATCTCTGGCCAGTGTGACTACACTGGTGGATGATTCCTGAAAGAGGCACACTTGGGATAAGGATAGTTAAGCCATCAGCAGATAAACAGATTATCTGCAGCTTCCACATGCAGAGCAATCGCTGCAGGCGAGGGTGCATCACTGGGGGGTGACTGCCACTGTTTATCGATCTTGATAAGCATTCAGAAACCTCTGTGGACAAATAGCAGCCATGGCTCCTATCACCAGGGCCATAAACTGAGACTCTCCCTCTGATACTACTCAACAAAAAAACCCAAACCCCTACATCCCAGACGTGATTAGCAGCGTGTGAGAGATCTGTAGAAAATACTGGTGAGTCCATATGCAGAGCCCTATGCCACAGCACACTGTTCTTGCCTCAACTTACCAGTGATTGAATGAAATGAGGCAGTGCACTACATCTCACAGACAGTCAGAATAACCTTTCTCTTTAAATAGTCACTATTTAAAATTTCATTTTTCATGCTGTAGCAACTGCACTGCACACCCCCTCTTCCCCCCCAACCCCCCCAGCCCATGCCTTAAAATGTGGCATCCACAAGAACCAACCTGCTGGTGAGGCTGTGATGGTGCTTCAGCTGCAGACATGACTACATAGCATCAGCTCCAAAGAGAAATTTGCCATACTGCCATCAGCACTTTCTTGTTATATGGGGTGTCTGGACAGGTAGGACTCTGGCATCAGGCTCTGGCAAGCAGCAACCTGAAACTGCACCTTTTTTCAGAGCTCAAAAATAATTCAATGTGAGGCAAGGATTAGCTGCACTGAGAGATCAGAGGAGGATTCCCTTTTCACCTCTGATTTGTAGCTCGGTCCTCCTTGTCCATTTGGCCACTTCCCCCAAAGCTACCTAGCAATCTCCTGGAGCCACCATCACACATCAGAGAAGTTTTCCTCATAAATTAAAGGACAGTGCAAGCTGGCAGTGGCTGGATCTGGATGGAGCAGGATGCTGTTATTTAGAACATTACAAGGATGGAAAAGGTGGTTAAGAATGTTCAGGCCAAAGAATATACTTCATAGCATCAGGGAAGGAATTCTGGGGCATGAGGTGAAAAGAAAAGAATAAAATGCTAGCATCAAGAATTATGCTGCCTGATCTGACTTTGGTAAAGTTACAGTGAACAAGACTGAAACTACCTGGGCCAATGAGTCTCCTGTGGAGAGCAGACTGATTTGCTTAAGACAGCTATCATGGGTAGAAAAGGTGACATCCCAAGTATGAGAAGGGTTTGGTGAAGCTGGTCTTTCACTCGTGACTGTTCAGGCATTTGCCTAAAAGATGCTGATACTCAGTTCAGAGCCTGTAGACCACTGGATTTTCCCACTCCTGCTATAGTGGAGTAGAGAATCTGTCTTCTCTCATCTGTTGCTAGCAACATTGGACAAAAACGCATTCAAGAGAAAGCAAAACCCTTCTGACTTAAGCTGTAATTGAGCTCTGTCACACATAGCTGAATCCTGCTTTGGAAAGCTCTGCCTATACAAGTATTTTCTTCGTGTTCATTTGCCACGTTTTTCTTTAGGCACCAGCATCACAGAATTTTGAAGAGTCTGCAGATTTTAGGCAAACTCATAGTACTTTAGCAATGAATTGCCTAGCATGTGCTGACTGGTATAGTTATAACTTAGGGTTATAACCATATTATGTATAATGATATACTATATCTTTATACTATATACTATAGTATATATGAGGATATTACCCAGTGATATCTTTATTTGGTAGAAAGTTTGGGCACATGTGACCTAAGCATGGAGCTGTGTTGCTGTCACTTCTCCCACAGAGGACCTTTCCCTGCGTGGATTCATGTCCTCTTAGCTGGGTTCCTACTCAGTGGCAAGCAGCTGGGGAGGGACTTTCAGAAGAGAGTAGTTATATCTCTCCCATTGGAGTCAAAGACTTTTCTTCGTTAAAAGTTGGCAAAATGATTACGAAAGGAAAACTTAGCAGAAAAAAGAATAAGATAAAAGAGGCTCAGAAGTCTGCAAAGTATTGTAGAGCTATGTCAGAATTGGTTTAAAAAAGGCTGAAAGAAAGAAATTAGTAGAAAATTAAGCAATGGAGAGGGAAGATTTGCAGATAAGGTGAAAACAGCAGCCTAGCATTTGAAGGAAGAGAAACAGGAAGGAAATAACCCATAGGAAAAACTAAGACTAGAAATAGTTGGAAGGGAATTAAAATGTTAGAGGGAGAGCATGAAGAAAGCCCTGTAATATTAGGGCTAGCAAAATGTATTTTATTTATTCATGTTCCTTCTGGATTATTTTTCACTGGCAGCTGCTGAGGGTCCCATTGCTGCACATTCCCCTCCCTCCATGGAGTGCAGCCAAGTGCTTCTCTTTGAGGGTGATGAATGTGCAAAACAGTTTTGAATGCTTCAACTTTAAACAAAACACTCTCCAAAGTCCCCTTCTGCCTTGGGCAGCTTCCCCCCCAAGCCTCCCTGGTGGAAACCTGGCAACTTTGTAGGCTCTCATGAGCTCCTTTTGCAGTTTGGTCCATTATTAATACTGAAATATGGATACTAGCATGAAATAAGTGAGAGTCAGGGTAACTTTCCTTTCAAAAAGGAGAGATGTAATCTACTCCCTCCTCCTTGGCTCTCCTTGCAGACAGGTGGGCTCTCACAGATGTAGAACTTCTTTATGGGATCCCCAAATCCTGTTGCAGTCAATGGAAATTCTGCCAGTGACTTTAATGGGACATGGAGTGGCCCTGCAAGGCTCACACCCCTGAGACTCACACCCACCCACACCCATTGGCCTCTTCAGAGGATCTGACTGGCTGAGTGATTTACTCAGTGGGAAAGTTGTGAAGCTGAGAAACAGCCTTTAGTTCCTTTTAATTCTTCCCCTGAGTAAGGGGAGGCCTTTTCCAAGCCTGAAAAAGTGTATAAAAGAAAATCCTTTCTCACAGGTAATTTTTATCAGTCCAAGCAGTGACACAGTAAATTTTTCAAAAGCTTGCTAGTGATTTAAGGACATAAGTCCCATCTGACTTCAGAAGTGAGACTTAGGCAGGTTTTTGCCCTTGAGCCACATCTCTAAGGAGGTCTGTGCTTCCTTAAGGAGGAGGTGAAAATGGGGTTCTAAGCAACTCTTTTTAAATCAGAGGCATGTGTAAGAGCTGACAGGAATGATATTTGACATATGGATCTAGGCAAGTCGTACAGCCCAATTGGTCTGAACTAGAAACTTCTGCACTTATTTTCAGGCAGCAGTTTTAAATGACATATAAGTGGCGCTGTGCTAGAGAACATGAGCGCCCTTGACTGGAGCTCTGGGAGAGTGAGTATTAATGAGGTGGATCTACGAACTTAATAATAAGCTTATTCTCTCAGACCATAAGCGGGTTGTTTGGAAAAACATATGCTAACTGAATGAGCCTGGAAAAAACCCAGAGTGTTTTAAAGCTTTCCCTCTGCCGTGGTAGAACCAATGCAGCTCCATGCTGATGGAGGCCACAGCAGTAGGACCCCTGCTAGCGAGGGCACCTGCACTGCTGCAGCCACGATGGCTTTCTAGCTGGTGAGATCTGGAACACTCTCAGAATCATCTTGTATTCAGCAGGGCAGGAGGCAGAAAGCCCGTAAGGACAAACAGCAGCAACTGTAGTCTGCCACACTCTGGACATGGTGAGATAGGTTTGAACGTCGCTGCCTTGGCAGGTCTGTCCTGAAGACATTTGCTTGAATGAATAAATTTCAAATTAGACACAGCTGAAATCCCCCAAGCTTCTTCCAGGGGTGCAAGGACTGCAGGATGAAGCCCTGAATGAAAGGCTGTGCAAGGATAGCCTCAACCAGAGCAGTTTGACCAGGCATCTCTGGCAGAGACAGCATTACTTTTTAACATTGCTACCAGCGAGGCAATCCCTCTGTGAGACACAGATAGGATGCTCTCATTTTCAGAAGCCCCAGTAAAAAAAACATATTTACTTCATATATGGATGCACTTAACTAGCCATACTGTCTATTCCAAGAAATCCATGGGATTTCCTGGAGAGCTTTGTTACCTAATTCATTGTAAATGGTGGGGAATCTGCAGATGTAGTGTTAATTATAAATGATGTAATTTTCAGGAAGTATTAGGATAAAGTGCAGTCACTGCCATGTTGGCACTCAGCACACAAATATCCCAGTGTGCTTGTTTTTCTATGCATGCTTCAGATTTGACACTGAAATTCCAGCCTTTGGTCCTTATCCTGTTAGCACAGTGTGAATGAAGTTATTTAGCTGAGGATGCTTCAGTGCTTCTCCTGCAGGTAAGAGCTGGTAAGATCAGCCAGTGGTTTGCAAACATGTAATGCAAACAAGCCAAGCGAACAAGTCTGCATAAACATAGAGGCTTACACACCTCACTTTATTTTCTTGCTAAAGTACAGGATGACGGGAACTGTCTTGCTGATTGCTGGACTTTCGTTTTTGAACAGGGGCCGGCTGTTCTGCCTGTGGTAACCACAGGGTTTATAACCCTAATCACGGGGCGTACAGCACCCTGAACCTGGTGGCTGTTTGGTCCTAATGAACTATATTTAGAGTGTTTACACAGTGCGCATTCATCTTCTCAAGGTCCGTAACGTGAACTGTGGACTCTTACTACCCTAGGCGTAACATATATGCTACTTCTGCTAGGCTAGAGAAAATAACCTTTCTCCTTCTCAGTTTGTTGTAATTAATGTCAGAGTTGAGTTGCACCACTTTTTCTTTTTTTTTTTTTTTGCATACTCTGGAACATGTTGAAACTTAAGCTTTTGGTTAACATTTTCTGTGCCAGATGAATACCTCAGTCTGATTCTGGAGGGATGTCTCTGGCTGTTCAGCTCTTTCTATGAATTTTTTTTCGCACAACAGCTTCTTGTGAAAGCCATAATGACATTGCACGCACCGAACTGGTTGTAGTTCCCTTTCCTAAGTGCAACAGCCAAGAAAAGTGGTGCAACTCAACTCTGGCTCCTGTGAAAAACACCTGTATTCAGCTAATTTATAAACCCTTGGAAAATCACAGTTTACACACACCTGGCAGAGGCTTTCTAAGTTTGGCTGCTAATCTCTTGGATGTTTCAGTCTGTGGAGACCTTGCTCTGGTCTATGGCTGCAGGGACTGAGAAGGAAGTTTCTGGCAAGCCTCTTCTTGGCGCCTCGTGGTACAACCATGGAGACTTGTGCTCTCTGTCATTGACCTCCTGACCCCAAAAGATGAGGAAGAAGGGTCCTGGCTTTTATTTGTGGAGTTGGCTTAAATAAGCAGACTAAAGCAGCCTAGAGAGAGAGACTGGGACTTGGAGTGGAGAAGATACTTTCTTTCACTGTAAGAAACCTTGTCTGCTACTTGGGGTGGCAAATTGAATCTGGAAACTGCTGGGATGAAATGTGGGCAACAGCTGGGCAAGGAAAACTGGGGAGATTGTGCTGAAGAGTAGAAACTGGCCTATCAGGGCTGGAGATCAGGGATGAGGGAATGGGGAGCCTGGGACCTGGAGCTTGGGTGGCAGCACAGGGGGAGGTGACAGGGTAGGTTGGAGGTGGGGAGCAGGATAATGAGATTGTGCTGCTGGGAACTCTTGCAATTGAAGGGGGGCCCAGGATGTTCTGAAAAGCAGCATGCACTCATGTAATTGAAGTGTGGGATTATGTCAGGAGGGACTTGCACAGTCACCCTTAGTTTGGATGTTTTCTAATTTTGAATGCTTATGTTTGCAAACTCAATTTTCTCTTTAATGGAGCTTTTTGTCAATGATAGGACTACCTGTTTCTCTGCAGGGAGCTGGCGCCAAAGGGCTATCACGATGCTCTAGTATGCAAGTCCTGAACAGTGTTGCACTCAGTAAATTATGATGAAACATCTCCATGTCATTTATTTGTGGTGCTGTTTGTATATGAGGACTGTAATTCTCTTAAACCTCATCTACTTCAGAGGAGAATGAATTAACATGAATGATTGAGGGGCTGTCTAACTAATGGACTTTCAATACAGTTAATGCCCAGCAACAGATTCAACGTTGCTTTGGATAACGGAAGAGTTTGGGTTTTTTAAATAATCAAGTTTTGGTAATTTAAAATCACTGATGTCAGAATGTTTTTCACATAGACTTTTTCTCTTTTCCTTAATATACAGCAAACTATTAATTTTTGAGAAGAAACAGGCATGTCTTTGTACAGTTAAAAACAAAGATTTGATTAATATCAGTGTATTTTTCTAAATACTGCTTTGTGATAGGATAAGGGGAGATAAAAGTGCGGCTCTGGAGATAATTGCCAGAGCTTATAAACATCCCCCCTCCTCCCCCCTGCCCTTTCATTTTGTGACAGCTGCAGCAGCAGAGACAATATCCAGGACTGTACAGAGAGTGCTGGCTGTGGTAGCACCCCTGGTGTGTTTATGCAGCTCTCTGCATTGGCAGTAAATGCTCAAAGCTCAGCAGGAGACAGCCCTGCTGTTGCTGACCCTGCTTTGAGCATGGGGTTGGACAAGAGGAGCTCCAGAGGTCCCTTCCCACCTCAGCCCTGCTGTACCAAGATGGGCCAGTGGCTGGGGTAACAGGTTGGCACATCTCAGGCACATCCACACAGGCTGCCCAGAGGCTGGTGGTGACACAGTGCCATAGGTGGGACCCTGGTTAGTGGGATACGGGGTTTGTGGCTCCTCCAAGGTGTCTTGCTGAGACTAGTCTGGGCCAACTTTTTGAGAGAAGTAAGGGATGTGTCAGCAGAGCCAGGTGCTCTCCAGGATTAGGAGCCCTAGGGTGCTGTTTGTACTGCCTATCTGTGGGCATTAAACTTCAGTGCGGGAAGCTTTTTCCCCTATCTTATCTGTGGAGGGAGATTAGCCCAGGCAGAAGGAGACTCAGAGTATGGATTTCTGTTCTGAATCATCTCCAGGGACATCTCCCCTTTGGGTGTAAAGGCAGTCAGCTGATACTGAAGGAGCAACTTCTCTAGGTTTTGTACTTCAAGATGTCAATGCAGGCTAAGAAAATTGGATTTGTTCAGCCTGGAAAAGAGAAGGCTTCAGGGTGACCCAGCTATGGCCTTTCTGTACCTGAAGGGAGCCTACAAGAAAGATGGAGAGGGACTTTTTACAAGAGCATGTAGTGACAGAATAAGGGGGAATGGCTTCAAATTGAAAGAGAGTAGGCTTAGATTAGACATTAGGAGCAAGTTTTTTACTGTAAGGTTGGTGAGGCGCAGAAACAAACCGCCCAGAGAAGTTGTGGATGCCCTTGGAAGTGTTCAAGAACAGGCTGGATGGAGCTCTGAGCAACCTGGTCTAGTGAAAGGTGTCCTTGCCCTTGGCAGGGCGTTGGAACTGGATGATCTTTAATGTCCCTTCCAACCCAAGCCATTCTATGGTTCTATGATTCATTTTTAAGGTTATAGTTAATAGATAAGCATTTACAAACTATTGCTATCAGGAGACAATTATTGGTCAAATTCCTATACCCAACCCAAGGACAAAAAGTAGTCTAAATGGCATACAGATGAATAGAGAATTTGTTGCTCTCCTGTGGTAAGCACATTGACCATGTTCTGCTTGAAGCCTTTAATGTTAGCATAGGAGGGAAGGCTTAAATAGAGGGTGGGTTTGGTGTTTGTTTGGTTGTTTTTTTAAATTTCTTTTGGTGGGGTTTTTTTTGTTTGTTTTGTTCTCTCTTTTTTTTTTTTTTTGAGTGAGAGAGAGACTGCAGTTTTGAAGCAATTTATTAAACGGAGTTACCACAAATATGTGTTCTTTTTACATGTCCATTTTCAGGTTAGTGACCTGTAAAAATACTCACTCTGCTGAATCTTTAAAGCATGCAATAAAACAGAGTTTTATGGAAGAGAACAAGGCAATGTGTACAAGTCTGACAGATTTCCATGAGCCAAAATGTTCACTGTAATTTTATCGCAGGGTATCAATATGACAATTGACAATTACCTGTGATCAGTGAGGCTTGAACCTCTTTCCACCAATAGATGCTTTTTTAATCGCTGTGTGCTGTGCTTTTGACTCATAGTTTTAGGCAACAGCCTTCTGCAAAAGTTTTGTGTAAGGTCTGAGGTCTAACAAGCCCTGATTCAGTAACGATTTTAATGGTTAACATAATTTTTCCCCCTTAGTCCCAGAGGTCTGAGACTACAGAAAACCTCATTTTTTTTTCACTGAAAGATGTTACGTGAGCAGGGGAGATTATGAATTTTGGTTAGGTTCTGCTGTCTCATGCATGTGTACTCACTGGCTGCTGGACTGAATGGAAAAGTGCTAGGCTCTCCTTGCCTCTTGCTTGGGGAGGGTTCAAAGAAGTTTTTTTTCTCTGCCCCATTAGTGATTTTAAAAAGAGAAAAAAATTAGGGACATTATTGCCCCTGATTACTCCTCCTTTGAGGAGCTTGGCTAACAGTTTCAAAAGCAGCTGAAAGAAAACAGAAGACAGGAAGACACACAGACAGCATGATGATTTAAACTTTGTTTCTCTAGGAAACAGGGCTAGGAAGAGTACATAAGGTTCTTAGTAACAGAATCAACCTTCTCCAGACTTAAAGTTGACTCAGAAATGAAAAGGAATGGATCCCACATGTGCTGATCATTTTAAAAATGCTTGCAAGCTCTCATTCAGTTTTATGATTATTTTGGGACTTGTTCTTCGAACTGAAAGTTTAAAGCTGAGGTCCTATACATATATAGTGAAGTAGAGGTCCCTTAGATCATCGTAATGGAGATACCTTTGTTATGGTATCCCAGTGCTACCCTAGCACTTGTAGGGATTGCTGCTATTAATCCTGTGAATGATGGGGGTCCCCATCTCCCCAGTACTAGTAGATCTTGGGTGAACATGTCTGACAGCAATTTGCTCTCACTGACTGTTACATATGATGTGCTTACAAAAATGGCTAGAAAAATCCAGATGGGAAAAAAAAAGGTCCCCTGATCTAACCAGACTGGTGAGAGAATAGTAAAAGGCAGAAGAGCACAGCTGCCTTTGCATGGCACAATGCAGGGCTGTCCTTCGCTCTCTCCTTCCATGCCTCTGGCACTGGATGAGCCCTTTTGAGCCTTTTTTATCAGGTAGGAACTAAAAAGGGCAATACCAAAGAACTTGCTGTCTTTTAGAAATCTGCATCCTGGTGCAAAGTTTTGTTGAAATACACTGTGTGAAGCAATCTGAAGCTGAAATCTATTTATCTTTCTTTCTTTTTTTTTTTTTCCCCAAGCCTATTGCTGGGAACTTTTTTCCCCAGAGACTTACAGACGCTTCTGTCATAACAGGTGCAGCCTGGAGGATGGTGGTGGTAATCCACTGATCCTCCTGGGAGTAATTACGTTTCTTTTCCAGTTCCTCTTGTCTGATGCATCTCTCTGGTAGCACTTCTGCCAGGAACTGTGCTCATATGTCAACTTTAATCCATTCAGTAGAGGGAGTCAGATGCTAAAATCTGAGCTAGCCCCTCCAGATCAGGACCTTGTACTTGCATGAAGGATCTGAAATACTTGATTCTTTGCTGTCTGCTTAACATGGGTGGGAGTGTCTGGGGTGTCTTGGTCTCAGCTCAGCTGGCTAAACTCTTCTGCAATGACACAATCACAACAGCAATATAATTAACAGAGTCGTCTTGCCAATGCTCTTTAATGCTGCCTTGCAGGATCCATCTCTGCAAGTGGGTGATATTTCTCCATGTCTGTGTAGCTCCCCTGCCTCTCTGGTGGACATCATTTGCAGAAGTGCTGGCTGGTGCATAGTTGGAGGGACATTTGGTTCCATTTTGCAATGAACTTTCCTTTCTTGTGTCCATGGAGATCTGGTACCATAGCATGGCTTCTAGGCATCAGCTGCCACCTGTTTTCTAAGGAAGAAAGGGGAAACTGATCTAGGGAAGGGTAGGGGACTTGGTGCACAGAGGCATGTAAGGAATTATGCCTCCTAAACTTGGTGTGTCTCTTCAAAAACAGGATGTTACACAAAAAGCAGATGTGAATTTGGCATAAGGATCTTCTTGAATGGTAAAAACAAGCATGCAGCCCCACTCCCCAGCATCTCAAAGGCTTTTTCTCAATAAAATCTGTAGAACCTTGAATGGCCAGGGTAGGAAAGTGTGGGTCACAGCAGGTGCCATGGGTCATGGCCCATCCCAAAGAGCAGAAGGAAGGATGGCAGGAGGCCCCTGTACCCCTGCCCAGCTAAGAGATGGCTCATGAGAAGCAATTTGGGTGTTTGTTCTTCAGATTACTCAGCTGGGTGGTGGTAGGGAAGGGGGAGAGCAGTGAAATCTTTCACACAATCCTTGTAGCTGATCAGCAGAGAAGCAAAAGTCAGCTGCATGTCCTAAAAAGACGCCTGTGGTGTAAAACACATCGTGAGAGGTCAGGGATGGTAATGACCAATACTTTGGAGACAGACATGAAGAGGGAACCAGTCTCAAATGGACCTATTTGACTTCTTCTGTGTTATCTCAATTATTTCATTAGGAAGTTTTGAACCAAGAAACACTGTTGGATGCAAAAAATCTACTTCAAATGTTCATTCTGAGAATTGTAATTGAGTTTTAAATATTTATGGCAGACCCTGGAGTTGTACTAGTGAATGCATTATAGACTCTCCCCAGTGGTAAGCCTGGCTTGCTGTAGACTTTGCTCTGCAAATAGCCCCACTACAGTGAAGGGGGGAAAGGAAGGGGAAGAAACCAAGTATGTGAAAATGATTTATTTAGCTGATTATAGAGGTCTTACTCCTCCACAGCCAACCCTTTCAGTGTGGAGCTATAGGAACTGGGGAGGAGAGGGCTGTTCTAACCAAAGCTGGCACCTGGATAACCTAAAGGTCTGCATTCACACCACGTGGAAGTGTTTGCCATAAAACAACACTAGCTCTGCAAAAAGATGAGTCAATGAGGAGTATAGGTCTCTTGGCTACTCTTGCCATTTGTAGCTCTTGCTGCTTGACATTACTGATCCCACCTGAGATACTAGCAGGTACATAAGCATTTTTTTTTCTTTTATTGCTGATAGGAATAAGATTGTTTTTCCTGTAGGCAGTGCAGAAACAAATCCACGATCCTGTAGCTCTGTAGTAGGTATAGGCGTTGGTGCAATGGATAAAAAGAATGCCTCATTGCTTAGCCCAGCCCTGGTCTGCTGGGGGAAGACAACATGCCACATGTACCTATTCTATTACTTTAATGTGCACTAGTAATAGCGCTCTAAGCCCCCAGCTGAGACTTACGGTCTTCAAGGCTCAAGGCACCAGTTAGTTGAGCCCGAGAACCTGTTTTGTGGGGGGCTCTTTAGCAGCCCGGTGTGCGGGAACAGCCGCCGCTCCCTCGGGGAGTGCGCTCAGGTGCAGCCGCCCGTCATCACCTTGGGCCAGGTGGCAGAACAAGCTGCAGCAAAGCCCTTTGCCAGCGCTGAGGAATCCCCCGAGCACCGCATCGCCCCTCTCCCCGCTGGCAGGGCCGGGCCGTACCGTGCATGCACGGGGTGCCCGCGGCCGCCTGGGGGTCCCAGCCCCGCCGGGCTGTCCCGCACCCCTCCGCCCGTAGCCGGCGCGGCCCGGGCCGGGGCGGGGTGGGGCGCACAGGGGTCCGGGCGGCTCCGGCGCTCCCACCGCCTCGGCCCCGCCTCGCTCGGCCCCGCACCCCGGCGGGGCGGGGGGGACGGGGGGCGGCGCCGGCTGCCGGGGCGAAGGCGCCGGCTGCGGCGGCGGGCGCGGGGCTGCCACCCCGCGGGCAGGCACGGCGGCGGATGGCGGCAAGGTCAGTGGGCGCCCGCGTCCCGCCGGCGGGGCTCCCCCCTCCCCGGCTGCCCCCCGCACCGCAGCGGCGGGCGATGCTCGTGTGCGGTGGATCCAGCGGCGGGGGCGCCTCCCCCTCCTCCTCTTCCCGGCGGGGAGCGGGGCCGCCCCGGGCGCGGATGCCCCCCGCCACGCCTCCCTCCTTTCCTTCCCTCCCGCCCGGGCGAGGGGGAGACGCGGGTTTCGTAAGCGCCCGTCCTGGCCGGCCCCGGCGCGCTCGGCCGGCCGCGGGCAGAGCGGGGCTGCGCGGCTGCCGCTGCCGCGGGCGGTGCCGCGGCGATGCGCGGTGCAGGTGAGCGGCCGAACAGCGCCCGGGGCCGCCCGCTGCCCGCCGCGCCCCGGGAGCCTGCCGGGGGCACTTCGGAACCCGGCGGGGTCGCGCCGGCATCGCGCCAGCGCTGGTTCCGAGCGGAGGAGGGTTATCCGTGTGCTTCGCGAGCAAGTAAACCCAGATAACTTAGAGAAGGGGTTTGGTGGGGTCCCTTTGTTCCTGCGGGAGGTTTGGTGGTGGTTTAGCGTTGTTGGTTGGTGGGGGTTGTCTTTTGGTTGATTTTCCGCTCCCTTCCTCAGGCCGGGCAGTTAGCGGAGAAGATATGCGGTAACTCGAGTGCTGTCATTAAGTACCAGACATCTCGCCGGGCTTTTAGGAAACGGCTTTAATTATTTTTTTAAGCCAACGAGGAGGAGAGGCTTGAAGCCCCCTGCCCAGGTAGGATCCCCGCTCTGCGGAGCGGCAGCGTTCAGAGTTCCTTACGGCGTTAGATGCTGTCTCCCGGTTGAGGTCGAGCTGCCAAAAATGTGATTTACGGACCCTGCCGACATCCATCACCCGAGCGCTTTGTTCCGACACGCCGTCCGGCGGAGGGACTTCTCCGGGAGCAGCTCTGCCTCTCCTGAAACGTGGATACGCTCAGGATGTGTGCAGCAGGCTGCTAGCCAGGGAGGCATTAAGAGTGTGTTTGTGTAATAGGTGTCTGGGAAAGAAAAAGTAAACAGGCTTTTGATAAGGTCCCATTAATTGAACTGTAAACATGGTAATTCCCATGTTCTTGTTTCCTCACTGAAATTCTTCCTCTTCCTCACCGATATGTTTTTGTTTGCCTTTTTTTTTTCTTTAGTAGTATGTTTCAGAGAGCTTTTGATACAGATTTGCTTAAGATTTTGGGTCTGATTGAAGTTTTTGGAACGTATTTGTAACCTTCCAACTTATGCCTATAAAGGTCCTGTTTTCAGCCTTTCTGTGCCCAGGGTGGGGTTACAGGCCTTTTTGAAATGTCCACCAGTCTGCACTAATGTAGAACCTATGGGATTATAATAACAGTAATTTAGGGGAAAAAACCCTTCTGCTGAAAACACTATTCTTGGCTGTGTAATAGTGACTGGATTTCAGCTTATTGGTTGTGTGAAAGGTGAAACATAAAAGTAGCCCTGGCTGAGGTGTGCAAAGCTGGGACAGCCTTGTGCTGTTGCTTGCTGTGGCACTGGCAGCACTGGTGTGCCTGTGACGGTCAGGATGGATCTCTGTGGAAAATTCCCGCCACGCACACGCTTTTGTTGGCAGCGTAGTTAAAAAGGCCAAACCTCTGGTTCAAAGCTGTGAAGGTCTGTTAGAGAGTTTGGACAGCTGGGCAGGTATGTGGAGACAAACGAAAATTATGTCTTTGCTGCTTGTCTGGGGCAAGGGAAGTTGTTTGGGCCAGGCCACACCTGATGGAAGTTTTATATGCATGTTGGGAAGGCTTGGGAGTACTGGAGAGTGCTGTGGAATATCCAGACCAGAAATGCCAGAGAGACAATAAATATTGTTTTGCCTCTAATATGGTATGTTTAAATTAGATGTTCAAATGCAATAACTTAGAATGAGCATCACATCCAAAGATTTGCTGTGGCTTAGCAGAGTGCCTAGGGAGCAGGCAGGTAGATGCTTCTGGGAGTTGGTCACCTTCCCCAGATGACTCACTTGGGCCTTCAGATTTGCCAAAATCCATGGATATGGTTTTGTCATACCTGTTTCTGGCTCCAGTTCAGGGTTCTCACCTTGACCCCTCAATGAACTGAATCAGAAACTCCATCAGCCACAGTCTGACAGAGGCTTCAGCATAGTTTTAACTTCAGTCATGTGAGCTGTCCTAGTGAAATTAAAGAGGGATACTAACAAGCAAGCTTGCATGCAAAGGTTTTAAACTCAGGGCTGCCTCTCACAAGCTTTTCAGGGTGTTAACTACACAGTTTTTTTACTCACATGGGGCTGAGAACAAATGCCATATCATGTTTGGGTTCCGTACAGAAAAGCTGACCATACTTGGGACCAGTACTGGCAGAGTAGGAGCAGTGGTGCTTCTCTGCTTGACTTTTATGGAGGATTAGTTTGTGCTTGGGACCTGAAGTCTTGCTAGAAGCTAATGAAGCTTATACTTCTAAATGCTCAAGCCATCCTTTTGAGCAGAATTTACTTTTCTAAGTCAGTGAAATATTTTTCAGACTGTGACCCCAGTCAGTTGATGGTGCCTAGAGGATACGGGTCTGGAGGTACGATGGACGTAGATGATGCCCCGATCATTGATGTGACTCTACCAAAGACCCCTTGGTTTGTGGTTTGGACCACGTGGCTGTTGACTTTGGGACCTGGCCTAAGGCTCCAGCCCTTTTAAGAGGAGTTCTTACATTGCCTTTTGTATACCTGTGTTTATTTGTCAGCCAGTTCTGTGGCCCTTCCGTACATCAAGGTATTCAGGCAAGACATTTCGCTGACTTGAGCATGGTTATTCAGCTGAGTAAATGGTTTGCAATCTGAGTTCAAAGCGATAGATTTTGGGCGTGAGTGCACTCTTTTTGTGGAGCATGTGGGAAACTAGTTTCCAGAGTCTGGGATCTTGGCATGCCTTAAATTCCCTCCTGTTCTTAAGCTTTGCCTCTATCCTGTGGGTGGGTGGGCTGGAAGTGAGATGGGAGGCTGGGCTTTCCTCTCCTTTACAGAAAGCAGCTCTTCCAGAGAAATTCCACAGCTGTTTCTGAGTCTGTCCGGAGTTGCCTGCCTGCTTTGTTGATGCTATTTTCTACTGCTGTACTGTGCTCTGCGCTGGGAGCAAAGGAGTCCTTGGAACTGATGTAGCTCTGTAGCATGATCTGTGAGACCGAGTGGGGTTCCAGCTCTCATCAGTGTAGCGTCTCCCTATGTCCTGGGCTCAGCAAGGGCTCAGCATTTGTTGGTACGACCGCAGCAGAGCTGCCCCCTGCCTCAAAGGCACCTTTGGTGGCCAAGCACCAGAAGTATGGACTTAGGGATGCTGGGGGTGGTTAGCAGGATGCTGAAGTCTCTGGGATGAGTTCATTTCCAGGGCTGGTGCTTGCGAAGGAGAAAGGAGCCCCAGCTGCTTTTGTAGTTAGAGCTGATTAATAGTCCTTTAGGCCGACAAGGCATTTCACCCCTTTCAGATGCAAATCCCCTTGCCCTGTATGTCTTCCTGCTGCAGAAATTACCCCTCCGGAGTAACCCCCAGATGTAAATGAGTTTGCAATTTGCCCCTTCCTGCTCGAGATACGGAAGCTTCATCAGTTACAGAGCTGAACTGCTGTGTGTGCTGTGCAGTTTCCAGGCTCGATTGAGCAAGGCATTGTTTTCTGGACCGTAGCAGAACATGGGAACACCACTAATCAAACACACCACAGTTTTCATTTGGTTTTATTTTATTTCATTTTAACTTAGTTTCCCCAGGAAATGAGCGCTTTTGTCTCCTGCTTGGCCAGTTTCAACCAGATTGTACTAATGGTCGACAGTCTGGAAGATCACTAATTTCCCACTTGTGTTTGTTAAGATTAGTGGCTGGCTGGGAAATCTTTAAAGCAGTGCTCTCTGACAAAAACTAGACTATTTACAGCTATTCTCTGTTCTGCCTGGCAGCAGCTGCCTGGCCAGCCATTGCATGTGTGGTGGTCAAACATACAGCACATCTGTAGCCCTGGCCAATCTGCAGGGTGTGCCTCGTCTCCAGGGCGTGGGTGGCTATGAGGTAACATCGGAGGGAGCTGCAGTGGCTGCAGCAGAGGGACAAGAGAGCAGAGGACACAGATGGGTCCCATTTAGTACTCTTCCATGCAGCCTGGCTGCCCTTTGGTCTGTCAAGCTAAAGCTACCTGAGATTTAAGAAGGCTTGCCAGGCTGACACCCACAGCGTGCAGCCTGGTTTCTTAGACCTCAAGGACACCTTGGGCTGAATGAAGGTGAGCATTAGATCAGATGGGAACGTGCATTCTGGGCAGGACTTAGGCACAAACTTGCACATGTGCAATGGCAGCCTGGTAATCTGGGTGTTCACCAGCGTCATCATGTTGAATTCAATGATAATTTGACACCAATAATGTTCAGTGCCATATGTTTTTCCCAAAATAGTTTCTGAGAATGGATACAGTCCTTGATTCCCACACAGCCCCCTGCAGGTGTGCACTTGGGCTAATGGGGTGCTGTAAGATGTCAGGGGCATGCTTCTGTGTTTCTGAGGATCCCGGTATAGATGCAGCTGGTTTGGCTTGGGTGGTCTACCTTGGAAATCTAGACAACATTGTACTAAGAAAAGCAGATTCACCCTCACCCAGGCTGTGTCTGTGCTAGACAGTATAGCTGTGTTGGATGCGATGAGCACATTTCTTCCAGACTTGGACTGAAGGAAGGGCTAGCATCGACATTAGAAATAAGAGTGTTGGAAGTGTCAAGAGCATTTGTGGGATGAACATGCAATTCTTCAGCCTGTGTGTGTTTTGATACCCTCTTTGTTGCTGGTGGTCTTCAGACAATACGTGCCTGTTGTCCTGGGGCATAGAGCTTGGTTCTTCAGAGGTCACCAGTGTCACTCTCTAATGTCAAAATATTATGTGAGACCTTGGAGGGCCAAGGTGAGTCTCAGACACCTGTATGCCACTCCCGTTCAGACAGCCTGTGAGAGAGGTAAAAGCAGATGTATCTGTCAAGGTGAGATGAAGGGAAGAACTGTGTAGCTGGGCCCATCATGAGTTATGGAGGATGTGGAGCACCAAGTCATGCCAACCAGGCAAAAGGAGATGTTATTCCCTTTCTGCACACACAGACTCTTCCTGGGAACCTCTGGCATCCAAATGCACTATTAGAGAAGTGTCCCTTCATGAAGGAGAACATCTCTTGCGTCCCTTCCTTTCTTCTCAATGGGCACCAACTCAGACCACTGGCATCTTGGCATGGTAGATGACAGTGGTGAGAATGGACTCTTGGGCTTGGACAAGACATCCTGTGGAGGTCCCTCCTCTGTGGTTGCCAGCCATCCAAATTTCCATGTCAGAAAGCCTAAAACATTGCTGTGGTACCATCTTTGCCTATTGTTAAACGTATTGGGCTAAGCGTATACATTTAGTGATGGTGCAGTGCCTTCTGTGTTAGCTTTTAAACTGAACTGAGCAGGTTGCATGCCAAGAGGGAAGGATTGCAATGCTTTCATCACAACAGTGGACTTTTCCACAATGGAGCTTTTCCAAAAGATGTGCACTGGAAAGAGCTGGTATGGCCCAAGTGCCTGGGACACTGCAGGCTCTGACTGACTGCACTTCAGGGACTTGATAGCTCCAGCTTTTGTAGGCTTCTCTCTCTGAGGATGGGGAAAGATGGAAGTGAAGCTTGCTTTGTTAGGAACAAAAAAGCATGTAAAGCTTGTGGTAATGGCTGCCAGCACCTGTTAGACAAGGTAACAATACTGTTTAGAAGAAAAGCTGGGTGTGTGTTTGCAAGTGGGGACATACAAAGGCAAATAAGACTTTTTAAAAAGCATGAAGCATGCGTAGGGAGCGTGCTGTAAGACGCACTGCCTCTTGCCAGCTAATACCATCGGCAAATAAAACAAGTTAGGTTGTTGCTATTGTAGCTGCTTACCCTCATGAAGCAGGGTGACCCAGACTTGTCTGACTCTGACAAATACGTTGGCAATTTTCCTGAAGTCCAAGGTGTGCAGAGTAATTTACTTAAAAGACTCAATATAACAATTATCATCCAGGATGAACACATACAACTGTAATGTTTGCTTGCACTTGTATTTTATATGACACTCTCCCTGAAGTTGCTCTCTGACTGCACTCACCAACAAACACAGCCTGGAGATGATGGGCTTCTTCCCTGACCTGAAGTTAGCAGCAATAATTACACTTAAATAAGTTTTAATGTGGCAGTAGGAGGGATTCAGTGGCTTGGGCAGAAGGCTGTTAGTGGGGTCATTTGGGATCCAGGGTTTGGAGCTTTCCTTCTAACCTTGGGCAAAGCACATCAGCTGCTTAGTGCTTCTGTTCTTAAAATCTGATTTGTGGCAATTCATTTCAGAGTAGTTGATTGATGTTGGTCTTGGTTTCCTCCTCCAAAACAACCCCAAAATCCCCAGATGTTTGTGCATGGAATCGAAGTTTAAATGTAAAGCCTCTCTCTCTTCTTCCTGCTCTTTACCTCAGACAAAGGTGGAAGAAAGAGAGTTTTGTTCGCAGCCATCTGCTGGAGACATCAATCATGTTGGGAGCAGAGGCTGTGAGTTTTTCCATACGTTATTAATGATGAAAAGATGTAAATACATGAATGCATTATTGTGTTAGATTTAAATTGCTTACAAAATAATGACATCAGGAGAACAATGGTGTTACAAAATCTGGCGGACAAAGCACTGAAGTGCCAGGACTAACATTGCAGAACTCCCCTTTGCATCTGCATTATGATACAATCTTTAATTCTGTAATTGCATCATTTTTTCCCTTTCATAGTGTCCCTCTTTCACTGGATAGGTAATTGCTGCATAATTCATTTTCTCTTCCGCACATTTACTTTCTGCATGTGTCTCCATATCTATTTATTTTACACCCCACAAAGCCCTTGAACTGAACAGTGCTGCTTATTCCTTCCTGGGGGGCTTTTTCAGGTGTGGAAGTTTTTATCCTTGCAGCATCTCAGGTAATGTCTTCATTTTCATAACTGAGGAATGGAGTCAAAGAGCAAATAAAACTCAAGTGATTGAAACACCTGCAATTTTGGGTGCCTCAAAAAAATACTTGGGGGTGATTTTTTTTTGCCATTTGTCCCAGAATACCTGGCATGACATAGCAGTTCATCTGCTGGAAGCACAAGGACAACTGGCCTCAGCTGTTACTGCCAGCACACTTGTAGATTAGCCCTAAATGCCTCGGCTTTGCAGAGGGTGGGCACTGCCCCATTATGAGTCACCTGAAAGAAAAAAAATTGTTTCAGAGACTTGCTGAGCATCTTAAAAAAACTGTGGAAACAAGAAGGAGCCTGCAAGTGGTATGTCCGACTTCCTCAAGCAAGGTGGTTGTCTCTTCTTCCTGCATTGTCTTGTTCACTTATCTTCCCAGTCTCCACTGGGTGAGGCGGGGTTTGAGACAGCTGCTGCTTTTATCATACAACCTTATATTTTCTCCCAAAGCAGTTGATTTCCAGGGCTCAAATGGTTTGTGATAATTGGAGACAGTCAAATGCAGATGTATACAGGAGCTGGGTGAAGGTTGTGTGTGTAGTCTTCATTATGATAACTCTTAATTTTGAAATGATCAAGTTTGCAGTCTTTGTATTAAAAAATGAACATAGCTAGGTTTAAATGTAATTTTATAACTGTACACAGGGAAGGGGAGAGAGACATGAAAGTTAGGGCTTGTCTCATTAATCTGCAGTGGTGTGAGTAATCCCAAGGGCATAGACCTTTGGGCTGATTTCTGGCCCATGAGATAAGAGGCTGCTGAAGAGCACTGTTTGGGTATAGATGATGGTTGTTGCTAGAGTGAGGTGCTGCTATGCTGGGGGGTTGTGCAGCCCAGAGGCAGGTTACCCTGAGATCCCATTTAAGGATGAGGTAGGCAGAGCTCTGGTGCTTCCCAAGTTCTCTTTGACTTGCCTGTGCCTGTTCTGCTCTTCCCTCTGTGGCAGCCCAGTTTCTCATCCCCTTAAACTCACCCTTCACAGTCCTGCCTCCTTCTCCTCTGTTCCTGTGCTTCTCCCCATGTTTTTGGGTACCATTGCTGTAGCCTGTTACTTCCAGTGCCACCTATCATTTTCCAAAGGTCCCAGGTCTAGATAACCTGGTAGGATTGTATACAATCTTGATCCCAGTTTAGATCTGTAATACTCGCTTGTTCAAACTGTAGGTGAAGGCCAGCCCAATACCTTTGAATGAAGCATTTTAGAGGATTCATCTGACTTCTAGACCAGAGCCATTACTGTGGGCATCCTCTGAGATCAAGGAATGGGTTAATGGATGCTTTAGGCCAACTCTATATAAATAATACACATCTGAAGAATATGCTGTGTTCTGCCCTGTTTCTCAGTGTTCTTTTCTATGCGGTCTTGCTTCAGGTTGCCTACTGTGCTGGTTTAAAAGTTAACCAGCAGGGGAAATGAACTCAACTCAAAAGAGAGATTATAAGTCAGAATAACAATTTATTAAAATAATACAATAAGTACGATTATACA
>JAWMRA010000078.1:68797594-68810757 GCA_035584735.1 Pseudotriccus pelzelni
ATCCCTGGCTGGAATCGAACCCAGGCCTTGGCGGTGAAGGTCCTGCGATCTAACCACTAGGCCACCAGGGGCTCCCTGACTCGTGGTAGGGTTTTGTGATCTCCACTGGATCCTCATCAGTGTTTTCCATTCAGAGCACTCCAGGCAGGCAGAAACCTACACGGCAGAGCACTGAAAACTCTGAGCTGCCCAAAAGGAGCGGCATCTTGCAGCAGCTCTTCCTCTTTTCTACTGTGTTGGTAAACGTTGAGAGGAGTTGTTTAATCCAGGTGAGCTTTATTGCAAAGGGAAAAAAGAAAACAACATGAAACCTTCAATGTTTGGAGATAATTATGAAGAGGACTGATCACTCCTGTTCCTTCTCAGGACAATCCTGCCTTTATTGCTGGCCTTATTTCAAGACATTTTTAAAGTTTTTGAAGTTCAGCTTCATCTGAAAACAGAACTGTGGTTTGGTTGTAGTACACCTAGGAAGTGGGGGTTGGTCTTGTGTGTTAGTATACATGTGTTTAGACTCTCTTGAGCTTGAATATTCTTGGAATATTCTCAAAGTGAAAACTAGGAGTCACCTAGGCATTAGCTGAAGAAGAAATGGTCTTAGGCCACAGAAGTCATAAACAAAAGAAATACAAGTTGCAATTCTTTAGTGCTACATAAAAGGAAGCTGCTAAGTATGTTCCTTTGGTAAGCAAACCAGTTTGTGAACTGTATTGTATTATATTTTTTGGTAAATGTCTGCATTTCATCAGCTTCTGTTCTAAAATAGGTTTCTGGCATCTTACCTTCTGCAACCAAAACTGCAGAGATTAGCTCAGTTGGTTAGAACTTTGTGCTAATAACATCAAGGTCACGAGTTCATTCCCCATAAGGGCCATTTACTCTGATGCTTATGGGTCCCTTCCAACTCCGAATTACTGGGTGATGTATTTGATAGCTGGTATTCTGTATCAGAAGTACATAGTGTAAATAAATTTGATTAGAATAGTGCTCATACACTTTCTGTCAGTCTTTTGACTGTATTTTCTAGTTTTGTAAAGCACAAAACTCCAGGTATTGGCAACATATCTTCCTGTGAATGCTTTTTCTGTAAAAAACTGGTGCAAAATAGTTCTGTCCTGTCAAATGGAATGAGTAGTAGGTGTGCTGCACCTCCCAAATCCATGCAGGTCTCTGTGCCACTTTAAAAGATGCATGCTGATGATGTAGTTGTTCCTTCATCATAGTTCAAGGTTCCCTCTTTCACTATGTCTTGGCTGCAACTTAAAGGCCTGCTTACAGATCTTAAACTGGTAGAGGAAGGTAAACATAGCATCCACCTGCCCTTGCCTCTTAAGAAAGGCAGCTCAGCATGTGGCAGTCACAAATACCATATTGCAACCCTTGCTCTCCTCAGGAAAGCTGAAGCAAATCAGGAGCTGGAGAAGTGGGGTCCTGTAATCCACACAGTGTCTGCCTCCTAGGTCTTAGTGCAGTGGCTTTTTGAAAGCAATGAAAATAGATGGCCATGTGCCCAGTGCAAGAAATTATTCACTCCACTGTATTTATTTTCATAGTGAAATTGCATTTTCATATCTCCGTGAGAGAGACTGTAGCGGGATACAAACGCAGTGAAGCATTTCTTTTTGTGGACATAGCGACTTTGGCACAGATGTGATGAAACTTGCTACTCTCTTCATGAAAACACATTGAGCTGGGACTACTGCTGTTTTGCATCCTCTCTAAGGAAATTTGGCAGTGCAGTTGTGGTGGATGGAGATTGTATTTCTTTACGCTCCAGATCGACATTGCTGTGCAAGAAAAGATGGTTGAACAGGCATAGCTTTAGTGAAGTGTGACCGTGATTTCAGTGAAACATGGGATTCAGAACCACCTAAAAAATAAGAGTATTATTCAATGGAAATTTAATTTTACTTTTTAGTGACTCAGGAGTGCAAACACTAAAGATTTGAGTCATGTTTCTTAAAGATGTTTTAACATGACTTTCAGAGTTACAGGTACATTTCACTGCACTGAAATTAATAAGCATGTAAAAGCCTGAGAGTACAAAGTCTGTGCTTGTTAATTGGGCAGTTAGTGCCTTGGCCCACCTGCATTTTATGTTTGCATGCAAAATAATTTGTATTAGCAGTAGAGCATTCCATGTGCATATAAAGTGTGTTACAACTAATCTGCACGCAACCGCAGTAGGTCTGAGAAATGTAGGAGGCTGTGTAGATAAGACTGGCTACTTGCTAGAGCTCATTAGATTGTGTCTTGTCTTAAAAACAGAAGAGGGAAAAACAAGACAGAGGTGAGATGGTGGGAGTTTACGTGGTTGTAGTTAGGATCCAGTCTGCTTCAAGTAATGCGGCATGCTGTTGATGTTAGAGAATTACGCGGGGCTCTGTTTCAACTGATCTCCAAAATGACTCAGTGTAAGAACCGAGGTCATGTGGATTATTTTTAAAAGACCTGCTGGACTAATTAGGCTATGTTATGTGGCATAGTGTTAGTTAAGCATGCACAGAGTTACTGGTAAGAATTTTTCAGCCTTTAATTTTCTGCTGGAAGCAACTTCCCTTCAAGACTCAGAGAGGTACAGCAGTTGTAACATATAAAACCCAAGGCATTATAGGAATTACGGGGGAAGGAAAGAAGCTGCGTAAAGTAAAAGGGGAATTAATTATATGACAAGGGGCACACTGAACAAGCAGATGGCTCAGTGCTGCAGGGCACAGATAGGTTGCATGAGTGTTTAGTGACTACTTTGAGTCTGTTCATGTGCTTATATATATATCTAAAAATTTGTGGGTGCTGTGATTATGTATAACTACTTACCATGTAGTTGTTTGAACAAGGCAACAGAGAAGGTAAGATGTCAGACTCTTACTTCTTTTGCTTGTTACAAACATTGAGTTCCTCTTTTACCACCTCCAGACGTTGTGTTGCTTGCATGTTATCTGTATTCTCCCTTGCTTCCTGCTTGCTCTCTGCCCCTACCCACCTCTGGCCCCTGCCCTGGCCTCCAGCTCCTGTAGGGAGTCCAGTATCTTTTCTCCATACTCTTCATACCCTCCGTAATCTTCAGTAACACAGATGTAAATCAGGCAGATTTTTAGTTCCCCATTAATTTTTGTAGCATATATATGTTTGAATTTTTTTTTTAAACTTAAGAAAGGTCTTTGTCCAGTGTTTGTTTCCAGATGGTGTAAAATGATGGGTGAAGACCTTAGAAAAAGAGTATTTCTATAAGGAAGCTCTTAGCATAAACCTTGCCAAATTTTATGTGGCTGAAAAAAACTGTCTCTTGACCCATAGTTCCAGAGGGGTAATCTTATTGAGGTTCAGACTCAGCTTTTATATTGTAGGAAGTCTGTGTCCACTAAGGAAAACCATCATCTCTCACATACTGCTGACTGTCCAGAGGCAAATTTCAAGTCTGGAAGTGTGTGTCCGTGTGCTAGTGGGAGAGCTCTGATCTTTGTACTGCTAGATCAGGGGCAATGTGATCAGATGAGCCAGGACATGCAGTGAGGTGATTCCAGTGATTTTTGGCAATTGCAGGAAGACAGAGGACTACCTGACTTTTCACAAAGCCTGCTGGGCAAATGCGTTGAGCCAGCAAAACGGGTTTGAAGCCATGCTGTATTTTGTGCCGTGGTATCTGTGGATTGGCGTTGGGTGCTCTTGTGTGACATGTTGGCCCTGTGCTGGCAAAGGTGACAGGGTGGCATTGGATGTCTGTTTGTTCCAGTGCAATGTTCAGCGTGGTGTTCTTCCTCTAGTTCAAGATTGGCTTGTTTTTCTGATTGTATTTTGATCCAGAAGAAATAACCCCCACTGCCAGTGAACCATGGGTGGGGATTATAATGTTGTATACAACATGTCCCAAGAACGTGGTATTGCAGTTTAGCAGTGGTGGCCAGTGTTGAGTTTCAGCAGTGCCTGGTGTTGGCACAGTGTAAGCTAAATTTACGCTGCCTGAATACCATCTTAGCTAACTTCTTGTTCTTTAGTACTATTCAGTCTTCCCAGCACAGACAAACATCACCTCATTTATCCTCTCCAAGGGCTGTTTTTACTCGCTGCTCTTTTCCTTTCCTCACCCTTCCCCCCCATCCAGTGACACCTTCCGTAATGTTTCATTGCCTTGCAAAAGGAGGAAAGCACACTGTCAGCAGCCTACTTCAGGCAGAGAAATTTATGTCTGTGAGAAGCATATGTACAGAACAGCAATTACTCAGATCATCAATATTTATATAGCAGATAATAGTTGTCATGGACAAGATGAATATTGTCACGAGCAATAGCTGGGTGGGGGGATGCAAAATATAATTGTTAGATTTCTTTAAATGGGATAATTGTTTAACTTCCAAGTGATTGGTGAAAATAGCTTAGAGTCTGAATCAAATATCCACGGGAGTTCATCTGATTGTAGTAAGTAAAGGAAATGCCCTCTCCTGTCTACCCTCATGTCACACAGTGAAAGCTGCCTGGAATGTTGTCCTTTAGATGTGGCTTTAGCTGAAGGCAATGATGAGGCCTTCAGTGAATGAGGAATCATATAAAATAACAAAAAATTAATCAAGCAGCTTGTTTGGAAAATTAATTTTTGTTATGTCTGCCATGGATGGACACTTGTGGTTGAGATGGGAGACATGGTTGCATGTACTTTGATTTTAAAAGCATACTCTGGTGTTTGGTGAAATGTGGCCATCCTTAGGGCAGGTTTTTTACCAGAACTTTCCAGCATCCTGCTTGCCAGCTGATGTGCCTCTGGCTGCCTTGGCGCTGCCTGACTGGATAGGCAGTCCAGTGAGTCCCTGTCTGGCCTCCTGGCCGGAGGGACAGCCTGGGTCGTGGCTTCCTGTTTGCACAGGAGATGCAGCTCCTGATTTCTCCAAAGAGAATGCCTCCCCTCACCCACCTTTTTTAACCTTTTGTGTGGCAGCATGGTAATTCGGAGAGCTTTCATTCACTAGCAAGAAAATCTGCTAGCTTGTTCTGTTTTTGAAACGTATTAAATCAAAAACTAACTTCATGTGGGCTGTTTGCTACAGGCAATTTATTTGCTGACTTTTTTCTTCTGCTTGTAAAATGCCTTTGAATAGCCCTGTTTTTTCTTTATACTCACTGACTCTTCAGATGTGACTTCAGATGGGTATTTGAAACCCTGCAGCCCCCTGACTTCTCTCAATGAGGAGGAATAGCGGATGGGAGGGTACAGCACTTGATGTTCAGTGTTTAGCTCACTTGGGTTGGCCGTCATTCGTAATCACACGGCTTTCAAAACACGAAAGCAACACAGGAACATTTTCAGCAGAGTAGATCCACAAAAGACCTTAAGTACTACAGTATCAAGCCTCTGGGTACTGTATGCTATGGGATGCAGGTAACAAAGCTTCTCATGCAACTTCAAGAGAAAAGGTGGCCCAGGAAAGCTGGCATCCCAACTCAGGAGACACACGAACTAGCTCCAAGGGAGCTTCAAGAGGAGGACTTCTAAGCTGGCAGCCCTCTTTCTGTTCCAGGAAAACCTGCTAAACTGCTCCTTTGTATTCTTTTCTGGAGTTAGGTACCTTCTGCTGAGCTGCAAGCAGTGGAAGAGCTAGCTGTTGCTCTCTCTGAGTTAGTTCTGATAGTCAGCCCAAAGGAAGCTAAGACTGAACTCCCACCTTTGTCCAGCAGCATTTGATCTTGGATCTTTTTATCTTCATACTTAAAACCATTAGACTGCCTGGATTTTAGCCTTTTTCCAAATGAATTTTTAATGTAAAATAATTAAACATTCATTGGAGCAGGGATGGAAACCTGCCTTCCCCTCACACTTGCTTTTCCTTTCTGACCTGGATATTGAATTATGCACTTCAAAGTGTAATGGGGTTAGGAGGAGGCATTAGTGGAGCTCTGCTGAACTGCTGAAATTCGTAGTACTAAAAACTTTCATCTGGAGAAGGGAAAAGCGTATTATAATTTAGTCAGATTCACCCTTAGTGAAAGAAAGTTTTCTTCTGCCATGTTCATGTGTGCGTTCACCAAGTCTGCCACTGGCATGTGGCTTGGGGAAGTCCTGACCTTGTTGCATGCAGATTAATGTAGACAGAAGGCTTGTTTTGAAGCTAAATTTAGGCCAGTTTAGATCTTGCTATTGCCAGTAAAGCTGAGAGGTCCATTAACAGCAGTATTAATAGTTCAGATGCTTGTTCCAGTGCATAACTCTGTTAATAGAGGTGCTTTCTAAGTTGCAGATCACAGACCCAGTATTACAACTATGTGTGTTTAAACTTTTTCTTAAGTAGTACCCTCTAATTTTTTTACTGATAGTTGTGTAACCTTTGCTCAGGATTTAAGCTTGAGATCAACAGGTTTACTTTCTTAGTTATCTTCTCCAGATCTCTTTTAAGGCAGCTGCTGTTGAGACTCTGTTGGAGGATTACCTGCAAAAGTGTTAATTTAAACATTATCTTCCACCTGAGGTTCTCCCTTGAGGGAAAGTAAGCACTAGCTAGCTCTTGGAGAGATTGCTGCAGTTCTCAAGCCAGCCCTGTGATGGACACATGCTTGCACATTCATTGTTCTCCAGGTATATTGCAGCTCAGAATAGCTCTTTTTTTTTTTTTTTTCCCTTTCTTTTTGGTGTAAGGAAAAGAAAACAAGGGACCATTGAAGAGAGAAGGTTATCAGCACTCCTGATATTCTAGATTATTGAATTGTGTTGAAATAATGAGTTTGTTCATCAGGCTAGGTTGTTTGTATCTAATTCTCTGAATATTTTTTTTTTCATTACAGCAACTTGCACAGGGATCTGGAGATGATGAAAGGGATTGCTTTCCCCTCATGTTTAATGGGGTACTTGTTGTGTTTTGGCTGTCTTGTCCCATTGCTAAGCCCTGACGTATTTATATTCTAATTTCAGGATGAGGTATTAGCAGCATGAGGAAATGGGGTGTTTGCAGCATCCAGGAGCCATGAGCCTCTCTAATTCCATTTCACTACAGTGTCAAGCACTGGGGTGCCACCATGAAGACTATACCTCAAGGTCTTTTTGTCATGCTGGTGCAAACTAGCTAAAGCCTTGAGGGGTTTTGGTGAATAAGGGTTTAAAGATCCAATCCTGTGTAGTGGATTTCTTTTTAACTGAAAATGGGAAGAATTGCATGGCGAAGGATGGAGTAAGGGATATATTGCTACAATGCCTCAGGAATGTTCTTGGAGAAGAAAAATCCCTCCTTCTTAGCTTCTGAGTGGAAAAAGGGTGAAGCCGTTTACCTCTTCAGTTGGTTTTACAGCTGGTTTGAAGATTTGCCCTGCATTGCCTTCTGGAAGAGTTTTTCTGCACCCTAATTTTGTTAAAGTTCATTAGTTTGTTTTATGGAAGGAATAAAACCCCAAAACAAATCTCCTTTAACTGAAAAATGGAATTGAAGGGTTAGGTTTTGGAATGCTAGCAACATCTCCCGTGGGAACTGTAATTAGCATACTTTATTTTCACATTTGTCCCTCGGGGCTTGGCTTTATGGCTGACTTCCATCTCTTTTCGACATTTGGTTACCATTGTGGTTATGGGAGATGCAGTCTAGCTGGGAAGCCCAGTCCCTGTTGGAGGTTGAGAACGTGGGTCATGGTGTATGAAAGTACCTCAAGCTGGCATAAGCAGCATTTCACAGTTCTGAAAATGAGTTGTCAAATTTCCAATATTTAGTAGAAAGGCAACACTTCCCTTAGTACAGGTAATATAGCTGTTAATTTCATATAATTCATAAAGTGTTCATTTGAAACCCTAAATTTACTTACTTTTCTCTATTTTAAAATCAGCATCTTGGCTTAATTTGTGAGCACAAAATACCATTTTAGGGGCTTGTCTTGCGGTAATAAAGTGTGATTCTAGGATATTGGTGTTAGTTGTAAGTTCAAAGTATAGCAAATAGGAGATGTGATTTGATTTGCCCGAGGAGACCTCTCATTTGTCATAAATATTTCTGAAGTGTGGAATGTAGATACACTGGAAACAAGAATAAAATACTCTTCAGATTTCAAATTTTACTTTCTGAAGTAGATTCCCTTCTTAAAATAAAAATGAACAGAAATGGTGGAATTCTCTTAATTGATCAGACCGATAACATAGTCAGTCTGTGGAGTAGGAAATGTGTCAGTGTATGAAGTTTAAGGATGCCTAGAAAGACAGAAGTTGGTCAGCAGTAGTAAATTAGTGAGAACTCAGAGAAGTTGTTCTACTTCTAAATTTGCTTTTAATAAACTAAGCTATTTTTACAGGGACTGTTTACAACTGTTACTGTTATGGTTGGCTAATTAGCAACATCCTTTGGAAAAAAAACCCCTGACCCTCCTGAAAGTCTTCAAGCATACAGAAATGGGTTTAATTCTCTCAATTTCACGGTGTCTTCTGTCTTTCATCTTGTGATCTCTTGCAAGCTGCCACTCTCCCTGTTTGTGCAACTCCTACAGAAAACACAAGTAATAGCAGTTGAAGGGGAATTTTAAAATAGATTATGAAATCTAGGACATATCAGGATGTTTTTGAGGTGGTCTTAAAAATCCACTGGTTGTCTTTTTTGAAAGCTTTTGCTGAATATTTGAGATTTAGCCTTCCTCCTCTTTCTATAAAGGCCAGGAAGACTGAGGCTTTCCTCTCAGACAGTGCATGTCACATGCGTTGGGAATTGTCCAGGTCTGCTTGAGGAATGACCTGTTTTCCATTGGAAGGATTCTTGGGCAAGTCTGGCCCAGATCTGCACTTGAGGACGGTTATTGTGAAAGAGTCTTCGTCCAGCTCAGAGGAACTGTGTCATATGGAGGGATAACTGGCAGAAGGAAATGCTGGCAGAACTGGACCTAAGCTGGTTTTCACAGCTGTCCTGATTTACGGTTTGTGTCTCTTGTGATGCAGCCACATCCCGGACACAAGAAGGCGTGAGCTACAGGGCTACTCATGGTCTCACCTTGGTACCGAGGAGTTATTTGAAGAAAGGTTAGAATTGTGTGTCACATTTGCTTTCTTCCCTAATTCCTTCTGACTGGAGTCAGTGTGACCCAAAAATAAGTGGCTGTGTTTGGTGAGGGGCAGTGGAAACATGACCCCACAAGTACAGGAACTTTGTGATTGTAGCTCTTGGAGGAGCTACAGCAAAAAACCCTTCATATTTTGAGGAACCTGACTCATTTTTTCCAATGTTACAGGGTTACATTCCTGTGCTACTCCTTCCTCTGCTGACTGAAACTCCTTTATGTGGTCCATAGAAGAAACTCTCATCTTCTATGTTAATGGGTGGTTATGAAATGAGAACAAAAAAATTAAAGATCATGCACTAGCAATTTAACAAAGTGATAAGAATTTACAACTTTTAATAAGAGTGTAATACTGTTGTTTTTTCAAATGAAGAGGGACACAGAGGTAGTTGTAACCTGTACACATACATTTTTGAATGAGGCTATAATGCTGAGTTGGAATTTTTCAGTTCATTCCTTTACAGGTCTCATTTTCTAGCACTCATGTTCGTTTCTTTTGTGTCATTTTAAACGATATACAGTACCATTTTTCCGTCAGCAAAGGCCTGTGCATTTCAGTGACCTTTACTGCTTTCTTTAGAGGGGTTATGCAATCAACATAAGGGAATGAAAATATTTAGTGTTTTTTTTTCCTTAAAAGAAGTCTGATGCATGTATTCTTATGGTTGTACAACTGACATTTAAGCACCTGTGTTTTGCACCTGCACTCTTTATTTTTGAGGAGCCTGAAAGTCTGCTTGCAAAATCTGAGCTCATTTGTGAGAATCAAGCTAAAAAAAGAATATAGGTAGATAGAACTATCGTCTTTAAAACAAGAAGCTCGTGTTCTAATGTTTCCTCTTTGGTCCTCTACCTTCATTAAATATATGATATTTTCTTTTAAATTTAAATTCAGAACTTACAGAGGGATTGACCCTTTGCATGCCTATTGACTAGTCCGTGCCAGAGAATTTTGTTAGCCTTTCTGAACCTACTTGCAATGCATTTGCCTGCATTTTGCTTCCTGGGAACCATAAAGCTCCCAAGAGTCCACACTAAGTCTGGTCTCCTTTACAGAGAGTGGTTGCTCATTAGAGATGGGAGTTTATTGTACCTAACAGCAAGGAGAGTGCAGAAGCCTCATCACCCCTTAGTTCTGCTTCCTGATCAGGTGGGTGGGATATTGAGGAGAGCATCCATGGATCTGTTCAGGGACATCCATGGAAACAGGAGATCCAAATAAGTTCTTACAGCAACAATTGCATAACTTGCTAACTTGGAAATACTTCTGATGCCTCATGATAATCACCAGACAGTTACATGCTTCATTACTGCTCAGTGTTGAGATTGGTGTGGGTTACAGTTATGCTTCATGAGTTGTTTTTCCACGGGTGGATATTTTATGAACCAAATCCACACTGGGATAGCAGCTAGGAAGGCAGAATAAGCAAGAACAGTTCCCCCATTCTTTCCTTACCATCAGCCCATATTTGTGTATTAAAGATACTTGCTCTGGAGTCACGTTTTGAACAGATTTTTGTGCAGCACATATAGTTCATAAACCTGGAGCTGAATTGTGCCTCTTCCGGTGGGTGTTAGTTTAAGACAAAAGGTGTTTATTCCTTGTGAGGAAATGGGTTTGGAATTCTAGATATAGAGGAACTTCCTAAAACAGCGGATATCGTGGCATGGACTGTGGGCCCTGTTCTGCAAGAAGGGCACGTTACTTTGGTTTTATTTGTTTCTCACATCCACAGATATGTCCTTAAAGTTTTCCAGTTTTGTGTCTATTTATATTTGGGGTCAGTTGTGGGGGAGGGGGACAGGGAAATGCCAGTGATCCACTGACATATACAGGAGAGGAAAGGAAATTACTTTCTGACAGATCTTTTCTGCTATTTCCACATGAGCAGATGGATCCCATGGTACAGGTTTGCCTTTAAGGAGAGTTTAAGCAGTAAATACTTTGCTTTTTTCAAGAGGGCTGGTTACTTTCCATATTTGTATAGCTTTTAGGTAATTCATAAAGACTTCTGATAAAAATGCAGGCTTTTTTTCCACGCAGTTGTATGACCTTCAGTGTCTTTAAACTCTGAATTTTTCAAGGAGAGAACAATGTGGGAGTTGCATCTTTGTCAACTGAACCAATTAATTACCTCTCTAAATGTTGACTGCTATGCTTGGTAGCTAGAGTTGGACAAAAGGACTGACTTCCACAGTTTTTCTTTAAAATTTCATTTTCTAAGAGACTGGCACAATCTTTTCTAGGTTTAAGGATACCTCCTCCTATCTCTCCTCAATTGCACAGTGCATTAATCTGGTTTAGACTGAAGAATTAGGGGGTTTCCAGCAAGAGCAAAACAAGCAACTGCTCTTACATTTGGATGAGAGATGCAAAGACCAGGTGGGCCACAGTTTTGAGATGGATTTATTTCTTCTGGCTGATGAGACTTCTAGACAGAGGCTTTACTGACAGTCAGTGTTTGGAAGAAGTGCCAGTTTGACTGACTTTGATATGGGAGGAGCGTAAGTGTTGGAGCAAGGCAGACGACTCAAAGGAGATTGGGAATCTTCACTGCCTCAAGGAACAATCTGTAGCGACACTTCCTAACCATGCAGGTGAGCACCGTAGCTGTTATGTATGTGTAGGGCATAGCTAGAAATAAACAGAAGGGAAACTGGTTTCCTAATCATTGGGGAGTGGTTTTTGTTGGCTGTGCTGTCTTAAAGCAATAAAAGCCAGCATTATTTCAGCTATATCTCATGTTTGGAGGAGTATAGGGGAGTGATGGGAGGCTAAGTAAGACACTGCCACCTCTCCGTGCACAAGGTGGGAAGGCAACTCTAACTCCTCGTGAGAGCTCTCCCCTCAGTCAGGGAGTGAGTAATGAGCTCAGTGCTTTGGGTGTGCTGGAACCCTTTCTTGAACGGATATTTACCATTACCATTACCAAATGGGAATTACCTGGAAATGACCACACAAGGTGTATCTCAACTTGCTGATACATCCCATCCAGGACCAAGGTAGAAGCTGGGACCGGCAGCGTTTATCCCTGCTGTTTGGGGGAGAGAGGGGTGGAGACAATCATCCTAAACCAAACCAAACCTTCTGGCGGGTGCTAAAGCAGTAGTGGGGCAGCCAAGCAGAACTGGCTTTCTTGCTCTTGAGAGCCCTGGTGCTTAATGGTTTATATTCTGGAGTGCCACCTGCTGGCACTTGCTCTTTTTGCTCTCTTTTTTTCTAGAGGTAGCTGCTCCAGAAGATGAGAGCTCTGAGCAAAGAGTGTGAGTGTTAGTAATAAGAATAAGAGTACTAATTATTTGTATTGATCTTTATTTTTTTTAATTGTCATGGCACTTAAGGATCTTGTTTATTGGCAAAGACCACTCTCTGGCAGGTGTTCTGCAAACTCGGCGTGAAAGAAACTGGCAGAGGCTTCACTGCTTAAAAAATACAGAGCACAGTGTGAAGGAGTGGTTTAAAAAATAGAAAATGATTTTTCCAATCCATGCTGTTATTTGGCAAAATATGAAGCAATTTTTTATTTATGTCCTGCTTTAGTAAAATGTTTTGATCACTTCTGTGGTTGGCAGAAAAACCCCAAAAGCAGCAATCATTACAGTGAAAGACACCTGACAGTGAAGGTACTTAAGCAAAAGTTAGGAAAACACTGACTTAACTCTAAAAAGTAACAATTATGTCAGTAAACTAAATAATTCTGAAAACCTTTTGGCTGTAAAGCAAGAGATGTTGTAATTTGTGGCACAATGTAAATCTGAATCTGGAGCTGAACATTTTTTTTATCCCAGTCAAGAACTTGTTTTGGCAGTAGAAAAGAGGCAATTTTTGCTTCTGTTTTGTAACATTGATTTTCTGTCTGTGTGTTAAATCCCCAGTGGCCGTAAGTCGGTGTGGTTCTTTTGGCATTGGTTTGGTTGTGTGCATTTAAGTTTCCAGTGTTCAGTGTCCCACTGTAAAACTGTACACAGTTTATAATACTATAACAGAAAGAACTCAACTGAGTGGAATCTAGTCCAGTCCTGCATAGATGCATAAAGCTGTGTAGTATGGTCTAGTGGTTAGAATGCGGTGCTTTCACTGCAGAGGCCAAGGGTTCGATTCCCAGCCAGGGACACTCCCCGGGCAGGTGGAGCTCGTTAGCCCTGTAAGGCAATCC
>JAWMRA010000078.1:68815088-68832935 GCA_035584735.1 Pseudotriccus pelzelni
TAGGTGGATTGCCTTACAGGGCTAACGAGCTCCACCTGCCCGGGGAGTATCCCTGGCTGGAATCGAACCCAGGCCTCTGCAGTGAAGGTCCTGCGATCTAACCACTAGGCCACCAGGGGCTCATAGGCAGGTAGATTTTGTCCTAGTTTTACCTAAACCCACTCAATGACCTTAGAGAGCAGTAGCACTCTCTCCTCTAATTATAGATTAGTGTCTTAATAGACTAATTCAAGCTGTTCCCCACTCACTCACCCACTGATCTGTATCAGTAAGAAAAGTCTGCATTTGAGTTTTATTTAAAATTAATTTTTTTTGGATGGTGTATTTTGTAAATCTAATACCAGATCCTCAGGGGAGGGAGGGAAGAATCATTTAATTAAGTTTCTATTTAGGTATCAGGCAAATTCTATCAGAGGCAGATGAAGCATAAAGCTCTAATGGGAGAGCAAAATTTGTAATTTAAGCGATCAGGTGCTTTATACCTCTTTCAGCAGTTTGGGGGCCACAGAATTTTGTCATGTTGCCATAAATGAAAACCCCTTAAGAAGGAAGATGTTATGTTGCATTGAAAAGTTGTTACTGAGCATGAGTTTAGCACCTATAGCTCCTTTGGTAATTGTGGGATTTTGGCTTCAATAACTTAAATCGTGACCTTATTTTAAGTTAGGGAAGCAGCTTCTAAATCTGTCTTTGCCAATTACTTAACCACTTTTCCCTTATGTTCTGGTCATAAATAACTATCGGTTCTTTTATTCAGGGGTGAGAGGTAGAATTCTTTTCACGCCAACCCATTCTACCCCCCATCCATTTGAATCGCAAATGGATCTCTCACTTGGTAGTGGAAAAAGCTGGCTTTTAATTCCTCTCACCATGGGGTTTAGGAATGAGTCAGGCATAATTAAGAGCAGGGAACAAAACTGGAGAAGTGCTAATGGCCCTGCAAGTCTTGTGCTCAGAGTGGGCCACAGCATCATCCCTTAGGATGCTTTGAATGCTGGAGATTTTATTTATTTGCAAATCGTGAGGAACCTTTTTATATCCTGTGCTGGGCAGTTTTCAGATTTGGGATGTCTTAGGACCACAGTAAGGTCTCTCATCCTATCCCATCATATAGGAAGAAAAATGCTAGAACTTAAGAGACAGCAAGGAGTGGTGAGGAGTACCTTCACAATCCTTCTAGCAGGACAGAGCTGCAGCTGGGGGTCCCATCTGCTCTGCTAGGCTGGAGGGAGTCTGGGAGATTTTGGGAACCATATTTCTGGGGCAGCTTGACAAGTGATGTTGTCAAAAATGTGCAAACATGTCAGAGTTGGTCTGGTGAGGAGCAGGTCATGCTCCCAGCTGCTCCAGGATGACCTTCACGGAGGGCTGCTGACGGGCTGGGTGGACTGGACAGCTTTCTGTCTCAGTGTATCTGAAATAGGCATATTTCTGAGGAATATTTTAATTTCAAATAGTGTTTTTCACTGGTAAAGCATCTCATGTGAAACTGTCTGATGAGCATAGCTGGACTGTTTTGCCTCAACATTAAGAAACGTTTGCTGATCTGGCATATTGCAGGTGATTAGTAGTGTTTGCTGTTGGAACAAAGTGCAGCTTATCCTGGTCGTATTTGACCAAAATAAGGTCTTTGTAAGGCAGGGAATGTGGACGTGTCAAAGTTTGCAGATAAAAGGAGAGGGCAGTGCAGCTGGTGATGTGAGATGGAACAAGGAGCAGCATGTGAGTCTCTCTCTGTTATCTCTAAACACCAAAGGTTGGTGTTTTCAGCTGATCTGTTTTTGCTCTAAAACTATAAAGTTCTACATCTGCATTCCTGTAGGCAACCTTTCTGCCTCTGTCTCCACTTGCTGGGGCTGGCTGATGACAATTTCTAAGGTAAATGCTGTGGAATGATAACTCGCAACTAGGCTCCTTTTTCGTGATCCACCACTGATTGCTCAGCTGCCAAAGAGTCAGGACAACTGGTGTCCTGTTTGATGTGTGCCATTGGGATCATCCAGAGCAGATTCTCTCTCCATCAGTTTGGATTCCCTGGTGCTGGTAGGCTCATATATTTTAGTTTCACTCAGCTTTACTTTTCGTGGCTTAATGCACATCTTGGCCTGGGCTGGACTAAAGCTAAAGGAGTAGTGACAGCTTGCACTGGCAAGGGCTTTGGCTAAATTAAACCACTTTTGTTCTGCAATATTTCTCTGCAATTGTGAATAATTAAAAGGAAAACATGGTGGGTGTAGGCTGCCTGGCTTAGAGGAAGATTCCTAGAAAATAGGTAATTCTGGAGAAGAATGGATTTACTTTATTGTCTTATTGTTATTTTTATGTCCTTCAAAATGCATATAGTCTCTCAGTTGTAATCTACGTGGTGGATGATTTGTGCCCATGGACATACTTAGTTTCTGGATCACAGGCTTTCATGTTTTTCATGATCTGTGGAAAAGTTGATATGTTCAATGACAGCCCCCCAAAAATCTCAGGTGTAACATGGGGATGCTGCCAGCTGAAGGAGATGGAGAGAAACGGGTGGGTTTCTGAGCTTTATTGCGGAAAAGAAATCTGTCACCTTTGCCCTGTGGCTCATGAGGTGAAAAGTGGAGCTGTGATGAAGTTGTCCAGGGACTTTGAGGCGATCTGGGTGGTGCTTGCTTGACCTTGGACCAATTGCTTCATCTCTAGCACTTCTTTTCTTAGGTGATGAAAGAATGTAATGATGATAATACTTCTCTCTTAACAAGGGTGTTGTGATGAATAAATTAATTAATCGTCATGCTGTTCTCAGTTACTATGGTAATTAGTGCTACAGAACAGCCTAAAAATAAATAGGATCATTTAGTGAAGGACCTTCAGGGGAAATCAGGTAGTCTGCCCTGGGCATTTGCAGTAGAGTGTTTTGTCCAAACATGAATTTGTGAAAAACATTCATGGATGCTGAATTATTGTAGAAAAAATGCTTCCAAATATTAAATATGTTTCTTCCTTCTCATTTGAAGTGACTCTAGCACACATTTCCTTCCATATCTGTGAGCAGATGATTCTTGCAATTAGTTCCCCTATTGAGAACAGCACTCTCTCCTCACCCCATCTCCTTTACAGCCTAAGGGCGCCTGAAATGAATGAGTGTTTCTTCATCATAAATCATACATACTCAGTAGTACTGTCAAAGAATTCTTAATGTGTTTGGGGAGTTTACGTAATGAACCTTCCTTGAGAAAGGTGAAGTATCGTCAATGCACTGCCTTGCTGGGAAGTCTGTTATAACCTTGGTGTACAGCGAGGAGATCACGCCTAAATCCATGCATAAGTCTGCACAGAGTTTTTGAGGCTTTCTCTCAGTGATCAGTTAACTACATCAGCACTGCCCCGAAGCCAGTCTTTCGGAATATGATACGATGTTTAGTCTTCTGTGAATTGTATTAGATTCCACAGGCATCATTAAAGTATATTTTTGGGGCTTTCAACTTAATATAATTTTGAGCCTTAGTAAGTTAGAAAGTATGTGTGAAGATAGTTCTGAGTCCTTCAGTGAAGGCAGCACCCCTTCAAGGCTATGGTTTCCATTGCTTAATATCACTGGAGCTGTCCTTACATAGGAAAAGTATCATGCCTCTAGGCAAAGATTTGCCATTAATGACTCTCTTCTCTGACTTTTTGTACAGCTTCTGTCATGGATGTCCAATGTCTTTCTTTGCTCTGGGTTCCAAAAATAGTGGTCTTTTCTGACCTGGCCAGTTGGGGACCAGTTTAAAGTTAGGGTTTGTGCAGAGCAAACCTGTGCTTTCTTCCTCTCACTGTCGCAGCTACAGCAACCTTCATCTGTTCACCTCCCGCACCACTTCCTTACATTGTGCTGGGAAGCTATGAGCAGAAAGAACAACAAATGCGCGTTCTGCTTCTTGAGGATTAAGGAGCAGAATGCCTTGGCATTCTTGGTCTCCTCCTCATCCCAGCAAAGAGAACTTGGGGCTCATCCATGGCCTCCAGCAAGGTACTGACAGAACAGATATGACTGACAAACAGCTGAAATACCTATTTTATTCTCCAGAGCTTTATTGCTCTTGAGTCATACCATCAGTAAAATCTCTTAGGGGACAGCCTGAATCTGCAGGGAGGACCTTTGTGCCATGCTCTCGAGCACCTGGCTTTACTTTGACCTTCTGCTTCAGGTGTCATCAGCTTTGCAGATTCCTCCCCATGTCTCTGTAACTGCTTGTGAATCTCTCGCCTTGCATGCCAGTAGCAACCCTATGGATATTGGGCAGATGCACAGCAAGGGAAAGAGTGTGTGTGGGAAGCAGAGAGGCCTCCTGATGCTTCTTTTCATGGCTTGTCTCTTCTTGCTTCCTTTGCTTCAGCTGCACGTTTCTGAGACATGAGTTTTGGAGCCTGTGGATTTTCATATTCAGTTAGTTTTTATTTGTGTTACTAGGTAAATCTCAGCCCTGAAGAGCTTCCAGTTGCTGTCAGGTTTGTGCCAGGCAGGGTCACTACTTGCAGCTGCAGTTGCTTGTGTCTGTGTGTGTTGTTTCACTGTCGTAGTACCCAGCCCCCACTTCCGTGTGTATATCCACACATACATACATCCTGTCTCTTTTGCAGAGACCTACAGGTATCCCTGATGGTATTTTCTGCTTCCCCCCACCTCTGTTTTCCTGTCAGTAGTCCCCTTGCCCACCTTGGGTGTCACTGTGTGAAGACAGCAAATAATGACGCAACAGTGGTTTTAGCTAATGGTTGACGTCAGCGGTGCCCTCGTGCAACTTGGCTGCCTCTTGGTCTTCATGCTTGAAGCACAGAGCACAGCCCAGTCTGAGTAAGCTGTGAGCGAGGTGTTCACTAGTGACAGCTCAGTACCTTCAGCTGGTGTGAGGGTGCATTGAACAAAAACCAGAGAGTTCAGTCCCTTGTCCAAGAGGAGATCTGGTCCCCTTGGCATAGTTATTAAAGTGAAGTGGTAGAGGAATACTGAGAGAGCTTCCATGGCTTTTTCCTTCCTAACTACTTATGGCAAAATTTATCAAATAGATATTAATGCTGTTTGATTCTGACTGTAGATGATGGTTTGACTTTCTTCTGTCCTCAAACTGAGCTGAAGCAGAATGCAAGAGGATTGTGGAACTTTCAGTATGGTTGGAAATAAAGTTATATTGCACCCATGAAGCTACATGTCCAACCTTTGAACAAAGCAGTGTCAGCAAAGGCCAAGGGGTTAGATGGCTGTGGCTACTTTTTAACTTGTCTTTAGTCATGTTCTGAAGGATTCATCCTAATCTCCCTGCTTACTGGTTGTTACTATTGACCTGGCACAGTACATTTCTGATTATTATTTGAGACATTTTGGAAAAGTATGAACAATTTATGTCATGTAGGTGGTGAGCTCTATTTTAACCTTTTGTCTCCATTCTATTCCTTTTTCTTCCTGTTTGTTGCACTAATGCTTTAAAAGGTTGACCTTCTGGAGAAATGCTTCATAGCTTTGCTCAGCATTCAAACCAGCTTAGATCTTGTTAAGATGGGTTTTCTTCTTTTTCCTTAGGGCATTGTTTTCCTGGAAGTGACTTGTGTTTTATTCTTCGGTTCCAAATACTTCATCTCGTTCTCTCCTAGCACTAATCTTCTACTGTAAGGATGTCACTGGGACATGGGCGAGGGATGTGGTCAGAAAAATTACCTCAATCCCTATCACATTCACGTCATGCAGAAACTGTTTTACCATTGTTAGTGGAGTGGGATGGTTGTAGGTGAAGGCTGAATGAGGTCAGAGAACTTCCCTAGTCTGTTCAACTGACATCCAGAATGTGGAGGGCAGAATTTCTGTGCAGAGATACTGATTTACATCTGCAGAAGGAGTACCTCCCCTCTTTCTTTGGGCACAGTAGTCACAGGACAAGGGGGGAAAGGTTTTAAACTGAAAGAGAGTAGGTTTAGATTAGAATTAGGAAAAAATTTTTAATGTGGCGTTGGTGAGGCACTGGAACAGGTTGCCCAGAGATGATGTGGATGCCCCATCCCTGGACTAGGGATTTATTATTCAAGGCCAGGCTAGATGGAGCTCTGACAGCCTGGTCTAGTGGAAGGTGTTCCTGCCCACAGCAGGGGGTTTGGAACTAGATGATCTTTTAGATCCTTTCTAACCCAGGCCATTTTATGATAAGCCTTAATTTCTGAATTTCTAGGCATTGGGGCTTTTTCTCATGATAATACTGCAGTACCTAGATTTTTTTAAAATAGATTTTCACAGACAGCAGTAAGAGTTGTCTTGTAATGTCTGAGCTCAACTTTGACTTGGACAGTGCATAACTCTGAAGGTTTTGTATGGATACTTCTGTTCAAAATATAAACCTCCTGGGTTGCTTGTGACTGCAAACTAGATCTGATGGTTTCTGTGGTTCCTTCTTGAGTTCCTGTAACTAATTTCTAATCTGGCCTATGTCTCTTAATGTTTGTTTCTTGTTTGGGTTTTTTTTTTTTCTTTTCCAGCTGAGAATTGCCCAGCATCATGATAGCTCTCTTCTATTTTTCTTTCTCAGTTGCATGCTAGTCTGTTAGTGTGTCTGTCCCTTTCTGACAGTCTTCCTTTGTGTGTGCTTGTACCATAGGGCTGCGGAGATAGTAACGGGGAATAGAATAAAGAAGATAAAACCTCTCCTTATTTTCTTCCACTTTCCCTTGGTGTTGCCTGCATACAGACAACAGATGTGTACCCCGTTCTGCAATAGTGGTCAGCACCCGCTACATGTGGTGTATCTGTTAAATGCCTTGTGTGGTACCGTGCTGGTGCAGACCAGGTGCTGCTGGAGGGGTCTCTCCTAATGGTGACCTCTGAGCCACGTTGAGGCAAAGCATCCTAGAAGTGCTTGTTTGGGTGTTTGGCTTGTGCTGTTTCTACCTTCAGCTCTTATGAGTTTCAGAAGCTCCTGCCTTCGGAACTGCAATGCCTGCTCCCTCTTAAGTCAGGATTGTCACTGTTTGTTGAAGCATCTTGTGAGTCAAAAATCCACTGCTGTTACGAAATCAGCAGTGCTAGTCCTGCCAGCGTTAGTGATATCAGTCGTGTATTCTGCTTTCCCTATTCAAATACTGGTAACTGCCAGAAGCAGGATATGGGACAGTGTGGTCCAGAGTGCTGTCCTGCGTGGCAAACCCCACGTCTGTGCCTGCCTTCTCTTTTTGAACAATGTTATTTGTTTTACTGCCATAACCCATCGATTGGTATGTTGCAACCTAGTTGCTGTGATCTGGGGAGAAGAGCAAGACATTACTGTATGGAAAGTAAGCAGTCCTCTGACAGCTGTATTCCTCAGGTTTTAACTCTAGTTTGGCAATAACGTTGCAACAAGGGAAGGCCAAAGGTCACCATGCAAATATTTTGGGTTTTCTTTATCATATTCTCTGGATGCAATTTCGGGCTCATACTTCTTCAAATTCAGCAAGGAAGGCAATGTAAAATGTTGTAAAAATGTCACCTCTTCATATTAATCATGTGTTGGAGTGACCTAAATCAAACAAAACTAAACAACACACTGTGAAAGTAAACATGTATGCATTTTTTTTGCAAAGCTGTTAAGTGATAAGCGGGGAAATGGGAATTATAAAAGGAATCCCTTTTATAAGGAATAGTTTAGAACAAGTAAGTAACAATTTGCTTTTAATTCAGTGTATTATCAGATTGTTCTTCGTGGCATTCAGCGGTCCTGGGTCTAAACAGAGCATTTTGACTCAGGTGAGGTAAAGGTTTATGTTTCAGAGGGCAGTGTTCAACAAGCTGCTTGTGTAACTAGGCAAACAGTTAATTTGACTGAAAATAATACAATTCCTTTTCATTATGCGCAAATGTAGGTGTTTCAGTATAGTTACTTTGTTGGTCATTCATGCATAGGCACCAGTTCAGAAGCCTATGGAAATGCTTCCATTTAAACGTACTTTTTCTTTCCCCCACCTTTCATGCAGACTTAGCATTTGAGCCAAATAGTTAAGAATCCTCAGGGGTTTAAAGGATTAAATGAGAACAATTGTTATGGTGCAGGAAGGGCTGAAAAGTCCTGGAAATATGACAGGAGGGAGTTGCTGAAGGACCTGGCTAGTGAACTACAGCCACGTGTGTTATGGACATAAATATAAATGGAGAGGCATACTGGTGAGCTGATGGCAATTTGTTTGCAGGGAAAATTGGAGGAAAAAAAAAGAGACCTAGTGATGACTGACCTGAAGGTTTTCCGCTGGGTTGTTTGGTGAAGCCAGTGGGAAGAGATGCTTTCTAGCTGATGGTTGCAAATTTGTTTCTCCCACCAGATAACAAGGTCAGCGCTGATTTTCACTGCACCTTAGCTGGACTCTTGTTCTGACTGGTTCCTGTGAGTAATCTTTTCCTTCAACATTTTTCTGTTTGTCTCAGGTACTGAAAGGTTCAGGCCAGAGGTTTTCCTGTGCTTTCCGTAGCCACTGCCCAGTGCTGTCCTGAGGAGCAGCAGTGACAGGAAGGCGAGTGCTGCCCTGAAGAGAAGTGGTGGGAAGGCTGCTACCCCTTGCCTGTGGGGTGTCAGGGTGAGGCTCATCGCAAGGCTTCCCTGTGCTGGCTGCCATGGAGACCCTGTCCCAGGACTCTCTGCTGGAGTGCCAGATTTGCTTCAACTACTACAGCCCCCGCCGGCGGCCCAAGCTGCTGGACTGCAAGCACACCTGCTGCTCAGTGTGCCTGCAGCAAATGAGGACCAGCCAGAAGGACCTGCGCTGCCCCTGGTGCCGCGGGATCACCAAGCTGCCTCCGGGCTACTCTGTGTCACAGCTGCCCGATGACCCCGAGGTGATCGCCGTCATCGCGATCCCCCACACCTCGGAGCACACCCCTGTCTTCATCAAACTCCCCAGCAATGGGTGCTACATGCTGCCCTTGCCCCTCTCCAAGGAGAGGGCGCTCCTGCCAGGAGACATTGGCTGCCGCCTCCTGCCTGGCAGCCAGCAGAAGTCCCTGACGGTGGTGACGATCCCCACAGAGCAGCAGCCGCTGCAGGGCGGCCTCTCCGCCGAGGTGGGAGCGGAGGAGCCGGACCGGAGAGGCGCTGTGAAAAGCTCCACCTGGTCTGGGGTGTGCACTGTGATCCTGGTGGCCTGCGTCCTGGTCTTCCTCCTGGGCATCGTCCTCCACAACATGTCATGCATTTCCAAGCGCTTCACGGTGATCTCCTGCGGCTGAGGCGGGGAGGGGGCTGCGTTCCCCCGCGGGTTGGGTCGGGTTGGGTCAGTGGCGATGCCGGTGGTGTGGAGCGAGACAATTCACTGCAGCTTTCTCCAGTGACTGCAGGACGCTGTGCACCGGGGCAGCGGTGTGCCGGCCCAGCTGCGGCTCCTGGCGCTGTGGCGTCAGGCCTCTCTGCAGCCCGTGGAGAAAATCACGTCCCGTGTCTGGCGGCAGTGGCACTGAGGGAGGACTGCATGTGTCACCATAATCATTTGTCAAAGGGACTGCAACTTTACAGTGATCTTTTTTATTGTGTTGCGAGATTAAAGACCTCTGTGTAGCTGGTTATACTGTGAAGTATACAGTATGGGCTCTTCTTTAAACACAGTAGATTAAAATCAAAACTGCTCCATGTAGAATTAAATGAGAAACTGGCGCGCAACTGTATGAGAGGTGTTCGATACCAGTCCACACGTGCATAATTTTTTAATGGGGGGGAGGGAGGGAGACTTGAAAAACCAAGAAATCGTTTAGCTGGTAAGGCATTTTATATGTTTTAAACTGCACATTAATTAAACCAAGTTAGGGAGTTGTAAAATAGTTTTTAAAAGGAAGCATTTTACAAGCAATTCTTTCCTTCCTTCGTGTCTGTTTTTTTGCCTCTCTGTTTTTTGCTACTGTTTTTCAACTACAGGGAAGTGGCACTTCCAGCGTCTTTTATTTGAAGAAGCTTCCAAGTGGGAAGAAGCAACGTGGCTAGGAGGAATACCTAAAAATGCAGCCAAAACAGTTCTGCCTACCTGGCTTCTTGCAAAGGATGGCTTTGCATTGTAAACATTGGACATGCTGGCAGACTTCCCGATGACCTGGCCAGCCTCCATAGCCATTAGTGAAGAAATGGATCATGAGAAGTCCTAGGACTCCTGAAATGATGTGATAGCATATTGTTCTTAATTTGCTTTTTCTAGAGGTTGGGTTTAATTAAATATTTTTAGAGAATTTAGGCCTATTTTGCCTCCCTCTTTCCCAGGAGATGCAACTGTTCACTTGTGAATGGTGTGACAGACAAGTTGCTCTAAGGAAGCTTCACCATCCCAACTGATGCAATCAGCTAGTAAGAGACAGTGATGAAGAGGTATCTGGGAAGAGAACCCAGACCAACCTAACTTTGTATGGGTGGGCTACCCCTCCTAAACTACTGTGGCTGTCCTGGTATCAGAATGTCTGTGTGAGCATAATGGAGCCTATTCCCGTATTTCATCTCATAAATGTTGATGTTCATAAGGACAGATTTGAAAAAAAAAAAAAAGGAACGACTGGAAGTGTCTCCCTCCACCTGTGAGTGTCATGACACCCCAGTCATTTGCAGTTCACTTCTTGGGAAAAGGCAGATTCCTGAACGTTCACTGCAGTAGCGCCTTGCTTTAAGCAGTCTCACTAGCTTTAGTAGTATTGCTAATAAGTAAAATAGAGCTCAGCGTGAATTTGGGTATTGGCAAGTCTGCAAGCTTAAGTCTGTGTGAGATTTAGGGATTGGATCAAGGGGCACTCGACAGAAGACAGAAAAATCTGTTGATTTGCACTGTGGCTTTTTGCAAGTACAAAGTATCAGCTTTGAAGTGTGTCCTCTTGTCATCTACCTACTGCTGTTTCTAATATTTAGAGATTGCTCAAGGCCATATTATAACACAGTTTTGTCTATGCAGTGCCCAAGTTTGCCCCATAGACGTCCTTGGTTTTCTGGTTATGTCACAAAATCCAGTTGCTGGTTCACAATAAACATTCTCAGCTAGGACTTGTGTCAGGAGCATGCCTCTAACTTCATGCTGGATTTCTTGCCTTCCCTGTTCCTAAGCCACCGTTTTCTTCCTTGATTCCTGTTAGCTGATGAATAGAATATATGGTGCTTAGTTGTTATGGTGTGTGTTCGGTCATGTATGGAGAGGAACCATTGTGCTGATTTTTGTCTACTGTCATATGTATGCATAGCACAACAACGAAAAAAAAATAATTCTTCAGATAACACATTCAATGCCTTTTTTGTGCAAGGCCCAGTTGCAGTATGCCTTGAACCTGGCTTGTGAGCATTGTAATTACATGGACACCTCTCTGCAGCATGTTTCATTTGGTTGCAGTAGGGAACAGCAGGTATTCCCAAATGTGTCTTGTGAACATGCAAGTCTCTTGTTGCCAGTAGGTAGCCAGATTTCTACTGACATCCATGCTACACTGCTTATTGTGTAAAGGAAAGCCAGTTCACAAAAAAATCCTGCCTTTTATAAGACTCTGGAGGAAGTGAGCAGATATGGGACTCAACCCTCTACTGCCTTACTCTGTCGCAATTGCTGGGGGTACCAGGAGCATGTGGCATAGGTGAAAGGTGCTCCCAGAACAGCGCTGGTGCATTTTGCACCAGCTTCTGTATTTGGTTACGTGAGTTGTCAGTGAATGCACAAAAATGCAAGGCAGTCAAAGAGCAGGTCCTGGCGATGCAGTGGTGGTAGCGTTGCCTCCTTTCAGCCATACCTGCCTGACTGAAGCTCTTGAGGCCAAGGTTTGCAAAGAATGGCTGTCTTGAAAACTGCCCTCTTCATCCCCATATGGAAGGTGTAGAATGAAAGAGAAATCAGAAATTAGGTTAAAATACCACACTGCATAACACATTATACAACAGGCAGACCTGGAGTTTATCTGGTATTAATGACGTAAGTATTATATTAGCAGAATACCATCCTGTACTACGTAACACAGCGCATTGTTTCGTTAATACGAACTTCCTGTACTTCTTGTGCCTGCTGAAATGCATGTTTGACCTAATTTCTGATCCAGACATTTGCCTGCTTGCAGCCTTGTGTAAGAGCAATAAGTAAAACCTCAAGATTTTTGCCTGCGTGTATGCGCATGGTGTGTATGTTCGTTCCTTTTTATAAGTAGGAGTTCTGGAAAAGTTTTTGTTCTGGCTTTAGACTGTGACTGTCATTTTAAATTTTCAGCTGCCATACATGTTAGATCACCTAGCTTTTTTGCTGACTTGTGTAGAAGTGAACTAAATAGTTTGTTGTAATGTACAGTATTAAAATGTTTCTCAAGTATGTCAATAGTCATACCACTTTAAAAATGCAGTGCAGTGGGTCCCATTCCTTGGTCCAATACCTGGCATTAAAAAGTGATACTGCTATTTTTAAAAAAAAAATTATTATCTTTAAAAGGCAACCTTGTCTTTGTAATTTTTCCTCTGTGGAGATACGTATTTGGACTTGTGTCAAAATCATGAGGTTTCAGGTTAATTATTGTTCTCTGGTGTCCAGTAAGAAATCACTGCCCAGTTCCACCAAAAAGATGGATGGAAAATTACTGTGACACAGTACTGTTTGAGAAACCAAAACTTATTCTAAAATGTGCACCTGCATTTTTAGAGCACATTACTCTGTATGAATGTGTATTTATTTGCTTGTTTAATGGGAAGGATGTGTGTGTTGGGGTCCAGTTAAGTTTTTCTCCTGAATGGTCCCAACATCCATTGTTGACTTGTGCTTTGCTGGCAAACAGATTTTAGGGTTCACTCAGTGAAATTTTGTTTAGTGAATTTTAAAAATTCAAAATATGCAATTTTGGTATGCAGGATTTTTTTAGAAAATTGTGTGTTTAATGATTGTTCATGCTTAACCAAGATGTAAAGGAGCCTGTATGTTTTGTAAACATGGAGCAGTCATGAGTCCAAAGTTTCATCTTTATTAATGAAGCTCAGTCTGAATAAAACATTAGCCAGAAAAGAATGATAGCAAGTGAATTATGGTACCTCTGTTATTTTGTCATCAAATGAAGACCATGGAAGGGAATTTGGCAGAATTGCTCCTCATTTTACAAGGGGGTGGCTGAAATTCAACAGTCAGCGTTTTAAGGCAAAGAATGAAGTATGGGTTGTGGTAAATGGTAAAAGGCCATTCATGTTTTAATTATGGTGGAATACAGAATTATAGCTGATGACTGTGTGAACCACACAACTTTTCTTTTTGTTTTAATCAAATTCCTTAAAAATTTTAAGTGAACATTTTGCTTATGGAAGTGAGGGATTGCTGGCCTTGACTTAAGCACGTATTGCATAGACTAGTATACTGGTTCCCCCTTCCCCTTGAGCCCCCCCCCTTCCCAGTCACATTGTTGCTGGAGCCCTGTGCAGCCAAATTTTTTTAATAGTGCAAATGCTTTTCTGGAGTAGAGAAGGCTGATGTTGCACTGGTTTTGTTACATTCACAACAGGGCTAAACCATAACCAAACAATTCATGCATGGTTTGAGCTCCTCTGTAGGTGTCCAAGTATCAAAAGCTCCAGGCAACAGTCTATTGCATGAATTGAGCCAATCCTCTGTTCCCTTGACCTTTTCACAACAACGCCAGGTAGCAGACGATGTTGCTTTCTTGCACTCAGGGTGAGGCTGTACCCACTATCTACAGCTAAATGTGGAACTTGGCCTGCTGTCATGAGACACTTGCGTGAGTACTGGAGGAGACATCACATGTCAGGTGAACACCTCTCTAGTAAATGTTGGGGTTGAAATGCCTTATTATCCCAATTGCATGGAAAGCATGGCTTGATGTTTGTTTTTTCCAGACTTTTTCTATGGGTGGATGGAGGGGGGAGGAAGGGAGGGAAGAAGGTACATGACAGCAAATGAATCCTAGCAGCATCTGGGACGCAGTTGAAGGATCTGCTGGCCCTGAAGGCAAAGGTTTTTGTGCAAGAGCTTCGTATGACAAGATTACGAGGAAATGCCGCAATGGGTTTAGAGTATGTTAGTGACCTTTTGGGTGCTGTACACTGTTCGTAGGCCTGACAGCTGGGCTTGTTGTGTTCCTTCTCTTTGTCACTTTACCTCTTGCGTGCTCGTGTCAACAAGCAAAACTGCTTGCTTCAGCCTCAAGTTGAACAATTTTCAAGACATTTCTTAAGTTGCCCTGAGCATCTCTAATGAAAAAAAACCACAACAAACCTTCCAAGTTCACTGAAATTTAATGCTTAATAAATGTTCAGAAAATGCATTTCCTTATGCTTAAATACATTTTTTATTGTAGTTCTAAATAATTGCTGTAATTTTTTGTGCTAGTCATGTTCCTGAATATCAGGGCCAATTCAAGGGAAGAAAACAGCCAGAAGAAAACATTTCCTTTCCATCCCACAGTCTCCCTTCCGATCTACAGAAGTCTGTTTTCATGCTCATCCGTATTACACTGAAGCACCTAAGCACAGGGATGAAATGGGGACTCAGGAGGCATGGACCACCTATACATATGAGCACAGGGATGTGTTCCTGTGTTTGGGAAGGGCATGCACACAGCACATGCTCACATGTAGTCAGGAGAGATCAATAGGATTGGTAAAGGAGCCTCAAGCTCTACTATCTCAGGAAAGCCATGTCCTTTATGGTGCTGGGATGATGAGGTGCTGAGATAGCGTGGTAACATGAAGCCTCAGCACAGCTGTCTGGATTTCATGTGGGATGAGTTGCCATCCCCTCTGATTTGTCTCCTGCAAACTTATTCCTACTGCTGTTGGATAGAATTTGCTGCTCCACAGTTGACATCTCTTCTGGATTTCAGGTGAGGAGCCACACATTCCTTTCTGCTTCCAGGCTGGGATATCCACCCAAAAGGGAAAAGCCAGATACCTAGGCTTTTAATTTATCAGGAGTTTGTAAGTCCAAATGGAGATCTTTCACAGAATCAGCTGGGTTGGAAAGAACTGAGATCATCAGGTCTAACCCTTGATCCAACACTGCTGTGGTTACTAGACCATGGCACTCAGTGCCACATCCAGTCTCATGTTAAAAACCTTCAGAGACTGAGAATCCACAGCTCCCCTGGGAAGCCCATTCCAATGCCTGATTACCCTCTCTGTAAAGAACGTCTTCCTAGTATCTAACCTAAACCTCCTCTGGCAGAGCTTGAGACCATGCTCTCTTGTCTTACTGGTAGCTGCCTGGGAGAAGAGACCAATCCCTACCTGGCTACAACCTCCTCTCAGGTAGTTGTAGAGAGTGGTGAGGTCTCCCTGAGCCTCCTCTTCTATCGAAGTGTAACTACATAGAGTACTCATGACAGCTTGAAGGCAACGTACAAACTTGGCCTAACTGGTCTGAAAAAGTTTCGAAGGGGTGGAGAAGGAAAGGACACCTGAAAATGAGCAAATGATTAGACAGTAGCCTGGAAATTCATATCTGTATGTGCAAAAACATCTACTGGGCATGTTTTTTCAGTGGCCTGCATATGTCATGTCTGTCAAATTGTATCTCAGGAATGGTACTGAAACTCCAGATCTGCTTTTCCTTCAACGCCTTTGAGCTGGGAAGCAGCCTATTTCAAAAGTGCCGTTTTCTACCTCTCTGAAACACTTGATGGACGTGCAGAAATTTTTTAGGGTGCTTAATCATCACTGAAGCTCAAGACTTGGACAAAAGCTAATCTGGAATTCAGCGGGAAGAAATGGGTAAAAGAGCAAAGTCTTGAATTCTTAGTATATGCAGGTGTGTCACATTGTTTAAAATAAAAACTTGTTTTGTTTGCATATTTGTTGATGGAACGTACAAAAGCAGGTCGCTGTCTCCCAGGACAAATAATGAATTTGACAATGCTGGTAATGCCAAACAGGTAAAGACAGGACTTAGTGAACCCATTAGATCTGAAGAAGCTGAAAATAAAAGAAGTGGCTATTTGGTACAGTTACTACACTCAAAAAAAGTAGAATTAGGTTAGGGGTGGTTAGGGGGCTGTAGCTTTCTGGCTTGGTTTTCAAGATTAAGTGAAAAAAAAACCCAACAGCTGAGAAACCTGACTGGTTTCAACCTGGAGGTTATTTACGTTTCTATCTTGAGAATTCTGAAAAGATGAGTATGTTTTCTCTGCACTCACTGCTCAGTTTGGGAAGCATTGGCCTAGAGTACCTGCATGCCCTGACTAGATCTGAGTCTCTGGGGTTACTATCTGCTTGACAAAAATCTAAATCTGCCTCAGGACGTGAAAAAAAAGTTATTTTCTGCAAGATAGTTTGAATTCAGGTTGTCATTGTAAAGTGTGTGATCTCACTTTGAAGAATTTAAGAACGGTGGTGAATCTTACAAGACTTTCAAAGCAGTTTGTCATGTGAAGACATGGGACTGTCTAGGAGCATAAAAGGGGGCTCAGTTCCCAAGTATGGCCAATGTGCTGATTGAATTGCAAATTAGTAACTTATTACCTAATTTTTTTTGAATAATCGTTTCAGATGTTTCTGGAAGATTTGCTTAAGGAATGTATTCAAATACTTGGGACATGATTCAGAAAAATATGCTAACTGAGAAAGCACTAAAGCAGTAAATCTAAGAAAGCCAAAGGACTTCAGTCACAGATGATTAAATACTTTTTTTAACAGAGGTGGACTTTACATATAGATGTTTGTTGATACTTGGCTAGTCTGCACAATTCTTACAGAATATTCAAAATACAAAGCTTTGCTTTGGGGAAGGTTTTGTGTTGAAATTTGCAGGTAAATTGACTAGAAGAGGCCCTGTAAATGCACTAAGGCAGCTGTTTTCAAGCATTTGAGTCTAGAAACTTGTAACTCCTGTTACAAGGAGTTACTTTCTATAACTCCTGTTTTTAATTCCTTATTGCAACATAACTGAGGATTCTTAATTTACAGTGGAAAAAAAAAAACACACTTGCCATTTAAACCCACACTAAAACCCACCCTAGGAATCTAAAGCCATGACGATTTAAAAAACTTAGGAGAAATAAATTGAATTCTAATCACTTCTGCTGTGCTAAAATGCTGAGGGATTTGCTAAACCTACAGTTTGATAAAACTGAATCCCTTCTTAATGGTTGTATTTGCTAAACCAGCTCATTGCAGTGGATACATTGAGTATTTTTTTCTTTCTGACCTCCCCTGGTTTAGAGAAGACAGGATTTGGACAGTTGTAGCTGGATTGAACAGCATGATAAGAGTTGTAAAATGTTACCAGCAAGGAGTGTGGTTTTGTGATAAACAAAGAATTGCAACACTGAATGTCTTTCAGCAGCCATCCAGGCAGAACAAGCGTGGAGCAACTCCCGCAAACCTCTGGGATCGAGAGGAATGTCAGGAGCAGTGCATAAATGAGGATATTTTTTAATACCCTAGATACCCTAGATACTGCCTGTGTTTGTTATTGCAGATGCTTGACATCCTTGGGTTGGGTTTCTTTCTTTTGTCTGTTACAACAACAAGCCTAAAAAGCACTTTGTTCTGTTTCCTTAGGAGTGTGCCGTCTCCTGTTTCATCTTCAGCCCTTTGTTTGGCCATCCTGTTTCCCTGCAGATTTGCAAGGAGAAACTTACCTTTGTATGTACGAGTGACGGCAAAGTTCTACTGCATTTTCAGTGATGAAAATGGTAACAGTGTCTCCACAGAAATGGCAATATTTCCAGGGCTCCAGAGTCTTATTTGCAATACCCCTTTATCTGCTGTTATTATCATAGGTCCTCTCTAAATCAGTATTTTGTTTATTTTTTTCTTTACTATAGCACAAATAGTTTTGAAAAAAGCAGCAGCAAAACAAGAGAAAACAACTCAGAGACTAGAAATCTAATTCTTGTGATAGGATCATTCATTAACAGCTTTTTCTTTTTTTTTTTTTTTTTTGTTTTTTTTTTTTATA
>JAWMRA010000078.1:68833035-68955533 GCA_035584735.1 Pseudotriccus pelzelni
TACCTGGCCAATCTTAGGTCCAGGTGTCCCCCTATCCCAGACTTCCCCTCTCCTGCCCTTATAAACCCACCATGTTGCCAGTAAAGCCAGATTAGTTTTGACCTTCACCCTGCATGTTGTGTCTGTGTCCTGTTTCTCTGGGATCTTACACGTGGAGCTACAACTCAGGAAAAGGACCCTCCGCTGGTCTGGGACTTCTACCCCTCTCCCATAACTGGGTCAGCTAACCAAGCTAATTCAGGGTGTTCCAGGAAGGTAAATATTCTCAGCAAGGGGTTAGTATGCTGGGACCTGGTGACAAGAGAATTGCAAGCGATCATGTTGCATGTGCTAGTGTGGAAATACAAGTATAACAGACCACTGAGAGACAGCATAGGGGAAGCAGAAAAATATATTTTTCCTTTTCCTGCTGGGAAATGCAAAAAAACTATGACCAACTTCACTCCCACCATGGTCTCTTTCCTTGTGCTTTACATGGGATGTGTTGCAGAAAAAAAAGGCTAAACAATTCAACATTGTTTTATTCTATATTTCAGTATTTTATGAGGTGTTGTATACACTATATATAGCAGTAAATAGTTGTTGAATATGATTATAGGTATTGTGGCATGGCAGATATGAGAAACATCATGCCATGTAAACACTGATAGACAGTGATGTAAAATGGGAGAATTTATTGTAGCAAAGTTAGGTATTGGTCCCCAGGAAGGAATGAAAGCACAATCACTAACTGCTGTTCCTCCCATAAAAATTGATTTTTCCGTCTTTCTGTTTTGGATGTTCTTATGTAGTATTATAGATTTTAAAATATCACCCAGGAGTAAAAGAAGAATTGGGATGTGAGCATTTCATTTTTAATCCAAAATTCTTGATATAGAGGCAATGTCTCACTTTTGATTTTCTGAGATTTGTGTTTCTTTGGACTGCCATATTTTTCTTGCCATGTCAGTACCTCAAAAACATGTATTAGAAGTGTCTTTTGTTGAGATAAGGATGGAATAGTGACAGTAGCATAAAGACTAATGACAAACTGAATTACTGAAAAACTTGCTGATGCTAAAAAATGCTAGGTGAAAGACAGGATGGGAAACAATAGATGGACCTATTGTATATTATATTTAGTAAATATTTTTTCCTATCATTATTTTTGCATTTAATCCCTGGATACTGTGGATCAGAATTTATACTGGCTTTGTACTGGTATGAGAAGACTAGTAACAGCTTTCTGGCTTTCGTGCTTTTTAGGGAGGAAGCTGGCTCAACTTTAGAGAAACCAGTGGAGAGTCACTGGCCCAAATTAACTTTGTATATTTAGCTACCTGTTCCTGGGCTCTCAAAGCTAATTTGCCATGTCCCATCAAGGAAAGGAGTGGGTACATCCAGACCTATGCTATTTCTCTGTAAGAACAAGGCAACTGAATTGTACTATTGCAGAACTAATGAGCACAGCACAGCCACCCCAGGAATATAAAGCCGCTTTGAAGCACATGATAATTTTTTAAACTTTCTTGGCTTCCAACAGACTTCTAACTACTGCTAAACTTGTTCAATATTTTGAGTGTTCAGTCCACTCACTGTTTCATCTCAAAGAGTCCTGCCTGTGGCTTCCTTGCAGAAGGAAAAGGAAAATAAAACAATTGAGTTGTTTCATTGTTACCTATTTTTATTTAGCCAGTACTGTATATTTTGCATTGAGGTCACTGGAGACTCATTTTCAGTAAGCACAAGAACATCTCTGGAAAAAAATCATCCATAATCTCTGAGTAATGTGAGGGTAGCCAAGTGGCATGAAATGATTAAAAAAAGATAGTATTAAAGATGTAAAGCCAAGTACCCAGAAACTAAGAAATGTTGGAATTCATGTTCATCTGGAGCTTTAATTTGATTTCTATCAATGTAATATGCCTTCTGTTTACCATTTGGCCATGGTTTTACCACAGGCCTCCTGTCTCATCCAGCACACAGGACACTTCGTGCTCATTCAGCAGGTGTCTTTCAAAGCATTTTTTCCACTCCTCTGTATTCTCTCCCATAAACATGGATGACTTCATTTCACCGTGGGCTTTTCTAGGGTGCTTGTGCTGAAATAACCTTTTAGCTTTTAAATACTAAGGATTTCAAAACACCTTTCCAGGAAGGGGATTTTATCATCTACTTTTTACAGATTGCAGTCTGAGACCTGATGATTAAAGCCAGGAGCATCAAAAGGAAATCCAGCAGCAGAGATAGAGATTAGATACTATTCTTGAAGTAGACTTTCAGTTTCTTTAGACGTGAAATCTTTCTGCTTCTTCTCCAGTTTCCTGCCTACTTACTCCTTAGTCTTCCTATGTCAATAATAGATGACCTTAGGTCTTACAGATAAACTCTTTCCACCACCGAACCCCAATTCAGCCCCAGAACAGGTTTATTCTGTAAAATTAACAGGAAAAAGAAAATTGGGAAGGTTACATCTGAGCACCTACTGCATGTAGAAACTTTGTGGAGTGTGGGAGACTGCAGACATTTCAGGAATCACAGCATGAGCACATTTTAGAGAAGTGTTGTGTACTGCCCTCTCATGAGCTGATGGCTGTGGACTGAAGCAACTCAATGAAGACAAGACAAAAGCTGCAGAAATTAGGCAATTAAATAGAGTAGTGAGAGCTTTGAATCTGCAGCAAATGCAAGAGAAAGAACAGCAGACCAAATGGCTATTACAAGGCTCTGGTGGGAAACTCAAGAAGGACTGCTGAGGAGGCTTAGCTATGCACCAGGAATGTACACAGAAATAATGCCTACAGTATAAATCCTGTACTGGATCTGGCTGAGCTGGAGTTCATTCCCCACAGTAGCCCTCACAGTGTTGCGCTTTGCATTGGTAGCTCCGAGGGTGTTGATAACACACCAGTGTTTTGGCTACTGCTGAGCGCAGCATCAGCCCTGTAACATTCCTTCCTCTGTTGAGGGCAAAATCCTGGAAGGGGATCCAAGTAGGCCAGCTGACCTGAACTGACCAAAGGGATATTCCATGCCATATAACATCAGCTCAGATATAAAAGCTAGGGCAAGGAGCAGGAAGAGGGGCATTCACTGTCTCCAGTGGCTGCCTGCTGAGGAACCCTTACATGTGCTGAAGCCCTGCTGCTCGGGAGTGGCTGACCATCACTGCTGGTGGGAAGTAGAGAATAAACTAGGTTACCTTTTGCTTTGCTTTTGCGTGTGCAAGCTTTTGCTTTGCTTCTGCTTTAATAAACTGCCTTATCCCAACTCAGGAGTTGTTTTCCATGTTGCTCTCTCCCCTGTCCATCTGGGAAGGGGAGTGATAGAGCGGCTGGGTGGGCACCCGGCATCCAGTAAAGTTCAACCCATCACACATCCATAGAAAAGCAAAGAAAATCTGAATGATGAGTCAGTGAAAACTGATGTGGAAAGCAGAAGCTGTGAAACGAGTACAGAAGGAAAGTAGATGCCCTGCTTTCTGAAACTAGGAATAGAATTAGGTAGTTGCAGAGGGATATGAGGAATGCTTCTGCAAGGCTTCTGGAGCTCCTTTGTGTAGGCCTGCATGTCTCAAGACTTGTCTAATGTGCTAATACATTTTTAAGAGGCTGGGGGTAGAACAGCATACTAAACACAATGTACAGGTGTATGTGTGATTTTCCCTCTCTGTGTTTGGTTACCATGCAAGAGGGTGAGCTCTTACAGCCTTTCTGATGTGAAGTTTAGCTCATCAGTGCTCCTTTTCCAGACCTCATTGAAGAAAACTTTTAAAAATATAACCTTTAATATGAAACCTATTCTTTACTGCCACAGACACATACCTGTCCTACAAGCATATATATAACTCTGGACATGGCTTTTGCTGGCTAAGCTAGAAGAATATTTGGAACACAATAGTAGCTTTTGCAGTTGGTTACTTTGTTTTTGTAGGTCACCTTATAATGAAGTGGCGTAGAACAATTTTATTTCCCTGTTATTGGATTGCAGAATCACAGTTCAGCTGATTCTTTACCATTATGAGTACAACATGTAAGACTAGCCAAAACCACACATAGATACGTGTAACGCTCTGAAACACTGCCATCTTTTGGTGTCTGGGAAATGCATTGTATAATTTGTTTTGGATTTCTCATATGTGTCTTAGAGGAGAGAGAGAGGTATTATGTGCCCCACTGATTTTTATCCTGTGCAGCAATGCATTACATCGGGGAGCCTGGAGAACCCATCTCCCTGCTTTGGTGTGAACTTCAACACTAGGAAGGTGCTACATTATTTTCCTTCTTGCACCTATCCAGGAAATGCACATACAGCTCTCTCCCTAGGCAAAAGACAGAATGACCTACACATAGCAAAGTTGTTTGGTGCTCTGCTGAAAAATTCTTATGCATTAATGTAGGTTTTACTAGATCCTGCATTGAGATCCTTTAGGATATGAAGGATAGGAGGCAAATAAGCCTGATATGAACATCATACTTTACATAGTACCTTTTCGGGAAATGTGCATCTAATTCACTCTTTGAAGTTACCCATATCCTCTAATTAATAAGATTTCTGTCCTGCTTCTATTTATTTTACACTTAGAAAGAATTTTGAGGCCTGTCTAGTTTTCTGATCCAAATGCTTGTCAGTTCTGCTATGGTCTTTGGCTTTTGTGGTGGACATCAGGCCCCCACCAAAGCCACTCTGTCACTCCCCTTCTCAGCTAGATAGGGGAGAGAAAATACAATGAAAAGCTCACGAGTTGAGATAAGAGCAGGAAGAGATCACTCATGAATTACTGTCACAGGGAAAACAGATTTGACAAGGAAAAAAATAATTTAATTTATTTTCAATCAAATCATAATAGAGTAATAAGAAATAAAACCAAATCTTAAAAAACCTTCCTCCCACCTCTCCCTTCTTCCAAGGATCAATTTTATTCAGAGTTTTCTCTACATCTTCCCCCAGGCAGTGCAGGTGGCCAGTGAATGGGGGCTGCAATCAGTTCATCACATGTTGTCTATGCTGCTCTTTCCTCTTCAGGGGGAGGATCCTCACATTTTTCCCCTGGTCCAGTGTGGGCTCTTCTCTCCATGGGTCCACAGGCCCTGGAAGGAGCCTGCTCCAGTGCGGGCTTCCCGTGAGGTCCCAGCCTCTTTTAGGCATCCATCTGCTCTAGTGTGGGGTCCTCTAGGAGCTGCAGGTGGATCTCTGCACCACCATGGACCTCCACAGGCTGCAGGGGTATCTCTGCTCTGGAGCACCTCCTCTCCTCCTTCCTCACTGACCTTGGTGTCTGCAGGGCTGTTCCTCTCGTATATTCCCACTACTCTCTTCTCTAGCTGCAGTTGTGCCTCTGCATATTACTTTTTGCTCCATCTTAAATCTGTCATCCCAGAGGCCCATACTGGACAGCAGTGGGTCCGTCTTGGAGACAAATGGCATTTGCTCTGTTGGACATGGGGGAAACTTCTGGCAGCTTCTCACAGAAGCCACCCCTGTAGCCACACAACTACCAAATCCTTGACACACAAGCCAAATACAGCTTTAGACTGGGAAATTTAGGAACAAACCCTAGAAATACGGAGAACAGAGGAAGATATTCTCCAGGAGTCCTTGCTGTGTTGAGACCTGACAGAAGATTCACACGCCATTATCTCCTCACTGAAGGCGAACACAATCAGGGAAACTGTGCAAGTGGTCTGAATCCTTCTCAAGTGTTCTGTTGTATCTTTATCTGACTGTCTTCCCTGGTAAGTGCAGTGTTTTGGGAGATGATTAAAGTGATTATAAAGTAGGACTGTAATCAGGGAAAAAAAAAAGGATAAGGTATTGTATTTCCATTCACTAGGCTTTTTCCCTGTGCAGATTTTTATGGAGAGTTAATTCTGTTAATGAAGATATACATCAATGCAAGGAAAAGCAAAATTAGGCTCTCTGATGCAAATGTCACATGCTATGATACTGCCTCCCTAAGAGCAGAGAGACTGAAATATGTGAAAGAAAAATTAGATATCCAGACTTAGTAATAGATGCTTACTGATATGTGATTGTATAAGAATGCAACTTGGTATGATTTTTCTTGGCAGAGAGCCAGAAGAAATTGTCACATTAAATTAGGAGGCTCTATTTTAATTTTCTCCTTTTGACATGCTCCTATTGATTTGATCCAAGTGCCTTTATTCAATAGTTCTACTAAAGGAATACCAAGCAGTGTAGTTGCTTAAATAGCATTTATATATCAGTATAATTTTTAATACACAGAATTTCAGTGTGTCAGAACCCAACTCCTTTACCAAACTGATTAATTAAATAAAAATAAATCAGACTTCAGCAAAAAGATATATTTTAACATGTAGCTTGTCTGAAAATTAGCTGTAGCATGGAAACTGTTCTCAGAAGCATCCAGATTGCAGTTTTTCAGCAATAGTGCTATCTATCAGAGTGTCTGAAAGACACATGGTCTTTCAGGGAGGATCTACCTCCTCAATTATTTGCTATAATAGAAGTAAATGATAAGATTATCACTAATCCATAGAAGTAATTGGGAATGAAAGGGTCATTTGTGATGTTGTTTGGAGGCACCATATATATATATATATAAAAGAATCATCAGAATATTTTCTTAGGGAGGTGAGATCATATATAAATATTTTGCGATGAAGAATAGGGTTATGTATTATCTCTTCACGAGGATTTATTACAATAGCAGGACAGCTTTAGTATGTCTATTTTATTGCACTATATACATTTTGAAAATGTAATTCATGATTGTAATATCTTCTTTGGAGAAGCAAAACTGAAGCTTTGGTAATTTGCGGGATAAATAAGTATGGAAAGTTGGTTCTATCCCCAATCTGGTCAATTCTATTTTATGAAATAATGTTGAGTTTCCTGCAACACCTTCAGCAGAACCAGTTGGCAATGGCATTTTTGTTCACTGCCTTGTCTTTATAGCAATGTTCTGCTCCTACAATTTCTAAATGCAGTGATAGCGTTTCAGGGGTCTTTGTATTTACATGTGTAGATGAATGTAACAATAATAATATAGGGGTTTGAAGAATTGATAAGGAATTCAATCAGGAACTCAGTCTGTGTCACTTTTGCTGGCTGAATTTCTCTAGAAGAATTGATGTGAATATGCACAACTCACACGCTAATGTGTAAGAATTGCTGTCATGCCTTAAATTTGTGAGACCTCATCTATTTAATGACCATTTGTAATGGTTCAGTATCGATAATATCCAGAAATGTTGGACATTCATTGGTAGGCTGCCTAGTGTACAGAACTTCGTGAAAGGGAGGAAATATTTGGAAGAAGACATGGAGCAATAAAAAGGAGCTTTAGCAGAGTTGAAAGAAATGTGGCCTCTCTTGTGTAATTCACACACTTTCTCACATCTGCATTATTGTGCCCAACAAACTTTAGAAGAAAACATCTAGCTCAGCCTGCTAGACACCAGAGGACCCTATCTGAAGAATTTAAGTACAAAGTTTAAGACTAATTAGCTCCTCTGTTACCTTAGTAGTGCTAATTCATTTAAATGGATTTGATGGAGAACAGTTTGATCAAACAAGGATGAGAGAGAGGCAGTCATTGACGGCAGCTGATGGGGGGAACAGACGTCAGGAGATTTATTCCTGTCTTCCCCTGTCCTGTTGGGTCTCTGAAAATTACTGTTTGTAATGATAGCAGGCTTCAGAAGAGGCTTGCTGCAGTAGCTAACTTATGATCCTGATTAATTTTCTATAACTCAGTAAACTGTAAATAAATGGATTAAAGAGCCATTTGATCTTCAAGAAGAGGTTTGAAGTGGCTTTGATGACTATGTACCTAGGGGAATACAATGGATTATCATGGATAATTGATTAAAGAAGAGAAGACATTAAATTGATGTGTATGTGAACACATAAAATCTGCAATTCGTGCATGTGAGTTCTGTGTGTCTGTGTGAATTTGCGTAAATGCAGAGACATGTATGAGACAGCACAGTGGATATAGTAATGCATAAAAGTTTTTGTTGTTATTTATTTACTTTCTCTTCTTTATAGTTAGGAAATAAGAGACGAGACATTACTCTGTTAAACTGTAATTGCGCTTGGAGATACAGCAGCAAGCTATTAAACTCTAGGTGAAGTTCAGGCAACAGGCAAATTTCTATCAATCAGATATCCCATATTCATCAGTATAAAACTGTCTGAATGTAAAGGACAGTGCCATAACTATAATCCTGTGTGAGCTGAAGCATTCACTGATGATTGAGAAGGTAGAGTGGTGTAAACATTAATATACACTGCAAATCATGTCCCGTAAACAAGAGCACAAGAAAGCATATTTGCTCTTGCTGTATCTCCCAGTACGTCTTAGCTTGGATACCAACATCCCTGTATACTATGGGCATGTGCTCCAAAAGAGGACTCTGAGGAAAACCTAAAACCATGTAGGGAAAATTACAAGGGGACAAAAAGATCAAGGAGCTACCCCGTTCAGATTTCTTGATGGAAAAATATAAAGACTTGTCTCAGCTTTTAAAAGATCAAATTTTAAAGTCCCACATGACCATAAAGTAAAGCAAGGTTACATAACCTAGAGACTAGTTTTGTGACCTTGTCAGACTAAACAGCTGGCTCTCCTGCTTTGTAAAGTGGATTTCAGTTTACAGTATATTAAGTTACCAGAGCTGTATAAGCCTGCTAAAAATAAGAAGTGAAATGGAAACAAGTCAGTCTTGACCTTAGTCCTGTGAAGGCTAGCTTATAGGAACTAAAGTGAATCTATATCTATTTTGCTCTCAATTTCTTTCTTTCTCCTTGATGAAAGATGTTTAATTTTTCAGTTTAATTTTTCTTTCCCTTCATTCTAGTAGAGACTTTGTGGAACAGGGAAGGTTGAATATAGATCAGGGAGGGAAAGAGGGAAGTGATATTTGTACCTTATGGCAGTTACTCTCTTGCATCTGTGATGGTACTTTTAGTTTTGTCAGTTTTGTAGTTTAAATGATAACTTTACAGATCATCCAAATGTTAAGTGATGTAAACCAGTTCATTCCTTTCTCTTTCTCCTCTCCTGCATATATTCCCTGCCCAGCCATCGTTGCTCTTTAAAATTAAGTGGAGAGAGAAGGATTTATTTTGCACCAGGGCTTTGGGAAATCTAGAAGGCAGCTGTTCACTTCCACTAGAGCAACACAGACAGCACAGACTGTCCTGTGGGAACTGACATTGAGTATAGTACTGCATTATAAATACCATTTCCTAAATACAGACTTGGCTCCCTGCGGCTGATGAACAGGCCCATGCTGTCTTAGTACAAGGAGTTAAAGAACAACATTTTCCTCACTTTTAGAGCAGGGGAAGGTGTCTCATAGCATTTCTTTTATGTCAGCGTTTGTGTGTAGGGTTGGATAGATCTTTAACAATCATTTTTGGACTGACCTTCACACTGGCTGTGGCATCATCCCCTCCCACTGAGGTGAGCTGTGATTAGGAGTGCAGATCCTACATAGTGAGTTGGGGCAAGTTCCTGCACGTGGGTCAGGGCAATCACCAGCACAGAAACAGGCTGGGAGAGAATGGGTTAAGAGCAACCCTGAGGAGAGGTATATGAGGGTGCTGGTTGACAAAAGGCTTGACATGACCTGGCAACATGTGCTTGCAGCCCAGAAAACCACCTGTGTCCTGGCTGCATCAAAAGAGGCATGGCCAGCAGATCAAGGGAGGTAATTCTGCCCATCTACTCTGCCCTCTTAAGACCTCACCTGGAGTGCTGCATCCAGCTCTGGATGAAAATGGACCTGTGGGATTGCATCCAGAGAAGGGCTGTAAAGATGTTCAGAGGGCTGGAGCATATCTGTTCTATGGAGACAAGCTGAGGGAATTAGGGTTTTTCAGTGTGGAGAAGAGAAGGCTCCTAGGGGACCTTATAGAGCCTTCCAGTACCTAAAGATGAACCACAAGAAAGCCAGAGCAGGATTTTTTATGAGGGCATGTGGTGATAGGACAAGAGAGAATGGCTTAAAACTGAAATAGAGTAGGTTTAGATGAGCTTTTAAGAAGAAATTCTTTACTGTGAGGGTGATGAGGCACTGGAACAAGTTGCCAAGAGAAGTTGTTGATGTTCCATTGCTGGAAGTGTTCAAGGCCAGGCTTAATGGGGCTTTGAGCAACCTGGTCTAGTAGAAGGTGTTCCTGCCCATGGCAGGGATGTTGAAACTAGGTCCATTCCAACTCAAACAATTCTATGTTTCTGTAATCCTTTCCAGCAGAGTGGGACGACAGATGTGAGCTTGTACCCATCTGTGTTTCTGGGCTTAGGCACTGGTTTGGTGCATAGCCCTTGATAAAAGGCTTCACAGCATCTTAGCATCACATTGCTGGTTTGTGAACTGGAGCCTAAACATCCTAATAGTACTGTGGGGATATAGTAAGCCACACTAAACGTCTGTTGGCTTCACAGAGTGCCTCTCTTTTCTTACATGTCTGAAATAACTTTCCAGTTACTCAGAGAGTTGAATGCCTCTTGCTTAATAGGAAGGAATTAACTTTGTACAACGAGTAGAACTAAAATAGACAGTAACTGGGTAAGCTTCCACTGACTTACTGCTGGAAATGCTCCTTATTAGAGAACGCTCATCTCTTTGGGTGCTTTCTTCCTCTTTTGTGTTTCTTTTTCTGCAGTAAGATATAACTCTAATTATATTTCATATTCTCCTGCACCTGTTCACCACCAGGTACTGTCTGAGGAGGTAAGGAAGTGAAGCATACGGCTTCACTTTACAGCTCCCTGTGTCAGCTGTGAAAAGCCTCCTGTGAATTACAGTTGAATAGACATCCTCTCTTCTTTGGAGAAAGCAGCCTAAGACAAGACCGTGCAGTTAGGAAATAATCAAGCTGCAAGATGGGATGTGATTTTTTTTTTTTTAAATAACTTTTAAGTGAGTCTTTGCTACTCTGAGGGCTTTTGAACCACCAGAACACAAGTGGTTGTTTGCATTCAATATGCACAGCTACATAGCCATTTTGTTTCTGAAGATTTGAAATTGCAGTAGCTCGTAGTGTCTTAGCCCCCACATGAGCTACACCATAGCTGAAACTTTGGAACCTCCTGTCTCTGTCAGGGTCACTTCTATGCTGCGACACCAGCCCATGATCCATAGTTCACCACACACAGCAGTGATACCAATAATAATGCAAGAAACAAGAAAGAATCCCAAATGTGCCCTCTGCACAATTTAAAAATTCAATTGGAGTAGGTAAATACAGGATGGTGGGGTTAAGTTAGAACTTCAAAGAATACATTGTTTTGGGGATGGAAGAAGATTTTTATATTCTCTTGATACACTCTCTCGATTAATAAGTGAATTCCCATGCTTTCCATCTTATTTTTCAGTGAGTTTCCTGGTTATCAGAAAGACAGAACCTACCAACTGCTATTGGAGTCAATAAAAGCAACCATAATGTTTGCCTTTTATTAATTACTTCTGTGCAGAGGATTCTCTCCTGTGAATCTGTCCCTTCATTTTCTATTGGAGAAATGGATATTTAGAGCAGTGCTATTTCCACATACTGTAAGAACCAATCAACCAAATTAAACTTGTGTTTAAAAAACAATTGCCACCATTGAAGAAACTGTAGTGTAGATGGAACATTAGGAGGAACCAGCTGGAAATTGGGTGGGGTTTTTCTTATGAAGAATTTAAATAGTATTTAGTAATTTGTGAAAATGTTCAGCAGAAGATTTCAGTTTTTCATCGAAAAAGTGAGTAATTCATTTTTTTACCTGTCGAGACAGAGTAGTACTCAAGGAAAGAATGCACTTTCTGCAATGATAATAATTCAACAACAGCAACAACACTAATAACAATAATAATGATGATGATGACACAACAGATTTGAGCTGATAGTCTGTTGAGACAGAATGAGTGGGATGAAAGGTAGAAAAGGAAGCAAAACTGATGGGCAGTTCTGTACACTGAGGTTCCTAGGACCAGGGTCATCCAATAGCATTGCCACAGCAATTAAAATTTAAAAAATACACCAAAGAAACCCCCACAGAACTCTTTGCAGTCTTTGGTTTGCAGATGTTGCCCCTTCTTGCTGTGTACAACCAGGCATCTTCTGCTTTCTGATTAGTAAAGAAGTTACTTTCCAGTATTGGTCCCCAAGAAATTACTTTACAGTACTGATCCCTACTTTTCCATTTGACTGCGGTCAGCTGAGCTGACAGGACACAGAATGGAATGTATGAATAAATGCAGTAAGGTCACTTTAACTGTTACTGAACATGAATTTTTCAGGGTACTGTACTATCCATGCTCCCTGTCTGAGAGTGCTGTTTAATGCATTGTAGTCATTTCCCTTGGAATTAAAACCAGAAACGACAATTCAAATTATGTTAAAAAAAATGCTGATCTGGTGTTTGCAGTTTTGCTACTTCCCTGGAGTATAGGCAGGACAGAGCTCTTAGCAGGAGTTGTGTGCCTTGCCCCAAGGCAAAATTAGGACAAGAAAGCCCATGCACTGCCTTTTGTTTCCTTTTTTGAGTGTGTTACATCTCTTTGGAGCATAAGGATTTCTGGTGTAGCGCTGACACTAAATGAAAGTAAACAGGGCTGATGGGCAGCTGCAAGGAGTTTAGCTCAGCTAAGCATTCCAGTGTTATTTCTTTTTCATTATTGAGAGCATCTCTGCTAGAAATGGTGGAATACACAGAGGATCATGTGAACTAAAGAACACACTGTGTAACTGAGTCACTATATTGCTCTTTCACCAAGTGTAGTCAACTGGTGAAGAGTGAGAAGGGGAAACAGTTTTAGTGTCATCATGCCTGTGAGTCAGGCATGTGTAGACTCACTGAGTTTCTGGAGCTTCCAGAGCACACACTTAAAATGAATTTTTACATCAGAAAGCCTGTGTTTTCTTGCTCTTGCTAATATCTGGCTGTGAGGTGGCATGAAGAATCAGGCTCACCCTGGCGTCTTCTGTGCCTGGTCCTCTTGGTGTTGGAAATGGTAGCATCAATTGGCCTAAGGAAAAAAACTTGTTCTGGATTCTACTTTTTCCAGTCTGTTGTAGCACTGCAAGAAATTAATTCAGGACTGAGCCATGCTATCCTCTCAAACTGAGCGGGATTCAAGCTGATGACTTAAAAGGGAAAAACATACAGGTTATTGGCAGTGTCATGTGGCATCAACTTCTCTGCACCTGTGAGAATGAGTCATCTAAATTTTTCTCCTTGGAAAAGCGGTGAATAAAGTTGTTAATTCTTTCATAGCAGAGTCAAAAGATCTTTTCAGAGGGCTGTTTCATCTGGAATAGAAATTGCTGTAGGACAAAATCAGGGCAGATATAAATGTTGCAATTAAAGTGATGCAGTCAGAGAGTGCATAATGTGAATCACACATACAAGCACCGAGAGATTGTGCTCTGAGTAAACTGCATTTGCAAGGAAGTTTAAAAGATGGGTAATGGGAGCCAGTTTTCAAAGCAGAGTTGTCACAGTGCCCTTTCAGATGCCCTCTATGTCCTATACTTCAGCTGCTCTCTATGTCCTATACTTCAGCTGCTCTTCCAGGAGTTTGTGGATTTGCAGTTTCATGTCATGTGTGGTAGTCTCATATGGACACGTTACATGCTTAAGGGCATCTAAAGTGGCACTTCACACCCCTGTTCAGGTAGCCAAAACCCTCTGAACGCCAGTTCCAGAAAGTGCTTGGGTGGAACTGTGGGGACTGATCCAGCTTTTTGCTCGTATTATTAATTCCTATTAACATTTGTGTGTTCTGCATCGCTGAAGTAAAAGGAGCCTTTATCACAGGTTATGGCACAGATATGTCTGCCCCACTGTGGGGTAGAGATAGAAACAGAAACAGTAACATCTAACTAAAGTTTGAAAAGTGAATAAATCTTACTGCCACATCAGAAGAAGGTGTTTTTAATCTCTGATTGAACCACACTTTAGAAATTTTGACTGAGTCAAAAGATAACATCATTTATTTTTGTTAAATTAGGTTTCAAAAAGATTCTAGAAGTGAGTGTTCCAAATCATAGTAGTATTTTTGTTAAAAATTTCATTAAATCTTGTCCAGACTATTAAAAGAAGAGCTCTATTAACTAGTTGTGTACAAATCAGTGGCTACTTAAGACAGTGGTTAACATTACCATAAATAATTAATAATTCTTGGACTTAAATTTGAACACTGACATGTATATGTGTCATATTTATATGGTCTCATTCTTTCTCTTTAATTTTCCTTCTTTTTTTTTTCTCTCTTTTTAAGATAATAAATTCAGTTCTTCAACAACTGTTCTGATTCTGTTCTTCTCAAGATATTCAGGTTTCTGTCTGTGAATAAGAATTGCTTTTTAAAGCAGTGGCGTGAGCAACAGAGGACAATGCGTTTGTGTTTGAGGAATCCAAAGTTTTCAGATAATTAGACTGAGAGGGAGGTCTTTCTGATTGTATGTCTATAAAGTGCCATTATTCTATTCTGTACAGGCCCACACATAATTCTAGCATCTGAGTTCCTTCTGACATGGCATTAAGCAGTGTGCTCAGTGTTTTGCAGTCCCTGAAATGCTCTAGAACAAAGGCAGAGTCAGAGATTGCATTTCCTTTGTTTTTCCAGCTACACCAGGGACCACTGAACACACTTTGTATTTGAGTCTACCACCTGACCTTGGAAATATTGGAGTTATAAAACCTTCTTTACATTGGCTTTACAATATGTTGCTGCTTTTACAGCTCGTAGGTTGCTTTTACTTTAGTGATGCAGAACAAACAAATGTTAACAAGAATTACTAATACAGAGCAAATGTTTCCTTGGAGCATATAAAATCCCAGGTTTGCAAATGATTTGGACATTCTCTGAGATTTTAATGCAGTTTAGCTTTCCTTGGGACAAAAGAATGATATCTTTTAGTGTTTTAAGGACTGCTACTTCCAGCTAAGCGAGTTAATCTGACAATAACTATGTGCCTAGAGTTCGGTGATGCAAAATTTGCAGGTTTACGTACAGAACTATTTTTTGCTGAGGAAGCAATGTATAATGAGCTCCAAGAGCCAGCAAGTGTCTGCAGCTTTCACTTGTGCAGTTAAAAATGAATTCCTCCCTGTAAATTGTGAGCAGCTCCATGGGAATCTTTTTAATATGTGTAAAGCAGGGTGTGCCTAGCAATAGCAAGTGCACTGATACCACAGTGCGAACATTTTGAAGCAGGAAAACAATATTTTTCACAGTGTTTTATTTGTTTTAACTAACTCGTGTACAGCATCAAAAATGATGCCCAAGACTAACTTGAATTCTTGAAAAGTCCCTGTACTGTGTTGAACTGCAGCAGTGGGATGATATATCAGTGTGAGCGTGAAGGAAATGTGGCCCCATGCATTATGCCTTGCTGTGTTTCATGTGAGGTAGGCCTTTGAGGCTTGGCATGGGTTACTGACCATTTGGAAAGAACAAGAAGATTTGCAATGATTGCTTACACCAATAAGTCATCATATGGATGCTCTTATCGGGACACATTGCCAGGGCAGGAAGGCACAGGACACTTCCCAATGAATGCTTCACTGCTAATGTAGCTTTGATATCAACCACTGAGATACATCTTGCAACTTTTCTTTTATAGTTAAGCTTTGGGCAAGGGTGACTCCTTAAAACCTTTAAATGTTGAGGTTGTAGAAAAACCTGACTTTTCAATGGCTGCCACGTTGTCTTTTGGCTCTTGTGGACACCGTGCCTTCTTTATTTTGTTTACTTTATCATTTCTGCTGTCTTCTCCCAGAATTTGGTAAGCATGCCCTATACCGGCTGAATAATATTTATGCATGTGATGTATCTTCTACGATATCCTAGTTCTTCAAAAACATCTTGGCAAACTTTCAGCAGTTTCACTTCAGGTGTTCTTGCAATGTGAGCAGTCTTAGACAGATGCTTTTCAATATTTTTAGTTTCTTATTCCACTTACCTGTAGGACATGATTGCCTTCTGGCACGCTAATCTATCTTTGAGGAGAAACAGAAAAAAGAGAAGACAGTGTAACATCCAGGCTTTTTATTCTTTCTGCCTATTTATTATTCTCAGTTACTAAGCTAAGCAGACCTCTCAGTTTGGAAGCATAATATTCCCTTTATACAAAGGCTCTTTTTGTCATTGGATCACCTTAATTTTTCACAATTTTCTGAACATAAGCTATGAAAATTGTCCCTTTAGTTCCACCCTACCTTGTGAATCTCGGTTATAAATTGTTGGAGGGTCACAAGCAAGATGTTGCAGAATACAAGATGTTGTATTTTAAAGGGTTTATGGATACTCATTTGGGATGACCTGCATAAGTCACTGGTCATGTAATGCTTTAGAAAAATTAGAATTAATTAATTTATAAATTAAATTAATGGGAAAAATGGCCATGAATTTTAATAAAAGCGTAATGTTAACAGGAATGGAACTCATTAAACTTTGAAGTAAGAGGCAGCCTCTTCATCCCTTAGACTCCACAGCTGTGATTATAACTGATGGAGATTCAGAAGTACTAAATTGACTGCATGAAGGCTTTCTAACTGGTCCATGAATAGTGTAAGGGGAAAGGAGGGAGATAGTTGGAAGGAACTGCCAAAGAAAATAAAAAATGAGGGTAAAAAAATACTGAGTTTATATTATGCCCGTTCTCCAGTTTGTGGTGAGTTACAATGTTCATCATCTGCATTACGCAGGGGTTTGGCTTCCCCAGTAAGGAAGGTGGAAGAGTTTTTCTTGCCTCTTGCATCCTTGCTTGGGTGTGTTCCCAAGTTAGAAGTACTTTTCTCTCTGTGTGCTTTTTCTGCCTCATAAGATGCAGGCTCTGTGCAACTTGTGCTTCCTTCTGACTACAGAACCCTCACACCACTGGGAAAAGATACAGGGCAGCACCTTTTTCAGTTTGGCTTGCTTCAGACTGAACTGCAGCTGTGTCTTCCTCTTGGTTACTTTCCTGCAAGCAATGCTGAGGTGTCCTGTGAATGCCTGATTACAGATTTTCAAATGTTCTCCTAGGTAAAAAGCAGTCCTCTGTAGGTTGCTGCTACTTGGCACAAACAGCTGAAGTGTATGTGCATGTGTTTTTTGTCTGCCCATCTAGATACTAATAATTCTCATGGTCTTTGGAAAATTAAAGCTCACCTATGTTTATCCAGTTTCTTCAAACTGAGATCTGAAGTTTGGTTTTTTTCTGCTCAAGCTTTTGTCGTATGTCTTGTTGGTGCTTAGTTCTGGTTCACTTAATCTGCATTTATATGCCTTACTTTTTAATTGAACTTTTACCCGTCACGGGCTGAGAGGCAAGTTATATTGCTGGGCCTCAGTTAATTACCAGTGCCATTATTTTTTTATTTACAGTGCCTAAGCAAGCCGGAGAACAGCAGGTTAAGTCACATTTGCAAAGAGATCATGACTCAATTAGTGCTTATGAATTTAAAAGAAAGAAAAGAATAATTAAGGGTATGGCAGTAACAACATTACATGCCTGCTTTAGTGCTAAGGAACTTGCTCTACACAGAAGCCCAGTAAAAGGATGAAGGATTAGAAGGGATATATATAATGCTTGAAGGTAACAGGGAATTTGTGTGAGAGACCTTCCTTGCAGAGAAATTAGAAGAGCTTGTTAGAACAGGGCACAAAATCTTGGTCTGATTTTGCAAGATCAAATGTCTTTGGCTTGGAGGGTTTACTGTGTGGCTAGTTTCATTTTGGTTGTGAAAGCAAAGGTGAAAAGCACCAGACATTCAAGATCATCCCTGTCCACTCTAATCAGAAAGGCCTGAAAATTTCAAAGTTCTGCTTATAAGCTCTTCTGTCTTTCACTAGGAAAACTGGTTTTCCTTTTAGGTTCAGATGTACTTCTTCTTCTAGCAGGTTGTGTTTACACAAATTCCCACTATTTTTAACTATTTGCCTCAAAAAGTACTGAATTGCAAACTCAGTAGTTGAATGGATCACTGCATGGGATTAGAAGGGTTGTCTCTAATTTTGTTCTTCGACTTATAAACTGGTGGTGCTGACAGTGTGGATTCCAATATAAAGCTAACTATGGGAAAGGAGGTGCTGCTTCCCTCTGAGTAAAAGAGCTACAGCAGTTGAAGCCAGCTGAATGGCTAGCTTTTTGGGTTACATGCCCTTCCCTGAAAACTAATTAATTTGAGGGACACCACATGTGTGAGGCCAAATTGCAGCTTTTTCTATGGGACAGGAGTATCCAGTAACCCCATGGGGCCTCTAAAAGCTTGAGCAAGAGAAGGATTATCAAAACTTTATTTTAAACTTTGATGGTGTGTGTGTGTGTGTGTGTGTATGTGTGTGTGTGTGTGTGTGTTTAAAATTGCATGTGCTTTCAAATGTTTGCAAATATTTTCTGAATCTGAAAAACTTTTTAGGAAGCATGTTTCTTTACAAAGCTTGCAACACTTTGGCAGGTGAGCTTAGCGCAACCTTAACCGGCTGAGGTTGCAGTGGCTGCACTTATTTTAGTGCACACATTTCATGTGGATTTAAACTGGCCTGAGGGTTGGATTACATTTGCTTTTTTTATGGAAACATTGGCACCAACCTCTTTTCTTGATGGATGCAATGGGTGCCAGGTGCCCACTGAAGCCACTCTATCCCTCCCTTCCTCAACTGGACAGGGGAAAGAAAATATAACAAAAGGCTCATGGATCGAGATAAGGACAGGTAGAGATCACTCACCAGTTGCAGACATGGGCAGAACAAGCTTGGGGAAATTAGTTTCATTTATTGCCAATAAAATCAGAGTAGGGTAATGAGAAGTAAACCCAAATCTTACAATACCTTCACCCCACTGCTCCCTTCTTCCCAGGCTCAGTTTTATCCCAAATTTTCTCCACCTCCTCCTCCTGCAGCAGTGCAGGGAGAGGGGTAATGGTGGTTGTGGTCAGTTAAACACGTTGTCTCTGCCTCTCTTTCCTCCTCTGAGGGAGGACTCCTTCCCCTGCTCCAGCATGGGATCTCTTCCACAGGAGAGTCCTCCATTAACTTCTTCTCCATGAGTCCTTCCCACAGGCTGCAGTTCTTCACAAACTGCTCCAGCAGCCCAGCAAAGAGGAAATACTGATGTCCTAAAGTCACTGAATGCATGATAGAGAGCCCTGTCAGAAAGGTTTGCTAGGAGAAACCCAGGTAATGAGGTGGGAGATGCTGCATTCCTGCTGTTCCAGAAAAGCAGGGGCCTGTTGACTTCCAGGGGCAGACTGTCAGGTTAGCCATGCTCCTTCATCCTTGAGCTGCAGGTTAAGAGCTCGAGATTAACGGCTTTGAGGGACTGGGTAGGTCGGCTGCCCTTTGCTTCTTGTAGTTGTCATGTAGTTTGCATGGGCTTGTGCTAAGGGTATGTTCAAGACCAGGGTATTAAGGGTTAATAGGGCACTGAGGGATGGTTTAATATATGGTTAATTAGTTATCATGCAGGCTGATTGATTTCCTATCTATTAAATCTTCTGCTGATAGACTTATTACTCATCTGTAAAATGGTTGTAACAGCTATAAATCATTTAAGAAACCTTATACTTAATGTATGAACCTATTCTTTAGAGTGAAGATCTTCATCTTAATACCTTGTATTTTTAAATTACACATACTACGGCAGTACCTCATGAGAATGTGTCTACCATACTGAGCAATTGAATAGAAAGGATCCCATGTGTTTCATAGTGGTTGCTTATTTTCCTCTCTAAGTTTTGGTCCTTGTCTTTGTGAAAGTTAACACGCTGCCTTTAAAGATTCTCCACAAGGGGTGTTGCAAAACCCTGTATAGCTGTTGAGCCAGTGGGAACACAGCCATTTGCTCAGTCAGTGGGAAGTACTACATTTTGGACTGTTACACCACCATGAAAACCGAAGCCAAATGGTGGTCCTTTCCAGTGGAAGCTGATGGGGTTCTCAGTGGCTTACAAAGAATAATGTAAGTTCTTGGCCAACACTGTTTTTGTTTAATGAAGTTGTGCGTAGCCTAGTTTAACCTGGTAGTACCTGAGGCCATTTCTGGGGTTGTGCTCATTTATGCCTATTTGTGGTGCTGAGGAATGATTCCAGGGACTGTGGAAATCTGGAAGTGAATCATGTCCCTAGACCCTCTTATTCCCACTAAAACCCTCTCTGTCTGAAGAGCAAGGGCTGGACCAGGCTTGGGACATGCAATTATTTAGCTGCTTTTGGAAAGACACTGTGGAGTATTTGTGGACCCTTTTGCCTGGGAGCTGCATGGCTGAATTAGTGGTGTAATCTTGCTATTTGTATGGCTAGAGTTTTCTCTTTTTTTGTTCTTCTGATTCACACAAAAAAATATATCATCCAGCCCTAGTGCTGTTGCTGGGAAGAGATTGCCAGGGCAATTTTTTAAATGAAATTTTCAAATGCTTCCCTCCCACTTCTTTACTTTCTATGTTAGCCTTTTGGAAATCAGAAATTGAAATCTGTTTCCTCCCTTGTGTTTTCTTTCTCTGCTTTTTTTCCTTCCCCTATTCTCCATTATACTGCTTGAGTGTTCATTGTCTGGTTTTTGAAGGCAGCCTGTAAGTCCATGAAATGAAACAAGCAAAGAAACAGTACTACACTGAGATGGGGAGGATGTTAATACATTTTGCAGAAGGGCTCTGCAGACTTCAGATTTTCAGGCAGAAAAGCAGGGACACAGTAGGTAATATGAGAATGGACTGCATACCATAAATACATCTGTGCTGCTATAGCACAGATGTGGGTTGCCAATAAGCATCTGGTGACAGACAATCAATTTCTGTAGACCCCATGTAATTCTATGCAAGTCTCTGTGCTGTGTGATGAAGATGTTTGTAGTTGCTGGAGTGCTTCATGTCTGATACATCTTTCAGGAAATTATTGATATAGGTCTGTCTTGTGTTGTGGAGTCCTCGCTCAATTGCAGAACAATTAAGAGTCCAAAATGAAATGTGTCTCATTGTGGCACATACTATATTACACCTCAGGACATGTTGGCACGGAGGCCGGACACTGGAACATTGGTCCAACAAACAATGCCAATTTCTCTCCGTGTCCTGTTAGTGCAGTGGGCTGTGATGTCATGCTGCCGTCTGGAGGTGACACTGACTCAGCCTGGGCTCCCTGGCATTGTGTCCCTGAAACCCATCTCCTCACAGAATGCACCAGCACCACGAAGTGGGGAATGAGCCTGTGCCTGTCTTATTTCTCTTTCAGTGTGCCCTTCCCTCCTGTCAGGGGATTAACTTTAGGTATGAAAGAATAAGAAAATCAGTCCCTTCTTTTATGATAATAACCTGACTCCAGGAGTCCTGGTCAGTGTTGCTGGCTTTGGGGATTTCATCACAAAATTCAAGCAATTTGTGTGTTTTCATTAAACAACCAGGCTCCTAAAAAAGCAGCCCAGCTTTTCAATTATTTAGAGAAGTGACATTTTCATTACTGGAAGCTCTGGGACATGAGATTCAAAGTTTCCAGTGTTGTTGGCAAATTGTTAAAAATAAAATGCAATTATTTCTTAAAAGGAAAATTTCTTACAATGAAGCAAAAAAAGTTGAATAGTTTGGAGATAGCTGACTTGTGTTTTTTTGAATGCTTGTAACTGATAAAACTGCTGTCCTCTGCAAAGGAAGCCACAGGGCTACAGCAGGATTAACTGTTGTCCATGTCTCTTTCTAATTGCAGTACGATTTATATTTCATCTTGATACTTGGAATCAAAGTAATAAAAAAATACAAATCAATGTAGTTTTTTGTTATGCAACTTTAGCTTTGTTACTGAAGACTTATCAGAGAAGGGCTACTGGAAATGTTCAAATAAGCAAGCGCAGGTATAAGGGTAGGAGGTCCTATTTCTCTCAACCTACGGCTTTGCATGACTGTGCAACCCCCTCAACTGCATCAGAAATTCCAGCACAAAGTAGCAGCTGCAGCCATTGTTTTCTGTTCATCTTCAGATCTTTGCTGAGGCAAAGACTGTTTCTAACATAGTCCTTCACTGTTTGCTGCTTTTCCTCTTCAGCCAGAAGTCTATGAAGTAGGGTCAATATTTTCCTGTTATTGTTGTCTTTGCCTCGTGTTCTGAGTGTTCTCTTTGCAGGGATAAACTAGACATCCTCATAGCCATGAACATCCTTCACAGCCAAATACCTCCATGTTCCTTCCGTTGTCTGATTCACAGCCCTTTAAAACAGTACTTGCTGTCCAAGGTACCTCAAATCTCATGATCACACAGCAGGTTCCCTCCTGTTTCCTGATGCTCTTGATTCTGCACACTCCTCAGAGCTGAGGTGCTACATCCTGCCTTCTCTTGTGAGCTGTCCTGCCCCTAAATATGGGTCCACCTGCACATCTCAGTCGTGCTTCCTTATGCTTGGCTGACCCATTGTGTGGATCCCACGGGCCTTCCTGAAGCAACAGGTAGAGGCTGGGTGCACACGATGACAGTTTGGGATATGTGCAGCCTACATGAGGTCTTGGTCTGTGATCAGATGCACCATGACCCTCTCTGATGCTGGTGTTTCTAGATAGAACCTACGCGCTCCAGAGCAAGCCTTAGGAGTCAATTACCCTTTTCCAGTGCTATTATGAATGGAAAGAAGTTATTATTTAATGTGAACTCTGACTTGCCCAATCCCTTCACAGCAGATCCCCTTATCAGTCATCCTCGAAGCAACTTAGCAGAGGGAAATCCTGAGCACAGTTAAAACAAACAAATAGGCCCTGAAGGCAGGACCTTCCACAAAAGACTGGTCATAAACTCAGCTCATCTAAACACCACGAAAATGTTGCCAGGCTCTACAAACACTGCTGCAGTGTGTCATAACCCTGATGTCTTGTTGCAGGGAAAGCAGAACTTTTTGTTTTCCTAGTGGTGCTGTTGGAGCTGTTTCAGGGTAGGAGCAGACTTCATCAGCTACATGGAACATCAGGGAAATCAAAAGACCTGAGGGAAGGCACGATGCTGCCACATACAGCGGTGCGGTTGGCTTGCTAGAAGTTGCATTAGAGCCGGGCTATAGCATGGCTCCTCATCCCTTGCTGCATTTTTAGCAAAGGGAGATGCTCCAGCTTTTATAATGTATTGATTAGCAGGGAAAAAATAGCATGTGTGGCGATGCTGTTTGTAGGCTCTCTCTGCAAAACTTTTCAGCCAAAACTAGGTCAGGTTTAAAAGCCTAATGTGTGCACTGAAGCGCAAAGGCAGTGATAGAGATGACTTGTTCCCGGTAATGATATTTTGAACAAAAGGAAAGAGCCGGCATTCTGTTTATTTAATGGCTGCAAGCTGATGGGATGTTTCACTACAGCTGTGTTTTGTTTCTAGACGCTATCACAGTATTTACTTGAAGAGACAGGACAATGAGTTGCAGGCGGGGAGGATGCAACAGCAAAACTAGCTAAATAGTGTAATTTTTCTTGTTATAATTCTGATACATTGCAGTACCCATTGTGCACACACATGATGAGAGGTGCTTCCCTGGCCATAAAGGCAGAGTAGCTAAAGTAGAGAGGAGACCATTATCTCTGTGTTGTGGACAGGGATCTGACACTAATAGAGTAAATGATTTGCTACAGGTGTAAAGAAAGTCTTTATCACACTGTGTATGAAACCAGTGCCATGTTCTTGCATCTGGTCTTCAGTATGAATGCCTTTCAATTAAAAGAGAGGTCGGCCAACTAGTTTTTGCCACATGTCAGACTAAGCAGTAGGGCGGCAGGGTGTAGTAGTTGCTGCTGACAGCCTGTATACCCACCAGCAGTGGTGTGTCTCACTCACATCCTGTCTGGACTGTACACCCTTGTGAAACAGTATGGGCAGCACTATGGGTACCCAACCCAGCAAATTGTGTTCCTCTGAGGTTTTACTCCTCACCAGTGTCTCTTGCACTGATGTCCCAGTGAAACTTCTCTTCATCCCTGTTGGAGTTGTGCAGTCAGAGTCAGGATCATGGAATCATAGAATGGCTTGGGTTGGAAGGAATCTCAAAGATCATCTAGTTCCAATCCCCTTGGCATGGGCAGGGACACCTTCCGTTAGACCAGGTTGCTCAAAGCCCCATCCAACCAGACCTTGAACACTTCCAGCAGTGGGGCATCCACCACTGCTCTGGGCAACCTGTTCTAGTGCCTCAGCACCCTCACTGTAAAGAATTTCTTCTGAATGTTCAATCTAAACCTTTTCTTTTTCAGTTTGAAGACTCATCAGTCCCTTGGGCACCTCTGGTTTGTGTGGACACCTCCTTTGTGGCTGGCAGATGATGGCCTGGGGAGAGAGAAACACTCCTCTAGGGCTGAAATCTACTCTCCTGAGAAGGGTGTCTAAGGTAATGTGCTGCCTTTTTTTTTTTTTCCCTGAAGAATCATCTGCTCTCTCTCTTGTCTATAGAAAGAGCTTAAACATTTAATTTTTACATCTGGTCTACATTTTTTTCTGGAAAAATGGGACTTGCTGTATTATTGGTCTCAAATCCTGCTGGGCTGCACCAAGAGAGCTGATTTCCTTTAGCAATAGTATTACAATGTAATACTCTCCTAGGGCTACTGATAACTGAGACACAGTACATATCAGGAATCCTGTGCTGCTTCAGTAATTCATATTTATTGTGTGCTTTGATGTTTCTGGAGAGAAGGTCTGACAAAGAAACAAAATATTGTGACTATAGCTGATAAAGTGAGACAAAGGAATGGATTAGGATCTGGCTTGCTACAGCTTTTTGCTCAAATCTATTCTAGGTCGGCTTTAAGGGAGCCTGCATCACTACAACCTCTGAATGTCTTTCAGTAGTGTGTTAAAAGATGTTACCAACATCTGCTACTTGTGAGTCATCCTTTTTCCTCTTTTCCCAGAGCTAGAAGGGTATGTGCTTTTTGAAAAGAAATATGAGGGTTTATATCCTGTCTAGCATGTGCCTGGGGCTCCAAAATGCTTAGCAGTCTGCTTAAATAAATACTAAAGCTCTTCACATTGTTATGTTACTTTAGAGTGGGTATACTGGGTAGAAAGCCACAGCACAGAAAGACCATGAAAATTTGTCTGTCTTGCACATAACATCAGCATCAGAGTCAAAGCCAAGCCTCAGGTCTTCTAGTCTCTTGGTGTTGCTTGTTAGCGATGAACTGGGAAGGCATATTTGGCCATATGTGGCTTATACAGGATTATGACTGTTCACCTAATTGTTGGTGGTAGACACATTGTTTTCTGTGAGCCCAGATATGAAAACACAATACTAGGATCATTGGGAAGGTATTCAGTCTTCCTGTCTTCTTCACCAGGTATTTTATTGGGGTGGCTGCTGCAGCGGTTTCTGCAACTCTATCCAGGGGATGGAGCTGTTTTCTTTACTGATGTTAGATTCTCTTGCACAAACCTGCAAATGAAATCAGGGCTGACAATACACTGAGACTACACCACATCAGAAAATGCTGGCAGAAAATGCTTGTTTTGTTTGGTCTTGTTCTAAGCAAAGCCAACAGTTTACTGCCTCTTCGCTGTTCATTTATCAAGCTGAATCATGAGGTGCCTGAAATTCGTGAGGGAAGATGAAGGAGGCACAGTATCTTATAAATCGGTCAGTTTGGAGCTCTCACTGAGAGTGATGTTTGTAAAGTGCTAACATCATCTGTAATTACTCAAAATTACACGTAATTTATGTTGTGGTTGTTCACTTCTCTAACAGTAGGAAAACACTTTACAATTAACTCTGGATGATAAGATTTAATAAGAGCTTTCAGGCTTTCAGAAATTTTACCTACTCATCTGTTTTGAGTTGCAAATGCAACATTGACTTTTGGTTTCTTTAGTGGTTGGACAGCTGGCTGAATAGTAAATGAGAGTTTCAAATATATGGAAATCATGAAAGGAAACTTCCTTGGATTAGTAGCAGAGATAACTTTCTGTCGTCAGATTGTATTTCTGATTTAATCTATAGACGTGTTATATTATCAGTAAAAAATAATTTTGCGCCTCAGCAATAGCTTAAAATTCTATTGCCCACCTGCCACCTATGCCATAGGCATAATTTACTAAGTTGCATGAGGAAGTCTGCTGAGATTAACATACTGCTGGGACAGGTTACCATTTCTACAATGATTTCTTTCGAAATCTTTATAATTTAAAAAACTTCCTTGTGTTTTTATTTATTTGTAAAAAACCTTATGACTATTCTGTAGTCATAGTCTTTGCAGAATTGGCAAAACCCTTTGTAATCTCAGGACAAGCCTACAGGCAGAATACGTATGTTTTTCCTTCCTTGTAGTGTACATCTTAAATGCAAGATCATGGTCAGTAGGCACAAGATTGAGGCTATTGAAAGTATGTACCTCAACTAGTGAGTTTTCTTTTTGAGAATGTGTCTCCAAGGTGAAAGTAAACAAGAATTTTCTAAACCAAAAGGCTCCTCAGAGGTTGGAATAGGTCATGTGCAGGCTAGGACTCTGTTTATGTTACTGGTAAAATGTCACTTGATTGCTTTGTAAAAAAATTTTTTTTTTTCATCTGTGATACCTACTATCTTACAGAATATTTGGTTGAGGAGCTTCAAAATATGACCTTGCTGGACAGGTTGTCTCCCTTTGACTGCTCCAAGAATAATCCATGCAAAAAGGGAAACAAGTAATGCCAAACAACCAATGTGTTAGCACTACTGCTTGGAAGAAAAATAACTTTTCTATTCTGAGCTTGGAAACACAATTTTCTGTAAGTTCATGCTCATATATGTTATATCTCAGGAATGCAATAGGAAGGTTATGAAGCTGTAAAAATTCTCCTGTCCATGGGTAAGTAGCTCTACACTTTAAGGAAAAGGGGGATTCTTGTGTTTTCTGCTTTCTTCCTCTTAACTGATTTGAATGATGACCAGGTTAAGGCAATCTGGAGCAATTAGAAACCTACTGGGTACCATCAGTGGCTGTTCTGCCATTTAGTGAGATCTTGATAGGCTGGAGAACATCTGGAGTACTGTGTCCAGAAAAAGTCACAGGATCAGTCATCATGGAACTGGTCTATAGGTACTAAGATGTGAGTTTGAAAATTCGTATCCCCCAAGAGGCTCATTCCTTAATGGTGGGCTTAATAATGAATGAGGTCTGAAAATGATGTTCAGACAGTGTACTGTCTCCTACATCAGCTCTTAAAGAAATCACATGAGTTTTTAAAGTCGTTATGAAGTGACTCTCTTCTACCTCCTCCACCATATCACTCTAATGTCTCTTGGGAAATACAGTATCAATATTGCACTGCTGCTTCTGGTCAGAGTCAGTGATGCAGGTGGCCTGATGTGCCACCTCTGAGACCAACAGCAAAATATCTTGCATGTCAGTGGGGGCCAGATCTTCAGAAGAATGGTAGAAGAACGCAAAACTGAAAATCTATCCCTAAAGTCTTGGTTTGGCAATGAGACTCCCCAGCTTCTGTTGTTTTCCTTCGATCACAGCTCTGACTCCACCTCAGTTTCACTGCTGTCTCTGATAATTTTCCTCTGTCTGTTTAAACAGGATGCACTGATACAGATTATTACTGCATTACAGTCCAAATGAGAGGCAAATCACTGACCTTTATGCATGAGAACGAATGCCTTAGGTGATACAGCTGTTTTGCAGCAGTGGCTGTCTTGGAACACTGATGGCATATGCCCTACCCTGACAGAGACAGGGCACAACTGAGTGAAAGATAGCTCCTCCTCTTCTGAATGTTGCAGATGTCAGCAGGCACAAATTAGGATGTCTTGGACAGACCCACTCCCTGTTTACACCATCTGCATGTGGAGAGAATACATCAAGGGCTATTTCTTGAGCAGGATGCAACAGGCTGCATCACATCCTCACACACAGGAGGAAGGAGAGCAACAACGTTATTAGCTTGCAACTGTATGAGTTTCCTCACATGCCATCCTCAATTGTTACTGAAACTACCTTGTCTCTAAGCTGGCATAAAACAAAGTGATTCAACCTGACATCACTTTAGTAATAAGACCCTGGCAGCACAAAGGCAAAAGCAACTGAATCTCCTCAACTTTGAATTTGCCCAGGTTAGAACTTTTCTGGAATCCATAAGGTATTACTTGTGTCTCTTTTACATGGTTCCTTTCTCTTAATCATGGCCAGGACAGGTAAGATGTGGTACATATGCAGAACAGACCTCTGTGACCTACCTGTCCCTCCAGTTTGATGGTTCCTGGGAGCTGTGCTCAGACAGCAGGCAATGAAGCAGGTTCTAGCTTTTGCTATGTGAAAGCTGCATCAAGAAAAACCCAGGGACAGACTAATAAATCATATTTCAAGGTGATAAAAATATAACTTCTGAGTCCCCCAAGGATTTGTGTCACAATTGTCTTTAATGAATGGCCTAAAAGGGAATTTTAGGTGGCAAATGGGATGGTAGCATTAAATGATTAAGAGCAATAAAAGCTGGAGGAGAAATGACAAAACAAGAGAGACCTAATAAAGCTGGATAAATGGGCAATGCAGCAGCAAATGAAATGCAGCGTTGCAAGAAAATTTATCATAAAAAGAACAATGTTAACTCTTTTTATGCATTCCTGAGTTCTGTATTTTGCTTTGAAGGGATCTGGACTCTTGATAGACAGCCTAAAGAAGTCTGCTAACCAAACTAGGTTTGATGACCAATGAAGTGTAAGAGATGGCAGGTCATGCAATTTACCCAGACAAGACAGAGATAGGTGAAAACATCATGTCGGAGAAAACATCAGAGACTATAATGTTCACCTATGGTCACTTGTAAAACCAAATATAGAGCAGAGGGCTTGAGAATGTCATGCCAGGGACAGACTTTGAGCAGCAGGGATGAATTCCCAGAGTCCAGGCCATTAGCTGAGAGACAAGGAACTCCAGAGGGGCATAGCATCATACAGATGGCCAAGACAGGGGGAATGAATCACTCTTTGTCTGTTAGTTAGAGTTTAGAGGGATTGCTTAGCCCATATGCTCAGTTTTTAAGTGTCTGAAATTAGTAAAATGACTTGCACACAGTTATTTTTCCCTCTGAACCATTGATTTTCAGCCACAGCTGAGACTAGGGGATTGTTCCTTCTGTTTTTTTCCTCAGAACTGGCAACCGTGGAAGAAAATGTCATCAGAGGTACAAAATTAAATGAACGGTATTAAAAGCTCTATGTGCTCAAACCAACCTTGGAGCACAGGGAGACTGGGGATACTGGTGAGCACATGCGGGATCTTATTCTGGCCCTCTGACATTTCTGACCAGGGCAGTGGGCAGAGTGTGGGTCCCACACACGACTGTGACTGCCACTTCGGGGGTTCTGGTGGTGTGGCAAAGCCGAGTCCCTCCATCACTGTGGCAGGCTGAACTCCCTGGCTGTTTATCATGGGCAGGTTTTACGTAGGGCTGCAAATGTTCATGCATATGGTCAGACCTGCCCTTGTGGAGCCCAAAGGCAGGAGGCTGAGGACCTCTGTGACCAGTGTACTTGTTTCACTGACAGCCTGTGGCACCATATATTTCATTTGGGCTTAGAGTGTTCTCCCCTCTACTACTTTGGGCTTGCTGAGCCCTCATGTGTCTGAAAATGGATCCTTTTTATATCTCATCAGTAAAAGCAGAGGGTTCTTCAGTTTTGTTTGTTGGAGTGTGATAGATGGAAGTGTTAGTTGTTTGCATAGACATTTCACAAACTGCAAAAACACTGTCACCTGTTCCGTAAAATGGGGGGAAAAAAGTGCCAGTCTGCCAAGTGCCTACTAAACACCAGCTGGTAAGTGTCACAACATCAAGCTGTGCAGCTATTGACTGTGCTCGCAAGTTAAGGCAAACCTGAGGACAATCAGAAAGCCTAACAGTGACACGTAGCTTCGGAAGGTGGACTAAGAACTCACTCTTCCTGCAGGCTCCCCTGGGGCGTGAGTGCAAGCTCCCAGCAAAAGGGCTGCTGGTCCTTTCACACTGAGTGATACACAGCCTGAGAAGCTGGTCCCAGCCTGTCTTGCAGAAATCATTTCCGGGGGCTTCTGTGGAGTCAAAACAGACCGTGAAGCAGCTCATCCTGGGAAACTCTCAGTAAATGAAGGAAGTTGAAGGCAATTTGATGCTGAAATGTATTTTTATTCCCCATCCTCCCACTCCGCTTACAATAGGAGAATTAAACCATCATGGTATCAGGATATGAAGAACTATCTGGAGGCTTTTTTATTACTGTAGACTGTGACTGAAGGGAGAGACAGTAATGGTCTGAAAATACCAAACCGTAGCTCTACGGAGGGACAAAGTCATCTGTGTGCATTGTAGGCTTGTATGGCATCAAGGGATAAATGCCTAGTACTTCCCAGGAAAGGCTGTCAGCATTGAGTGTATTGATACAGTGGAAGACTGCCTAGAGAGGTTACAGAGCCTTAACAGTCATCTGCTTAAAATATATAAAACTGATGTTTAATTCAGACAGGAAAGTAATGGAATAGATGTCCTTCTACCTTATGCTCTGTGATTTCTGTTGGTGACAGGAGGCAAGAAAGCTCTCAAAGTCTCTCAGCAGTGGTTTTGTGTCCTGTACACCACTTCCTTAATCATGGTGGTTGCAGTTCTTTGTCTACTGTTTTAAAATAAATATGATATATGAAGGTGAGTGCTACGGTATGAGTAAAAGAATCATTATCAAATAATTTTCAGTGCTGTTTCTGCAATGGTGTAAAGCATATTCAGGTGATAAGCAGAACCCATGGCATATTATGTTTGTGGAGGCACAGATTTTCATCCTGTCACATGAGCAAACGAGATATCACTAAAACTTTTTTCCTCAGTGGGTGCATGGTTCTCCAGGGATGCACAACTTTGTATTGAGTCTATGGAAACAAGAAACCAGTCTTAAACCGGTACAGTCTACAGTGAGGCAAAGTAGAGACTGCAAATGTGTTGTGCACATCTGCAACAGAAACGGGGCACGGTATGCCCACGGTAAAAGTATGGTTAACTGGGTGGTTATGTCTGCACATCTGTTTTCTGGGCAATTTGAGGTAGAGAGATTCCTTAGCTAGAAAGGAAGCTGCAATTTCATTGCAGACTGTTCTGCTTTCAGAAGCCCTTTGCCACTTCCCATGAAATTTGTGTTAGTGTAATTTCCCTAGTTCTTCTCATTTACATGTGCAAACAAAAACAAAAGATAAGATTCAGGGGCAAAACTTTGATTGCAGAGTAAGAATGATCATAAATGGCTATTCATCTTACAGTCTTTCATGTCTCTGAAGGTATAAGACTCTGTCAGGGCTTTGGAGCTGGTTTACAAATTTATCAAAGCCCCAGCCATAACGTTTAAAAAAAATCAATCAAGACTTTCTTTTGGTTTCAGCATGATTGAAACAGAAGACTAAGTAGTCTGGTGGGTTGTACTTGGGCTGATTCACTGCTAAGGGCAATGTCCAAGTGAACAATGATAAAAGAAGCAGACAATCTGCTCGATTCTGCAAACTGAAGACTAGTCTCCTTGACACGATGCTGATGAACCTTTTTTTCTTGATGCTCAAGGCATGTTAAGAGCAAATATACACTAACTGCTGTGTGCAAAGCAGTCAATAAATTGTCATCAGACTTTCCTTTCTGTTTAACTTTTATTAAAAGAGGTGCTAAGGTACTGTACTGTATGCAGTACATCATATTTATTACCAAAATTAACAAATATACAAAACTTTTACATGTAATTTTTTTACATCCATTTATTGGTCTATAATACTGCATTTGTTCAAGTAGGTTATCTACAGTATGTAAACATCCCTTGGATTGACCTCACACAGATTAGGAAAGCCCATCTAACCCATGTAGTTACCAAATATAGCTTTTTCTTATTTTAAAATTTATTTGGCTTTCATTGGTAAAATCTAATCTTCACATTTGGCACATGGAAGAGACATCTACAGTGCAAAAGAGGCAGATTTTCTGGTTTTGTTCTGAGCAGTTTAGCAGAGTCATGGTTTTAAAGAGCCAAGAATAAATTTACACAAACTTGGTAGGAGATGGATTAGTGTTAATGCCAATGACTCACAGATCAGCCATTAAATTAGAGCAGAAATTCCAAGCCTCTTCCCCAGCCCTCTCAGTCATGAGGAAAAAAACCCCAACCTCAGCCTTGTTTCTAAAGGATTAAAAAAGGACTCTGTTAGCAACAGAGAGAAGGTTTAGTTTACAAGGAGCCCTCTGAGATTGCAGTTTCAAATTTCTGCTTTGTGGAATTTTTTTTTCTCTTGTTAGCAAGCAATTTTTTTTCCTTCTTAATGGGGAAAATGCAACCAATGGGGAACAACTTTTTTGTGGTGGCGATTTCCTAGTGAGTTGAAGGTTACAGCTGGAGTTTACAGATCTTTGAACCGAGATGTATAGAGCTCAGTAAGCTGCCGTGTACAAGGGGGAAAAAAGGATGAGAGAGAGAGAATAATGTCATTGTATTCCAGGCGTGGAGCCCTCCAATTTTGCAGTAAAAACCAGGAAGAAACTTTCTTTCTTCTGGTTCTCATAGTTTCAGAAATGTGACTTAACTGAGTAAAGCTGATCCAGAGAGACCTTGATTCGCACCTTTCTTCCCGTTCTCATCCAAGCACCGTATTGCTATTTTTTTAGGAGGCCTTACCCATGTCCATGGAAGCATCTCATGAGAATGGACCGAACTGGACACCATTTCATGTGGAAAGCCCTCTGCCATTCCTCATCTGTTACCACAGAGCCCCGCTGCTGTCTGTGGCACCGTACATCTCGGCCAGCTTTTTGAAGCGCGGCCCCCAGTCCGTCAGGTAGTCGTAGCTCTGGTCTGAGTCTGTTGTCACCGACTGTAAGGAGCTGAGTGACTCTGCCACCGAGCCGTTCCCTTCAAACATGTACGTCTGGAGGGAGTCAAAGGGAGGCGCCCACAGGTCCATGTCGGCTTCATACAGCTTGGCAAGCACGTAGTTGTGGACGTTGTTGTCCATGACACATGCCTGAGGCACGTATCGGGAGAGGCTCTCTATTTCAGGGAGCATGTCCTGCCGGTTTTTCACCACCAGCTGAGCCTCCCGCGGATTCCACATGGCAGCAATATCAAAGGCCTCTGTGTCCTCCTCCCCGCCACCCTCGTCATCATACCTGACGATGTTCTCATGGATGTTCTCCTCCTCGTCAATGATGTATGGCTGCTTCCGCTGGCGCCGCATGGAGAGGATGAGGAGCACCAACACTGCAGGAGGCAAGCAAGACACGGGGCTGTCAGCTAGGAGGCAGATCTTGCCAGCGCTTCAGACTCTCTGTTGCCCTATTTTCCCCTTGGACAGCCCAAGCAGACCCTTGGATTTAAAGAGCTGTGACGTTTACAAGATGAAGACTGTAGAAATGCCCCACCCCACAGTTAAAATTAATAGCTTGAGGTCCTGCTAATTCGCCCCATTTCGCACCTAAATTCTTAACTCTTGGTGACACTTAGGACAGGTATATGCTTGCAATGCACTGTAGTGATACTTGAGCCATTTTAAGCTAACCACCTCAGAGATCAGTAACAGTTTATCTGTAGTGGCACACCATTCCAGAGGTATTTTTTTTTCTGCTGTGTGGCTGGGTTTTGTAGCCTGCTTTGGAGATGCCTCTTGGGCTGGCCACTGCTTGTGACAGAGATGGATGGTGCTAAGGCACCACGGTGATATGTCTGCCTACACAGCAAAATGCAGACCTAGCCCCTTAGTCTGCTCTAAAGAATTTTTTGTTTATCTGCAGGCCTCCTGCAGTGCTACAGTGCTGGTGCATCTCATCCTCTCTGTGCTTCTTAGCATGGGGAGAAGTGGATATACAGGCATCGGAGCCCTTTGCTATTGAAAATGTGCCATCACTTTGTGACTGTATTTCCAAAGCTAGAGCTAAGCAAAGATTTTGGATGCTGAAATTTTGAACTGAGGTATCTAGGGTCCTTTGAAGAGCCAGAATTGAGGCACTTTAAAAGAAATTTCCCTGTATCTTACTTCACTGCTCCTCAGGCTGGGCCCCTGAAATTTCAGAGAATGTGTGTTTTGAACTAATATCTCATGACTTGAGAAAATGAGGGAACTGAAGTTCTTTTGATACCAACAGCTAACAGGGGATATAGAAGGTCTGAGCAAGGAAAGGATGAATTTTAATTGTGGAGACAGAACTCATGAAAGATGCTTAACCCCTTTATTACAGCACAGCCATTTAAATGAAGTGTCTCAAGCAAAAAGGATGGAAATGGGGACATCTCTTGACAAAAGACAGGAGATGGAACTGGGCTTACCACTCCCGTTTCCTGTGGGAGCATACGATCAGAAACTGCTGAGGATGAGAAAGTAACCTGTCCCCAGCCACAGCTGTCAGCACTTCCTCCTGCCATACCCCTTGCAGGAAAGCACGGTCATGTCAGACACCCTAGCCCTTTGGACATCTGAAAGAAATATTTGCAGGCCATAGTTTTCCCCTATTCCTACAGCCCAAAGTCTGAAGCTGACTATACCATCTGGTCCTTGATTTGGTCCTTTAGGTATGTGTGTGTCTACATAAACACACGTACACAGATGAGTGTGCGTGTATTTGTGTCCCACACCTTCGGTGGATCAGCGACACCCTGGGCAGAGCTGAAAAGTTTTTCCCCCACCAAGAAGAAGCCAAGGCTTTACCTAATAGGACAAAGATGCAGGCGAGGATGGCAATGAGTGCCCCTCTGCTCAGGCTGACAGGGAGGACATAGGCTTCCGCATTGCAGGACATCACCATGCCCTCATCGTCGCAGCTGCACACGTGCACGGTCAGCGTGCATGTGCTGCTCAGCACAGGGCGGCCGTTGTCGCTGATCAGGATGGGCAGGTAAAAGGTGTTTTGCTCATGTTGTCTGAAGCCAGACCGCCTTGTCAAAATCCATGCTGTATTGTCTGAGGGCAGAAGATAAACAGAGACAATAGCTGATATGCAGAGCAAATGCATTTAGCAGATAAAGAAGATTAATAAAATCAGCCCCAGACCCACACCCACTTTTTCTTGTCTCTTCAGATTTAGCTAAAAGAGCTTTCAGAAGGCAAGACAGAAACGAACAGTTGAAGGCAACTTGTTGTGCCTATTTGTTCATGCTCAGCAGCTTTTCTAGGCCTCACACTTAGACGCTGCCACCGTTTTGGAGATGCTGGCATATAACCCTTGTGGACATGTTATGGTATTCTTTATGTTTTTTGATACATGGCATGGTTATCTGCTTGAGGCAACAAGGAGACAAAGGCAAACAAACAAGCTTGCTATTTGAAAATTTGCAACTAAACATTTTTTTCAGTGAAATACATGCAATTTCATTAGTACTTCTGCCACTGAAAAAAGTCAGAATGCTTTGTGTCATCATTGTCAGAATTATTCTGCTTTGATTTGACTATTCTGCTTCATTTAGTGTAACTGCCTCTTTTTTTATCAGAACTTAAAAGGAATCAAAATGATGCTGCTGAAAAAAAAAGTAATAGAGTGACCTAACAGCCAGTTGCTGTTGGTCATTTCAAGGAAAATTCCTACCTCTGGGGCTTTTTCCTCCATATTCAACATGCTTTTTAAAATGTCAAAATTTCCCAGTGGCATTTGAATTCCTGTCTGCCTCCTTCCCCAAATTCCTCAGACTGTGCATCAAGTTTCCTAATCAGAAAACAAGTGGATTCAGGAAGCTGTTGTCAATTCTCATCTCATGAATATCAAGGCAAAATCGTTGGAGATGAGTGTTGATATTGTCAGTGTTGTCAAGATTTTTGACCTCAGAGACTTTTGGAAAGCCCAAGACTGAATGTCTCCAGTGTGATCTGGCTTATCAGGGAGTCTAAAGGAACCTGCAAGAAAATTGTCCTTTCTTACAAACGTGTCTGCACATCTTGGACTAGCAAAGACGAATGGGGAACACAGGTACTTTTCCTCTTTGGCAGACCTGCAAGCCTGTGCTGTGATGTGTGGCATTTTTGGCAGATGACCTTCATGCAGTTTCTTTCACTGCTTAGTTTTGTTTCCTGTTCCATTGGTTCATAAGAGGTCACAGAGTCTGGCCATCTGCATCTCCAGGTTGTTACCAATGTACATTTTTTATGCTTGAAATGCAGGATGTTGATCAGCTGTTTCCAGATGGATTAGCACAATGGGACTGCTGCTTGGAAATGGCAGGAAACCTGATCACAAGTAGACTGTGAAAAAACCTAAAATATCAACATGGGAGTGTTCCATTTTGCTATTATTTCTCTATCCATTCACTGCTAAAATTTAAATCTTGTGTGATTTTTTTTTTTTTTGTAGAGCAGAGACTCAGGTTACATGCAGATAAATTCAGCTATATTATCTACTTTTGCCTGAGCACCAGAAACAATTTGGTGGCTTTTAGGAGTGAAATCAGGAGTCCTATATACAGCCAACTAAGGAATATATGCAAACTCAAACTATACTTGCTAGACTTGTCTGCTAGACTTAAATTATGCTTCAATTTCCATACTTTGTGCTGAAAATCTTATGGTATGGCATCAAATAGTACTGGCACACATAAGCATGGAGATGTTAGGTTCCACAGTTTGTGAGATTAGATTGAATTTATGACATGTTTTTAAAAGGAATTTCAAGGTCTGTTTTGCTTGCACATCAATGACGTTTCAAGCTTTTACCCTGAAAGCGTAAAATTCTAAAGTGTGCTTGCATGTCTGTGTGAGAATATACAGTGAAATTGTAGTGTCTCGTTAAATCATGCAATCCCAAGAGCTGGAATTTTGAGGAAAGACCACCAAGTGCAAGATGAAATCCCAAAGTTGCTTAAAACTGATTATGTATTACTGTTTACTGATTTCACCTTTGACATGCCATGCAGCTCTGAGTATGCGCAGTGGATATGGACAGACACAGACAGGTCTCTCCTCCTTACTAACAAGGGATAGGACAAGAGGAAATGGCATCAGGCTCACTAGGGGAGGTTTAGATTGGGTAATAGGAAAACTGTCTTCACTCAGTAGGTGGTCAGGCATTGGAAAAGGCTGCCCACGGAAGTGGTCGAGACACCATCCCTGGAGATATTTAAAGATGTGTAGATGGCGCACTTAGGGCTGTGCTTTAGTGTCAGATTTGGCAGTGTCAGGTTAACAGTTGGACTCAATGATCTTGGAGGTCTTTTCCAACATAAATGATCCCATGATTCAGGACTGTTTCCCAAACCCCAGCAGAGCAGTACCTTGTGCCTCCCATGGCTTCTGGGCAAGGGGTGTGCTGTGGACAGGAGCCCTTGGCTCCTGCAAACCTTTCCCTCTTCTCTCCAGGGGCAGGCACAAGTGCTTTCTCTCCCTCAGGCTTTTCATGTGCCCTTTAGTATGTGCTCCCCAGCTATTAATACCACATCTTTCCATCACTGGGCCAGTTTTAGCATGAGAAAAAGCAGCCCAAAGGGCAGAAAATGACAAAGTGCCTGCATTCATGCTATTTCAATGAAAATATTTGAGTCATCTTAACTGTAGTGATTTGGTTGCTTTTCTCTTTCTCGGGTGAAAGACTCACTTTCTTTGAATTCACTTACAATAGAAGTCACAAATTCTATTCAGGTGACAGCAAATCTTCATTTTATGTAAAATTGCTCTTTCTGAGGGAAAAAGACTTCATTATTCTAAGCTGGTCATACTTTGCCTGTAAAAGAAGTCACAGGCAGCGAACTTGACTGAAACTGTGCAAAATCAGCTAGTGAGAGATCTCAAGTGGTTTTAATTATTTTTCAGGCCAAAACCAAGTTTCTATAATTTAACATCGAAAGATATATATCTATATATACCTTCTGCTGTGATGTCCAAACATTTCACCCAGGTCTTAAATGTTCTTGGTGATAAAATTCTCTTTGTGACTCTCAGCATTATATTTTGGCTCTTTTGCTTGTTTGGCTTTGTACTAGACAGGCATCCAAATAACCCCTAAGGAATCGTTCTACCTGTTACTCTGCAACTGAAATACATCAGTGCCAAAACTTCTTGTGTGACTCATCAAAAGCCAATGTGATTTGACATGCTAGTGCAGTGCAAAGGACATGCTGGAATGTGGTGGAGCATGGCAGAAACTGGAAATCAAAATTTTATTCCAAATTTGGTATCTGCTAAGCCCCAACCATCAAGAGAAGAGGGCTAGTGAGGACATGAAAGCCCCATAATATTAAAAAAATTAAAAGCAGCTATGATAAGAATGCACAATATTTTTCATTACAGCTTCCAATGCAGTATCTTTGGCTCACGGGGCTGGATGGTAGCACTTAGCTATGACACTGAACAGAGATGTTGAAGATTGCAGCATGGCAGGTCACACATTTGTATGATCAGGAGGTGGAAACTGAACTTTCCATGGGCATGCAGGTTGGTGTCTTCATGTGGTTGTGAGAACAAGCCATGGAGCACCATCTTCCTGCAATTTTCTGCCCCACTGGAAGTGATGTACTACCCTAAAGAGGTCAGGGGAATCAACCAATGTGGTCCAAACCTTGAGATCAGAGCTAGTCACCACTCTTTTCACAGGAAATGCTTGGTTTCTTTCTGTATGTATCTGCAGGAGAACTGGGGATGATTAGCTCAAAAATTCCCTTGGTCTTTAAAAACTGACTGTAATGATTATGAAGAGTTAGGAATAATAAAAAGAAATATTTCAGCAGGAGTGAGAGAAAGAGCACAAGGAAGCAGGCATTATGGACACCACTGGCTTCAGGAAAGAGTCATACTTTTGCTTTAGTATTTTCAGCTCACTCTTTCTGCACTCTGCCAAAGTGTGAGGTAGACTACAGTTTTAGGGAAGGAAGAAATAGCTAAAAATTTTCCTTGGACAAATTTAATTGCAATGCAGAGGACTGCCAGAGGCTCCAAATGACAGGCTTGGTGGTGGTATGACACCAGCGTTGATCCTGCACCCGTTTAAATGGCTACTGTTTTCAACAGTTCCTGGCTCCAAAAGATGGAGGGCAGTGGCTAAGGTTCAACAGAAGATCAGCTCAGAGTCTAATCTGGAAATGTACTGAGCTTATTTTGTTGTTCATCCCATTCTTACAGCAAGTCTCTTTTTCTAACTTTTTCCTAACATGGTCTCAGCTGGACTTAGAAGTGGGGGAAATGGCTTGCCTGTGCCCTACAGCAGAAACTGAAGAGATGGGACACTCCAGCTCAATTCCCTGCTTTATCACATATATCCCATATGGCCTTGGGGAGCCACTTGTGCCCAGATCATTGCAGCTACTTAACATATATATCTCTCACTGATTTTATTGAGCTCAAAGGGAACCAGGCATGTAAGTAGCTTAATTTCTCCTTGCCCCAGATCCACGTCTATAAAGGAGAACAAAAGGATTTCTCTGTCTGCTGAAGATATGCAGAGAATGAATAGACTGAAAAAGTTCTCAGAGACTAAAATTACGAGGGCCAAAGAAATATGTAAAACAGCTCATCAGAATGCAAACTGTGATCTATGTGTTGCTCAGTAAAAATCAACATTTTAATTGTTGCCAAGAAGGCTACATGTCTTGCAGTTTCCCTAACTGCTATATTGGACAACCAAGTAATCAGCACAATTGCTAATCTTAACAGTGCCTTCCCACAGCCTGGGAAGCATTTCTGTCTTTTTTTTATGTGCACAGGATGTGAATAGCACAGTGGGTTCTGTTACTTATCCTGTCACGCTGTGACATACAGTATAGCTACCCCCTCTGTGCCAAAGTTATATGATTTATATAGTTCTTAGTGGCCACTAGATGAAAATAAAAGCATAAATTACTGTTACTAAAATGACTACTGCACTCCAAATTGCTGAGGCAGTAAATTAATCCTTAATCATAGAATCATAGAATCCTGGAATCCTAGAATCCTGGAATCATAGAATATGCTGATTTGGAAGGGACCCGTCAGGATCACTGAGTCCAACTCCTGGCCCTGCGCAGGACATTGCAATAGTTATACCATGCACCTGAGACATTGTCCAAACACTTCTTGAACCCAGACAGGCTTGATGCTTTGACCACTTCCCTGGAGAGCCTGTTCCAGTGCTTAGCCTCCCTCTGGGTGAAAAACCTTTTCCTGATATCCAACCTAGACCTCTCCTGACTCAACTTCATGCCGTTTCCTCAAGTTCTGCCACTGGTAATGAGAGTGCACTGCTTCCCCTCATGACGATGCTGAACACCCCAGTGAGATCTCCCCTCAGTCTCCTCCAGGCTAAACCAAATGACCTCAGCTGCTCCTCATACAGTTTCCCCTCCAGACCCTTCACCACCCTCCTTTGGACACTCTGTAATAGCCTAATGTCTTTTTTTTTATATTGTGGATATTTCAAATAGTCAGTGGTTTGATACTTAACATTTTTATTTCAAATTAGTAATCAATAGTATCCTAAGCTTCTTGTGATATATAGATATATATGTATATCTATATGTATCTATATATATTCTGCAAAATTGGTATTTTATAGAGAGTGGGAGGCACAGCCATTCATTCACTGCTGTCACTATAAATTATTGCAAGTATGGCCTTAGACAGAAAAAGTGCATCTGATACTGGGAATGTTGTTTCTTTTTTTAGAACAATGCCTTGAGGATGAAATGAGCCTGGTTTGCCAAATGCTTTAGCAATAGTTGTGTTGTATTTGTTCAGTTATTTTGGCAATATATTCAAAAATAAAAAGGAATGAGACAAGGGGGGGAAAGAAGGGGGTAAAAATGCAAGAAACTGTGTGGGGCAGCTTCAGGGAGACCATAGGAAAACAGGCTTTTAGGATGAAAAAGCACTAGCATACTGTGGAGGAGGGCCCAGATTCTGCAAGTAGTGTGTTTTAAGATTTGGTTAATGGAGGCACAGGCTTCCTTATGAGCCTCTATGTTATTCTTTCACATGCCTGGAGAGGCCTAGATAGGGGCTTATGAAAGTAAATGTGACAAGTAGGCATGTGTGGGAGCAAGGGCAGGCTTCGAGGCTGGCCATGTACACTGCAGGTGGCCGGTCTTTCTCCCCATTTATTCTGGAATCGCTTGTTGATTTATTGTGCTTTACACACTAAACTCCTACTGAAGTCCAGCCCGTCAGTAGTGACTTGCAAAGCTCTGCACCAGGTCATTCAAGGTTGTCCCTCCTTCCTAATGAAGTCTGGTGTGGACCTGACCTGACCTCAGTACCGTTGTCAGCCGATGGAGGTCCTCTTTCAACAGGAGTCATGCAAAGGCCTGCTACAGCAGGGCTTTCCTGTATGTTCCAACCCCCCAAAGCTTCCCCAGAGCAGCAAATTCCACTGATTAGGATGCTCAAATTCCAGTGCTTTGCCATGAGTCTTCCCACTGGTGTTTCCGTTTCTACTTAGGTCATCTTACACAGACCTTTAGCTGTACACCAAGTTACCCCCCCTAAAGCTCTGCAAGTCCTCCTTACTTCCCCCTCTCCTTAGGGAAATGAGGATGTGCAAGGAAGAAGAAAAAAAGTGCTTGGGGGTAAAGAATGGAACAGTATAAGAACTCTTCCTTTTTTCTGTGCCTGGGAGAAAACATGAAGAGTACAAGAAAAGAGCAATGCAATTCCCTTCAGATTTGTCTCCTAGTTCCAGTTACTATCCTACCTTTAAGCATCTCCTTTTGAACGAATGCAATTTCCACTCCGATAATCCGAGATGCCTGCAGCCTGACCAAAAGACCTGAATTTACACAAAACACTGGCACATTTCCTCAAAGAAGGAAAAGTGGCCTATTGCTAGAGAATATTTATAAGAAGAAAATATCATATAACCTTCAAGTGTATTAAATAACATGTCATTTTATTACTGCCTTTAAGGAGCAGGTGTCACTTGGTATTATTTAAAATGGCAGTCTTATCACACACTGTAACTCACAGCTTCTCAAGTCCAACTCAGGCATTAGAAATTAGAGTAGCTAACTGTCTGTGTCCACTCTGATTACCTTGATTGTCCCTTAGAGTAAAGTTGGGATTGTTGGCTGCCTCTGGAGCCAGGCTGTAGTAGAAGTGCTGACCCTCCTGCGGGTCATCCCTGTCGATGGCACTCACTGTCTGGATCAGCTATAGCATATAAGAAAAAAGTAGAAAACAGGTGAGAAGCAAAATATTCATAATCTGAGTGAATAAAGAGATGACATGTTTCACATGTATAAATATAAGCAACTGGAGCATTTCAATAAAATTGTCTTCCAGAAGTACAGCAGATAAATCAAGATGAAACTCAAAACCTTTCAGGCTTTATCTGTTTTGCTGTGATCATGCACATCTGGTCATGCACACCCCTTTTAAACAAAGGAGGAGATACTCAGTTTGCTTCAAATAACAGAGACTTTCCTCTCATGCATCCCTGTCTTCTGTTGCACATTTCTTTTTGGTTTTTTTGAGGGTCCAGGGTTCTCAGAAGACTCCTTGTGCATTCGAGAGCTTGTAAGAAAGCCCATACTTATTTTAAGCTTCATTTTGCAGGTAGAAAAGGATGTCAGGTTGATTATTTTACCATTCTTTTAATTTTAAATCAATAAAATTCTCCCCACGATGTCAGTAAAAAAGAAAGAAAAGCCAACCATGCAGACACTCTGCATATGCAATAAGTAAAACCAAATTAGAGAAACTAAGACAATGCTAAATCCAGAAAACAATTTGTCACCTCACCTATAGAGGCTTTGTAAAGTAGGTCTAACAGCTCGAAGCACAATGGCTCTGCTTGAATAAACATTCTTCTTAGACAAAGAATAAATCTTCATCTGGATTTTTTTACTTGAAAGTTATTTTGGGATTCAGAGGCAAATGACAGACCCATAAATTCTTATTCTCCACCTTAAAACTGATTTCAGAACTTTTTAAAATGTGGCAATAGAATTCGGCTTTCACTGCTGAAGGAAATAGTCCAAATTAGTGTGCATAGCAATAAGCTCAGCAAATTTATTATTTAGGACACTCACCCTTCAAAATCAGGAGAAAAGTCTAGTCAATGATTTCCATTCCCTATATTATTAAGAACCTCTGTAAGTTAGTGGCATGAAAATGTCCTGTATATGATAGTTGCGAGGGCAGTAGTTCCAGCAGTGAGTAGCTATTTCATTCTGCTTCACACAGCTGGGAGATGCTTTAGCACACCCACACAAATCACGAGCGCTGTGTCTCTGTATTTAAACTATGCTAATCAGCTTTGCGTTAGGAGGCACCAGTCACCACCGTGGACCCTGGGTGGTGAAGCAAGAGGTCACCTCCCCACAAACAATCAGTAGTAGAGCTTGCACCCAGTCCAGTGAGGGTGAGCTCATGTCCATCTGTGACGCCACTGACCTTGTTCAAGGGCTTTGATGGAGTTTTGGAAAGGAGAGGAGTAAAGAGGCTTTGCCACTTGCTTGAAGGTGCTGGTTTACAATGTGTGGAATGGGAAGCTTTGTGTTATTTTGACTCTCTGTTCTCTCCAGTTCACAGCAAAACATATTCTGTTTCGCACCCCTTTGAAGCTGATATTATGTCCAGGTGTGCTTAAGGCTCTTATAACACCTAACAGTAAAACTTGTCTGTCACATGTGGCCTGGGCTGACTCTGTGACACTTCTCATAACAATTGTCTCCTTGATGCTGCTACAGGACAAACCAGGTGTTTGCCTGCTGGCACCTGCCCAGTGGAAGGCTTTATTTCCTCTATGAAATGTATGGCACAGTGAGCCTAGAAAATACTGTAGGAGAAAAAGAGTTGTGGGAGAGAAAAATGATATGATGCTAATCCCAGTGCAATATGCTTGCCTTTGGAATGAAGCACAGACAGCTGCTGCTGAGAGTTCAGAGGAAACCTGTGGGTAGCTGAGCCCCCTTTCCAACACTCACCCTTTCTGGCATGCTGCCTCCATGTAGGACAGCATCCCCTCCCCAGCCCCTGGTGTTACAATCATTTCTCACCTGCCCTGCTTTGGCATTTTCACAAACAAATGCTTCATAAAATCTTGCAAACTCTGGTGCATTATCGTTCACATCCAGGACTTTCACTGTCACAGAGACGCTGCCCACCTGTGAGGGGTTATCTGGAAGGAGGAGGTATAATGTAAAGAAAAGCAGTATATGGAAAGGGGAAATGGCTGCTCCTCACTCTGCTCAAGAGGTAAAGCAGTTTTTTTCCAACTAGCTTGCATTAAATGACATTTTCCCATTGGGAACTGTGGTAACTTGGGGATTGTGTGATTCAGAGTGAGGTTGCAAATGCCGCTCTCAGTCTACCCTGGCTTCCCATTTAATCTTTTACAAACAAATTCTGTAAAAGACTCCAACCTGGTTAAGTCCTATGGAAGTATTTCTATAACAAAAGTTTCAGACAATGCCCCTCTAACTTTTTTTCACTGGCCTTTGACTGGGCAATACTATTTGTTGAGCCTCCGTTCTGGTGGTATGAATTAGGAAGGGACTCTTTTTAAGGACAGACTTGTTATTTAGACTTGTTATTTAGAGCTTGTTAAAAAATGGAAATTCTCCAGTTCAGATATGCTTTTGCTCAGAATTTATGTTCCCCGAACTCAAATATAGTGTCAAGTCTCTGATACTTTGTACAGAAGGGTTTAAACCTTTAATGTAATAACACATGAAATTGTACAGAAAAGCTTTCAGTGAAGCTTAAAATTGCAATGAAAATTTTACATTCTGCATGACATCATTTGTGATGTTTCTGTCCCACTGGTTCATTAGCTTTCTTTGCTAGTAAATCAATACATCATTTCACATATCTTCACAAATTCTAAACTAAGTGGCCACAGGATAATTTGGTTTTCTTACTCTGTTTTTCTGCCCCAAATCATCTTCCCCCCCGCCCCAGCCCTTATTTAATGATAAAATGAAATTCTAACCACAAACAAAAAAAAAGAAGAGGTCAGAAAAGGTGCAAACATTCAGAAAATTCTTTATAATTAGTATTCTCATCTTCTTTGTAGCCATACCACTTTGTGCATTTATCTCCAAATGTATTTCCCTTTGTAGCAAGAAATGATATGATCACATAAACAATAGTTTTCTTAAATGTTCAATGTACTGTATTCCATAACGTGTCAATTGTGTCATTGAGATAATACTCAAACTATATTGTTCCTCCCTAATTTTTAATTTAATCCTTCAGCTTTCCACATATCCATACATATATCTTTCCAGCACACCTATCATCATGGCAGATGAATGTCTGCCAGTCTCAGTAATATTGATCTAACCTTTAACATTAGGAGCTTTACTCAGAAGTGCACAACTATGATGTTTTTGAAACTATTCACTAAATTAAAATACTGTGCTGCACATATACAGAGCAAAACTGACAGAGTGCTGATGGAGGATGAACCAAAGGAAGAGATACCCTCATATTGCTCTTACCCTCAAGTGCTGCTACAGGGGCAGCTTTTACAGACTCATATGTACATGGAATAGCAATGGCCATTGGTGGCTGAAAATAAAACTGGTGTCAAAATAGATGGAAGTGAGATCCTATCATCTCCCCAAGCCCTCTCACTACTTAAAAGGGCACAGAAAGACACCCTATTCTGGAAGAGCCTGCAAATATGTGGCAGAGTCACTCCAACTCTTGTGAAATATTTCTTCTGCTTTCCAAGTTGGCCAACTGCATTTTGGGCAAGCTTCTTGAAAATTTGTTGCTCTCAAACTGCCCCACCACCTCTGGCACTGCCTAGATGTGCACGAAGCTCTCAGATGCAAGGAATGACTCAGCTAATGGCAGCAAGCTGCTAAAAAGCTGCTGCTCCTCAGTAGATAAACTGAGATCCTGAGCAAAAGCTTGGTGAACCAAAGAGATTTCAGGTGAAGACTCGGTGAACCTTTTATTTGCTTATATATCACAAGTTCTTTTATGAAGCTCGCATCTGTGAGTATTTCAAACTCAGCTAAATTTTTCATACTGACTCAATGAAATGCTGAGCACCTCCCTGTTCTCATAGCCTTGAAAAATATCTGGCACAAATGAATCCTGAGCTGAGTTTTAGCACATTGTAAAACCCAAAAGCATAACGAGTTCAGCATACTCGAAGATCCCAAAGCACTCTGGCCCAAATTATTTATGTAGTAAGCAGATGGCAATGTCATTTACTTGCTGCTGAACCAGAGCAGATTTCAACTAGTGACCTAGCAGTGTACCATCATTGCTGCCTACCAGTCCCTGCACCACTCCATCCTCCCAGGTACAAATGGTAGCTCCAACAGTTGTGCAGCCTTTGCAGTGTCTGCTTTAGCTGCCTAGCCCTTCTGAAATGACAGAATTCTGCCAGAAACACATCAGGTAGACTTTTAAACAAATCCCTGGAATACTAACAATTTGAAAAAGAAGGACTCTGCATCTAATGACCATCTCTATGCCTCCCACCACCCTGTGAAAATGAGCATAGAAAGTAAATAAAATGCAGTATTCGCTTGTTGATGTCAGAAGAATAATTCAGTTAATACGTCTTCCCACTCAGAGCATAACAATATGTGAACTGCTGAATTCAGGTCTCTCAGCCTGCTTTGTCAATTGTATCTCTTTAATCTATGTACAATCTGCATTATCCTTACTCAGCTCCATGGCCAGCACAGTGATGTTGTGCCAAGAAATGTCCTCCCGGTCCAGAGGTCTTGCAGTCATCAGTGCTCCTGATGTAATGTCGACATAAAAGAACCGCCCCGGATCACTGCTCCTGTCAATTGAGTATCTGCAAGAGTACATATTAAAAATATTATGCAACCCTTGTGAAAACTGTTTGTTATAGCCAACAAAGTATCCAGCAATGGGAAGACTATCATACACAGCAGATCCATACTCTTCCATAAATTAGTTATGTTCTCCTTTGACTTGCATAGGTTCAGAGTGAGATGAAGGAAAAACTAGAGGTTCATGGGTCTAATGCCATTTAATGGGGAGTACTACTTGAATGGAGCTGGAAGACAGGAAGAGTCAGAGAAGAAGCCTTACAGCAAAGCACAGCTTAGCACAGGAACATCTGCTTTACAGAGAAAATTTGCCAATGAGGAGTGTGATTTCTTTTTCTAAGCAAAATAATTATGCCCTTTCCTTAGGCACAATTCAGGCAGGATGAAAATGACTTCACATCAGCTCATTCTCTGAGCACCTAGGCTGATGAGAAGGAACTGTTCCCTTCCTTGTACTTCTGTATTCTCTCCTCCTTCAGGGGAATAAACTCCACCTGCATCCTGGAGCATCCTACTGATTGAGCTGTGTCAGCACAAGTGGCATGATGAGTGGCTTTCTCGTATCATCCAGTCAGAAAAACAGCTCCATCTGTGAGGTTGATTCATCATAATTACTAAAACTGCCTGGCCAATATCATGTCAGTTTAGTGCTGGGAACAAGCTTCTTGCACCAGTGAATGGGGGATTATGGTGGTACCTACAGGCCAGAAAACCTGGGCAGGGAGGCAGCTGACTGACAGATGTCACTGCTGTACTTGGTCAGAGGGATGGTTTTGCAGGGTGTGTAAAATGCTCAGTAACCTTCATATGCATCAACTTGCTCTTAACAGCAGTTTGTACAAGTTGCCTTCCTAGCTAACTGTTAGCATGGTAAGGGATCCTTTGACAAAAGCCACACATGTGCCTAGGTAAATGTTACAGCCTAGAATAGACCCCAGGCTTAGTGTCCTTTTTGTTGGTTCTTTCGTCAAAGTTGATGGGAATTGAAAGCTTTAATCTTAACAGATGCTGAACAGGGATCATTCTTCTGAATTTCCTCCTTTCAGCATGAATGCTTTCACTGAAACAAACATGCCAGCCAAATCTTTATATAGGGACTTACTATACAGGGACTTTCTAAACTGGAATATAAAACACTATTGAGACATGTTGTTGTCAAATTCTTTTTCACTCTTTTTCAGAAAAATCAAAGAGGGAGGGATAGCTGGTTTGCATCCCTTTCCTCCAAGTCCTTCTATCTCTTCTTAAATAAAGAGATTTCTCAGGCATTTGATTTACTTAGGAAATAAGTACAGGTGTTCCTGTATTTTGCTATAATAATTATTCTTGTACGAGGGCTATAAAAAGAATTTCTTTCTGACACTTTAAGGCCAACAAGTATCTGAAATTGAATAGAGCCTTATGATTAATGGTGTGGAATTAATCACCAGTGTCAAGAGGCACAGGTGGAGTCTTTTTCTGAATTCTCCACCTAAGTCCTCTTGTTAATAGTAACTGCTCCTGCATGCTTGTGTCCCCTGTACTATTTAGATAATCTTTCTGAATCATTTAACAACAATCATGGAATATTTCCAGCCACCAGAATTTCACAGTGTGGGAGTCAGGTTCTGGTTGCTTGGAAAATGAGGATTTAAGAGTTCCCCTGTGTTTAGGGAGCCCTTCCAAAATCTGCCCTGACTTCTCAGTCCTTAAAACAATGGCCAGATCACAGTTTAAATTTCAGATGGAGTTCAGCTTGTGCAACAAAGTATGTACCTGGGATTACTGTTTCTTATCTTGCCTTGCTCTGTGCAAAGTGAAGGCAGAGCAAGACTAAAACACTGTGTATTGGGTCTGGCTGAGCTGGAGTTCATTTCCCCACAGTAGCCCTCACAGTGCTGTGCTTTGCATTGTAGCTGGAAGGGTGTTGATAACACACCAGTGTTTTGGCTACTGCTGAGCGCAGCATCAGCCCTGTAACATTCCTTCCTCAGTTGAGGGCAAAATCCTGGGAAGGCATCCAAGTAGGCCAGCTGACCTGAACTGTCCAAAGGGATATTCCATACCATATAACATCAGCTCAGATATAAAAGCTAGGGCAAGGAGTAAGAGGGCAGGCATTCACTGTCTCCAATGGCTGCCTGCTGAGGAACCCTTACACGTGCTGAAGCCCTGCTGCGTGGGAGTGGCCGACCATCACTGCTCAGAGGAAGTAGAGAATAAATTGTGTTATTTTCTCTTCGCTTTTGCATGCACAAGTTTTCACTTTGCTTCTGCTTTAACAAACTGCCTTATCCCAACTCAGGAGTTGTTTTCCATCTTGCTCTCTCCCCTGTCCAGCTAGGAAGGGGAGTGATAGAGCAGCTTGGTGGGCACCTGGTGTTCAGCCAAGATCAACCCACCACACATTGCCAGACATACTGCACAGAGTTGGCATGGATGGAGGATACCACAGGAGAGGAAAGGAGAACTAATTCTTCACATCTGCATTTTAGATAGCATTACAAATGGTATTTATTCTTTTTTTTTCCCTGGTTTCCTTTACCTCAGTTATTTACATCTATAAGTAAAAGGCATGGGGGAAAAAAGAAGGAAGGAATAAGGAAAAAAAGGGAAATGGAAAGGGAAAAAGATGGGGAGAAAAAGGGAAGAAAGTTATCAAGGAACAAACTTACAAAGAAGTCTGTGCATATTTACAACTTCTTTTTTTGTAATGTATCTTAGGTGATGCATTCTGTGCTTTGTAGAGTGTTGTTTTGAGTTTCATCGAGTCACTGCAAAGCTCTACAGAAAACTAAGAAAAACCTCATTAAAAATAACAATTAACAATTCTACCCTCTGATAGTCTTCAGAATTATTCTTATACTATTTTTTGGCAGATTAACACAAAGCTGTTTGCATTGCAGTGTTTGGATAATGCTAGACAGTAATCAGCAAAATAGGATGTGAGTGGAAAAAAGTTTAGGGTAATGAAATTGTGATGCAGACAGTATAATAGTTTTACTGAGGAATTTGAGATAATGTCATAAGAAGTATGATAACCTTATAATGTAGGCAGAAAGAATAGGTATATTAAGGTGGTAGGTTTGAAAAAAATAATTAGAGCAGCAACACAGAGAGTAATATCATTAAGAAAAACAGGCTTTGTGTCTTCTCAGATCTCCTAGCTCACAGAATTGCTAATTTAGATTTCGCTTTCTTCAAAACTCCTAATACTCAATATTTGAACTTCCTTCTGTATTTCCCAGGACTGTTCCTGAACACAGACATCTCAGAAGCTGGACTGATGCAAAGTTAGGCAAACAGCAGGTCAACACCCAAAACTTCTCTCAGATAAGAGAAGTAGCCAGCCTGCTGGGATAATCAATGTGCAGTCACTAGGAGATTCTGCAGGTTGTGAAAACTAGTATGTGGGCTGGCCTCAGAGAAGAACAATCTGCTCTGATAAATGGGGCTGGAAGTGGCTGGCAGCCACTGTGGAAAAGACTGCTGTGATCTCACAAATCTGCTCCTTTGCTTTCTTGCTGAGCTGCAGCAATGAAGCTCCCGTGGCTGTAAATACACCTTTACCTTTCTTAGGGGAATATCTAGCTCTGCGGCTTTCACCAGGCACTAGATAATTTAGCAGTTTGTGAATATTTATTAGCGTGCATTCAATCTACTCCAAAAGTAGCTGTGTATTTGAGCTGTTGATGAAGGCAAGCTTTGAAACAGAAGGGGAAGAAAGGACAAGTAAGTTGATTACCTTTCCATCAATATGGCAGCAAGTTCTCAGCAATGCTGTCAGGTTTTGTGCCAGCAAATGCATGAGAGTCTAGGGTTTGCTTTTAATGTATGCTATCAGGACATGCCTGACCAGCTCATTGCTGATGTTCTCCATACCACAGAAAAGAGTGAGCTCCTTCATTGCTTTGGTAGTCCCCTCAGTGTGAGTCTGGTTTGACTAAATCCACTGATGAATACTACTGGCTAAAAGGAGAGAGTCCCTGCTGTGCTCTTGCAGCTCCATCACTGCCTCACCCACCAGACATACCGGGCAGTACTCATAGGGGAACACATAAAGAGAGGACAGACCTGATGGAGTTGTTGGTCACGTCCGGGTCCTTGGCAGAAATGATCTGTATGGTGGTTCCAATATCCACATCCTCGGGCACTTCCACAAAGTAGATGCTGGGCTCAAACACAGGAGGTTCATCCACATCCTCCACGCTGATGTGGACGGTGGTGGTGTCACGGAAGGGACCCAGGTTCAGGAACCGCATTTCCAGATGGGGGTTGGCACCCTCTACTTTCAAGGTGTAGCTTTTCTTGCTTTCAAAACTTAAAGGCTAAGGAGAAAAAAATGTATTTAGCATTAGGCACACTGAGCCATATTATTTAGGCCATATAATTTTAATTTTCAGAAGTAAAATATGCCTTCTAATATAAACTTACGCTTCTTTTTAAAAATAGATATCTACTATGATTTTCAATCATAAGGGCAACAAAGATAAATATGTGCATATGGAGACAAAATGTTGAATAGAAAGCATAGTAATAGAAATGGCACTGTATACTTTTTTTAATTTAATTTGACAGTTGAACAGAAAAAAAACCAGGAGAAATACTTGCAGGTCACTTCAAAATACATATTATTTTTTTCTTCTTGCTCAAATGAAAATAAAAGCAGCAACACCAGCACTGCATTGTGATTCACATAGCCTGTTTCATGCCATTCTGATGAAAATATAGGCAGAAACTGACAGTATGGAAGTTCCTGAAAATCAGGTAAAGATATGAAGAGTCTGTTCCTCAAAAATGGCTCCAGTGTCACGAACAAGGATGCTCACACATAAGGTGGAGGTCCCAGTTAGCATGCGCTTTTTTTCCCTCAGGAGACTGCAGTCTTGTCTCCAGAGAGCCATGTCTGCCAAGTGATAAAGAGCTCCAGTGGGAGCAGGGAACATGGTCAGCTATCCTTGCAAGATCCTGTTCCAGTTTTTATCAGCAATTCATCCCTCCTAGAAGTGAGGTTTTTCACCTCCTTTAAGTAGGTATCCTGTTCACAGTCCAGGTATGATGAGTGCTAGGATTTGAATCTCCTCCCTGCCCAGAGAACAATTTAATCTCAAAGCATTACAACGCATCCCTTAAGTCTTCCTGAAGGAGCTCTTGACTTCACATAAAATATGAAATACTCAAGTATTATCTGAAACAAGTAGTTCCCTTTCCCTTTCTCTTTGCCTTTCCGTTTCCCATGGATAAAGGGGGCCAGTTTCTCAGTTAGTAGTTTCGTGAATTTGATTTCCTATCCAGATAAAACTACATATTTGCTGTACGTGGATATAGAATTAATTACTGCTGACACTGAACTGCTCAATAAATACATTTTTCATCTCCCTCCCCTCCTCTTTCCACAGATACCTGAAGAAAATAAGGTGTCTCCAAAACCTGCTTACATCTAAATAGGGAATTCCACGTTTAATGTGCAATTTACCAGTCGGTAAGAATAACTGAAAGAATTTGAAAAACCAGAATGACAGCATGGATGGATCAGTCCAAAATACAAAAAATTTTTCACCAGATGAAGTACAGCTTATAGATGACACAGTCACACTTCCCAAGTTGCAGTCAGAAGTTACAAGCAATTGCACTGTGGTTAAATGTTCACAACCCTTTACTGGTATAATCTGGGGAGTTTTGATCACACAATGACAGAACCACAGAATACGCTGAGTTGGAAGGAGTTCATAAGGATCATCAAGTCCAGTCCTTAGCCCTGCACGGGACATTCCCAAGAGTCACACCATGTGCCCAAGAGTATAATCCAAATGCTATTTGAACTCTGTTAGGCTTGATGCTGTGACCACTTCCCTGGGGAACCTGTTCCAGTGCCCAACCAACTCTCTGGGTGAAGAACCTTTTTCTAATATCCAGCCTAAATCTGAACACCCCCTGAATTCAGTCATGTCTTCAGTACTTGTCTACTGCCACAACAGCTTCCTTCTTCCTGAGATGCAGAAACATTGAAGGGACATACAAAAGCTCATGCTTTCACAATAAAATTACCAGTAGTAATGTTCTGCATAGGAATGCCTGCTTAAAGACAGGGGTTCTTGAAATTATAGAAGTGAAAATCATTCAGCATTTAGTACGTGGGAGTGAGGAACGAAGACTGGAATGGGAACTGTTTTTTTGTTCTGGGGACATGACAGTCCAGTCTTGCTGAGATGCTGTCCAGTGAGTGACACAGTACGAACTGTGGAATCTGTAGCAGCAGGTGCAAACAGATGATCTGAAACTTTCTCCTGCTGCCCTCAGTTCCACGTGGTACATCAGTGATTACTTCAGGCATAGCGCTTGCCAGCAAGGATTTGTTGAGATCCACAAACATAATACCCATTACTGCAGAGTCATTATGGTCTACCAGTTGCATATTTATGTGCTGTAAAAATAGCAATAAGATAGATTCACAGGACTAAGTAAAACTTACTGTCCATCTGGCACAGAATGTGCAATGCAAAGGTGCCTAAACATATACTAAGAAAGAGGCCATTATATTTAGAGGATTCCCATGGGAAGAAAACTGTGTGAGAACCATTGCATGTGCACTAAAAAGCTAAGTTATAAAAAGGGCAGTTAAATCACAGACACACTTAATAGCTATAAAATGTGACCACATTATGGAAACATATAATCACCTAGAATAATCAAGTTAGAAAAATCAAACACGTGTGCTAGACCATAACATTTTTGATGCTCCTGTTCGCCTTCCACTCCTTCAATGTCAAAGATGGCTTTCCCTCCTGTTTATCTCCTGTGCCAGTGTCTCAATACCACTGGCCCTCCAGATTTGTCTCCCACGGGTGCACTTAAACCTCTTTCCAATACTTGCCTTGGGGAAGGCAAGGAGATTACCTTCTCCTGAGAACTGAGCATGCTGCAGAACACAGCCAAGAGCAGAGGCAACCCATGGAAACCACTCCTTGTCCTTGCCCTCCTTCCCCCAGTGCTGAGACAGGCACGGAGAGGTTCACCATGCAGGAGGGATTTAGTAAGACCCACTTGAGAAAGTGATTGATCAGGTGGAGTCAGGGGAGGGCTCTCTGGGGTGCCATGCTGGCTGGGTAACCCACCACTCTGCCTTCCAGGGGCAGTGCAAAAGGGAATGCGGGGAGAAGAGGGAGGTAGGGTGAGCATCAGTCTCTCAGGTAGGGAGCTTGGAAGGAGCTATAACTCTTCAGGAGGTGCTTAATATTTTGTGGGATTAGTGGGCTAAGAAAAGTAGCCCTGAGACCACAAGCAGCAATCTTTTCAGTAACTGTAAATTCTGGCTTTCTGACACCCATGATAGAAAGTGTCAGTTATTTCATTTGGGAAATCTGTCAAGGAAAATTAAACAGAAAGTTTTGTTTTCTTTTAAATAAGAACTCATTCTGGGTTTAGAAATCCTGTCTCTGTCTCCCCATTTTGACATCCTTTTCTATCCATGCCAGTTGAATCAATTTTTTTTCTTTCTTGAGTGGATCCAAAGGACAACTTTCCCAATGTTTGGCTATTCATAATCACAACATTACGTAAAGCTACAGGCATAATATCCAATGTTACAAACATTTATGTACAGTAGGTGGATTGAGCAGTATGTACCTGATGTCATCTAGCAAAACTCAATTCATAATAACAAAAGTCAAGCTTACTGACACATTTACTCCGAAGATACTATTTGTTTTAATCAATAAATGAGTGAAAAATTACATTAGAGTTTGCATTCAACATTTATTTTATTCCAGAAAACATGCTTAACCTCAGGGACTAGTATGCATAAACAAGAGTTGGGGAAAGGTGACCATAAATACAAGCTTAAATGCTTTGCTCCAGGGCACAGAGGCTTGCAAGGTCAACTCTCTCCCATGTATTGTTGCATTTTAGTGCCCAATTTAATCCCAGGCTATTTAAATGGAAACTATGTTTCCTTATTAGTACACTAGATATGCTTAGGCAGAAATACGGTTACAATTTCATAACCTAGAAACTGAGTTGAACTTCTAACATTTATGTAGGACTGTAGAATAAATATCCTATAGCAGGGAGCCTAAGCAAAATGCTCTATGCCTTCCTGCGTAGCCTGCGGTACAGAGTACTAGCAGTTTCACAGCTGCCATTTTAGCGACGGCTTCCTCTGGCCTAATTAGCATTTATGGATCTTCGAGCAGCAATTAAAAAAAAACAACACTGCCTGGGTTTTATTGGTTTATAAATAATTCTAAGGCATGCTTTATTATTGTTTGTGGAACACCAGAGTGAAAAATACGTACAGTTCAAATGCAAATATTGATCTAATTTCTTGCATTGTAGGATAATTAAGCTACAGAGAATATTTAAATAGATAAATAGTGAATCAGAACATTTCTTCTGAGGGAAAAGACATGTTTATGCTAATGTGCTGTCCCCACTTTATAAAAGCGGCTCCTAGAAACGCAGTCTGCTTTCGTATTTTAGCAATAAATGTTAAAGAAATTATGGTTTATAGCAGGAAAGGGGTTACTGTCATGTAATGGGAACCAAGTTCCTCAAGGCATAAGGGAATATTCCACACATAAAATGTAAGCAGGACTGTTAGCCTCATAAATTACTATAAAAAGAAAACTTCTCTACCTTTCTCACAGTTATGATGCCAACTTGGTAATTAGGATCAGTGTTAATGTCAAAGACATCCAGGCCATCTCCATCCACAAGGCTGTATTTCATCTCTGCATTAATGCCTTCATCCAGGTCTTTAGCAACCACACGGCCCACAGTGGAGCTGACGGGAGCGGACTCCAGCACACTCATCTGATAATGCTCTGGCACAAGCAGGAGAGAGGGAGAGAAGAGAGGGGAGAAAAAAACAGGCTGTGAGAAGAAACCTAAAAACTGCGCAGCAATGCAAAGATCGGATAAGGGCAGGCCACAACACTGCATGGCCTGCAGGGAGTCTCTAGTACCTTTCCCAAAGCTGCAACAGCACTGTGATTGCCTTTAAAGAGCTGAATTCCCTGAGAAAGTTTTATTTATGTGTTTGTTATATCAACAGGTTTGTTGAACGGGTTCTTTTCAATACTGGAATACACATGAAAATAGGAACTTCAACTAGAAAAATAGGGCAATTAGCACCAGTGCTGTTGCAGCCATGATACAAAGCAGGATATGAAACCGATTTAATAGGACAGATATCTTTTATTAGATCAGCTTGTACAGCAGGAATAAACACAAGTTTGAACAGCACAAATCCTTTCTGAAGCCCCTACAAACTTCTTTTCAGACTGAACAAAGCTCAGCAGCTTGCCTGTGTCTTCCAAATTTACCAGTTACTCTATTAAAATATATTGCCTCTCCCTACAAATACTGTCTTGAGCACATTTGCTGCCTTGCTAATTTGCTTAGCAGCAAGCCTGGGAAAAGAATGATTTGCTATTTTAAAAGTGTATTTGGAAAAAAAAAAAGTTGCATCTAAAATATTCTTCTGCCCCATGAGACTATTTTCAAACCTTCCTTGATGTACTCTCTCTGTTGACTCCACCAACTATTGAGCTTTACAAGGCAGACTAACACAAAGAATTTTTCTTAATCAAGAGTTTGATATCAGTTACAATTCATGCCACTTTCAAAACACATTTGACAATGGTGTACTCAACAAGCTACTCTGACAGAAGAAAAGATGTGGAAGTTGAGACTTCTTGCTGATCTTAGTGGAACACTTTAATTTATCAGTGCAACATGCAGAAACAGGTGGAGACGAAGAATAGCAACAAAAATAACTGCAGGATTTTTCATTTCTCAGCAAGATGAAAAAAAATGGCAAAACCAAAATGGCTTGAGATTGATTAACACCACTAAAAGAATCAACTTCAAAAACCCACAAATTATATCCCTCAAAAGATTTAGTTCAATCAAAACTGAAAAGTTTATTTCAAATTTTTAACAGTAATATAGAATTATGTAAATAAATGTGATAAAATCTTAAAAACAAAGAGCAAAATATTGCAAATCTTGTTTTGAAATTCACGTTTGTAAATACAAAGTAATGTTTCTGATAAGAGGGGGGTTGCCTATTTTTGCATTCCATTAACTGTGGCTGTTACACATCTTAAGATTTAATTGTATACTGCCAAGTTTTAGATGAACCTTTCCTGGAGAACAGCCTGTATGACAACCCACTCCACACTGGCAGCACAGCTACCAGACGCCCCCCTGCTGTGGCCTGGCTAGAGTGTTGAATGAATTATCTTTCAACTTCCAGCACTGCCACATGTCCCTGATTTGACAGACATCCTTCTGGAGATAGGATGAAAAGACAATCAGGGCAGCAATTAGTAGCCAAAGGCAATGGCCATTATCAGTTTGAATACAAAAGTCCTCCTTCCTGCCTTTTTCTGTAAATCAATTTCCCACCCTTTAAAAAAACTCTTGTTTTTGATAGTCTTGGAGGTCAGAAACCTTTTCTGAAAGACGAGGTGGTGAATGATCCATTTCGACATTTTTCTGAAGGAGAGTTTTGTATCGATCTGAAATTCTACCCGTCTCTAATTGTCACTATCCTGAGTTTGAAAATGGCTGTCATGAGAGCAAACAGCAGATATATAATTCATACACTCATTTTTGCCCGTTCTGGCACAGTGGGTACTCACTCTGTGGAAATCTGGGTGGATTATCATTGACATCAGAGAGGGTGATGTTCACTGTGGTTGTTCCAGCTAATCCTCCCAGCTGTCCACCCATATCCTTGGCCTGGATAATCACTTCATAATATTCTTTTGCTTCTCGGTCCATGTTCATTAGAGCTGTTCTAATTAAGCCTGAGATTTGAGGTAGAAAGGGGTTTGGGAAACAAAAGAAAATGGCAGTTAAAGAGTACACAAAGAACGTGGAGGGCTCTTGCTCCTGTATCCCATTCCCTGTGCTGAGAATGAGACCAGACTCTGCATTCAGTTCCAGCTTTTCTGGCAGAGTAAAACTCACCCAAGTGGAATCTAGGTTAACAGAAGGTGTGAATTTTAAAGAAGCCCAGTTAAAACGCATCAGGTCTGGGGCAGGCTGTCTGTTCAAAATTAAAGTGTTGCCTTCTCAGGAAAAGCTTTTTGGTAATACTATGCTACATCAAATTAAAGTCCTGCTCGGGCTAACTATCTCCCCGTAAAAGCAGAGAGTGATACGCTCAGTTCAAAGACGCATCAAGACGAGTTTTCCAGAGTGTCCCTGGACCCGCAGGCTTGGCTTGTGTCTTTCGGTACCCAGGCCGGGGCTACGAGATCAGAACGCGGGGAGACGGCGCTGTTTCGGGCCGGCTGCGCCCGCTCCGGAGGGGTCACCCCGCTCCTGCCACGCCGCAGAGCGTCCCTTTCCTTCGGGGTAACACTACTACGAGAGGACATGAGGTGGCAGCAACACTTCTCTTATGGAGGCTGCGAGGAGCCGGCCCGGGCAGCGTTGCCGGTGTCGCGGGGCGCATCCTGTACAGCCCCGCGTCTCAGGGCTGTCCGCCCTCCAGTCCTTCCAGCTCCACCCTACTCCTCACGCCTCCAGCACCTCCGGCGTGACTGCCCCACAGTCCCCAAGCAGGAGAGCGGCAATGGCCGGTGGTGCAGCCCGGGGATGCGCTGCCGGGGAACACTCGCCAGGGTCCCAAAGACCCTTGCTTGCTACGTTTGGGATGCCCTCTTGGGTGGGGGCAAATGTGGCAGCCACAGGCACCATCCCAGTCGCAGGGCTCAACGCTCAGAACTTGCACATCAGGACAGTATTAACTTGAGTGATCTGCATTTAGTCTTTATTTTTAGCAGAAAGACAATGTATGGGTTTAATAAAAAAGCAGTAAAAAGATATTGCGTTGGCAATTATCACTGTGTGCAGAAGGGAAGAAATAGTGACCAGTAGTGAACAACTCGCAGTGCGCTATTGTAATCTTGCTGCATGGAGTCCTTCAGAGTCCCATCCTGCAAAGCTTGCTGACTCCTGTGAAGTGCTGTAGCTCCTCAACTCCCATGGATATAAATAAGATATGAAAATGCTTAGCATTTTGGGAAGTATTATCTCCATATATGAACACTTTGTAGGGAGTTTCCACTCTTGGCTTGTCGTTAATACAGAACGGTCCCGACCTAAAAAAAGACATCGGGGCCTCAAACTCAGGCTCTGCCATGACTGTCTTTGGGGCCTCTGGTCCCTAAAGAGGGGCCAGCCCAGGACACCAGGACTCAAGCCAGATCAGGGACCCAGAGGAGCAGCACTGCAGAGCAGAGAACATCTGATGCTGCTGCACACAACCAGTCAGCAAAGAAATGCTAAGGATGGTGCTAAGGAACATTAAAACCTTCCTTAGGGCTTTGGGAAAGCCTATAGGAAAGTTTCAGACCCTTAGATCTTCCAAAAAAACCGTGCTGGCACCATTTCTTTCACTAAACAGAGTGATGTTTGTGCTCCTAAAACAAGTAGTAAAGAGCAGAAGTGTCCTTTCTTCTCTATAACAGCCAGATGATTTCTTGGGAAGTGGGAGATTCCAGGGCCTTTGCCTCTCTGCCTGCAGGGATTTAAATCTACTTTACCTTCCAAGAGAATATGTTTGCGGACAGGCTGTAAAAATATTCTGGGAAACGGGAAGAGGTGGCTCTCAGCTCTCCTTTGAAGTTGTGCTTTCACATAGACATTTGCTCAGCACCTGTGAGTTACAGAATAGGATCAGGAGCACACTTCTGGAACCAAGAAGTTGTGTTGGGAGGTAAACGGTAGGGACCCCAAATGCTTCTAGAAGAGGAATGTACTGAAATGAGTTGTCCACTACCGGGTGTTTTCATTACTATGTATCACTATAAAGGAGCTGTTGATAGTTTATGCTCTAGCTCTGTTTTAGAAGAATGTCAGAGCTGCAATTGCGTTGTGTGGATGGTTTTGCATAGGCAAGACTGATTAGAGCCCTGTGCTTGTGATGGTGGGTTTCTGGCTCATAACAGTGATTAGCCTAAATGGGATTCCTGTTGCCCACTGAGTCAGGTGTCTCTGATTCTGTCTAGAGATGCAGGTCTAAGTGACTGAGAAACTAGTAAGTGGAGAAAGAGACCTTTTCTGGCTTAAATACTAATAATGTACATGATTTTGGACTTAAGGGCCTGTCTTCTGTCTAAGTTGCACTCTAGTGGTTAAATCTGTACTGATTAAATCTGACCCTGAATATTGCTGCTTTGCTTTCTCAGAAATCATTCAGTACTCTGCAAATCTATGATTAAGCCCTTATTTGTCTGTGGTTGATAACCTGATTACAAGAGCAACATTACTGGTATATTTATATCGTAAATATAAATAAAGCTGAGGAAATAACATGCCACGTCCAAGTTTGTCTTTGGCTAGAGCACCTAGTCTGTAAACTGCTAACTTTCAGAAGTAGATTATTTAGTGTTTTTTGTATGTTGTTCCCTAAGGCTCAGCAACGACTATCGTCTCATGAGTTTCTGACCTTAGCACTACAGATGCCCTTCAGAAACTGTCAAAATCCGTCAGATTCCTCTTTTGAAAATAAACCTTGGATATATACAGAAAAGAGAGTGCGAAAACAAGCAAAACAAAGAGGTTGTCCTATAGATAAATTTAAGGTTATTAACAAGAACACCCTTAAGTAAAACTACTCCAAATAACAGCATCCTTTAGCTTGCACTTTCCAGTCCTGGTTGGCTCATAGATTTTTTTTTTCCACTAAGCCTTGTTATCAACTAGATCTGTTGAAGACATTTTGCAATGATAGAAGCTAGCAAGAGTATTTACAGTTCCAAACCCACTCAGATCCCCAGCTGCAGAATATGGTCATTCAGAGGAATATATCACTGCTAAAAGCACGTTCTTCTTCTGGAACTCATACCACAGCCTTACTTTAGCTCTCACACAGTGCTGCTCTATCTTGGCTCTAAGCCATAGAAATTTATTTTTCTGTCCACAGCCATGATGCACTGCCCTGGCTTTCTGCTTGCAACTTTTTCTTTTGGTTTTCACACTGACTCATTCCCTGATGAAATAACATACCTGTCCGAGAGTCCACAGAGAAATATGGCTGTCCTTGGAGAATACTGTATACTACTCTTGCGCTGTTCCCATAGGTTGGGTCATCAGCATCTGTCGCTGTCACCTGGATAACAGAGGTGCCTGACAAAAAGACCATCAGGATAAGACCTTGCGGAATAAAGAGCTGGCATGAAAAGTACACAGGTCAAAGTAAACTGAAATGCCTAACAGGAGCTTTCCCACATTGAATTTCTTCATTTGATGCTCATAGTCCTTGTACTTATTGCTCATACTTGTACCTCATTAGCACTAAAGAAATTAATTGGCATTAATTCATCATGTGTCTCTAAGTAGATATAAAAGAGCAAGTACTCTACGGACCACAGTTACAGAATTGCTGATCTAACAGTATTTTGTTATGGTTTGCAGAGAGATGGTAGTTATATACTGCTTGCTTCTTTTCCCCTTTTCTCGATTTTAAATGTTATTTAAAGGCAGCTCAAATAAGTTCCTTATCTATGCTGGCATAAATCATGAACTGTTGTTGCAGGCCCATAGATGCCGTATATTGACCAAGGGATGGAAACTGTATGCAAATAGTGAGCATGAAGGGATGTATCTCTCAGATAATCTCTCTGTGGGATTGCAGTTTACATTGCATGACCTAGAGATTATACATTGCTGAAGTGCTTTTTGGAACCCACACAGGGGCACATGTATTTTCTTCAATTGGCTTTCAAGGTCTGCTTCCTCTGAAGCTAGTAATGGCTTGCAGGTGATGTAATTTATCAAGAACAAGGAGAAGGTGAAGCACAACTGAAATATATGTGAGTTTTGACTCCTTAAAATGTCAGACAATGCCTTTATGAATGTATCTAGCCTTCTACAGAATGTTTTGTGTTAGGAACAAATCCAGTATTACGAGATAAGGACTAGAAAATAAATCTGAATTCAAGCTAGCCATTACCATTAAGAAACATTATTTCTGCCTGTAACTTTTGTATTTGATGCTTCTCTCTAGCTTTATGTCAACATAATATTGAAGAATGAGAAGCTGAAACATATCTGTAACTTCAGGACATGAGATTTATATGTTATTATTATCTCTGCAGTGATGTCACAGAGCCAAAAAGCAGTAACCAAAAGCCAAAAAGCAACTCAAGAAGAAGAAAAAAGTCCAGAAAGACAGTATTTTGTGTGATTATTTGATTTCTTATATGGAAATGGTTTCTCCTGATTTGTGTAGGTAGGAAGGCTGCTGTTTGTCTTGCAATAACAGGACTTTCTTCAACATCTCATTCTCTAAAAGTGGAGGGCAAATAGTACTAGAATCGCAGGATTCAGTGAACTTTGTTTAGTGCAGGCTTACATGGATTAGAAGGAGGTAAGGATTGTTTTCATGTCCCCATGTTTTCAAGGGCTCCTGGACAGTATTTGAGCTCTCAGTGTGAAATAGAACAGCTTGTTAAAGTGATGTTATTTTCTGGATGGTAACAGCTGTCTAATGGTCATTTCTATTGCTGCCATCTGATGGCAGGGGAGAAGGAGTACTATGTTACTGTCAGTTGTCTGAGCGTAGCATGTGTGATCTTTTTACAGCTCCTGGGATTCCTTTGGCGTGTTTTCTTTTGAAGAGCCCCAGCTGACACTGCTGTAAAGCCTGCTCTCCCTCTTCTACAGCAGCCAGGCACCCCAGGGTAAGCTCTTCTACCCTACAGCTCCTGCACAAGGGGCAAAAGCTGAGTTCAAGGAGTCAGAGAATTTGTGCTCTGGTGACCATCTCCAATTTGCTTATAAGGGAAAGAGATTCCACAAAATCTACCTTACCGACAGGTGACATTTCTGGAACAGAGGCTACATAAGGTCCATCCAGGAACTTGGGTTCATTGTCATTGATGTCTTGTATTTTGATGATAAACTCTGACTCCGGTTCCATCGGCCGTCCTGTTCGCCTGTCTAGAGCCTGTGCTCTGAGGGTGTACTGTGACCTTTCTTCCCGGTCCAGTCGCTGAATGGCATGAATGTCCCCTGTCGTATCATCAATTGTAAACACAATGCCAGCTCCCTCTCCTGAGAGGATGTATTTGATCGAACCATCTCCCCTGTCCATGTCAGAGTGGAGCTGCAGAAAGGAACAGGATTCAATTAGACCATGAGCTGGGTAAGCAGTTGCTGAGAAACACTAAGCACATGATCATCCTGAGCATTTTGGTCTCACTGTTGGGACTCACAAGCTGGTTTTAATGAACTTGCTTTGCTGAAAGAGGCAAATACTCAGTAAAGTTTGTTTCGCAGAGTTGCAATTAAAATCCCTCTCCTGTCTTCCCATTTCTGCACCCACACCTGTGCCAGAAGAAAGGTCAGAGGCACTCAAACAGGAACAGTCTCTGTGCCTGTTTGGAATCTCACTCAACACAATAATTATCTTTTGCCTGGTTGCAACGGTCACCGAGTAGGCTTGGGATAAAGTGAGGTCAGCAAAGCTGCAGACTGGGCTCGCTCGCATGGCTTAAGACGAGCCAGATAGTATAGGGGTAGCATAACAAAGGGGGAAATAAGGCAAATCTGTTTGGGATCAAGCAGAAAACAGGATGGGAGAGCTACTTGGTAACTGTTATGATTCAGAAATATTTTAATTTTATTTTCATGTAAATTTGAGCTGTAAAAGTAGTCTGGATCCTTACATCTTCAGGAAAGAATCATTGTCAAACAGTAGGTAAGGTAAGCAGCACGAAACATTTGATTGCGTACATTGCAGGCTACAGAGGTGAGACGCATCCCAGATTTTCTTGAAAATTAGCAAACAGATTTATTGCATGACTGCTAATTAGTTCTGAGCAGCCACAGATAGCAGTGAGTGCAACAGAACAAAGCAAAAGTAAATGCAGTGCTAATAATAATCTAAAACAGGGAAACAAATCATTCTGGGGACTGTCAAAAGACAAACAAATCACTTGATTTCACTCACACCATGAAAATTCGCAATGGTATGCTCATATTTCCGTGCTTTTGAGGAACAGAGCATAAAGACCAATGCCAGGAAATGCTATTGGTTCGGTCCCAAAAGACAGGAAGGCGATAGACTTGAGGTGCAATAATCAAAATGGTTCAGGTGTGAATACTGTTTTCCAGTGTGATTATCACTTTGGGAGATAAAGGATAAATGACAAAAAAAAGTGGCCAAAGTGGGCTGGATTAATTTAAGCATATTTTTAATTATCTCAGAAATACGGTCAGAATTAAGTATGTATTTAATGCTTTAGTGAGCTGAAAGGACATATGGAAGTAATTTTGGAGGATGGGACCAAACATAGGTAAATATTTGTCCTGAAGAGAAAAATTTTAGAATAATATACTGAATATATGAACACAGGATTGGTAGAATTTGAAGAAAGAATCCAAACAGAAATGGATAATTTGTGTCAAAAAGCAGAAGTCAAACTTTGTACATTTGATTACAGACTATTCTCAGAAAGAAAATATCTCACCTCTGAGCTGTTTAAAACACACACAAAAAATTACAATAACTTCTCACATAGGAAAAAGTTTAATAGGGATGTGGACATAATGGCTTATCTGGCATTTCTAATGCCAGAGGAGCGGGTCCTCAGCTGTTTTAGGGCACATGGTCCTACTGACTGGAGAGCTGCAAGACCTTTTTCCCCAGTGAAGGATCTGGTCAGAAGATGATCATTCTCTAATGGTTGTCTTCCATACTTGCCCCTCAGGTGGGTCACATGACCTACACAAAACTTGGACCCAGTACTGATTTTAGGAGACTGATTTCAGCTGAGATGGGATCTCATGGTTTTATATGGCCTGTCCCACCCTTCAGACAGGTCTGTACGTAGGTGGCCCATCGACCCTTACTGACTGCTGGGCCATCAAGCATTAAGGGCAGCAGCACCGCGATGTGGCTGCAAGTGCAGAAGGTGCAGGTTGTGACAATGGCCCTGTCAGGTCACTGATATTTCACTTTGCTAAGGCAGTGGTCCCTGCAGTGGCTACTGCATCTGAGAGACATCAATCCTTTGGAGGAATGCTGGCAGCTCTCAGGTGATGCATTAGCTAAATGGCAGAAGAACAAGCCCAGAAAAATTTGGCAGTGGTGAACAGTTAAATTTAGATGACTGCCATGTGTATTAATTCACATGCAGGCTTCAAGGCTGCAAACTGGCATATCTTCAGGAAACACCATCTTGTGATTAATTTAAAAAAAGACAGTGGTTGTCATTATTTACCCTAAACACCCATAACTCAGAGATTATCACTGTAGGAGCTAGTAAACAGGATGCTTCCAGAAGGAGGATATTATTATAGCTTTTGAAATTGATTCAGAACCACTAAGCTACATTTTGGGCATTTGTTTTAGTGCATCAGTGCACCAGTGAAAGAATGCAGATGCTGAGATGGATACAGATGTTAGACCTGATTGGGGAATTAGAGCTGGGCCTGATGGAAGAAAATGTGTTTTGGAACATCAACAAGTCCTCATTAAATAAGGAAAAAGGAAAAAAAAAAAAAAGGAAAGAAGTCAAAGTCAAATTCAAAGTCAAAGAAAAGGCAAAGGCAAAGAAAAATGAAAGAGAAAAGAAAAATGAAAAAGAAATTAAAAAATAAAGGAAAAATGGGAAAGAAAAAGAAAAAAGAAGAAGGGAAGATGACCAGGAAAAGAAAAAGAAGAAGAAAAGAAGAAGAAAAAGAAGCAGAAAAAGATAAAGAAGGAAGCACTTTTTAAAATAGCAGTAGGTGTTCAGGAATGTTCAAAAGACTTAGAAGAAGGTACTGAATCAAACTCATGGGTTAAATTACACCTTCTGTCCAGAGCCGTATTTGGAATGAATGCAGTTGTGAAGGGAGCAAACAAGGAATGAACATGGCACACTATTAAGAATTTGGGAGGACAAGAGGATCTCTGTCTAACTGTGATTTGTTAAAAACATTGGGCCTCAACCAAGGCCAGTCAGTAAGAAATGCTTTTGCAGCTTCTTGTATAACCTGCTCTTTTTAGACAATCAAAAAAAGACCATAAAAGACATAATACTGCCAGATTGCAATAAATCTGAAAGAATTCAGTGTCTGAAGGGACTGAAGCTCACATCAAACCTAATATCAAGATGCTGTAGTGTGCAGTGTATGTAGAAGTCACTGTGTTGGAAAGGTAATCTAGTTTTAAGTCGGCTCTGTTTTATGGGTGGTGCGATAATTTGTGCTGCCATGTGGCTGACATAGAGTAGGAGGAATTCATTTGTACTTTTTCCTCTATGTTAAGGAATGAGTATTGGAGGAATCAAGTCAATAACTCCTGAGAAATTTTTAACTGTATCAGCCTGGGTTGCTTCTTTTGATGAGTATAGTGCAAAAAATTATGGAGGCTACATCTGCATCAGAATGACGTATTTTCTGGCACAGGGCATGTGGAAGAGATTGGTGCTGCAGTGAGCCGCTCATGGGAGGACTTGCACAGCTCTGCTAATTGGTCTGTGACTTGCTCTCCTGCTCTGTCTCCAGGAAGGCAGGACCTGCAGGGGATTTTTGTGAGAATATGTGAGTGAGTTTGGTTGATCTGCATTGATAGTCTGTGAAAAGGATGCATTTTATTTGCTCATTCAGCTGCTGTGTTTCAAATACTTCTTTCCTTTGAAACAGGGTTGGGGAGTCTCCAACATGGCAAAATGGTGAAGTCTGTCCCCAGTTCAATTACTGACACAGTTTAGGCTGATGGATCAATGTGGAAAATACCTGCTGTAGCAAATGAAGGGGCTTTGGTTTCCCTAGTTCATCCTATTAGCCAATAATGGATACCTGTAGGAAAACTGAAGCCTTGCACTTATCTGTGACAGGACCAGGAACCCTCTGAAGCTGAAGTGCTTTAAATCACTGTCATGAACACTGGAGAAAAGCAAAAAATGTACTAACTTCACCTCAGGAAGTTCCTTTTAATTTCTCTGTCTAGAAGATATTTTGCACCTTGCCTTACAGTTACATAGGAAAGAGTCATAGCAGCCTTGGAAATCGTATTAGGCAAGCCTGGACCTATGGTTCAAGTCAAGGTGCTTTTTTGGTTGCTCCAGTCATGCACAGCCAGCCAGAAACAGCTGTACAACTGGATCTATGCTGTGCATTCTTTCTCCTTCTGTCAAGGGCTTGGAGAGAGCATAGGGGTAAAAGCAAGGCCTGGATAACAGGATTCAGGGTGTCATGGGTAGTATCAGTTCGAGGAGATCCTGCCAGGCCTGGTGTGGGACTCAGGGCTGTTTTGGAGGGCTGGTGCAAGCAGCCAGCAGCAGACCAGGAGCCCTGTTGCACCTCTGCCCCGCTCCACGCAAGCCTTCACAGAGCTATTTTTGAGCCAGCCCGGGGTGATTTGGGCTGAAAAATTTCTGGCCTGCCAGAACAATTAATTCAGCCCACAGTCTATTCCCTGCTGACTCCTTTCCTAAGGATCCCTAAGACACAGGCAGCACGAACGCAGGCAGGCGACTTTTTTTCCTTTTCCTTTAGGTGGGAGGCTGCTGCTGCTTCTGAGTGCCTGTGCCTCTGGCTGTATGAGGCAAGGGGAAGCCTTTGCCTCACAGCAGTCCCCACGGCATCCATCCCACTGCTCGGCTGGCTGCTCTGCGCCCACTTCAGGGATGGGAGAAGATGAAACGCTTGACCCCCCGAGGCCCCTTTTGGCAGCAGAGTTCCCTGGAGCTGGGACTGCACGGAGCAGTGCTGAGCTAGGAGGCCTTCAGAGCGATCCAGCCGTGTCAGCTCAGCAGTGCGTGGGACTAATTGGCCCTGTTAACCGTGGGGGCTAATTAGCCCTTGCGCACCCCTGTGCTAACACCGCCGTGGCAAAGGCAGCCCCTGCAGAGAGCTCAGTGACGGCAGCTTGGGCTCTGTGTGGCGGGCACAGACCATGGAGAGCTGTCTCTGCCTCCCTCCCTTCGGCAGAGCTGAGTGGCGGCGAGCTCAGGAGTGTCGCCGACTGCGCCAACTTGTTTGTGCTCCTAATGACACCATCAAGTCTAAAACAAAGATGAGTCGGTTTCTCCCAGTACTTGTTGTTAGCTAAAATTTGGCTCACAGTGGAAGCCTGAAGTCATTTCAGATTAACTGATTATGTGAAATAATAAGCCTGGCCCTTGTTCCAAAGCTGGGAATTGCATGAAAACAAATATTAATTTCTTTAATCAATAAAGATATCAAGAGCTGGAAAGCTAGATGCACAGATGAATGAAGACTAATGAGGTCTCATTTGGTGGCAATCACTTGTAATGCCATTGCTGTGGGAGGAAGGAGAGCACATCTTACTGTCAATCATGCAGGGAAAAATCAGGAGGAGGTCTTTTGAAGCCCATGGATTCATTTTGATTTATACTGGTGTGACTTGAGAGCACAGCTTAGCTCTATGGGATTGTAGAATGATAAATAAGAGTCCAAACTGGGCCTCTGGATATGTAATTTTTTTTCCTCTGCCCATGGATAGCTTGGGAAAAAAAGGAGCTTATATCATGTAAAAATAAGAGATGAAATCTGAAGGATTTTTTCTGACACCCTTTCTTAGATTTTATTTTCCATATATACCTATATTTAGTATCCACTCATCATAGCAATATCTGATATTCTAGCTGTGTAAAAACTTAATTATATTGTTAAGACACTTAAGCACACTAACCCTCCCTGTCCCCATTTTTGTCCAATTTGTCACCTTGGTGTAGAATAGAAGCAAACCTAATGCTGACCATAAACCTTCAAATAACAGAGTCAATACTTTAAGCGATTCAGGGTCTTTAAACACAGTCGAAAAATAAAAAAAGAGGATGGTTATAGTGAGGCAAATTGTGATGGCAGACATCACTGATCTGACTTCAATCAGGTTATTCCCCAAGGAGCTGCAGAAAAGTAAATGCAAAATATTACCAAGTAAATAGGATGAGCTCAGGAGTACATTTTACACATATTTGTACTGATGTGTAGGTTCTTGGGGTATAAGGGATCAAAAAATAGGACCCTTCATGGTTGGATTTAATGAGCTGTCCCTCTACTCTTCTAGATCTGTAGCAACTTCTCTGTAGTCCACAGAATTAACCTGCAGTCAAGATATGGTAAGCCACAAGATACTCTGACCCTAGAGATCTGCAGAAAGCAAAAATTGGAATGTCAGTTTTCAAGGGAAGCTGGCTATTTAATTTGATTGTGAATTTCAGCTTCCAGCTGACTTGATCACGGACAGAAGCAGGATCACAAACTCTTCCTTTCTTTCCTAATCCGTATATGTCAATATAACCTTGCTTTGCCTTGACATTGTGGAGTCCCTGGAAAGATCTCTGCAGATTTTCCAACACTACCTCAAATTACAGATGATGATTGATGCAGCAGATCTCTTTGAAATAGGCAAATATATTGACAGCCCCTTGAAACAGAAATTCTTCCCAAATGAAGGTGACATGGGGCAAAAGCTCTTGGGAGCAGAAGTGAAATTAATGTGGATAAACTCACTGCCTGAAAGAAGATAGAGGGATTTAGGGAAACATCCTGTGCCTCACCACAATCCACAGCTACACAGATATATATGCTCTGCCAGATATCCTCCCGGTGCAGGTCTTACCTTCCCGACGTAGAGTGGGTCAGTTCCTGTGTACTCCTCCAGAACAAAGAACTGGTTCCACACCCAGCTCCTTTTCATACGCTGATGCAGCTTGTCTGACAGGTTGTCTTCTTGCCCTTCAGTGAAGGGCCTGGCACTTCCTGACAGCATAGTTGTTGTAAGGTCCATCAGTCCACAAAAATACAAGGAGACGCCAAGTCCAAACAAGTTCTTTGCATTGCTCATTCTACCTGAAGTCCACATCCGTATACTAGGACTTACTTATAAGTCCAAACACAGAATCTTAGGTCCCTTGAGAAAAAAAGTAGGTTCTCTGTGTAGTCCTTCGAAATGTCCAGGAGCGATACTGGTTCTCAGAAAGGCAGTGTCCTGTAAAGTTAAAGGAAATTCATAGGAGCATGCTTTTTTCCTCAAGGCGAAAGAGTTTCCTACTGAAACCAGAAATACTATTGCCATATAAGCTGCAGATCTTGGAGCACTAGACACAAGAAACATCAGGGGTTAGTCAATAAATAGGAGTTCTCTACTTTGCTAATTTAGCTGTAGTGCTGTTTTGTGATATCGATTGTCATGAGCTAAGTGCATACTCTTTAGAAATATTTATGACCATAAGTCCTTAGAGAATATTTAAAAACAGTTCACTCTGGCAAATTATGATAGCTAGTGAACAAGATTTGGCAACTGTCTTTCTGTTTGGAAACTATGACATTGTCATTACACAAATGTCCATGCACACGCGTCTACGTAAATATAGATATTGTTGCTATATGGCAAACCTTGAATATAATTTCTAGCAGCTCCAAGTTATTTCTAGTTTTAATTATTCTTTCAGCCTCTCTGTTGCTTGAATTCAGGTTTCACACTCTGCTGCCTCCTCTCTGAGGAGCTGATTGCTGATACAAATGCAATATTTCTAGAATTTGAATGGTCAGTTAAACATTTTATAACCCACAAAATGTTTCACAGTGCTGGTGGCCACATGCTATTGTGTAATTTGTCCAAGCAAGTCAAGCTAACACATTTTTCCCTTGACAAGCCCGAAAGACCTGTTTAGGCAGAGGAATGCTGACCTCTGTCAGAGGACACTTTCTCATCAATCTGGGAAAACTTTTGTTGTCATGAAGTGAGTTTAGCTGGTGACCTCACTCCAGGCTATGGATTGTAGCAAACCTTTCCTTCATCATTTTGCTAAGTTTAATAACTCACTACTGCACTCAAGTTACCTTGTCAAAACACTCCATACATCCTCTGTTGTCCCAGTAATTTTGCTGTTCTTCTAAAGAACTCTTCTTTCTCATTTCATGACAAACATACTCATTAGGAAAGGCATATGGAGCTCTGAGGCTTAAGCAAGTAGTTCAGACCTCATTGTACTGCTGTTCTATTCTTAGGTCTTTAGGCTTAATTAATTGATTTATCCAGTGGAAATAAAATGTAGCAGATGTCTGTCAAATATTTCCAATTGAAATCCTTGAAAGATTTCAAAATCATAAAAAGCATTTTAGACAGTTGCATGATGATATTTTGAAGTGAAGACTAAGACAATACAAAGTTTTTAATAGAGAAGAAGAAAGTGTTTGAAAATTCCCCAGCATCCAAGCTGCTACAAGTGGAGCACTGGGCACACTTAGAAATCTACAGAAACAGAAATTCAGAAATTAATCCAAAACTTGGCTGAAATCTGAAAACACCAGCTTAAATCTGGAATAGATGTCCACAGTGGGAGTAGAGACAAAATAACTATCTAAGGCTAATTTCTACACAAAATAATGTTTCAAAGTACAAAGCCCAGAAGAAATACAACTACACAGTGCTGCCAGCCTATACAGTTGTAAAATGTAGCAAAATAATAGGTCCTTTACCTTGAAAAGTTTACAATCTAATCCGGAATAGGCACACCAAAGAAAGGACAAACTATAAGTACAGAACACGGTAAATCTCTTCTAAGCAGAGCAACATACAGAACTGCTTTAGATACTGGCTACATAATGTGCTAGGGCTTGTTGTCTGCAAAGCCGAAGAATGGGGATTTATCTAAGCAGTACAAGCCCAAAAGGACCACAGTAATCTCTGTGTGTCTGTCACTTCATGAAGAAGTTGGCAGCTGTTTGTGAGAGGCAGGGACGAGGCCCAGCTTGCTGGATGCCCACAGTCAAAGGAGTATAAGAGCTATGTGTGGAGTGCTTGCCTCTCTCTGTACTGTGATTCCTTTGCTCCAAACAGCCAATACACTTTTTTGCTGGAGGAAGAAGGCTGAGGCCCTCTGCACGTGTTAAGTATGACCAGCTTCCTCTTGGCATGTTGCATACGGCAAGTTATTCTCAGCAAAGTCAGGGAGACATTTTTTACAACCCATGTTTTGCTGGCAAGTAAATGTGTGGAAGGGCTTTCCACCACCCTCGATATAATTTAAGAGAACCCAGCGCTGCCTCTGCCATGCAAAAAGGGAAAGTGGGGGCAGGCTATGGTCCAGCAGCTAAGGTTCTGCCTGCTTTAAGAAATTTCATCTACTGCACAGATCAGTTACATTTTTGTTTGTGTGACAAAGAGGTGATACAACAAGATGGACCAATTCCTGTGGCAAAAAGAGTTGTGTTTGTAGGTGAATTCTCAAACCACATTTTCAAAACTAATGGTGCCAGATGTCTCTTGCAATTAAGTTCAGCCATAAAGGATCAACAGTGCTTAGGCAAGATAATATCAAGACAATGTTAAATGAACTCACAGAGTTACCAGTATACCTGTAATGAGGCAATAGCAAAAGAAATCTGATCATCAGTATGCTTTTTATGCACATGTGCATTAAATCAGCAGAAGGCAAAGTAAGTAAAACCAGTGAAATAAAGGTCAAGAGTAGGGACATAAATGTTTTAGGCTCCCTGTGATAACAGCTTTTGTCATTTGAATGTGCAGTTCCATGAGGAACCTTTCTTGAAAACAGTGTGCAACTCAGTGGTCCCCAGGAGCAACATTCCTAAGAAAGCAACATTATTCTGGGGCACAGCAACTTTCAGGAAACTTGCCATTAAATAAGGTAAAGTCTTGTAAAAGTGTTCCTTTCCTGAGTACCAGTAATTTCCCCGTTTAATGCCAGCCCATGCTGACATGGTCATATATTTTTGTAGGAATGGAAGAAAGCCCTAGTGTTGAAGTGGAACAGAATTCTTTTTTCTTTGTTAATAGCAGAGTTTGTGATGTCCCATGCCTTTCCAAAACTGTGAGCAAGAAGGCTCAAGCTCATCACATTTACTGCTCCCTTAAAGGCAAATGACTACTATTAATAGCAGTGTTTAATCCAGAATGGTTCCTTCCTCACTGAGGCTGAAGGTGAATGACATTTTTTTCTGTCTCAGGTCCTCCGCTGGTGTTAAAAGAATGACAAAGACCTCTGTTGACTTGTGGACTGAGGCACTGCTGATCTCTCTGGGTCTCTTTTCCTGCAGCTTCACCAACCACAGCTGTGTACTATTGGCCTCTGCATCTGCAAGTCCTGCTGGTCAGGGAATGTATTTCTTAGCAGTATAAGAAGGTGCTCACATGCATTTAGGGTTTGTGGTAACACAAGTGATGGCTGAGCTACAGTTAAGGCCATGGGCGACAGAGTGTTTCAGAGGACTTATGCAGATGGTGTCTTCACCAGCTAAGTGTGATGGATGAGTACAGGGTCACTTAGACTGTAGATGTGACAGTTGGTTAGGATAATAGCCATATGCTTTGAGTGTACCGGCTTGATGGGATCTCTAGACTTAGGTGGACCCATAATGATTTTTGCCACAGATGGATGGCACAGGCTTTGAGACAGAGTCTATTCTTCTGTCTCAGGCTGAGGGAGAAGTAGTAGTTCCTTGTAGGGCATCAAGACTCATCATAAGGGAAGTTTCTTGCCATGAATGAGTGAGGCAGAACTGAACTATCAGTGTTCTTTTAATGCAAGATTTTTCTTAGAGCCCTTCAAAATGCATTCTTAAGGAAATCTGCAAAGATGGAATTGATGAACCTCTGCTTGCTATATGTTTCATGACCCAGCATGGGGACGTACAAAGGATTTGAAGGCAGTAAAGAGAGGGAAATCTTGTTTTCCTTGCGCACACACAAAAATTACTGAGCCCAGGAAGACTGCATGTCCAAAATCTGTGGGATTTCTGAAGATGGTGCTTTATTTTTCAATAACAATTTAAATACTTCATCCTGTTACTCACAGTTGAGTACTCCATTGTAAAACAATCAGGAGTATCTGGGCAGTTTAGATCCCTGACTCAAAGTGAATGCCTTTCTTGCCCCTGCTTTTGTGATGAATATTTGATTATCAGCTCAGTTGTTTAGGTTACCTTCTTTGTTCTTGCCTTGCAAACATCACTGAAAATCCTTTTTCTTGTCAGTCAGCAGTTACAAATGTGGCTTTTGACTCCATAAAGACCCATGAAGATCTGACTGAACTCTGTGCTACTTGTAGTCTACTCCCGGTACAAAGAACTACCTAACTCTTCTACACAAAATATGCACAATAATGCACTTTCCAACAATGCAAATACAAATTTTTCTTTTAGCCCATATTGCAAATTAAAGTAGGCATATTCCAAGTGTGAGCCTACTCTTCATGCTCCAATTTTAATGACACCCCCTGACACATATTTGTTCTGTAATTAAGCTATTCTTAATTGAATATCTAATTCTGGGCAAAGATGAAAAGGAAAATGAAATAACTGCCAGAACCAACTTCTAGCATTTCTTGCAAGTGACCCATTTATCTTTTAATTCTGAAGAGAACAACACTTCCAAAGAAAGGATAAAAACATTAATAGTTTGGATGACCATCTGGGCACCCACAGAGTTCCACTGGGATTAAAATGTATTGTGCTCAGTACATATTTACATAAATGCCAAGGATTTTATAGTCAAAGTGCTCAGACTTGAAAAGCTTTACAGACATACTTAGTGATGATCTCCCAGAAAGTCAGTGGACTATTTGCATTCATAAAATTAATTGCATGCTTATATCTTTTATGCCTGGTCCTTCCAATGGAATTTGCTGTGTGGACTTAGCACTCTTGTAGAATGAATGCTACAGAGCTTAGTGGATGCCATGCAGTCACATTGCTTGAGCAGAGGAAATTCATTTGGAGAGGACATATTATACTGAGAAAGTGGGGAGGAAAGAGGCAACCAGTTTTAAACTCCTTCTTCCATTCTCTCAGTACACAAATACATGTGATATTTTGAATGTAAATGTTTCTAATTTGTAAATGTTTCTTAGCAGCACATACACTGCACTAGGAATATACTAATGGAAAATGACTTCTGTGTTTAATTACATATTTAAAGACTTTCCTCCCAATATTTTGACAAAAGAAGCTAAACAACTTGGTAATGACCATATTAAGAGAAAAATAAAATTGACTGAAAAGAATTCTCTGAGTTTACTTTGTTCCTTGACTTTTTGTGATATTTTGAACCAAAGGTGGGGATGTGACTATTGTGCAGTTGTTTACCCCCCATGGAATGGATTATTCTTTAATGTTTTCACAGATTGCTTCTTAAGTTTCCTGTACCTCATTTGCCTACTGCTTTGTTATATGACACCTTTGCAATAAGCCTGCAGGAGCACCAGTCAGTAGGAAGCTGCACCAGGCAGACCACCACAATAGGTGCCTAACACCACCTGCCAGGGATGGAGGCTCCACTGATCAAGGAGCTCAAACCTCTTAAGCAACTGGTGCAATAGTTGCCTCATTTTTAGCCCTAGTGAGGCCTCAACTGGAGTGCTGTGTCCAGTTCTGGGCTCCTCTGTACAAGAGAGATGTGGAGCTCCTGGAGCTATGAAGATGACTAAGGGACCGAAGCATCTCTTTCGCGAGGAAAGGCCGAGGGAGCTGGGCCTGTTTAGTCTCAAGAACATGTGACTGAGAGGGAACCTCATCAATGTCTTTAAGTATTTGAAGGGAGGATGTCAAGAGGTTGGGCCCAGGCTCTTCTCGGTGGTGCCAAGCAACAGGAGAACAGGCAATGGGCAGAAACTGATGCACAGGAAGTTCCACCTCAATGTGAGGAAGAACTTTACTCTGCAGGTGACCATGCACTGGAACAGATTGCCCAGAGGGGTTGTGGAGTCTTCCTCACTGGCGATATTGAAGAACTGTCTGGATGCAATTCTGTTCGATGTGCTATAGGATAATCCTGCCTAAGCAGTGAAGTTGGACCAAATAATCCTCTGTGGGCCCTTCCAACCTTACCCATTCTGTGATTCTGTGATTTTAGAGATCCTAATGCTTGCAGTACCTAAGTTAGGTACCTCTAAACAGGCTGCCTGGTTATAGTCCTAAGTGTTTCTGTACTACTTCCAGAACTTCCTATTTTTATCTCTGGCCAAGGCCAGTCCTACTGTTATTATTACCTGTTGTTGTACCTTATGGGCAAGTTTAAATTAAAAGGAAAAATCTAGAGGTATTTGTTATTTTTCTTGAAAACACACTTGGCCGGAACATGTATTTTTATTTTTACTTCATTTTATTGAGATATTCATAAATACAACAAAACTTGACAACATACCATATGGTGCATAAACATTAACTCAGAATACAATCCACTGTCATAAAATTACATCTACAGACTAGTCAACAATCTCTCCTGGGACACATCAGTGAACTCATTTTGCTCAAGATCTGAAGTCCTTCAAAGCTATAGAGTGTCTGCAGAGTGAAAAATCCCACAGAATGACACACGGAGTCCCACTGTATAAATCCCAGCCCTATGGTTATAGATGCATAAAAAGATCAAAAAGAATGAAAGACACACACAATCACAAAGTAAACATTTCCAAATAAAATGATGCTGATAAGTTGCATCAGGGGAAGATCTGATGCCCAGCTTTTACTCAGTGTGAGGCACTGTAAATACTACTGTAAAGAGCAATACAGAAGTACAAGAGAGTTTCAAAAGCTCCATGCTGGTCTAACTAATTGTGTTGAAGTCAGCCTCCACAGGAGCTAAGTGTGGTGTTGAAATACAGTGGAAAATCCAAAAAAATTCCAGATAAAACAACTCCTCTTCCATCAAGGATGTGAAAAAATACACAATACATATGAAAATCATACTGATTACACTTCTATTACTAAGCAAAAATTTCTTCTAGTTTTCATATCTGACTACTTTTGCCATTCTGTCAAAACCCCTGTACAAATAACTTTAAATTGTGAAATGATGTTCATGTAAACCAGCACTTTTAAAAAAAAACCTTAAAGCCTTTCCTCCCCAAAGTGTGACTTTTCTTGCTTTCTTTGAGGCTGTACATAGGAGCCTTTTCTCAGACCTGCCTCTAGGCCTCAAAGCAATATAAGCAAAATCTGTAGTATCCTGCCAAGAATGAGCGGGCAGAAAGGGTGGAATTTCCTGTGCTATAAAAGAGAAAGAAGGCTGAGTCAGGTGTGGAGTGAGGAGCTGCGGCATGTCAGAGAGGCAAGGGTTCTATGAAGGCAACGAGAAGATGAGATAGATGGTGAATATTGCTGCCACCACCTAAGCTCTTCAAGCTGAGAGGCCAGCAGGAATAAAGATCAGGGATGGAGCCTCCTGCCATAGGCATTGGAATACTTATGCCCTGACCAGGACCTATTCACAACTGTTACAATTCTCCATGAGAAAAATGTACTAATGCCTTCCCTCTGTTTTTCATTTGTTTCCTTCTGCTCATGTCCTTCACTTCTTCCAGATCTTGAGCACATGCCTTGCCAGATCTGCCATGCCTCTGCTATGGGATAAAACCTGTTCCTGTTGCACATCTGGAATGTATCTTGAACCTGAAGTGTCCTGTCTGTGCTGCAGGTTGGCTATGGAAGCATATCATGTTTTTTAGCTACAAAACATTGTATTTCATGTACACTAGTCTCCACAATATCACATATTTCCCTGTAACTGTGAAAAATGGTCTCTTTCTTATCCCACGGTTGCTGGAGAGATGATAAGGCTCTCTGATACCCCCTAAATGCCAAAGACAGAAAAAGTGTTATCTCCTATCTGTAGACAGATATGAGAAGCTGCTGGCTGCCTGGACCAGATAGAGGTGATATTTCTTCCCATGAATGAAGATCAAAACCAATGACTGGTGTGAGCTGTCACTAATGAAGACAACTTCCTAGTTTCATTACGACCACGTTCCTGCTAAACTTGGCATTTCATGCACATTTTGTCATATTAGAAATGTGCCCAACACAACCCATTCCCAAAAGCAGCTACTGAAGACAAAGAAGGGAATGGGTAATTTCTTTTTCCAACCAAAAACCAATTATTTTGCTATCTCTTATGACTGTATGCACCCACTGGCACATAGTGTGTACTGGGTTTCTTTGTTGTTGTTTTTGGTTTGTCTGTTTGGGTTTTTTTGTTTGTTTGTTTGGGGCTTTTTTGTTTGTTTTTTAGTTTTTTGTTTGTTTTGTGGTTTTTTTTCTGTTTCTTTTTTGTTTGTTTCATTTGGGTTTCTGTTTTTGTTTGGGGTTTTGTTTGCTTTTGTTTTTTTGTTTGCTTGTTTGTTTTACTTTTGTTTTAAAACTTTTTCTGTTCATCAAGAAAGAATATTTTTTAACTTAGAAAATAACTGTAGGTTTTCTAGGAGATGAAAATCTTTCCTCTAATTAATATTTCTTGAGTCGGACATTGCTTCAGAAGCACAACACTGGCATCTGCACCTTGCGTTGATCTTTCTGATTGCCTTGTCTGAGCATGAAGACATATGCTACTAACCACTAGGATGAACATTTTCGAGTCAGCTTCAAGCTACTGTATATGAAATCAAACCAGCAAAAGAAACAGAAGTCTTACAGCCTCCTTCTCTATCTGAACTATTAGAGTCTACCTTGTTTTTATCACCTAGCTTCAAAGTGTTTCTAGAAATACAGAATATGAGTGCCTGGCCTTCACAGGACACTTTCAAGCTGAAAGAATAAAGTAAGAAGGAATAAAGATGTGCTGACCTCATTTGTCCCAGAACGGCTCTAATAGAGCAAACACAAGTTTCATAAAGCCTGAAAAACAACCTCAGATGCTTTGCTTGCCAGCCTCTAGATTTTGGTCTTCAAACTCTATTGCTGCAGACTCCACAGGGAGTGTGAGGTATTATCTGATTGTCCCCTATAAATGTGACGTTAACTAACAATATCTACCCCTCACAAGGAGATATGTATTACCTATTTCCCATCTTCTTCATAATCTACTGCTGCAACATGTTTCCAGCTTTCCCAGACAGGAAGATGAGTATCCTGGATGAGGCAGTTCCTCTGCCTGGATTGCTTAATGGCTAAGAAGAACTAGCATTTACTAGAATGTAGGAGATTTTTTTAGGCTCTGTCTTGCTGGCAAACTCTTTGCTTTTCAGTTTGTTACAGGTGAATCTTTCAGAGGAGACTCCAAAAACCTATGCTCCATCTGTCTTAGTATTCAATTTGTAATGGTGATGAAATAGCAGCTTTTGTAAGAGCTGAGGTATTCTTGGCCAAAATTCTCATCCTTCCATTATCTGCTGTGAGCCATCTGGTTGCTGTCCTTCACAGGGGAGGATCTTCCGCAGCTGGTTTGAGTCTGATTTCCCAAAGAAATGAGTTTATGTAGTGAAATAATTGCACTGATATTCCATTAGTATTGTGAAAGAAAATAGAAATCCCAAGGACTACGGTATTTCATAGAATCACAGAATCATTAGGCTTGGAAAAGACTTCTAAGCCCATCAAGTCCAACTGTTAACCTAGTATTTTTATCTGCTCCCTGGGAACTAGCAGGTACATTAGAGAAGGGAGACCCAGATAACATCCCTACTGAGGAAAGTATGGGCAGTTATACAATCTCTTTGACCAAGAGATCATCCCTGCATGCAGTTCCGGAGTAGTAACTGAGGTATTTTATCTGGTATGACCAGGGAGCTTGAAGGAGCTGAAGTTATTGTATATGATGAAAGAGTTATGGGGGAAAGACATAGCCATAATAAACTAAGCTTTGTAGTTCTACTCCTCTTCACTTGTTTGTTAATAGTCTTATAGAAAAAATTTATTTGCATATAAATTCTAGAGGCCACCCCACTGCTTTAAAGTCTTCTTAGTGACCCAGTGGTGATACATATCAGTGCGAACTTTGAGTACGGACCTGAAAGTGAGGTCTTCCTTTCACTGCTCCTGGTGGTTACCAGTAGGTAATTTGGTGCCTATTTAATATCTAGGCATACCTTCTCTTTAGGTAGGGAGACATCAGCCAGTGTATGAAGAATAATGACCCTGACCACAGCAGAAAAACACAGAAAGACCCTACAAATGTCTGCTGCAGGGTCATCAAGGCCCATTTCTCCTACTGTTGGTAGCCACTTCATATAATCCCTCAAATAGTGTGAGAAGATCCTTTTTTGATTCTCAAGAATTCAGACACAGAATTGCAAATATGGAATCAAATGAAAGCCAAGAAATGCAGAAGTGTAGGAGAGCTTAAAGGAAAGCTATTATACATTGCAGAAGAGCTTCTCAACTGAGATGGCAGCTTTGCACACACATCTGTGTGTGTATTTCAGCAAAAAGATTCTTCTTACACACCTGTTAAATCTATTCTTTCTTACTTGTGGATCTGCATTTTTATTAGCAAGTTCTGCACTGCACCTTTTTGAGATAACAGGATTGGCCTGTCAAACTAGATCTCTGCTCTAATGTTGAGATTTTTGCCTTTGAAAATTGCCAGTAACTGGTACTTCCAAACAGCTAAACTCCCTCTCCACATGCTTTGGAAGTGATAGTTCAGAAATGAAGGAAATTCTGACAAAAAGAAACTTGAAATCAGAATAGCTGTGACTAATAGTAGCAAAGAGGATTATACCAAGAAGCTGGAAAGATAGTACATTCCAAGTGGAAATGGAGTAGTCTTCCAGTCTGACACAAGTGAAAGCCTAATGAGAGAAGGTGCAAGAAAAGGAGAGAATGTGGTATTTTTCTGAGATATTGAAATACACACTGCTGGGAAAATGTATGATACGTGACAGACATGTGCATGCAAACTTAAATAATTTGCCTGAAAGATGGTTACACTAGAAAATTTTGCTTCGAAGTGAAGCTGAAAACTCCAGCCTTGATGTAATTTTGTTTCTTTCTCCTTGTGAGAGTAATTTGACTAATTAAATATTTTGTATTTGAAGTTCCAGAGAGGGGAAGAAGTGGAAAATAAAGAACAATGGGAATAAGCACCAGTGCTCAATGTTGAGGTCAATAATGTGATACTACTTGATACATAATCTTTAGTTAACCATAAAAAATAAGACTGCACTGCTGTGAGATGATGGAAATGGTGAGAACAATTCCTTGCTGACCCTTGTAATCGGTTTATGCACTGAAGCGTGAGTTTTGATTTCTTCCCTTTGACTGAAGAATCATTTTGCCTTTTTAAAAAAATGGAGTCGTATAAATATCACCTTCAGTTCTCTCCAGTTTTCAGCCTTTCGCTACATCTTCTCTTTTTAAATTTGGTAGAAGCATGAAGAAATAGATCCATTTGTACTTCATCAACTTGGCTTAATCTTAGCCAGAAGCCTGATATAGTACCCAGTGAAAATTGATGGGATATTATATATTATGTTCTGTCTTCTCTCAAGCTGTATAACCTACATTTTTGAAATCTCTTGCAAAATTAATCAGTCCACACTGAATTTTCCTGCAGGTACTTCAGAAACGAGCTGAAGCAATAGCCAAAATTTGTGAATACCTTCATGTGATTACAGAAGATAAGCGAGTTCCTAGAGGACTGGCAGAGAAAAAACATTTTACCTATATTTAAGGGGGAGGGGGGAGAGGGATAGAGGAACCTGTGAATTACAGAGCCTTCATTACAGCTTCAATAGATGGAAAGTTACGGGAACAAACAACCAAATTTTCAGCATTTAGAGGATAATAAGGTGCTAAGGAATAGCCAACATGGATTTGTGAAGAATAAGTCGACAACAAAACCAGCCTGGTTTTCCTCTCTGGTTAAGATAACTGGCCTAGCCTGTTGTGAAATGAGAAAAATGCAATACATCTTGATCGTCATAAAATGTTTCACGCAATTCCACAAGCCATTCTCAAAGGCAACGTAGGGCAGTATGACCCAGGTGAAATGAGAGTGAGAGACAGGAAAACAACTCAAAGGACCACTGCCAGCAGCTCAGTGTTAAACTGGGAGTCAGCAGGGAGTGGTCCTGCAGGATTTTGCTTCGTGACCAGTACTATTCAGTGTTCATGCTAACAGTTTAGATGATGCAGTACAGTTACAAAATATGAGGAGCACATCGGGCTGGAAGATTTTGTAAGCACGTGGGAAGATGGGAGTAGAATTCAAAATGATCCTGGTAAATTGGAAAAATGTTTGGAAATCAATACCAGATAATTCAATAAGGACAAGCGGAAAACATGAGCCTTGGAACAGCAAAATCAAATGCCCAGACATGGAGAGGTGACTAAACAGCCTATGAGTCAGCGTTGTAGGAAAGGAGCTGACCACAAAATGAATAGGAGACAACACTTTGCTGCATGGGTTGTTCCAAAGAAGGAAAATGCCACTCTGTGCTGTGTCAAAAGGATGTTGGCCAAGTTGCTTGTGTTGCATCTGTGGAGCATTTTTACTGGCAACTTCAGCATAGAAAGGCAGCATATCACATATTAAAAGGAGGTATGGACAGACTCCCAAATTGCTGCCAGGAAGACAGCAAGAAATTTGAGCAGAAGTCTGGAAAAACAGGACTTGTGAAAAGGTTAAAAAGTTGTATTTTTTGAGTCTGGAAAAATGAGATTTGGGTGAGGGCATAAAAGCAGATTTTTAAAAATTTTAATGCATAGTAACAGGTATAATAGAAAGAGCGCTGATCTACTTCTTAGTTTCCAGCACAGGCGAAGGTGCAATAAACCTAATTTGAAGCAAGTGGAATTTAGGTTACAAGCAAACCAAACCTCTAAAAATAAGATGGGTGAAATATTGAAACAGAGGACTGATAGAAACTGTTAACTCTCAATTTTTTAAGCTTTTTAGAGAAGGTTCAAGAATAGTCTACTGGAAGTTGTTTAGGTGATCTCTGATCTTGCATCAGAAGCAAAAGACAGAAGTAATTTAGAAAAGTCCTACATTTCTATAAACCTGAAATGCAAATAAAATCACATCTTTATAATGTAAAATAAAAAGTTAGAGGACTCATTATTTCTAGTCTGTCTCTATAATTTCTTTGGGTCTTTCCAGCTCTTCATATCCTCTTCTGTTAGGCTGAATCCACACATGCCAATTGCCTCTACTGTGTAATTACTCAAATAAACCAGTTGGTTGTACTATGTGGTAGAGGGAAACCTTATCAGGCATGGATAATATTGTGAGGTTTATGTGAACATACCAAATGAACCCTGGAATGATCAGTGTTTCTCATGATAATTAGGAAAAAAGATGAAGGAAAAAACCTCATGCTTGTCTTGATCATCATTAAGAAATTGGTCTTTCCAGGAAAGAAGGTGTTTGGCTGGATTGCCAGACTGTGGGACTAACAGGGAATAAAGAATTCACTCCAGCTGTACTTTGTTTGCCCTCATGAGTCCCCACTTCTGTAACAGCAATAATTTCATGACAGGTAAATCAGATACAGATCTCTGTATGCTTAAACAGTGTTTTAGATTATCCCTTCAAGCAGGAGGTTGTACCCTTGATCCCTGTATAAGGACTTTTGTGTTGCAAATCTGTAATCTCCCTAACCACATTGAAATGCTGCCTTCCTTCATAAAATGACCATCAAACAGTGTTCTATTGATTCAGCAGGGGCCTCTGTTTCTGCATGTGCTAATTGATACTTTATTAAAGTCTAACTTAGCATACAAAAGTGCTAACTAGGCCAAACTCCCTGCAGCTTTGTAAAACCATTATTCCCCATTACCTTTCAAATCCCTATATGAGAAGATAAGAGCTATCTACCCACTTTTCTCACTGATTCCTGCCTTTGAGAATAGGTTCACAGTCTATGTATCCAAGCAAAAATAATTAACTGACCCCTCCTATTAAGTACAACGTATTTTCAATAAAACAAGGTTTTAATGCCAGTGACTCCATCATAGCTTGCTGAACAACATCACGGGGCACAGCAAGAAACACTTCTTTGCATTAGTCAGTTAAGATATGAAAGTTATCTCTACCTTTTAAAAATTGATCGACACTTTCTATAAGAATACAAGTGTTCATTTTCATGTCTTATACACTCAACTTTTCTGTTTATCTAAATCCACCTAAAGCTGTCATTGATTCTCTCACTTTTGCCCTATGGTATCTTACAGCAGTGCTCTACATTACTGCATTGATCTTGGATTTGCCATGTTTCAATGTGAAGTGTTTTGACAAGTCTAAGAACCAAATTTTCCCAAAAAAGCTTTTGTCCTACTCTCTTGATTTGTTCAGATTTTGCACTGGGCAAATCTTAATTGCTTTGCTCATTTGCACCTTCCAGTGGACTTCAATAAAAATATTCAGGTGAACAGAACCACGAAGACATGACATACAGTTCTGCAGAGGCTTAGAAAAGATACATAAAAGAATTACAGCACCTAACTATATATTTTGTAGGTACAACTGTAGATTTGGCATTCAGAGGGCAGAATCAAGTCCCTATATTATATAATTTGTGCCCATTAGCCTATTAATTGTCTTATTATCAACAGTGAATAATGGCAGGTAGAAAATATGTCTGAAGAAACTAAAATTTTATTTAGATTCTACTTATATTACTGTGACATTCCTTGGGATGGAAGTACAATATAAATTCATAGTATTACCTGTCAAAAATCTATCACCTCCACTTCAGCCACTAGAATATCTTTTCTCCAAGAAATATTTTCCCTGCCAATCACATGATAACAAGCAAAATACAGCCTAAATGAAATTTTCTACTTTTTAATGTCAGAATGATCTCCACTTGCATAATATAAGGGGACTGGGTTTCTTAATATTTCACTAAGGTAAAATAAAATAGTATAATACAATGCAATATAATATGCCATCCTATAAAGTGATACAATGTAATACAGCATAACATGACACATATGGAAAGCACAGTGTCCATTTTACCTAGAAGATACGGCACGCTCATGAAAATGCATAATTTGATAATACCAGGAACAGCAAACCCAACATTCATGCAGCTCACACCCATGTGTGCTTGGACAGCTCTAACACAGGGTGTATATGAGCCACTTTTAAGTCCACAGTTTGAGATGCACTGAAGAGATGATCAGATTTTATTAAGTCAGTTGCCAGCAATTTCTAGTTGAAGATCGAAGGTAGAATAATAAATCAGTGAGTGTGACTGACTCAGGAAGCCTAAGCATTTTCAGGAGGATTTGAATGAGGAAGTGGTATCTTGCAAAACGGATACAGGGAGAGCACTGCAGTATGCTGGTGTGACATGGAGATGTAGAGGACTGGGTTGTCCCAGTTCTGCACTCAAGCCGACTCAAGCACCACCAGCCAAGGCTGAAACGAGGCCTTCCTGTTGTGCTGTATTTTGTGCACCACACCCGCTCTGCAGGCCTGCATCTCCCACCTGCTCCAGCTGGCAGAGACAGTACCTGGAATCCCAGACTTAAGAAGAGCCTACAAATGGCTGTGGGCAATCAGTGGGTGCCCAGGTTACACCCTCTCCCGTCATTTTGAAACAGAGATGAAAGACTCCATTGTGGCTGTCCTGGGTGGAAGCTGGGCACTCTGTGGAGATTGTACATTTAAAGGTCAGGCAGAGGAAAGCCTCTGCTCCAAGGTCTGCACTAGTCTCTGCCCAGTCTGATCCAGGAAGGTCTCATAGACCCCCTGTGACAGCGTGACCCCACTATGTGGGGAGTGCAGCTGGCTGTGAAGCTGAAGGGATAGCTCTGCTGAAGCAGCAAAAGAATCACTGCTTCCAGCGTGGTGTCAGAGACAGGGGAAGGAAAGTGAGAATTTCCCCATGCATGGGAGCCAGACTGCTTTGCTTCCAGAGTATTTTAACAGGCATTTACCTATCTCTACAGCTTTTTTAAAAAATGCAGGAGTTTGTTCTTTGATGATAATCCCTGCACACTATTAATTTCAGAGAATGGACTCTGTAGTTGTAGTTCCTAAAAATTTTGATATGAAGAAAAACGGAATAAACTAGAAAATTCGAACAATGTGACCTGGAAGAAATATGTCAAGGACAATAAAACTTTTGATTTCTGGTTTAACATTCGTTCAGTATTTCAAGAAAAGATATAGTGTCTGTCCAACATCATTAATTAGCATGAGCATCATTCACTGTAACTGTTCTTTCTCTTCCAAGAAACACATATATTGTTATATATTGCCAATTTTGTTTTCCCACAAGGCACATTACAAAACAGCTTGTGTTGTTTCTGATGCAGTAACATATCAATCTGAATATATTGTACATAATAAGATATGCTCTAAGATAGAGCACCACACAGATTTTTATTTAGAAGGACACCTTTGATGCTGTGTGAACTAAGAAAATTTTAAATTCTACTGAAATAAAAATGAAATTCTGTGTCACTGTAATAAATCTTGATCCACTGTAGAAGTCTGGGCTCTGCATAAGTTCCATTCTAACCTACTTCCAAATGTAAGCTTCCAACTAGACAGTCAAGACATACAGATTAGCTCTTTGAACAGGAATTTTCTGAAAGCACAAATAGAAATGTATATGCTCAGTGCCTATTTTACAAATCAAATTTTCAATTAGAAGAGTTTTATAACCTCTTTAAGAATATCATGTCCACGTCACTGTCACTCTCCAGTAATGGGAGCATGGGTTTAAACTTACAGCCTCCTTGAACAGACTATGAGAAGCAAATAATAGAATTATTCCTGAGCCTCTTACATGGATATCAATGACTGCAACAGTTACCTACTGTTTCTGAAGCACTGTTTCAGACAGCTTGCCTACACATAGAGATCATAGCATATTCATTGTTTCTTACTAACACAAAAATACAATGCTTTCTAAATATTTCCTGGGTTTGAGCAATCCACTGTATTCAGCAGGAAGCAATAGAAAAAATGTACTTTATGCCACTGAGAAAAATAAATGGTAATGTTACAACATACCTTTCACTATGTTTGCATTTCTCTGTTCTGTCATTTGCTAAAGCAGTTCAGTTTACATACTGCATTTCTCTTGTGCACTTCTGGGTAGTGTGTGCAACAGGTGCTTCAGCAGCTCTGTCCTCTTTTTAACATAACCCACTCCAAACAAAAAGTTCTGTTTGTATTATAGCATGCAGCAACTTTCAGGAAAAAGAAAAGACATCATCATAAACCAATCAGACACTCTTTGTCTGATGATCTAGCCTCTTTCTCAACTGAAGCACCAGTCTGTGAATGGGACCAGTAATCCACGAGGTAAGTTACACAGACACCATTCACTAGAAGGGATGCTGGGAGAACATAAGCCACATGAGTGGGTGGTGGGAACAATAGCAAACATTTCATGTTGAGGTGGCTGGGAATGAATAATGCATGTGTTGGGGAAACAGTTGCCCCATTCTGATGTGGAGGGGGTGGAAAGAGTGGGCATGAGAGGTACTTCCCTGATCAAGTTACCATTTCTAATTAAAATCAGCTTCTGCACAGGCCCAGTAGACACTGTGTGGTGAGAAAACAACGTGCAAGCATCTACGGGGGAACAAATTACTACTATATGGACCCACAGAAAAAGCAGCTCAGATGCAAAAATAGTATTTTACGTAGGCAAGCAGGCACTCTCAAGCGAAACAAAAGGACCAAGGAATCTAAGCAGGCTACATATTCTTCTGATTTGGTATTGTTTATATATGCCATATAAATAAATGCTTCATCTCAGATGAACCACCCTTTCAAATTATTAATTAAGTAATAATCCCTGAGAAATGTGTCATTACCAACAGTTAGGAGCAACTTTATTATGTTTGCCCCACGCTATTAATGCTCAAACACAATGGCCACTAATTGCAAGAAGAACTAGTTTCCCTGGAATTACACATGCATTTTCTAACAATCAGGTGACACAGCTTTTGCTTTTAAACCTTGTTTTTTTAACTTGTGTAACTAGAGCATTGGTCAGTCAGAAAGATTATTCTCTAATCATCCCGCACAGCTGATTTTTGTAACCTTTGTGCATTATTAATTTTTTGTTGCAGCCAACAACAGCAGAGGTTATAATCTCTGTAAACAATGCATCAGCTCCAAGTTCAGCAAAGCTAGCAAAAGCATTTTCAATCAATGCAGTGAGCTTTGGATCAGTCTTGACAGTTTCTTTAAAAAAAAAGCAGGGGATCTGCTGTTTTCTAAGTTTATATTACAGCTCTTCTTCTGTAATATGTTATTAATGCAATTAAAAATAATTTCTGGGTTGTCAATGACCTGACTTTGACATTTCTTTCTGTCAGCTGTTTTCACTGTAGACAAATCATGTGGCCATAAGAATTATTATTAAGTATTGTTAAAAGGATAAATTGAGAAAATTAATCTAGAGGCAGGGGGAAAAAGCCTACCTGGAATTTAAAGTGATTTTCTTCACAAACACTTTTTCCCTTGGCTCAGGAGGAGAGTATAAGGGAAAAGCCTTAAAGAATAGCTGCCATTGTCATTGCATTTTAAAAGCATCCACATGACAATTTAAAAGGAACTGCCATTTCAGCTATTTCTTAAATAACCTCTTTCTTCCTCCTCAATCATGGAATATATTTCTTTCACTTTTTGACTAGCACTTTGGTTTTTTTTTAATAAACTTACACACTCAATTTGCAGGAAATTATATTTTAAAATGCATCTCAGAGGTGTTTTATCATAACACTTTCATTTGGGTTGAATTAATGTTGAATCCTGATTTGCAGAAAGAGGGAGAGGATGAGAGGGAGAGAACGAGAAAAGGAAAAAAGCTTAGCTGGTACCCCAGATACGAAACACACTTATCTTCAATTTGCATTTCCAAATCAATCTTAGAGTAACCTTTATGTGTAATAACAGATTTATTCTGATACTTTTGAAACACATACAGCGGCAGTGTAGTTATCTGCTGGACTAGACAGCCAAGAGTTTCTTCCCACTCTCTTCACCAGAGCACAGTTTGTTTTCAAGCCTTTAATGATAGTTCTCACTTCACAATTTTTATTCTATTTTTGTCCCCTATTTTTAGGTCCTCGTCTCTCTTTTTTCTCCATTAAGATGCGAATGGGTTGGTACCTCAGCCAATATGTCTATACATGCCTGAATAGACTTGCAGAAAAGCAGGGTCTCCTTTTGTCTGGGTCCGTATGGCTGTATGTCATTCCACACCGATAGGCAAGGGCTCTTCTCTCTGTGGGAGACTTCCAATAATTGCCAGAACAAATTAAACTAGGGCTTATCTGTTCCTCTCCCTTTTCAGCTTGAAAATGGAGGAACAAGACCAATTTTAACTGGTGACAATGTAGCATAGAAATAGATTGGATACAGCTTGTGTGAAGCCATGTAGATAGCAGCGGCAGAACACTGCTTTGAGAGGTGGTGTCATACTACGTGGACTCCGCCAATCCTTATGATCTGACAAATCAAAAAACACGAGCTGGGAGTTTAGGAGTAGTCTATGTAGTCACCATTGTCACAGGTAGAGATGAATGAAGGAGTATTTCTGATCCTATGTGTAGAAGTGGCACTCAGGGACACGGGTTTAGTGGTGGACTTGGCAGTGTAGGTTAATGGTTGGACTTGATGATCTTAGAGGTCTTTTCGAACATAATGATTCTCTATTTCTATACTGGAGTAGACTAGACAGCCCAGAAAAGCAGAATGGACTGCACTGTGTAGGCATATTTTAAAAAATAGAAATGAAGTGTACAATAAATTTCAGATACTTCCCACAAACACAGCTCCTTTCCCCTCCTTGTCCCCCACCACTTACATCTTGTGTCTTAGATAGCCAAGCATCAGAAGTACAGCTTTAACCTGTAACAGATCAGTGGGGAGAGTTCTGCCTTGTCTCTGCAGTGAGTATTTGGCAGTCTTGGGCTGAAAAGAATGTATTAAGAGATAATATAGTGATCAGATGCAAATTTTCTATAGCAAAGGGCTGTCATCTTCCTTTGCAGATGAGATAAAGTGAGTTCAAAGTGCTTTCTCCAGGCAAAACCAGACTTGAAACCACACAAAGGAAATTAATTCTTTGACAGTGTCTGACAGACAGAAATCTGAACTATCAGATTTGAAAGGGACCCTTAATTCTTGGCACTGCTGAATGCCAATTAGAAATAGTAGGATCTTCTCTTGACCAACATGATTACTGCTATCAAATGAGAATATGTCAAACACCTTTCTACATACTGTTGTCACTTAAGCTCTAAAAAGCCATCATTCACTGTAAACTATCCTCTCAACTACCACTCTGCCTCAGTCAGGCTCCTTCAGCCCCAAATTCAGTGAGAAATTAATAGTGAAAAAAAGTCTAGCAGTTCTCAGTGCTGTCAGCTTTCCTGTTCTTTTCCTCTCAAGCTCTCATGTTCCTAACCCCTATCAGACAACCAAGAAGGAAGCTGTGACACAGTAATTAATGAATATCACAGGAGGTAACTTCAGGTTACTGGAACTGGATGGAACATCTGTCAGTAAGGTCACCCTCATGTCCTATCACAGGACACCAGAAAGAAGAGATTACCACCACTCTCTCTGCTCCCCCTCATAAGGAAGATGTAGACAGCAATGAGGTCACCCTCCTGTCTCCTCTTCTCTAAGCTGAACAAACCCAGTATCTTCAGCCACTCCTCCTAAGCTATGCCCTTTAGTCCTTTCACCATCTTTGTTGCCCTCCTTTGAACACATGCTAATATTTTAATATTCTTATATTGTGGAGCCCAAAACTGCATGCTGTACTGGAGGTGAAGTCATGCCAATGTTGAGTTGTAGCATATTTAGCATAAAACTTGGGACAAATATTTTCCTACCATATTAAAGTACCATACCATATTAAAGTCTTGCTTTTGTGTTTCATACAAATGAATTCATTTTAACATAACACAGAAAAAACAAAAACATAGCAAAAGAAATGAAAACATTGTGGGAAAACCACTTGTATTGAAGAAGAGTAAAATGGAAAGTCATATTTTCAGTGTCAATCCTGAAACTGCCTCTCTGAGCTTGACAACTCTGTAACTTGTGCATCTTAAATAAGCAATTTTGTTTCTTAAACACCCTATAACTAAACTAATTATCTAAAGAGATGGCATAATTTTATATAATTTTTAAATATCTCTGGACCTAATCAAAATAGGTGCATTCTCCATTAGGTACGTACGAAAAAAATTATCAAAGTGTAAGCTTTACAGTGTGATCTTTAGTTCTAAAAACTGTGAACACTCAGCAAAACTGGAATGGCAAATCCATTCTGAATTGACTTTTTTATAGTCGTAAGCCCAAGAATTCAACTTTTGCAAAAGCATGGACTTCAGAGACTCTTCAATATTTTAGTCCTATGCATTCGCATTACCGACTATTCTTTCCGGTCAGGTCAGATATGTGCAAGTCACCATCCAATGGACAAATACTCACATTTGAAAAGGGTATTTATTTGAAAAGGGTATTTTTGGGGCCAAGCAAGAGTTCAGAGTCTTTGTTTTGGACTTGAAACCACAGCTAATTTAATAAAACCTACACTCCTGCCAAGAAAATACGATCAATTTCAATCATTATTTATTGTCTAGAAACCTTCCTTACTTAAAAGGAGTCAGTAAAAGGTATTCCATGCCTATAAAGTGGGTTAGATTGTCATTTACCTTAATTAGAGCCATGTCAGAGCAAACTGAATATGGCATAAAATTGTAATTTCTTTTTATAAATAGAGAAATAAAAAAAATAGAATATACACTTTTGCTGAAAGATAAAAATAGAAGAGTAATTTCATGTCAGGATGAAGTTACAGATGACCTCTGAAGTGGTCAACAATGCAAAGTGAAGAAGAGACAGCACTTACGGGAGGTATTAGAACCCATCTGCCTGCTCACTGGTGACCTCTCTTCAGACTCTGGGAAAGTGAGGAATGACTCTGCTGGTTGTGGCACCGAATCTGCCTGGTCTGATACTTTAAACAGGAGCAAGATCGACTGCTTCAAAAGGTGCAGGGTGCCTTGCCAGTCAGCCCTGAAGCTGGGCAGGGAACAAAACTTTCCCAGTCATGGCCGAGTTGACATCTGTCGGACCTTTATTGTCTCACTGTGCCTGATGTTAAAGGCTTAAAAAGCCTTGCTGCATTCACAGTGAGTGCAGCTGCAGCCAACAGTAGGTTTGTGTGGGTGGGGTGATGGCTGCCCTGCTGCTTCCCATCCTTGGAGGTGGACAGTCCTACAAGAGCACTCTTTGGCTTGGGGCTTTCTTCCATCCTGATAGTCCTTGGAGGAGATGCAGGGTGTCCCTGAAATTAGGCAGCACTCCCAGGCATGCCAGAGGAGACAAGTGGAAGAGGAACTAGTTCTTGGGCACCCCTTTTCTACTTCCTCGTGTTACTGATGGCCCAGATAATTTCTTACACAGCCTCTCCCTTCAAAAACTGGAAACAATGGCATAGGTAAAGGAGCTTCCATTTGGACTGGTGCAGGGGATCCTGACTGTAGGGAAAGCACCAGCCTTCAGTGCAACAGTGAGTGGTGCTGAGGAGTGGAAGCTCTCTTGCTCCCATGGCTGAGCTGCACGTCTCAGTCAGCTTCTCCAGGCAACTACTTAATTTATCAGCACTTTGGGCTGGTAATTATTCACAGAATCAGAGAATATGATGAGTTGGAAGGTATCCAAAAGGATTATTGAGTCCAACTCCCAGCCCTGGACAGGACCAGCCCCAAGAGTCACATCATGTGCCTGAGAGTATCATCCAAACGCTTCTTGAACTGTCAGGCTTAGTGCTGTAACCACTTCCCTGGGACGCCTAGTCAGTGCCCAACCACCCCTCTGGGTGAAGAACCTTTTTCTGATATCCAGCCTCAACCTCCCCTGACACAACATCAGGCCATTCCCTCCAGTTCTGTCACTGGCACCACAGAGAAGACATCAGTGTCTATCCCTCCTCTTCCGCTCTTGTTGAACATCAGGCCAAAGAGGCTTGGCTTTCCTTTGATTGGACAAGCTAATCCCCTGTTCTGGCTGTTGAGGACCGCCTGTTTTGCTGTTTGTTGTACTGAGGCAAAAATGACACCTGGTTGTTCTCGACAGTGTTTGTGCTACCCTTGTGCTCAGAGCACTGAATTCTCTGAAGGCCATTGCAGCTGCTCAGATTTTCTCTATCATACTCCCATAACAATTTTTTTTTATGATTCAGCAAACCTACAGTGCCCAAATGAAACACTCCTTCCTAGTTTCCTCCTGCAGCAGCTTTTAAGCACTCGTGTTGCTTTGCATTATGATTCCTCATGTAAAACCTAGGGGAAGGCTGGAAAATGTCATGAAAGGGAAATTCCTGAGAAATGTCCACTTGTCACAGATACTTCTTGCTAATTCTGCAGATGGTGTGTTCTTTCTTCTGAACAGGACATTAAAATAAGCTCTTGCCTATGTGAGGCTATTAAAAAATGCAGTAGTCCTTTCAAGAAGGGCAGTAGTGAAGTCTTTTGTCTCCTTTCCAAATTCCAAATTAGTTAACAACATGTGTAAGGCACTGTGCAAAGCTGCATCACTAGATGCTTGATCCCTGCTAATACTTTCTGGTTAACTAAATTCCTTTTGTGGTTTCATCTGTGTGTAGCAGTCATCTTCAGTTCCTACTCTGGACTATTTGAGAGTGTACTTTCAGTGCTGCTCTGTTTTATTGTGATTTGGGGAAAAATGAAATAATTCTTGCACACGTAAAATCTACAAAGATGAAAGGTGTTATAACTGTATGTTAATTATTCATTACTAGTAGTAATACACATACTAATGTTTTCCTCAAATTACAGTGTACCCCACTGAGACTAAACATGTTAACGGGCACTAGCTCCTTAAACAAATTTGGTACAGAACTCTAATGAATTTCACCAAAGACATAGGATCAAAATCAGATTTTGTGAATATAAAATCACTTCCTCACCTAGGGAAAAGTTTAGAGAAGGAAAGAACAAAGAGTCCAGAAATATGCACTGTTGATAGCTTATAGCGTGCCATGAAGTATCAGACAGAGCACAATTCAAAGCCAGCCACTGCAGCACATCACCATATGCACAGCAAAGATACTGAGATCTCTACTGAGCACAGGACTGCCCAACACCAGCTTCACAATTATGCTATAGGCTGTCCAGACTGATTAACTACTGACATCAACAAAAATAGTGACCAGAAATTCCTGCAGCTAAATATATTTTTGCCCTATAAAGCTGGTTTTGATCTAAATACAAAGATGTCTGCACAACTGTGTGTAACAATCAACTACCAGCAGTAACACTTAATGGCTCTGTTCAATGTAAACTGTGCACTTAGGAGTGATTGTGGTGTAACTGTAGAAAAATACATTAACAAGTAAAGCTTGAAAGAAAAAGCTGCCCAAAATCAAATAGTAACTTGGAAATGATGTTATGAATCTCAGGTAAATTCAATACAAACTGCAGTCATTTTAAACAGGGATAGCAATAAAAAAGCATTGGTATACGGTTGTTACGAATGTGTTGATGAACCTTTTGCTATTATGTTGCTTTTTCTAAATTCTAGCAGTGGATGCAATTAAAAGGAAATAGGACTACTTCTGAAACGGAATCTTGTGCTGTGGAAATAACAATAGACTAAATGACTGCCTGTTCCCAATTTCCAATAGGAAGCAGATAGAAGCTTTCCACTTATTAGAGGGGTATTAATTGCTGGAACTTTCCTTTCCTCTGAAGCCTGACAGAGCCCAAGGATGCAGTGGAAAGATGGACTATAGGTGGTGAGCAGTGAGGAGAGAAAAGATGTTGGATGTGAACCTGTTGCTAGACAGAAATGTGTCTATGTGTATATGCCTGTGCATGCTGGTGTACCTAGATGTACATGGATGTATTTCTAGTTACCCTAACATCTTTGTACCCAAGAGGAAATGGTAATTTCCCAAACACGTGTCACATAAAAGGCAGAGCAGGAAGCTGCTGCTGGCCAATGGGGAAGCCTTACCTATAGCACCTTGTATGAATCTACGGCCTTGCTGGCCTTTTCATTAGCAATGACTGGAAAATACAGTGATCACTGCCAGTGGGAGAAAAGTGCAAGCAGTTCAAAGCCATTCTATGTTTTTTGGCTGTGGTACTGCATTAACACGAAGAAAATCAGAGCAGTTCATACTCAATTATTTAGATTTGTCTCATCTGTCCAGACTGAAGAACTATGCAGGGTCACAGAGCTGTTATCTCATGTCTTTTATGTCAACAGATGACAGGATTTTTGTTACACAGGAAAACTGGAGACATGTACATCTTCTGTGAATTGATACTACACAGTTTGCCTGCACTCTCCCGCAGCACATAAAATATGCAACCCGTGTCAGCTTCTCAAAAGGCACATCCTTGGCACTTCTTGTGAGCTCCAGTCTCATCAGGAAATAAGATGCTATAAATCATTAAATCAGCATCAATCAGCCATCCATTACTGATGCAGAAGAAAGTCTCGTTCAACAAACATTCCTAGTAAGGAATAATTGCTAATAATGAATGCTGCACTAATTTTTACATTATCTAACACAGGCTATGGTACCAAAAAAACTCCATCTCCACTGCTACTGAAACTTCAGCACAAGTGTTAGAATAACATACAAAAAGCTGTTTGCAATTGTGTATTTGGATCAATAACTGTGCACTTATTTAAGGGCCCTCAAAACTGGCAGCTCTCAAATGAATCATCCAGAGACACATTCACTGACCATGTTTCAGGCTGTGAAATGCTCAGGATGGTACAGTAGCAGATAACTTGGTTGTGGAAAATGTTAGCATCCACCTTAGAACATTTTACTCTTCACTTTATGTGATTGGAAAACATAATTTTTGCATAGCATAACATGTATTTGCAGGAGTAATTTTCAGTTGAAATTTCCTCCAGGCTTCCCATAACAAATGAAATCTGCTTTTTTTTTTTTTCTTTTTTTCTTTTTTCCCCCGCTCTTTACTCTTGGCTATTAGAGAGGTCAAGAATAAGCAAAGGTAAAAGAATATCAGGTTTCTCAGGCTGTCTTGCAATGGAAACACTAGACACAGCCTGCTCTGGTCTGTGAAAACAAAAAGTTGCTGCTCTGAAAAGCTAGCCATATGGAAAATTTGTCTCTTTGATCAAGGAAAAGAGGAAGGTCTGTGCTAATCTTCCACACCAGGTCCTCTTCTGCCCTACCATCTCACTAAGGTGGAGTCTTGCATCTCACTTGAATTCTCACTCCAAGCAAGACGAGGGTTTTATCCAGCTTTATTTCACACCTTTCTCTGAATCTTTACCACCTCTTCAGTGCAGATACAAATGTTCCTTTCCTTTGCCTTTTGTGAGTCTCAGAGTTCACTTGACTTACAGTGCAATGGGGGCACTGATCTATTTCTATAAGGATGGCATGAAATGTTTGCTGGCACCCATTTTGCTCATAAGTAATCCCCCTAGGCTCTGCAGATGTTTAAAGGGCTCAGGGATGCCCAGGACTTACTCAGCCAGCAGAAGAGCTGCCTCTGATAGACAGCATCTGTATAGCCTGCCATGTTTTGAGGCCTCAAAATTCAGCTGCGTGTCTCATTGCTGGGAGTAATACCACTTGTATTGTCAATCTTGAGAATAAAGGATTTTTAGCTGGATTTCCCAAAGAAATAGGTATACAGTAGTTTCTTTCTGCCTGTCAGTCCTCATCTAATAAAAGTGGAATCCATTTAGCCAATTTCAACCCTATTTGACAGAAAAGATGTTATAGTGTATAGGGAAGAGGATTATCTACAATATACCCAAAGGACTTATTTTTCACAGAAACACTGTATATGCATGCATTTGGGTTGAGAGCAAGCTCTTCAAGTATATCTGCTTCTTTAATGTGCCACATGTATGCTGCTTGCATGGTTGTCTAATGGATGTCATCTTTTTAATGTGTATTTACAGACAGTTTAAAATATGCTCTGGGATCTTAATTTGGAATGAGAATGATAGTATGCAATTAAAATCTGAAATGAAATACAGCAAGAACATTGTAGGTTGTAATTGCAATTATTACCAGTAAAAAGATGACATGCCTGAGATATGGTCTGTCTATCATTTTGTAAGTGAAAGTTCTTCAAGGAAAGGACTGCTATTTGTTATAAAGTTGTACACTGCCAGTAACAGCAGTCACCTTGATCCTCTCTACTAACATAATAAAGCTAAGCTGAATTGAGTTAAGATAAAACCAGGCAGTATCACAGGTGACCATGAGTGACACTGGAGTACTTTCCCAAGTTTTAGAAGATGGTGCCAGCACTGCATCTTTAGCAATCCCTGTGTGGTAAAAGTTAGTGACCTTTTAATGGTGACAGTTATATGAAGTAGTTTGAATAATTACCCATGAAAAGATCCTTTTATATATCTTTACAGACATCCTGCAATGAGATGCTCTTTTGTGGCATTTTCATTTCCATTCTAAACCATATTAACGATTCACTGAGTTGGAGAATCAGATGGGGAGAAAAAAATCCAAAACAATTTGCTGCTTCCTATGCTATTGCCTGGAGGCTCTGCCTCAGAAGCAGCCAAGCACTGTCTGCAGGCATGATGGGTGAGGACTCCTCACCATAAGCAGGAAATTTGGGACACTCCACTCTCACGGTACCGTCTCCTTTGCAACTGCTCCCAGGCAGATGATGGGGAAAGATCATTGGAAACAGCTGCAAACAGCAGTAAACAAGCTGCAAATAAAACTGCTTAGGGAAATTATCATTCGGTGTTGCTGGCTTTATCACTTGCATCTATAAGTTTGCAAATAATTGCTTTTATTTCATTCAGCATATAGCATACTGCAACATAAAAACGAAATGGGGGAGGAAGGAGGTGATGAAAAATCAAGAAAAAGAGACAGTGTAACAAGAAAAAGGAGAGACCTTAAAGCTATAAAGTACTTTAAAACATCAGAGGATTTTTTTTCTGTTACAGCTGTTTTCTTTTTTGACAGATGTTCAAGGAAATATCTACAGACTAAGAAATATCCTGGCCATTTAGAAGAGGAATATAAGTTTAATTATATCTGTGTTCTTTTGCTAGAAATCACTGAGGTGATGAACTCCCTTGTACTAATTTCATCTAACTCTTCTGCATTATTATTATTCTGCAGGAAAGTTAAGCCTACATAGATCTAAGCTTTTTCATTCAAAAGACAGATCCCAAATCACTACTTCTTTTCTGTTCTGCATTTTCAGCATGACAGACAGACTAAAAAATATGTTTAGAGAATGGAAGCAGGCTCCACAATGCCCACACAGACCTGTAAAGGATATGCAGTGGAATTTAGAAGCATTTTATGCTATGTTCTTTTAGCCTGTTAGTGAAGCTTAAAGCAGTGGTGTGGATAACTGATAACAAATATCAATATTCATCTTTTCAGGGAAAAAAGTAACTTCAGATTATTATGAAGCTGAGGCTGAAACTTTTATGAGATTCAGAGGTGGCATCCTCAGAAGACTGAAGGTATCTCAATCAATCTTTATTTTTCTTTGCAGTTTGTTCATAGTTACGTATAATCAAACAATTCTCTAAGATCTATTGCAGGTGGAGACAGTTCCACTGTGTTGAGAATCCTGACATAAAGTGGTCTAGGGCATCAAAAATACAAACCTAAGTAGCAATCAGGCAATCACAGTTTTCCCAAGAGTTGAAATACTCTGTTGAAAAACACCCTGAGTGACAACAGTACTTCAACATAAACTTTTCTAGTATTTCAGTGTGCTAGTTCTTGTGAGAAACAAAGAAGTGGGGTAGAAGGAGGGAAATCAGGGTTTTTTTCTAAGGTATAAGCAGCTGTTGCAGAGAACATGAGAAGCACAGAGCCTGGGAGCTCAGAAGGAAAGGACCACCTGAGAGTCTTTCCTGACATTTTTTTCCTACAGTCAATATTTTCACAAACTCACTTGATCTGATACCTTCTGTCTTTAATTAAAATGTCGGCAGGTATGGTTTGCTTGAATTTATACCAGAGGATTTATTCTAATCTCCTCCTTTTATGACATGCTCATCTGGAGGAGCACAAACAATGACTCCCCTGTTCTTAGGAAGGGGACTCACATACTCTCTTAATTGTGTTGGAAATCCCTGAGAATCTGAGCAGAAGAAAAACATCATTCAGAAGACACGCCACCTCTAAAATAATCAGTTTTTGCTGTCTGCTGTGGGCTCTGACTCCCTAACTAGCACTGACCGAAGTCAGTGAGCGGTCCTGTGGAAGTTTGCATTGCTGCAATAGCTGGAGCTGAGGGAGATCACTGTGGAAGGTCTGAGGCGAGAGAGCTGAACCTGTCTATAAGTCATGGGCCATATTCATCAGAAACTCAGAAGTGGAAAAAAATCATCAGTCTAGACTGTTCCTAACAGAGCTACTCAACCAGGGCCAAATTTGTCATTGAAGCATATTAAGGAAGTACTTTATGAATAGCTGACAGAATAAGGTAGCCCTCAGCATGAATACATGTATTGCAAACCGGCCAGAAGCAAGGAAAAGTGCTTCTTGAACAATATCCAGTGAATATGCTATTCAGCTAATCTGTACACTTGTTAAAAAGAAAAAAAAAAATCAACAAATCCTCCCCCTCTCTTCCCACTATTCAGATTGCTCTGTTTGACAAGAAACGGTACAATATGTTCCTGCCATTGTAAGCAACCAGCAGCCCAACCCACGCCGACAGTACATCTGGGGCACAGCACATCTTACAATGAAGAGCTCCCAGTGTCTGTGTACTCCCTTACAATGCTCTCTGTACTTGCTACCAGATAAAGTGGACTCAGAGGAGATGCCCCTCTCCCTCACCCACCTCTCACTCCTTCGTAGCCTGCTCCATACACCGCCCCTTTGAAGAGATCACAAAGCAGTTCCGATTTTTTCTGTCACATTTTGACTGCTGCAGCATTTTTCTGCTCCTTTTAACTTTGCTCCAGCTCTGTAAGGCATTTGTTAGTGGCCTGGTTTACCTTTGCAAGCTAAATAGAAGGTGCGGATGGTGCATTCAGCTGATGACCGGCAGGAAGAGCCAGCCACAACCTAGCAGTGCCAACATTTTGCTTGAAGCCAGTCCATGGTTTGGCCACCCCCAAACTGTCTCAGGACTGAAATACCTGCCTTTATCAGAAACTGTGAAAGTTTGTCTTTAATTAAGTCCAACATAGACACTCTGGGGCTCAGTAGGCTTGTGCTTTAGATGCTCAGATAAGAAGGTAAGATATAGCTCCATTCTGTTTGTTAAAATGAGGATTCACCATGAACTGCATAATTAAGGGCTGAAAGAAGAAAAAAAAGCAATTGAATTAAACCTGACAGCATAATGCAAAGAATCAATAGCTTTATTTGCTGCTTAATGATGATGATACTGTTGTCATTTCGTTATATGTGAGTCACAACCAGCTTTGTGTTGGCTTAATTGTATTTAGCAAGTAAACTGAGGCATGCCATTTACAGCAGCAACACCTGTTAAGGACAGTTTAAGACTATCATAAATTGGTCCTGAGCAATTACTTTGCTTCCAATCCAGCACACTAGATTATTACGATGACTTTTTTTTTTTTCCTTTCTCCCTCCCCCAAATTAGCAATAACATAATAAAGACTTCTTTTGACTGACAGGACAGATAACCCAATCATCTTGTAGCAATGCATCTTGTGATCTGAGCCCCACAATGACTTGTTTCAGTTTTCACATGTTTGGGATTACACGGCAAATCCTAGATCTCTGTGTCTCTGTGAAGCGACTCCAGCTTTTGGCAATGGTTAAACAACACTGTATTTATTGCCTCTCCTTTTCATGGTCTGTCTACCAAAAATATCATGTAAAAGAAGCAGAGAGGGGAACAGAAGTCGGTGAGAAAAGAACTCAAAGGAGACAGCTGAGGAAGGAATGACTGCTGAAGGCATTGTAGGTTTTTTTTTAAGCAAAGTAGCAACGGGAAACACTCTACTCATTCATTTTATTCTGAAGTTTTACAGAGTGGTTCAGCCTCAGAGGTTTAGCTATGATGAATCTGGGAAGGGACATCGCTGCAAATGAGCTCCAGTAGACTGCAAATGCAAGGAGGCACTAGCAAAATGAAGAACGGGTATGGGGGTAGCCAGTGACCACTTTCTTCGGCTTTATTTCTCCTCTTCTTCTGATTTGTTTTTCTCATGGTTCCTCTTTCTCCTCACTGTCTGCCTCTCTGTTGGTCTGTGTCTTTTTAGCAGCCTCCCTTTTTCCCAGCATCCTGGTGAGGTCCCGTGGGGGCCGTGTTTGTCACAGCTTAGGTGTGCAAGTTCAGCCGTGTAGAGGCCTCTGGGTACTTGGAGTGCCCTGTGACTCTTTCAGGATCCAGGCAAATGCTCAGAGGAGGGTGAAGGTGCAGGCACAAGCTTATCCATCCTGGGCTAAGCCCTGATCCATAGCTAAAATGGGGAGGTGCCAGGGACCGTTCTGGCACAAATCCCACAGCAAGGACAAGGGATGCCAAGTGTTATTTCAGCTCGTCAGCTTTGGCCTGAAGTGGCAGGTCTTTCTGATTGAAATTGCTTAGTTTGCTTTTGCCCAAAAGCTGTCTTTTCCTTCCCTCTTGTGCATCCTGCAGTGCCTGTGCTACCAGCGGACATTCAGTAGTTCATGTTTCAGGGAAGCAGGGGGACTCAATTATTACTGCCATTCTCCAGTTGCCTTTGCTTTACAGCTCTGCCCTTAATTCTGATCTCAATTACCAGGGATTGCACATTTTAATATTACTCTTTTAATGAACTGCAGAAGTGAGGAGTTTTAAACAGCTCAACAGTCACATCACAGCTGAGGACTGATATTGTTTTCCACTAATCACAAGATGTTAGCTGTGGAGAGGTGTTGGGGAGGGCCTGACAATGAGGTGCCTGCACAGAACAGGCAGATTTTCACAGCTTTGTGTAGAACCTGCGGATTTCCTTGGGGACGTAATGAATTAAACATTAAGTCAATGTATATTGTGATAAATACAATTCCATTATTAAATGCAGGAAAACAAAAAAAAAAAGCAAAAGCACATCTACATCTGAAGACCTCCAAGACTTCTATGTCCAACAGTTGGGAGGGCTAAAAGGCAGTGTTCTCCTAGGAAGTTCTGCTACAGCAAGAATCACACTGTGGTGTCTATATTTATTATTTCATGTTGATTTTCTGTGTAACATGCATTCAGCTTGACAGTAAAGTGGATATTTGTTTCCCAGCTGAAGACCTTGCAAACCATATGTACACCTGGACTGGCAAAGTCTTTTACACAGCTACCAAGTATGAATGGCCAGTTGGCAAAACTGCACTGCTATTCAACCTCGTACAATTCTGTTGGCCTCACTGCAATTAATGACGTTGTACTAATTAGTTCCCTGTAAATACTTCTGAGGATGATGGATATGATAGAGTAGAAACCTCAGCTCCCATCTGCCTACCTGCATCAAGTCAAAATAATTTATTTTGCAGGACAAAATAAAGGGAAATGCAGCAGAAGAAACTCAGAGTTTTGTTAGACCCCTGAGAGAAGATGCTCTTTTTATGTGGTAATTTTTCACAGTAAAGTTACCTACAAATGGAACAAAATCCTCCTTTTCCCCTCTCTTTAGGTGCTGAATGCCTTATTAGATGTTTTTCTCCCAGAGTATGAAGAATCCCTGCCAGAGGACTATCAGCCTCTTGGAAAGATAAATCGGGATCTTCTCTCCAAAGTTCACGAGCCCTTTTCCCATACACAAGGTCATGAAGGATTTTAAGGGTCCTGCCTATTAAAATATGTTGCCCAGTTCTTTTCATGATAGCTTCTGGGAGGGAAAAGCACTTTCAGAGCAATTGGTGCTCATTCCCTTCCATTTCTATGCATTCAGAGAGTCATACAGAGCCTGAAGATAAGAACAAAACATGGCACTGGAGACCTGTGGAAATTAACATATCTTCTCTTCAAGTTGCTTATGGCTAACATTTGCTATTTTCCTTATGTGAAAGCAGAAAATGGGAGCAAGGGCATTATCGATATTCCTAACAAGGCTGTGAAGATAAATATGCCCCAAGCTTGTCAACAGCTTGGGTAACAGGAGACCAGACAGGTGAAGACCACAGTCCTGTGTACTCAGAAGATGATATTTCAGTGCTGGCATGTACCAATCTTCTTCCAACTAGAGAGACATCTGACTCTTTAACAGCCGGGACGGATTATTTCTGAAGGCTTGTCTAACCCAGCAAATCACAGATATTTTCTTTAAGTGGAGGCCCAATGATTGACTACGTAATATGCCAGGACTGGTTTTGCAGGGATTTCTGTTTTGCAAACTGTATTGCTTTAAATTACAAAGGAAAGTAAAGGTTAGTTCTGTTTTGTTTTTCTTCTTTGAAACCTTAAATAAACAAAGAAGGAATTGCAGAATTGGAAAGAACCTTTACATTCAAAACAAGAGGCTTGACTAATTTTGAATAAATAATAACACTTTCCTGTGCTTAAAGATCCATTAAGTAAAATCAAATTGCAAGCTGATTGTGATGAGATAGCTGCAGTGTGTTAATAGCCTTTGTCTTCATGTGAGTGGGAGTATGGAGAGGGAAAATGCTTTCATAGAAAATAAAGCAGACAGCACTGTTGTGTTTGCAAGGATATTAGAAGTCCGCAGATGAGGGAAGTAAACAATTGCTTTTATTAACACCAGCAGATCAATGCCACTAGATTAGCAGAAACTGAGAGTAAAGCAAAAAAACCAAACATTTTTCCTAGTAACACCCCTTCACCTCCACAGCCGAGCACAATCCCTAGCTATGAACAGCAGCAGTAACATACCCTAGCAAGTATGAGCTCAAGTTTTAAGAGCCAATAAAAAATTTCTCCAGATTTAAAACCTAAACAGAAATGTAGCCACGTGCATACACTGAGGATGGGCATGCTAACTGTATTGATGGAAGAGCAGATGAAAGAGTGAATGACTCCAAAAGTGGTCCAGCTCCTCTCTGTCTCTCTGCTTCTCTTTTGGGAAGAATAAACTGATCCAAGTCAAGAGAGGTTTGCTCACTGTCTTTTCTTGGCCAGGGAATAGCTGCCCAACTCCAGCTGCTTCACCCATACCCATGGTGAAAGGCAGGATATGGGAGGCAGGAACTTCTGGATTTTCTCTCAGGCTGGAGCCAGAAAATATTCAGAGCTGACCAAGCAGCAAAGGTGTGGAAGCAAGACGTGCACCTGTGACTTTTGAAGGGATCCTGAGAGCTAATTACAAGGCTCATTAGTACTAAGAGTCAGTGTGAGTGTAGGTTATCTTTGGGCTTGTCTCTTCAACTTATCAAGAGCTGGCTGAATATGAGCCAGCAGTGTGCCCAGGTGGTCAAAAAGCCAATGGAATCCTGGCTTGTATCAGAAATAGTGTGGCCAGCAGGAGTAGGGGAGTGATTGTACCCTTGTACTTGGCACTGGTGAGGCTGCACCTCAAATCCTGTGTTCAGTTTTGGGCCGCTCACTACAAGGAAGGACACTGAGGTGCTGGAGCCTTTCCAGAGAAGAGCAATGGAGCTGGTGAAGGGTCTGGAGCGCAAGGTTTATGAGGAGCGGCTGAGCATGCTGGGAATGTTTAGTCTGGAGAAAAGGGGGCTTAGGGAAGACCTTATCGCTCTCTAGAACTACCTGAAAGGGGGCTGTAGTGAGGTGGGGCGTCAGTCCCTTCTCACACTTAAAAAGTGACAGGATGAGAAGAAATGGCCTCTAGTTGCTCCAAAGAAGGTTTGTATTGGATATTAGGAAAAATATTTTCATGGGAAGGATTGTCAAACATTGGAACAGGATGCCCGGGTAAGTGGTGGTGTCACCATTCCTGGAGGTATTTAAAAGATATGTAGATGTGGCTCTTAGAGACATGGCTTAGTGGTGGTCCTGACAGTGTTAGGTTAATCGTTAGGTTGATGATCTTAAAGGTCTTTTCAAACTGAAATGATTCTATGATTCATTAGCATTGGAGACCTGTAACCCTCCCAAGCTACAAAAGGCTGTAGGAGCCTCTGTCCAGCCAGCATGTCAGTGTAAAAGCTTCCCCATAAAAAGGAAAACCAGAGTTACTTACATAGGCAGTTTAATGTGAGTACAGCCATAGCTACACTAGAAATTTTTCCAGTGTATCTACGTGAGAAAGTCTCACACTCCTCATGTCTCTCACAATTTGTTATAAAGGTGCAATTTAGGCACCTCTTTTTAACAAATATTTGAAACATTCTCTCTACAGAATAAGCAATAAGAATCAAATTTGGGATTTATTAAAAAAAAAGAATGGTGTAACTTCTGAAAATTTTAGTTCAAGATATTAAACTAATAATTGCCAATTATTCTCTTGTTAGTTCCTTCATTATGTTTTGAATATTTGTTTTTTAATTTCAGCATCTATAATGAGATTAAAATATCTGAGAATTTCCATTTCTTGTTCTATATATCACTGTAATAGCAGTGACAAAACCTTTGCTCCTGTCTGGGTCAAAATGCTCACTTAATGATTTGATAAATTTCTGTAGTTTACCTTTCCTAGAAGATCAATAATCATCAACTCCTGAGGGAAGTTAACTAGTCAGATCACATATTTTCATAAGACTGTTGCTGATTTCTGTGAAAACTGCAAAAGGGTTTCTGTTTTGCAAATCCACACACAACCAAATTTTTCAATACTGCTAAATGTTGTCACGGGGTTCTCAGTCATAGAGAATTCAGACTTCAGCATGGGATGTTACAACTAGATGATTTGCTATTGTAAGAAATAATGAAAGCTAAATTACACTTAGCAAATGAATAACAAGAGCTTTTCAGTGACCCATTATCCTCTTTATATTATCCTGGTCACGTAGTATATTACAGAACAGAGTCATTCAAAATGGGTATCCCATTTCTTATTTTACTCTGAATGTAATTTGAGAGAGGAAAAGTATGGTATATACTTTATTTGGGTTAATCAGCTGTACACAATTCAGGGGAAATAATTTGCAACTTGCAGTTGTAGGGAAAAAGCTCAGAGGTTGTATGGGGTAACACACCAAACAAGATTCAAAAATGTCCTGGAGGTACAAGAAAGGGAAATGCCACAGTAGGATGTACGAACAGGAAAAAGGCAAGGCATCTGAAACAGGCCTTCTCACTGCACTTGGCACTGAGAAGGCTTCATGGGGGTTTGCACCAAGTTTTGGGCACCCTGCTTCAGACAGTGAGTGGCCCAACTGGAGAGAGGGCAGAGGCAAGCACCAAGGCAGGCAAATTAGAGGTCTGGAAAACATGACTTCAGAGAAAGCATGCAGTTAATTAGATGAAAGAGAAAGTATTAAGGAGACAACATTGTAACAGTCATCAAGCACATAAAAGTATGTTGTGAAGAAGAAAGGTAAAAGGTATAGCCCTCTGTCTGTGCCCAGGGTGGAGGCCTGATGCAGGAGTTCTCCCTGCATGCAAGAAAGGATCATGCCAGATGTAACAGACCTTGCAAGGACAAGGCTTATCAGGCACTGGTGGAACAGGGATGCTCTTGCACCTTCATTCCCAACCATCTGTGAACCCAGGCCAAACTGGAGGTATAACTGATCTTGTGTTCAGGCAGGAGTGGCCTCTTGAGCCTGCTTTATTTCTGTTATAGAGATGTACAAATGCTGCGAAACCAGTGCAGAGCACTGACAACCCTCTTCCAGGTTCTCACCTTTGCCAGTGGCTGGCAATGGAGGCTTTGTGCAAAAACTATGTAACAGTAGTCGATCAAACTGGATGTCAAAAACATGTTAGTGCTTAGCTTTCCTCTTGGAAGAGTATGGCTTTATGATATATTGTATTTTTAAGCTGACCCAGGATAACAATAGACATTTTCAATGTATATATACAGTTCTAACCTTTTAATTTTTTACTAAATGACTGGCCTCAGTGATAGCTAGTGGCAATGAATTCCATATTTAACTGTGCTTTTGGGTAAAAATATATCCCATCTTAGCAGCTAGTTATGAGTTATAAAGAAAAGGTAATTAGGAGTTCCCAAGTTGCCTCCTCTACATTATTCATTACTCAGTATACCTCTATCATGCTCCATGTTATTTATTTAATCTCCAGGCTAAGGACCTTCAAGATTTTCACTATCTTTTCATATGGAAGTCTTTTTGTGCCTGTAGTAATTTTCATCACTGGTCCACGAATCGTCTTGGCTGAACAGCATATGCAAATCTCTTTTTTTTTCTAACTGAAGCAAGAGAAGAAAATTAATGGGTGGTTTTTGGATTTTTTTTTTCCTTTTGGGGGGGTGGGTGGGGAAAGGAGGATTTTATGTTCATGTTTGTGTCCAGAAAATTTTCTGCATGACTGATTTTCCACAGATTTCAAAATATATGGCTACAGTGGAGGAATTACAGACAGTTCTAACCGTTTGTTCTGAACCTGGGAAAGACTGCATTCAAGGCATATTGATTTCTTTGTCTGTATTGATTCTTCTTCATTACTTAACTCTCAAGCCATAAAATCTGGTGGTTAGAAAAAATTCTGATGACCTATATTTAGCTTATTAGAATTTCTATTACAGGTAGTATGTGTTCTTCCATTTTAGGAGAGTAGCAAAAAACTGAATTCAAGACTGTTTTTTCTGTCATAGAATTTAAAGGCAATCTAATATAAACAAATAAAGAACAATGCACGAAGTAATGTATGGCCTGTTCTGTTTCTCCACTATATATGAATGAGACTCTTGTATTTCTTGCCTTTGCTCTGTCTTTTTAAGAACTGTGTGAATTTTTTCAACCAGTATGTGGTGTATGGTAATAATTTGCACTTTTGCTTCAGTGCTGCACTTCTGCTCCGAAGCAAATTGCTAGCATAAGTACAGTCTTGACTCCTAACAGACAGACAGAGGCTGAGAAGAGATGACTGCACCCTAAGCTCAGTGCCAGACTCATACCCTTGCAATGTGAGAAGTACAAAAGTGACCCCATCAGCAGACATAATAGTGCCAGGGGAGTTTGATAATGTCGAGGAGGTGAGGAAGGTTCCCCAAGGCAGAATGTCACAAGGCCATCTTCAGGGAGAAAGTGAATCACAAGTTTTCTTAGAGCATAATTATGTCTCCAAGAGGTATCAAACCGTGCCTTATGAGCTAACAAATCACGGCATTTGCAAAATTTTTCAATGACAACATTACCATTGTGAAAACTGATCAGCCGGGCATACTCACTTTGTCTGCCTTCAGGTCTTTTCGTAACAGAATTATAGCGCAAAAGATGACATTTTGTTGGAACTTTTTACTGATTTGCATTGCGGTTAGAGGTAGACATAGAATTCTAATATCATCTATGGGTTGCCTGGCATTTGAGGGCTTATGTCAGATCTTTTGGGTTATATGTAATGATATTCTCTATTCTTACAAGAGCTATTTAAAAGACAAAGAAAAATCTCTTTTCAAAATGTGTAGTTAATGAAATAGCAGCCCGTATCACCTAATGCATTGTGCATTTCATAAATATATATTGCAAATTAGGACAGCCAGCTTTCCCATGCTCATCTCAATCTAATTCTTTGGGATCATCTGGGTCACGGTAGCTTTATTTGAGAAATATGGACATAGTGTTGCAACTGATCTGCCTTTTGGATATGGCATTAATGCAGACAACCCATAAAGAGAGCAGATCAATTCAGAGCTTCCAGCAGTTGAGTACTGGAAGTATACCAATGTTAGTTTTATTTACTTGATAATTCATGCTTCAAACTACAGTTTAGAACATATTCTTGTATCACTGGCTGCTCCTTCTAAACCTCTATAGACCTATTATGACTGTGTGCATGCTGGATTGCAACTTCTGAATAATCAGATCTGGCAGGGCTGTTTTTCTTTACTTTATGGTGTTTTATAGAGTAGTAGAGCAGCTAGGAGCAAGAAACTACACTGTTAGTTTTTTCCTAAGGTGACATGAATTCAATTCAGCCTGTTGCACAAAATTTACTATAAGAGTCAGCAAAAGTCATGAAGAGCACAAAGTGTCCAGTTGTTAAGACCAGCAACTCTGCTGAAGTCTAAGCAACAGACACACACACAGAAAAAGACTAAAAATCAATGATATAAAACCAATCTGCTGGGAAATAAGCTAGCAAAATAAAGAGTGGACATGCTATCCCACCTATGATTTCCTTTGGGAGAGCTGTATTTGGAAAGCTGATTGGAAGGAAGTATCATTAGTATAATACAAGTAAGCAGATAGTAGCGTGTGTGATGGGAACACCTCCTCTGATCACACCATGCACTCTACCACTGTAGGACTTTACTTTCCCTGGTACTGGAATATTATGAGATTGAACCAAAGAAGTATCAGGGGGATCTAGAGGACATCAACATCTGTTTTGCCTCAGGACTACTTCTGGACAAGATCTATTGTGTAATAAATGAATGCCTAGTTGTTAGCGTCGTTTTTCCGTCTGCATCCCTATTTGGTTTTTTCCCACGACATTTGATCTTTTTCCACATTATTTACTTTTTTTTCCTTTGTGTGCGACTTGAATGTTGTTATATACACATTTGTTTGCTTTTTGATGTGTGTGTCTTTTTTGTGTGCATCTGCTGTACTTGGATAAGATGGCGGCTTTTTTTGCTACACTGAGCATGCCATTGAAAAGGGAGCTACAAGCAAGTCAGCCCAATGCCAGTCCAAAGACAATGGCTCTTGAAAGGGCTAAGAAGAGTGTACATGGTGCCTGCTGTTCTCCAGAAGTACTGTGAGAAGTAAGAGATAGTCTCAGAGTCCAAAGCCTAATTTTTTCTGTTCTTGATGCTCTTTGTTCCTTATTTAATGCACATTTTGTCCTTCAGGATGTGGCAAACCAGCTGCAACCCAGATCAGATGACATTTTATCTTTTCTTTAACAAGAACAATTACTATAATCTCTAATATCAGCCAAATGGTTGCCTAATGGCCTCTCTACATCTAAAGTCTAAGGAAATATGTCATGTTGCTAAAAAGAAGTTACTTCACTGTTTATAAGTCAGAGGCATTAATCTTCTTCTTTTCTTATTCTTCATCTTTAATAAAAGATGATAGATCTTTAAGCTAGTTGTTTACCATGGTATTAAGCAGACTGAGATTTTTCTGTCAAAACTGTGAATGTATTTAATTGTCTAATGTTCTGCAATGACAAGGTCGTGTTAACACCAGTGAGCCTCTAAACCGATAAACCCATTGAAACCAACAGAGAATTCAGTTGTTTTTCCCTTCATGCCAGTCTGTGTCCCAGGAGGCACAGAGGCTGTTTCCATTGCCTAATTTATCACAGTGCTGACACCCAGATAATTTTCCCCATCTCCCTTCAGATCGCATCTAAGTTATGTTTTCCCACTGGTAGACTGAGTATCACTATCATTTTCTCCCTCAGAGCAGGCTTTGGGCACGACACTAAGGCTACTTCTCACCAGGTCCCAGGCAGAGCTTCTAATGGCTGCCTGTTCTTCCAGAGGGACAGAGGTCCTGTCTTTAGAAGTCCAGTCTCTTGACTCACTCCTGGCTCCTATACTCTTCTTGTTTTACTGGCTTAATCTACGAGGTCTGCCTTTGATACTATAAAGCCAACTCCCCATCAGCCTCCAACACAGGGAACTGAAACTCAAAAATAAGGCAATGACTGCACCCTGGATGATTTGAGCTGCTCCCATGTGATGATGCACCAAGCTGGGGTGAAAGATGCAGTGCAGGAACTTAGGGCACAGCCCAGCTGCATACAGGGGCTTCACTGCCGCGTCCACTGGGAAGGGAGCTGCATGGGAACAGAGGCTATTTAACCCAAGATCCTTTAATACTGATTCTGGGAACAAGTAACACATGCTACCATTGGAGTTTTGAGTATGCTCTGAGAAAGTTAGCTCTGAATGTGAACTGTTAGGCTATCTCAACCTTTAGTGAATTAAATAATGGTGCCTGGGTAGTGGACAGTGGCTGTCTGTTTTTCAAGAGTGTCTGAGTAGGCCACAGTCTCATGGAATGTTTCATGCCTACTGGCCTCAATGCAGACACCAGTCCTGGACATGTTTAATTAACTAGGATAGATGCAACCTCAGGTTGCTTTCATCATCTGCTCAGACTTTCACTGGCTGCATTTCTCACTTTCATACCTGATTCTGCTACTGCCTAGAACCTGAATATTTTCATTGGCTTAGAGCTCCTGCTCCTCACAGAAAAAAACTGATCAGCAGTACTATAATTTACAAACTGATAGAAATAAATATGAAAATATGACATAGTAACTTACTCATTCTGTAGGCATGTGTGTGTGCACGCGTCTGCGTGTAGTATCTTCTGAAACCCCCTAAACTCTTGATAAACCCATGCAATCATCTTCTGCTACCTGTGGTTTTTATAAAGTACAGCTTCAAATAAAGTGTGTCTGATATTGTAAACCTGAGTTTAGAAAGTTATGCAAATGATAGACCTACTTGTTTTTACAGATGATGTTGGAAGCTTTATATATTCTCTATCAGTTCTTAAAGTGAAGCCATTGTTGTGATAATACTTCTGTGTGTACTAAATGTTTCTGAAATGAAAGCAGCTAATATGTGTGTTCTAGCCAACACTTATATGTTTACAACTTAGAAATTTTAATTTGAAGAGAGCAATAACAAAAAAGAGCTCATCTACATCATTAAATGATGTTATACAACATTTCATTTTGAAGAACAAAACAAATTTTAAATTATAGAAAAGCTTTGAAAAAATGGCCAAAACGAAACAATTCCTACTTTCACACATTATAACCAACTTAAAAAGTAATTTACCTGAGCTTTTGTTTTCTTTGGATTGCAATGTAATTACAGCATGTGCAAAATTAGCACTCTCTGAAGGACAAGAAATAACTCTGCAAGGAGAGGTCTTACTACAAAGCATCAACAGTGTTTCAAGCAGTTGCTTGACAATAACTTAACCTTTTTTCTTCTAACACTCATTAAAATTACCAGATCAATAACAATAGAAGCAGAGCACTTCTGGCCATTTATAAAAAACAGACAACAAAACCAAAATCTTTCCCCATCTACCATAAAAACGTATCACTTGTGCATCAAATTGCAAAGCTCTTTGCAAACATTCAGTACTTTTTCTCTAAGATTACAAAGAAAGTCATGCCAGCTGAAAAACTGGAGATTTTTTTTCTACTACTGTGATATAAAAAAATAGCTACAAAATATTAAGTCTTTCTGAGAGAGTTTTTCTCTACAGCCAAAACATAAGGAAAAAGAGAACCGCTTCAAGCCACATTTATTTTTCTGCTTCTTCTCACTGAAATGGTCAAAACTTAATCAAAATATCCCATTTCACTCTTCCTCCTCTGTTTCTTTTCACTTTCACTGAAGAGAGATTTCAGTGCCTTGTGAGCTTTTTGGGGGAAAAAAAATCAATAAAAATTAAAGCTCTGATAATACACTTTGGAGCATTCTACATGTACTCAAAGAAGGAAAACAGGCTTCAAATCTCTGCTTTGAAACAGGGAAAGAAGAGGGATTTCAGATTGGACTTCCAAAGCTAGAGGGTCATAAGAAATTTGGTTATGCATTGCCTTTAATATCTCATGTTTATTTTATGCTACTTTGCATAAATAATTAAGTGTCCATGAATATACAAGAGAAATGAGAAGGACTTTATAGCTCTGCAGTCAGGTTACTCACCTAAGAGTCTGGAAACCTGCTTTCAGTTTCCACTCCAAATAATATTTGCCTGTTTCACACAGTGGAGCAACAGTGCTACAATGCAGAGAAAAGATGCTGCTGCCTGAAATACCCACTACCCTTTTTCAGGGGTCAGAGTATGCAGGTTTTCACACAGAGAATTGACTGAGATTGCTGGGGTCCTCTTAGTGGACATCAGTGGTGACGGCAGATGCCCTTCTCTTTAAGCTAAAACACTGCCATGTCCCGTTTCCTTCTGTACAAGCTGTTCCACAAACACGGGCTAGATCTACAGTTAGGTTTGGAAACTGCATATTTTGGAAGAGCATTATTTTATATATTTAAATATACAGATAGGCAGATAGATAGAAATTCACCCTAATTTTCAACAAGCGTTTTTGAAGACAGACAAAAATATGTTTCTGAGGTTGGCTGCTCTACGTAGCATATTCAGCACAGGCTAACCATTTGCCATTTTCCAAGTCATACATTAGACTTGGTTAAACTTAAGGAAGCAGTTGTATGTGTGCAGAGACTCACTTTTAAACTGCTGACACTTTGTGAACTGTGAAAGCACTGGTAAAAAAAAATTAGCATTTCTCAATATGGGTCTCTAAAACACACACATAGTTTAAAATAAATTGACTGAACATTTAAACCTGCCTAATTTTGGAATCAATTCCACGTTTTAAATAATCTACAAGTTGAAACAGCTGAAGCATAAAATGTATTTGAAACCGAACAAGTTTAAATATTGAATCAATTTTGACATAAATGTGTTTGCATATTAAGGCATTAAAAATGAATCCAGTTTAAATACTAAGCTGATGAGAGGAAAAGCTGTGCTAGGGAAAAAAGATTAAGGTTGACCACTAAAATTACAACACACTCAAATATTAGAAAATCCTGGAGTTTATTATTTAATCTTAGTGAAACAGCTACAGCGAAAGGAAAAAGAAAAACCCACTAAGCACTGGTATGTAAAAGAGTTAGTAAGTCATTTGAAAGCACTGAATGGGGATGGGTGAAGAGTTTCTTACTCAGATTTTACTCAGTGTTTACCTGATTTCAGGGGCTACCCTGGAAAATCCTCTACTTGCAGCTCCACTATACTTTTTCTTCCTTTTATCTTCCCTCGGGAGTGAAGGAAGGGCCCACATGCCTCACCCTTCTCTGTATTGCCACTGCACTCAGAAGCCATAATCTTTTGATATACCTGTAATTGATTGGGACTCAAAACAAGTTTTTCTTCATGTAATCTAACACACCACATAAACCTTTCCACGGTCTGCTGCAGAGTGAGGGGAAATCGCCTGAGCCTTCCAAGTAAAGAATAAACTGCAGATCATAGTGTGGTCTTGGTTCTCCCTTGCCTATACCCCTCCATGCAGGATGCATTCTGGGGCATACAGAGAGTGGGAGGAAAGGGAAGCAACAGTAGGGTACGAAGTTCTGCAGGTGAAAGGAAAATAAAGGCAAATGTGGTCAGGCAAAAAAACAAAAAACAAAAAAATCACATGCTGCCATAAGCAATTTCCTTAGGTTAAGAAGTCAGGCTAAATTCAGGCCCTTTGCCTTGAACCCAGGCTGGTAAGACTGGCATGAGGGAAAGGGTGTTATGGCTTCCCAGCTTAGCACTGCTGCTAGAAGCAGCAGCAGGTTCAATAGCTCAGCCCACATTTTTCACCTGAATTCAGATGACTGAGTATTGCCAGATTTCATGCTATTTAGTCAATTACTCACTTGGGCTGATCATCCTCTGCTGGGAAGGCTGCACCCGCCCTGCTCTCTGTGTTGCTCTTTACATTCTACTTCCAATATTAGTTCCACAGCCAGAGGGAGATGACTGTTGCTTAACTCTGAAATTGCCCCTTTGTCTTCGTCACTGTCTGGTGCCGTTCCTGCTGCAGAAAAGAGCAGAGCTGAAACAGCACGAGCGTTACAGAAGAGGAGTACGCTCAACAGGCAGCAACACAGTTCCTAGAAAAACACCCTGTAATCATTAGCTAACAACAGTAAACCATCAATGTTGCAAGTTTTGGTACTCACCAAGTCTCCTGAGACCTGTTTGTCATTTCTACTAGACTTCACAGCACTGACTTTTACTAACCTCAGTAGCAAAGCCCACACACCACCTTAACATCTCTCTCTGCCCTAGGTACAAGAAGGTGGCATTTTTTTAAGGATGAATGAAGCAAGGGTCTGAAGTCTTGCATGTCTGGAATGCTCAGGCCTGTATTCACCAAAATATACATTACTGAACATACTAAGTCTATGGGCTAAATCATTCCTTAAGGAGAAGGGCCTCTGGAATGGAATCTGCTCACTGTTGAAGTTTCAAAGAGGATGGCAGTTTTAGCTCTTTGCACTCTCTGTGTGGAAATCTCAAAGACTATTTTTTACTAGAATTTTGTTTTAATAATTGAAAAGTTTATGCATGACAAGAACTATTGTCTGACAATGTGAATTTGAAGACCATTAAGCTGTGATTATCAAAAGATAATGCTAAAGAAGTGTTGCCTGTAGCTGTGTAATGTACATTAAAAATGTAGTCTTTCAGAGAAAAGCAAACAGTGATGCTTCATGGTAAAAGGTATGGAAGCAGCCTCCTATCCCACAGCTGCAGAATTCCTCACTGTAAGAACAAAGCACACCCATCCTACCACCTCTATCTTGAATCTGGAACTTGAATACACAGTATCTTTCACTACTCTTCATTTCTATAGATTCTCCTCCTGCTCATGAGGATGGCAGATAGTTTTGGTCTGAGACATGTTGCATGCTTCTTGAATACAATGACTGGAGTTTACTCAATCAGTTTTGTTGGGTTTAGGGTCACAGAGAGATAAATATTAACGAGTGGGAACAGGAACTCAATAATTTTATCAACTGCTTGTTAACTCTTTTTTTGTTTAAAGGGTGTGCGATCCATGAAAATGGATGATTAATGAAGTTGTTTCCAAAGTCTTATGAATGCATTTGCATCCCTTGACACAACAATAACTTACTGAAGGGCTTCATGGCCCTGGATGCACAGGAGCACATGAAGTCTGGAGCGCAGCAAGACAGCTACATGTTTTGAACTGCAGACAGAAGATGCAGATGCTTTGAACATGCTAAAGAAAACTCCTCCAGGGCACTCTATTGTTTCTTTCTGAGACAAAGGCCCTTCTGAACCACACAGTGGACGAGCTGTGTCTCTCCATACGCTTCTGTGATAGAAGATACAGATAGAAGATACAGAGCTCATCTTGGTAATATAAAGCAATATCCCTTATTCTTTCAAGTGTGGGGGTGTATCATTAACTTTTTTGGAGGTAAAATGTAATGCAGCATTTTTGTCAGCCCTTTAGGTGTGAAGACTGGCTGTGTTGGACACCTCCCCAGCAGCTCTGGAACACAGGACAGCCTCCTGCTGCATGAATTCTCTTTAAATTCCTTCATTCATTCATTGACAAGCTCTCCTTCATCCTTTATCACACATGAAGCATTTTCTGTATAAAGAGTGAAGGAACTCAATCCTGCTTCTTCCTATCTCAGACTGAATAGGTTAAATTGCCATGGTTACCTCTCCTGTGCGGCTAGGCCTTGGAATACATCTCTATTTCACTTCAGCTTTCCAAGCTCAAAGCTGAGTTCTAGAAAAATTTAGGAAGACTTTTCATCAGGATATTAGCTCCCCTCCCAGAAGTCCCCTTTTGGGTTTTTTTCATGCCTCCAGCTTCCTTCTGTGCCTGTTTAAACCAACAGTTGCAGCAAACCTCCAAATCAACAGCCTTGTCAGGATGAATAATCTAAAATTAATGTGCACTTGTCGACACGCATTACTGTTCCTGACAGAGATGCGTTGCCTGCGCTGGCTACAAACCGACAATCCTTCAGAAGAAGTTTGCTCACTGCAGTCCGAGGGCTGATGGAGAGCTGGGATAGGCCTGGGAGTCGGATTTCAGATGATAAGTACGATGGTTCCTGACACATAAGACTCAAAGTGAATTCACCAAAGACCAGGCTGCTTACTTTTTTTTTCCTGCTGTTTGCTTTATTCTCACTGGTGATGGTTATCGCATTTATACAGCACCCCCTGAGAAATCATCTAGATGGCTTTTGAACATCTTGTTTTTACCACCCTCGGTTTCAAGTTGAGGAGCAGAAGCGTGAATAATCCACTGCACCACCACCGATACATTACAAACACATACTTTAACTTTGTGCCTGGTGCTCCCACTCCCACCTCGGGTTTTTTCCTATCCTTAGCTCTTGCAAGCCTTTCTTGACAGCCGAGTGTGCTCTTTTGCAGTGATGTGAGCAAGCTACAGCAAGAGATGGGGGCTTTGGACCCAGAGAAATGCCATTTGTGAGAGCAGTTTAGGGTTACAGTGGTTAACACTGTATCTGCCGAAGTAATGCAGTCAACCTGGAATGAAAATGACAGAATAAAATGCTACTCTGATTTTTTTTATTTTGCCCTTTTTTACACAGCTCAATAATCAGCATTCAGCATATTGCTGCATTTTTAAAGTTAACTGTTATGGAATTAATGAATTCTTCTTCATGAATACCAAAGGACTCGGTCTTTTGCAATTTGATAGTAACAGAGTCGCTTTAAATAAACTGTCGCTAAGCTTTCATATGTCAACACAGTTGTATGAAAATTGAGAAAGGCTTTTGTTTTGTGCTTTTGCTTAAACTTCATCACTCCCTCATTCTCTCTGCTCATCCACAGCTTGGGCTGTACTCCTTTGTCTCCAAATCTTTCCATTCCAGGATGACGGCAATAGTGGGGTGGTAGTTTACACGGTTGCCCTCATGGGGGGACGCAGAGCAATTCAGAAGCTCAGATGCAAATGGCATCTTCTGGTGGGGGGAAGTATTCAGGAAGAGAACATGTGCACCTTTCATACCAAAGGCAGCCTAGCAGCTTTGCTCCCTTCAAGTAAAGAAAACCCCGAGTGCCCAGGCTCACCCCATCAGCCCCCTGCTTCACCCAAATCGGGGCTAATCCCACACCCTTTGAGACAGAGGTGACTTGTGGGACACTGGGTGCTGCAGCCTTCATTTCCACACCTTACACCAGCTCCCACCCAGCTCTTGTCCCCTGACAAGGCCATCATATGAAGGAAAAGAGCCTTCCTCTCCTCCATGCTGCTGTGCACCAGAGAGGAGACACAGATGCTGACATTTTAGTGTCTCAACTTCCCGGCTGCTCAAGGCACTGCAGCTTTTGCCTTGGGAAATGCTGGCCAACTGCCTTGATCTGGCTGGATAAATCCTTGTTGGGGAAAAGCCTGCCCCCAGGAAAGGCTCCTTTCCTGATACTCCCCTGAGATGATATGGCAGTCTGCCTGACCACTCCTGTACCCATCCAGCCACTAGCAGGCTAGAAGTTCATCTCTCTGTCTGGCTGATCTTGGGGTGGCAGCAAGGGCAAAATATAGGAGAGGTGGCTTCTGGCAGTCACAGAGGAGTAGCCTGCTGCTTGTGAAAGTGCAGCCTGCCTGCAGGGAGAGATGTGACTGAGGGATGAAGGGGAAGAGTGAGAAGAGAGAGAGGCTGCAGAGGTTGGGGTGAAGACTGAAAACACCACGGAACAGTGGTGGCATGTGAACAGTTTTGCAGGCAGGAAAGAGCATCTCCTGATGCATCCCCTGGTGCTCTTCATAAGGGATGATTCTAGGTAATTTCTGGGGAATTGTAAATTATTTTTCTTTATTGTTTTCCCCTACTCTCTTTCCACTTTTCTAAGAAGAAAATTACCTAGAATTTACTAAGCTGCACAAACAGCTACTTGGCAGCTTTCAGCATATTTGAAAAAACATTTCCTTGGCAGAACAGCATACAGGTTTGTAACTCTGAGATGACATTGCAATAACACGCCAAGGGGCTCTGATTAACATCCCAGTGGATTAAACATAAAAGAGTTATCATCAGTGTCTTCTCTCAAGGGACTTATTGCTTTAGAAATACATGTTCCTGGCTGGTACTGAGGAACAAACACCTCAACAGCCTTTGGCTAATGCTGCATGGCCCATCTATTCATCCTTTGCTGACTGCAAACAAAGCTGAGAGTTGGATGTGATGCATGCTGAGGTCTGGAAGTGAAGCATGCCATTTATTGCTCTTGCTTAGGGACTCTTGTCTATCCAGAGAGAAGCATACTGAAGGAAATGTGAATTTGAGCTGGGAGAGTTTTAGGTAACTGGAGGAATAAAAGCTCGCGTGTGGGAACTAAGAGCAAGACATCAAACTAAAGGAATTATCTAGCAGTATAGAATGAATTTTTATGGCTAGGCACACTCATTTCGAATCTTCCTACAAATGTCCTAACAAGTTGAAAGGTCCTGAAATTTTAATAGTAAAAATGTCCAATTTGTGCATTCAGAAGAACTCTTATCTTTAAGGTTTCAGTGGAGGGATGACAACAGGCAACATGGTTCAGGTTAGGCAGTGTTTTATGTAGAAGGGAAAAGGGGCCAATTTAAACCCAGGTGGAGTTTGAGTGCTGGCTTTATGGGCCTTCTGAGCCTCCAAATCATTGTCTTCAGCACCCAGTTAACACTGGTTCTGTAAACAGGCTCTGGGCAGCGGTAGGCTCAGATGCTGAGCTGTGCTCTCTCTGCTTGTTCTCAGTCTGTTTCCTGCCCTGCCAGTTCTGGGGACATGCAAATGCAGGGAACAGAATAGAAGTGGTCTCCATTTGCCACGGAGATTATCAGGCTCTTAACGACACACATCTCACCACGTAGTGTTGGTTTTGTGCACCTTTCCATAGGAGCTAGGTGAGTCAACCTGTCTTTTTTTTCTCTTTATTTTTCCCTTCTGCAAGGCTCTCTGAAGACAGGTTGCGGAGAAGCATCGTCAACATGCCGACTACCTGCTGCCTATTAGAGTACAGGTTACATCTTATCAGGTTATGCCATGGCATGTGCCTATGAAGACAACATGAGGTGAGATCATGTCACAGAAATTAACAGTGCAGAAAGACGTTTTCTTGATTCACAGCAAGGCATTAACTTACACATCTGAGTAGTGGATTAAGGGCTTCCAGCAGAGAGCTGGGCAGGATGTGAGAGAACAAGCTGCCAACTGGTAAATATCCACACTAATTTTGCAAATGCAGGTATTTCATGTCTTTCCTAATCTAATCGAGAATGCAAACTGGATTACAGCACCTGACATGACAAGAATAAAACAGCACCAACAGACGCTTGAAATTAGCAGACTGAGTTCGCTGGAGGAATTACATTGCTGATAAAAGTCACTCTCATAATAAAGGGCACTCCTAAAAAGGGGAAAAAAGAAAGTGGGAAAGACGAAAAAAAACCAGGAGTAGGCAGCCTTTTCCCATAAGCGAGAGGCACAACTAAGAGGCTAATTCATTTTGCGCTAAGAACGGACAATTTTCCCTTTTGATACTCACTGTATCATGGAAATTAGCGAGACCATCTATGACCACTTGACAGGAGAATACAAGGAAGGATATTGATATGACCAAGGGCAGTGGTAGCATATTCGCAGGGATTGGAAAAAATAGGCTCAGCAGAGATTCCTGGAGGTTCAGGGAGGAAATCTGTGAAAGTGCTGAGGGTAAGGAGACAAGCTGTAACTAAGTATAACTCCTCAGAGAGGTACTAAAAGGAGTCTTGTCTGACTTTCCAGCGTCTGCAGCCTTGGGCAGCCATTTAATTTATTATAAAGTTATTGTAAAGCAAAAGCACTCAAAAATGATTTTATTTCTGGTATCATGTACTACGCAGAAGTGCAGAGGAGTAGAGTGTCTTGCTCTTAAATTCACTTTTTCTTCTGTGTCATTTTCAGGTTATTAACAGAACCCTTACAGCCAGCAAAACTGCTTTGTTTCTTTAAGCTCCTATCTTCTGTATGTAGTGTGTTTGAGGTGGCCAGCAAACTATCCAAATCATGTATCTGGAAGAAGAGGAAGCTGCAGGCTGTTCTGTGGCTGTTACAAGAGTAAAAGATAACAAAAGAGTGAAAACATGCTAAGAGAGTGGTTGCATAAAGAAAAGCTCTAAATCAGAGAAGGAACAACAGAAAAAAACCAAACAAGCAAAGAAAAGCTCTAAATCAGAGAGGGAACAACAGAAAAAAACCAAACAAGCAGGTCAAAGAAAGTTAAAGTAATTAAAAAAAATCTTTTACAGGTGTCTTCTATGGAGAAACTGGGCTGAAAGCCAAAATGAAAAAGCTGTGACAGCAAGGAGGAACAGATCCCACAGAGACAAAACAGGAGAGGGGACTGCCTCTGCAGGAGTGGTGAGAAGAAAAACAAGCCATTAGCATTCCTATGGAAATGAACAAAATAAAGTGAAAAAGTAAAGGAGCAGAAGTTATTTTTCACAGGCATTGGAATTAATGGGTCTCATAATCCCTGTCTCCCTCTCCCCTGCCCCAAACAAGGATGCACTGCCTTTGCTAACAAATGGGCATGGCTGGGGTCTAGAGGCTGCTTTCAGGGAGCTTTGTGCAATACCAAGGCTTTCTAGAGGAAAGCCAGCTTCCTCCATGGAGGCCAGTGGCAGAACGACTGCTTATGAACCTTTCAACTGGGGAAGCTGGGACCAGCTGCCGCAGGACGGCAAGAGAAAATGGTAGGACACTGAGCACAGCATGTGGAGGTGAGAAACAGGAAGCAGCAATCATGGAGGACTTGGGCATAGGAAGCAGACAGTAGTGAACACTGTGAAATCATCAGCCCTGACCAGCACTGCACCCAGGTACATGGGAAACCTGCCTTCAGGAGTGAAGTGTTAAAGAAAACATTAGAAGATCAAACTAGTCAGGCCTTAAGCAAAGTGAAAAGAAAAAGCAAGGGCTAAAGAGAAGAAGATGGAGAAGATCAATCCTTGAGCGAGAAATGAATTAACTTAAAGCTACTGAAGAAAAAAAGTTAAGGCAGGAAAGTGTAAAACACTGCATATAATGAAAGAGAGCCAAGTGACCATGGCATCAGGCTGATCTCTGTTCAGCTTAGCTGGTCTTCTGCAATAAAGTTTACCATGAGGCACAGCGGGACACTTCAGTGCTAAGAACTCCTTCTGGAATGAAAAAACAAAGGTGGTTTGAAAGGAAAGCCAAAGTGTGATGAGAGGAAAGCCAAAGCATTAATACTTGTTCGTTCATTACACTCAAGAGGTTTTAGTTATCTCATGTTATCCATAATCAAGAATTTACCTCTCTGCACCAGACCACAACAGCACCAAGGCAGAGCAGGTATCCTCATGTTCAGGTACCAGGAGAGCTAATTTGCCTTAGCTGAAAATGCCGCTGCTTACTTCTGGCTTTCTTTTCAATGACAATTGCTGAAGTAACTACATTTTTAGCTTGGCTGCAGCAAGCCTCCAATTAAAAGTTTCTCATCGTAATACATCATTGTCATTTAAAATGTCCTGTCTGCTGCTGTGATGGGGAAAGATTATATTTTTGGGCATTTTTTCTCAGAAATAAAGCCTTAACCCATTTCATTTCAGTCACATGATTGATTCTTAAATCTCCTTCCTCTGAAGCCTCCTATCAGCCTTCTGTGTTGTTTTGGGGAGATGCAAGGGAAGCCATGGCTGACCTTTTAGCCCCCCATTTTCCTAGCAAGAGAGGTCTGACTAAACTATTGAGAGAACTGAAGGAACCAAAGTACAAGGAAATAAACCAATAATAACCTAAATGTGAAGCAACCTGGCTTTAGCTCAGTTTATTGAGAGCAAAACTTGCCTCTAAGCTTTCAAGATACTGCATAGGCTCAAAACACAACTCTTCCCTAGGTTTTCCAGATATTAACTGAGCTAGGATTTTGCCCTACTTAGAAATTCTAGAGATAAGAGGAAGGAGGCTGCTAGAGGTGACCCTGCTTCAGCAGGGAGGTTGGATTAGATTACCTCAAGTGTTCTCTTCCAGTGTTGCCCATTCCATGCTTCTATGATTCTATAAAAGAGCTTCAATTCCTTGAAATCACATGCTAATATTGTTGGTATTCAAATAATACCCAATTTTAATACCTTTGAGCCCAGACGAGCAACAACAAAATGACTTTGCCTACATATTGAGACAATACTTCCTAGTGTATGCCTGCAGCCCTAGATTTGCTCTGAAGAATTACTGAATACTCTCCAGAGCAAATCTTCCCTCATGGTGACATGATGTGGCATCCAGCAAATTACATTCTCGTTTTGTCCTTTTGTGCCTCCCACTCCCAGTCACAGAGAACGAGCCACACCATTCCTTTAGACCTTTTTTCTTTAGAACTGATGAGAAGCCACTCTTGGCCAGGATCACTGAGAAGATGGCAAGTGGGTCTTAGGTTTTGTCCTAGAGACCAAAGTTTTCCATGACTCTGCAGAAGATGGTTATGCTCATCTAAGTTGTTCTGCCAGCATCTTTCACCCTTACAGTGACTGAGAAGGTAGCTTGCCTGGCAGATTGTTGGGGATAGGCTCAGGACTGCAGAAGAATTCAGAATGTGGAAGGAAACCAAAGACATCCTTCTTGAATCTTCTGCCTGAAGGATGGTGTTGTGACCTTTCCCCTGCGTTCAAGGACACACATCTCTCCCTCTGGAGAGATGCTGGCAGCCCCC
>JAWMRA010000078.1:68955633-68999151 GCA_035584735.1 Pseudotriccus pelzelni
AGGTCCAGGTGTCCCCCTATCCCAGACTTCCCCTCTTCTGCCCTTATAAACCCACCATGTTACCAATAAAGCCAGATTAGTTTTGACCTTCACCCTGCATGTTGTGTCCGTGTCTTGTTCCTCTGGGACTAAACATGTGGAGCTGCAACTCAGGATAAGGACCCTCTGGTCTCGGCTTTTTACCCTCTCCCATAACCGGGACAGTAGATTTCACCAGTTAATCCTTCATTAATCAAAAACCTAATGGCAAAACACATCACACAAAGGCTATCACAATTTGCTGACTTTTTTGTAGTCTGTGTTTGAACACCTGGGATTAGGTAAAAAGCTTTATGTTTTCTAGCAATCTCTAATAATCTAGTTACCCATATAGAGGCACCGAACACATGGTTTTGTCTTATAAGGGAAATAAAAAGAAAATAAAATAGAAAGGGAGAAGACGGATGGGGAAAGGGAAAAGGTAAGAGGAGAAGAGGAGAGAGAAGGAAAGCAATTAAATCAAATCTAACCAAGTAAAAGTTAGCTGGATGGAGTCTGCAGTACACAAATACAGATGCTGCAATACAATGATTTCATGCCATCATGTTAGTGCAAATTTACAATACTGTTCTAGAAAAGCCCTGTCTCAGGGTTTCATACCCAACACAGTCCTCATGTCCAGCGAAATCCATCTTTCTGCCCTGGCAGTCCATACATAAAGAAGGTGAAGGAGAAGGACAAGCCTTTGTCTTTCCAACTGGCTGCTTCTGCCCGTTGTGCACTGGGTTGGTAATGCCGTGGCATTTTGCAAAGCGGCACTGCCTGATAATGCCAGATGGAAGCATTACAAGGGGAGGATGTAGCTCAGGTTGGGGTTGTCTAATAGTGTTGGCTGCAAGCACTGTCCAGTTAACTGACTCATCCCAATTAAAGGTCATGGCCTTACATGGCACTGCCCCCACTGATACCTACGTTGCACAGTCACCAGGGGAGAACAGTCAGCTCACATAACAGTCCTTGAAGAAGCACCAGAGCAGAAGAAGCTCCTCTGATAAAACTTGAAGGAGACCAAGGGACACAGACTGATTAGGCAAAGCAAGTCAATAGAACTGATTTAAAACATTCTTAATTGTATTATTCCTGGATAATTATTTTTTCCAGTAGGAAAGAGAAAAAATGAGAAGTCAACCAGTTAGAACTAATGAAGAAATATTTCATGGTAACTGCATTAATAATAATATGGAGTGTTATGATTAATCAGAAGGGTACAAACACACTGAGTTAATTGCAGGTTGCTCATTACAGATTCTGAGACTAGGACTAATGCACAAAGTGGACATAGAGCCAAATTTAAATATGAAGTAGCATCACTGATTACCCTGAAGTTTTCAGCAGCATAACACAGATCCAGGTCTGACCTGTAGTCTTCTTTTTATACTTGGTTTGCCCTATTTGGACAGGTAATTAGGTCAGCTGAATACCCTATTCTTTGACTTTAGCACATAAATGAAAAGCTTTGTTCACCAGCTCATTGTGAGCCTCACCCCACTGAAGCAAGCCCATTCAATCATTGACTCGAAGAAGTTAATGACTTTGGCCTACATTTTCTGGAGAGGGAACCTGGCTGTTCATTTGAGGTGCAAGGCTAGTTCTTAAAAAGAAAGAAAGCAACATCACTAAAAGGGATAGGCTAACGTGAGAAGTCTGAAAAATGTTCAGTTGATCTGGGATTTTAGGCATTATGTGGGTTGCATAATTTCTGTGACGCAAAAGCAACTGCTATTTAAACAAACATTATATTCAAGTTAAGGACTTGGGGTTTCATCTTCTGGCCAAACAACTAATTATTAATAATTCATTATAAAGAATTTCTTTTTCTCCTCCTCCTGCACCTCCTTCACAGTATTTCAGAACTGAATGAACCCACGGCAGGGGTTTTGTTTTGTTTACTATTTTGCTGGTTTTCAGAAGAGGGATAACAGACTACAGGAGTGTTCACGTTTTGGTAATACACATGTCATTACAAAAGTTTTTCCAGCAGCACCAAGTTACAGCACAACCCTAATCAGCACAGATTTTAATTGCAGGTAAGCATTAGTTATATTGTTATTCAATAGCTATTAATAATTTTTTAAATAATAGCGTATTACCCTGTTAACTACATAACAATTTAAACTTGTAATGAAATGAACAGTTCAAGGCACATTCATTTCTAGGGAGGTATCTTTGTACTTGATATGATCATCTGCTTCAGCAGTGGATTACAGCAGGTAAAAGTTCTGAAAGTTAAAAAGGTACTTAACTGCTGTCTTGCAGTGGGATGGACTTCAGGACCATTAAATTCACCAAGGCAGAAACGTGCATCTTTTCTTAAGCGTGTCCTTAACTGAATAGACACAGTGCCAGAAGATGGAGTGCTTCTGAAAGGGTCAGGCTCATGTCTCAGTTTTACTGCATGTAGAAGAGTTACATCGCATTCATTTTAAATCGTCCTGTCCCAAATTCACTCTATTTTAAAACAAAAAAATAGGCAGGGTTTTTGCTTTGCCAATGTCTCTCTGTTCCCTTCTCATCCTTCTGAGAACATGTTCCCTTTCAGTGACTGTGCCATTTAAAGCACGGTCTCATAAAGAAATGACATAATTTTACCATCCTTCTGGCAAAGCCACCATATGAATGTTGAAGGACAGTGTGGACTGGGGACCTTGGCAATTCTGGATAAACACTCTCCAGTGCCTGTGGAAAAGCATCTGGGCAGACACACTGCCCACGAGAGGATCAGCCTCCCTGCAGATGCAGTCCAGTACATCAGATTTACAGCCCACGTCCAACTTATCTGCAAGCAAACAGCAGTCAGTTTCTGGACACACAGCAGCCTGGGGTGCTGAGGATCTTGTTGCCACAAAAATGTAGAAAATACATTTCCCCTCAAAAGGTTTTCCCAGCTGAGATCTGGGATTGGATCGTGTATACAGGACTGCGTAACGCAGGATCATCTCTATTATCACGCACAATCCTAGCACAGACTGATGGATCTCCAGGGCCTTTCAAGGTCTGGGCCCTGGGCACTCACAACTCTAAGCCTGCTCCTTAAGACAGGGGTCTCTATCCATGCCTATCCATCCTGACAACTCATAATAAGCTTGAAATCTCTTGGCTTATTTCAATGTCAGTTATTTCAACCAGTTTCAGCTGGCTTAATTCAATGACAGCAACAGAACTCATAGGGCCCTACACATATTATATAAGATTGAAACAAAAAGAAGAAAGAGCCAAATGAATGTCCCATGGAAAGAAAACCTTCAGAGAGTTAACTGTGCTCTGTTAATTATGGTTCTGGTCTTGGCCTCTGCTGGGCAGCCTGGGGATGTGGCTGGCCAACTAGCACATGGGTGGCTTGGACCTTGTCATGGAGTGGATCCCCTGGGCCTTGAAAGAATCCGTAGCTTTGTGCAAACATTGATGGGGCATGGGGAAGGAGATTTGAGGTGTTGTCAGGGTGGCTAAGATGATAGGAGCCAGAACAGAGGCAATAAGGCTACGCCAGAGGAGGCACTGGCATCTATGGATATAGAAAACAAATCTATAGGACTCCAGGCTTTTTCAATTGTGCTGCTCCTGGAACAACTTGTTAAATTTTATGATATCAAGTGTCTCCCTTCTTACTTCTCATTTGGAAGTGATATGAAACAAATCCCCGATGAGCTTTCACATCTCAATATGGGATAAAACTCAGCATTTAAGAGTCAGGAATTTATTTTGCCTTTCTGGTCCCTAGTGACTTCATTCAGTACTCTTGTAAGCCTGATTTCTGCTACCTAAAATATTCCGTACCCATTTGTCACCATTATCTATTGCTTTACTAACGTTACTTAGGTAAATTATTATAATCTCAGCAAAAATATTTTAGTATTTCCTTTACAACTTTGTTTAAAGTAGTCTAAGCAGAATTAGATTAATAAAACATGTGTCTTTCAATATAGTTCAAAGTAACTTAGCAAGATATGTGCATGCCCATTAGTTCTGCAGTAACAAGCAGAGTGTATAAAGCCTGATTTTAACCATCAGGACAAGTAGCAACATTTTCTATTTCTCTTGAAAATCTGCTTGTGATGCAGGGGTTTCAGTTCATCCTCAAAGTCAAACATTTTCGTCACCGTTAATAACATATTTGACTAGTCAAAAGTAGCAACACTCAAGATATGTCGCGTTCAAGAGTCATCTTTTGCTTGAAACATCCTAAACTGTTCTGCTTCCCTATAGAACTTGCTTTTTCTGCATCAGCCATGCTCCAATTTCTGTACTAGTCTGGGCCGGCACATGATCTGGTTCTCCCAAAGCAGTCTTCATAGCCTGTACAAGAAATGCTTCTTTCTCTAAGATATGCTCTAGATTACAGCCAGATGACTCCTGAAAGCTCATTTCCAGATGCTCATTGGCATTTAATAATACTGAATTAATTCCCAAATAACGATAATCTGTTTATTCTCAGGTGCCTAACTTCAAGAGAAAACTACATTACCAATATTATAATACCATTACAATGTCCTATTGCTGCCTTAAGTCTTCTCTTTTCAGTATACCTTATCTGAACATAGCATCTTATGCAGGTTCTCAAGCCACAGGAACATCAACCTTGGTTTTTTTGTTGGTCCCCCCAGCACTCACAAAGCCTGAATGTTATTTGAATTTAATAACAACAGTAATACAACCCTGCAATGGAAATCCAAGTGAAGATGCAAGAATAAGGTTGTGTGTTCTGCACTATTTAAAAGCAATGTTATTTTAAATTGATCCCTAGTACTTATTAAGAACAGTTCTTATATCTTTATTAAAAGAAAAAGAATATAATGCATAATACTTTAATGGCACTTTAAAGAAAATTTACTGTAAAGAGTGTAAAAAAAGTGGAGAAAAAATACTACATTTTATCTACTCTCTTTGTGGGATATGGAGCTTTTGGGAAAAACAATGCACCACATCTACCCTGTGACATACAGAAGCAGACAAGAGGATTTGTGACTATTTGTTGGCCATATCAAATATAAGGGGAAAAAAAAGCAGCTCATAATTCTTTGTAAAAGCTTTCCACAGGGACCAAGACCTGGTTCCTTAGTGTTTGAAGCTGTCTGCTGCATAGGTTGAGTCTTTCTACACATTTCCATGGAGAATGTCAGCCTGGTACCCAGCACTCTTTGGGAGACAGCCCTTAATAATGAATAATAGCAGTGTAAGATCTAGGGTAGCTCCTTTTTCCTCCAAGATCTACTGATATTGTCTACACTTTTCTATATGCATTGGTGAGCATAGTATTTCAACGGAATTCAGTGCCAAAATTCTCATTAATCTCAATGGAGTTGCATTCAGACTTGACACTTAAGATACATTTGATAATTTTCAATTCTACATTTATAAGTAAATATTTCATGCTTGAAGCATGACATCAGCAATGGCTAAAGTCTCCTGTCAGAGACACGTCTGTACTTCCACAGTCACAATCTTTTCCCTTAACCTTTCCAAGACATTCTCATTCCAGAGCAGCGGAATGGCAAAGGAAAAAGAAACACAATCACTACAGACTCCCACTGATCTCTTTCTGCAGCAAACATTGCCTATTTGTCTGAACTGAGCAAGCCAGGGTATCTAACTATTTCATTTCGGCAGAGGAGAAAGGACTTTCTTTTTCTTGCAGTCTACCAGTCACTTTCATGAAATAATTGCCTTTACTAGTATCCACTGCAATGCACTCCATAAATTGGGAAGAAATACTCCTGAAGGCTTGAAGCAAGACTGAACACAATTTCAGAGGCCTTATTCATAAGTGAAATCAACAATCTATGCTAAGCTATTGTTAGAAGTTCAAGGTGGAATTTCTGTCCTGCATTAAAAAAAAATAAATATTTGAATGCCCTCGAGTCAAAGTCTGCAATTGCTCTTGGAAGGGAAAAAGGACCACATCACTTAAAAAGCCCTATCTTTATATTTTTTCTTCTCTGCCTTCCTAACCCTGACATACGTGTACAAGCTCCCCAGAGAGGGATTTCAGTGCTGTTGCAGGAACTCGTCAGAAGAGTGCAGTGTATAGTAACAGAGAGCAGTGCTGATGTCATGCAACAAGTCTTGTGAGCAGAATTAATATCCTTCATTAGACAGGCTGATATAGCTGAAGCAAAATTATGGGTCTACAAGCTTGCCCAGCTTTATCATCTGGCCCAACAATGGTTAGCATCTCTTCTCCCTAAGGTCCCTTTGCTAGTCAGAGGTGCAGCAAGCACCTTCCTGTATGAGGCTGGACCAGACATCCTCTGTAAGGCGCGGTGCGCAGGCCGCCTACAGTGCTTGATGCGATGACACCACATAAAGTTACCTCCATCTCAAGAACTTAATGGAATTTTTAGAGCAGAGTACGTCTAATGGATGCTAGTAAAAACAAACTCCACTTATTTTCTCACAAGAAGTAAATAGGGTGAGCACATCAACTATATTTAGGTACTTACATTCTGCTCTAATTCTAAACTAATGTACTTAGTATGTAATTTTGTAACCAAGAAGTGTAATAGAATCTAATGTACTAATGCATAACACTTCACTTTTCATCCCATATACTGCAGACAGACAGCTTCTTACAATTAGCACTACTATTTTTATTTCTTTTTTTTTGCTGTTTTTTTTTTTTTCTGTAATACACATAGATTCGTTAAGAACTGCAATGTAATACACAGGGTGCCCACACTTTTCCTCCTCTGTCTTCTGCATGAAGAAAAAAGAAAAAAGGGTCACCTAATGTGACTAGAAGATGTATGCATAGCTAAGAATGAATACTAACTGTGCACTCAAAAAAAACATTAAAGCATTAGGTAAAGCATTAGTAATCCAACTCTGTGTACTTTAGAACAACTCACTGCCAGAAAGAAATATGGTGAGGACAAAAATAAAATAAAACAAGCAAGCAAAAAAATATAATTTATGATTTCTTCATGCAAGCTAACTGAAATATTTGTAGCAATAATATGGGAGTGTTTCAGTCATTCACAAAACAGTCTGATTGAATGATAATCAAATTAATTATCTATAGTAACTGAACAGTTGAGAGCCCAGGTTGAAATTTAATAAACCACACTGCATGAAAATGCTTATAGATAAATCACAGCTTGTGACTCTGTGAGCATCATTTATTTTAAAACAGTGTGCTGTTTCTGCAAATTGCATTTATTAAACCTATGCAAAAGCTTCAAGTCTTTTCAAAGGTGAGGACATTTCGATTCTGCTCGTTCTTGTTATTTAAGATGTGCCTCACAGAATCACAGAATGGGTAAGGTTGGAAAGGACCACAGACGTGTCATCTTGTCCAACTTTCCTGTTCGAGCAGGATCATCCTAGGGCAAATTGCACAGGATTGTGTCCAGATGATTCAGGAATATTTCCAGTGAGGGAGACTCCACAACCTCTCTGGGCAATCTGTTTCAATGCAGTAAAAAACTTCCTCATATTCATGTAGAACTTCCTGTGAGTCAGTCTCTGCCCATTATCTCTTGTCCTGTTGAGAAGTGCCTGGCTCTATCCTCCTTTCATCAACATTGATGAGGTCCTTTCTCAGTCCTCTCTTCTCAAGGCTGAACAGGCACAACTTCCTCAGCCTTTCCTTGTAAAAGAGATGCTCCAGTCCTTTTGCAGGACTCACTCCAGGAGCTCTATGTCTTTCTTGTACTAGGGAGTCCAGAACTGGACACAGCACTCACCAAGACTAAGCAGAGGGCCAGGATCACCTCTCTCAACATGCAAGCAATACTCTTCCTAATACACCCCTGGATACCACTGGCCTTCTTGACTGGCTCATTGACAGCTTGTTGTCTACCAGGACCCCCAGCTCCTTCACTGCAGAGGTGCTTTCCAGAAGGTCAGCTGCCAGCCTGTCCTGATACAAGGAGTTATTCTTCCCCAGGTGCAGGACCCTGCATTTGCCTTTGTTGAATCTCAGACAGTTTTTCCTTGCTCACCTCTCTAACCTGTCAAGGTCTTTCTGAATGGCACAGCCCTCCGGCGTATCGTCCACTCCTCCCAGCTTTGTGTCATCAGTGAACTTGCTGAGGAGGCCTCCACCCCTTCATCCAAGTCATTGATGAATAAGTTAAACAATCCTGGGCCCAGTATAGAACCTCGAGGGACACCACTAGTGACAGGCCTCCAACTAGACCATGTGACAATGAACCCTCTGGGATCTGCTGTTCAAACATATTTCAGTCCAATATGTGTCCTCCCCAGTAATTCTTAGTGAAAAGTGTTTGGCACAGTGATGCTGGGGAGAAAAACATGGGTGCAGCTGTTTGCCCAAGCTTGATCCCACCTTTTCGTATTTTCCCTCTTGAGCTCATAGTCCCAAACCCATTTGCACCACTTATCGCCTTAAAATACATGACAATGTGTAGGCCTATGACCCTCTGTGTGTAGGGATGCTCCTCATTTTTATTTGCTTTGCCTGTGCTAAGATGTCCAGGGCACACTTAGCATGGCCTAAACTGCCAAGGGTGCTGGAGGATGGGTGGATTGTGTCTTATGCAGAGACACACCCTGCTCTGCCCAAAATATGGGAAGGAGGGTGCCAAAATCTGCTAATAAGCCATGTCCTACCAGCCCTTTTATAGCAGCCAGGGCAAACAAGAGAAGCAAGGCTGACCAGACTGTGGCACAGCTTCCCCCTCTTCTCCCAGCTGGCAAGACCCTGGGTACCGGGTTTGTGCCAGGAGGAGGAGGTGTGGGAAGTCATGGGGTGTGAGAAAGCAGCTTCCTAACCACTATTTCCACAGGGCTCGTGGGAGAGCACAGTGCTAGCTGACAGCATTACTCCAGCTTTGAGGGGCCCCGTGGCCTGTCCTGGGTGTCTACCCTCCACCTTGGATGCTGGATGCCTGCAGGATATGGGGGATCATGGCTGTCAGTGGCTCCCTGGTGGGGAAGGGTGGCTCCTGGTGGTCCTGGCGTGGGAACTGTGCTCCTGTCCCATGCAGGGACATGGCACGTGTGCACACTTGAGTGACGTTCATACTCAGGACCCACAAGGTTAATTACAATGCCACCTGTAGGAGGTACTTTCCCACAAATACTAACCTTCTGTTTTTTCCATATGCTCCCATATGGTCCAATTTTTCTTCATAAGCGGAGTTGTACTAGAGCTAAGAAATGACAACAAAGCTTTACTTTTGTGCCTGTAATGTCAAAACCAGAAGTCACCTGACTTTGATAAATGCAGGGTTTAAAAAAAGAAGTTTTAATTTAAATAATTTTCACCTTTTTCTTCCACACTGTAACTTTTTAGGAATAATTTGCATTCACAAGGTAAATACGATTTGATAGACTTTGTCATGAAACATTTTCATCTGTGCATAGCAGGAGGTCAGTGAGAAGACTCAGACTGCCTTATCTTGGCATCCTTTCTGTAGCCTTCTCACTTCACACCCTTGCTGCAGTCCAAATATGCTCAGCTCAACAACTGTAGAAACATTACAGAAATCAGATACAATCTGTATTTGTCTTGGGAGGATCAGAAAAAGCACTTTGATTGTGATGTGCTAAAAACATAGTATTTATGTGTGATGTAATACAAAATAGTATTAATCCTTCAAATAATAGGTGGAATAAACACACATGTTCTTAATTGATTGCTACTAATTCTTATCAGCAATAAGAAAAAATCAGATAATAAAATGCTTGGAGCATCTCAGGTTTCTCCACATGATGTCTAAAAACAGACGTTGTAAGCAGATCGACTGAAATCTCCCTGGTTTTAGAAATGTGTGAATGTTTGTGAGAGGAATGCCCAAAACAAGTCAATTCTAGAGAAGCTTTCAACAATAAAGGGCCTGTGTTTTGCAGTGAATTGTGCATATGCACACAAATGCTCATCCATAATGTGAATTTAAAATAATCCTGATGGGAGTGAGAAGGGGGAAGGGACACATGGAAATAACTAGGCAGACTTTGACCCTTTGTGTCAGAAAACAAAGCCTTCTAGTTCGAATCTGAGATAGCAGTTCCCATTTGACATGGTTTCAACAGACATACACGCCTTCTGGCTTAAGCCTGTCCCTAAAGGATAGTAAGACCAAGCAAAGCTTGCTTACAAGCCACCCAAGCGCAACATGATGGTTTTAAGTGGAAACAAATGAATGGAATAGATGTAATTAAAAATCCAAACTGAATTAGGCAAAATTGCTACAGCTTCACTTTACAAAGTCAGTGAAGGGCGGGAATGGAGCATCTGGAATAGCTATTTGGCATAGGGTCACTATGAAGATGAATTAGGGTTAATTTTCTACTGGAGTGTAGGTCAGGCACTGTGCTGTGGCAGAACACTCATTTTGCTGGGTATGTTTTGGCCTACTTACAACTTTAGAAAATAAATATTGCAATGTTAAATTAAATATGCTCTGTGACAAGGACTTGCAACATTGGGAGAATGTGATTTATATGCAATTGGCTCATATATACCATCTAATATGATACGCACAGTGTAATGAAAGCTCAAGGGTCTGATCTGCAGTGCAGAAATGCTTTACAATCCTCTTTCAGGTTGCACATTGTTTTTCTTCCTCTTTTTCTTCCTTTTTTTTTTTTTTAATGACTACATGAGTTAATTAGTGGTTATGTACTCTGTCTCTTTGCCTGGCCTAGCTTATCCCTATTGCAATAAATCTCTTTTCTTTCCCTCTCCCAAGGATCATTACAACTTTAGCCAGCACTGTCAAAAAAAATAATTGAAAGCCACCTGCTTTTAGGATCACCTTAATGAAAAACGGCAAAGTTAAGAAACAAAATTCAATCAACTTCCTAATAGTCTGTAATTTCCTGTTAATTCACAAAGTGCAGAGGCAGAAAACCCCACACAAGATCCTTTTTGTTTTCACTGCTGGCCTTATCGTCCAGACCTCCCTAAATCTGTATAATTAGAAATTATTATTTTAGTAGCCCAAATCTCTCATCATTCTTTAACGTGGAACTAATAGCTTTACATTTCATCTTTTCAACTGCAGCTGCACAAAAAAAGAAAGTACTTGCAAATGGCCTTCCCATTATAAACTGATCTGGTCCTTTTGCTAAACATTTGGGTTCTTTTAATCAGGTCCAGACTCAGCAGAACTTTTAAAGATGTCAAAGTCCACTTAAGCACTTACACAAATGATCTAACTCTCACTGCCTTTGATGGCGTTCAAACAACTGCAGGAATCTGGGGAAAGACTGATTATGCAGCACTGAACAGGTATGAATTTCCTGAGAGGGGCCTTGGTACCCAAACACGCAAAACCCTTCAGCACCTACCAAACCTCAGGCAGGTGACTAAGTACTATGAAGTCGATGGGAAATAAGTGTGTGCTTCAAGATAAGCACCTTGCTACCACTGCTACGAGTGCACAATTTAGTCGAGTGAGCATGAGTAAAAGTAAACATTCTTGAGATAGCTTGTTGGCTAAACTGTTTCTCCTAACTAGTTTCTGGCTTGCTCTTAATTGTGGAGAAATAAGCCTGGAAAAGGATAAAAGTGGCTGATTTACTTCTGTTAGGCCAACTGAAGCAAAATACCGAGAAAAGTAAAAACAGAAGGGGAACAAGAGACAGATGGGACTAACAACTACTTGTGTTACAGCAGGGCTTAGATGTCCCAGTAAAGCCTGAGATCCCACTGCGCTAGACGCTGTGCAAACATGTCAGTGAGGGTATTCAGTAAAGGAGAGCTGCCTGTAAACACTGCATGTGGAAGTCCCTTTGAAGTCAGCCAGAGCCCAGACCAAGCGTGCAAGAGGTTTGTACTGCCGAGCCATACGTTTCAAGCTGTACGAGTAACTGCTATCAAGTGTGCCGGAGCAGAAGACAGGGTCTCTCATATGATGGCCACCAAAGACATAATGAGCCAAGGAAAAATAATAAGGTCACAGATAATATATTGGTTGTATTTAATAGCCCAGTGTTTACTTCCTAGGAGTGTAATCATATCATTATTCTCCTACTTCAAAAGAATAAAAACTCTATTTAGATGAAATGCATTTAAAACAATGCAGGTGACATGCAGTATGGGATAAATGCTATCGTTGTGCAAATATATGCATCTCTCATTGATTATAGTAATAAGATATGCAAAGCAAGATAAGAGGAATATAATTTGTTCCTTTTTGGAAGCTACTATGAAATTCATGCTGGATGTAGTGCATGTGCATGCACAGAAGAGGAAAAACAGCGAGGAGTCACAGCACTGCAGAGCATTCACAAAGATGGCAAATTCCTGCTGCTTCAAAAGTGGACTGATGCCTACAGAAGGTTAATGGGCCTAGAAACAAGGTGATCCCCCAGTTTGTGAACCCACAGTTTCAATGATGCAATAATTGCTACAACATGCAGAAAAGGTTTAAAAACAAAGGCATCCAGAAGAATGAAGGGAAGGAAATAACACCAGTCAGGAATAATTATCACAGTGTATAAAACTTTCCACTCCTTTATTATCATAAATTGCAAAGTTTTATTGATGCATATTTTATCACAGCACTCTTGCCATATGTGATCTGAAGATTCAGAGCCTGTCCCCAGGGACAACGGTACTGATATAGATAATCAAGAATTCCTTTTATGCTTCTCTCAACACAGCCACAGCTCAGATTGAAATTAACATCTTTTACAACGAAACACCAGTTTCCTGCCACAACTAGACATGACAGCTGGAGAGAGAGACCTGCTTATCCAGTTATTCCTTTAAGTCTTGATTTCATTATGGCCGTGAAGATGTAAACTAACTACAAAGCAATGCGGACGGTCACTGAATACCAGAAAAATGAATCTGCATGCAACCTGCCACATGAAGAAATGGGAGAGAAGTGCTTCCAAATAAATCCAGGGATGAAAAGTAAAGATCAGAGGCTGCCCCTAAAAAAAGGCAGTGAAGAGGAATCCAAAAGCTTTGAACTTTTGCAGTGTTCACTGCCTGGATTTCACTGGGTGATGCTTGCATACATGCCTGTGCACACAGGAGTGGAACCTGTGGCCAGAAAGGAACCCAGCATGGGGCTCTGTCCTCCTTAAATCCTCCAAAGCAAGGATTTTATACAGTGGAAGCACTAAGGCTGCTTAGTGTTGGTACTTGTTCCTGGTCATCTTTTTTAGCTCGACTGCTTCCACCTGTGCATCATCCCCATTTCTCACGCTACTGAGGAGAGGGGCATGGAAGCTGTTAGGCTCTGCTCCCCATGGGGTCGTACATCACTGGAGCATCTGAGTGCCTTCCAGTAGAGCTTTAAACAACCAACATCTGCCGTTTGTGGTTCTCCCTCTCATCCTACTCCCAAAGGAGAACTGGGCATGCATTGTAGTGTTTTGTTTTGGCAGGACTTTGTTTTCGTTGTTTTAAATCTACATGCTGCCATATGCTAGGAAGTAAAAAAAAAAGGCAGCACCTTGCTTGTGAAGGAGAATGTGGTGGGGTTTGGGATGGTCATTAGTTTCTGAAGGAGTTAGTGCCAAGGTCTCAGTCTGGCTTCCCAGAAAGTGCAGCTTCCTGCTGGCTGCTAGAAAGGTGCAAACTTCACAGACTGCCACAGGGAGATAAAGATGATAATGCACTGGAATCACATCTTTTCTGTGTGTAAAACTGGTTCAAGACCAGCTTTGAGCACTTGCCTACTTATCACAACTGTTCAAAAGAGCCTGTTGCTATCTTCTATTACATGCTAGAATACGTAGCAACACCTACTCCATCTATCACTGGCTTTTTTGATTTTCTTTTTTGATTAATGTCATGTCACCTAGAGGTTATCTCCAAACAGGGAAGCCAAGAAGAGAGGTTATCAGTGTAAGTTTTGAAATACGTAAGTGGGTAAATGCACCATTAGAGATGGAAAGAATGCTCAGGAAACATTTAAAGGATATTGCATGCCTTCAGTTTAGATCAGGAAAGAAGTACACATAGGAAGGTGTGTGCCACTTTTCCAGCCTGGTGTCCTTGTCCTTCTGTGGGTTGGTCAAAACAGTACTTCTACATTTCAATTCTGTAGACAACCTCAGGCTAAAAGTACACGTAATAGCAAGCCCACTTAAGGGTCATTTTCAAGTAAGACAGGGAAACAGAAGGCTATGAAAGGAGATGGATATATGGCATAACTGCAGAGTAAGGATCTAATTTAGATCATCAGCAGAAAAAATTGCACTAACACATTAGTTGAATGAGTCTTCAGTGGATAAAAATGAGAGGGCAGGACCTTTCACCCTGCATTAGGAGACTGTCATTTTCACTGTCCTGAAGCCAAGCAATGTTTGGAATTTCCTGCTTCTCATCCCACTGGAAGGGCTCATCTCACTGGGAAAGGCTGATTCCCAAATGCTCATTTCCCAGACTTTACTTTTATAGAATGCTGTTATCGGAAAGATTTAATATTGAATATACTTTTCTGCATAAAGGACACTCTGGAACATAGGTTCAGATGACTGGGATTTCTCTAGTCTTGCAGACACACACACACACAGAGCACACAGAGTTATGGCTGCAACTATAAAGTCTAGATTACCTTAGAATCATTTAAGAGAAATGTAGCAGTACCTATTATTTTTTCCTTTTACAAGAGTTTTAAGATTATATTTACTATGATCATACAGTTTTTGTATCAGATTGAAAAACAAAATTTCCATCTTGCAAAAAGTTATAGTATTTGACAATTCTCCCCAGGCAAGCTAAAAGGCCCAAGTAATGCAATTTATCTTTCCAGGGATTTTTTAAAAATCAATTAAAAAAGGCAAAAAAATTTAACTTCTATGTCATGAAATGGGTAATCTTAAATTTTCAGAAATAAAATATTTAGTGTTGTGGGGAAGGAGGGATGTGGTGATCTTGCTCCTTCACTCCACTCTAAATAGCCACAACTGGGAAATAATATTTTTGACCCACTTGTCTCTATCTATCCTATGGATCCCTCTTCCCAGCCAGAATTAAAACCTGACAAGGTATGACAATCTCATAGTGTGGCTGTTCCCAAGATGCTTCACATCAATGAAAAATCTCATTCCAAATACAAAATATATATGCCAGCCAGATTTTCCTCTGTTGAGCATTTTGCTAAAAGGTCTGTTTTCCCTACGAACATTTTCAAATTTAATGAACAACAGGAAAATACTTAATTGGACACTTCTGTGATCAAACCTAGCTTTTTTATTACAACTTTCTTTTTGAATCCTTTGAGTGGAACTATCAAGGCGGAATAACAGGTAAGAACACTAGTATCAAGCTAAAGTCTCAGTGTGATGTGTAAACAAGGAAGGACTTTGAAAAGCATTTGAGATTAATCTTTCTTCACAGCCTCAAGTTTTAAAAGTACTATTTATAAGCAACTCTTCTCATCATTCTTTTCATAGCAAAGTTGGTTTTAAAAATTATTTTACACATGGCAATCAAGAAGGACACTGGAACACTTTTTTGTAAAACCCTTAATAAGGCAGAGACCTCACTGGTCATCTGTACAAGGCCTATCATGTTGGATAGAATGACCAAGTCAAAGGGCAAGGGGGTCATCAGTGTAACAAAACAATAACAGTACATTAATTAAAAAAAAGTTTGGAGGCCATCAAGCAGTCAAAAATCAGCTGCTTACTATGAATAAAATTCAGATGCTCTTTGAGTGAAACCTCATTCTTATTTTACCAGCACAACCCCATTGAAAGCAGTGAGCTTGCATTACTGTATCAAAGAGCAGAATAACACAGAGACATGCTATGTTGTAAAATTTTTTTATATCTTTCTTTGAAATACTGACATGGGTCATTGTCTCAGACACCAGTCTGTCCTTAGACAGTAAATCCTGGATCTTTAAGATAGATAGGATGTAATTAAAACTAGAATATGACGTATGGGGAAAGATCTCTCCGCACTTAAATCACATTGTTTTCACTGTTGTACTGGTGTAAGTGGTATTTTTATGGATGTGTCCAGAAGAGAACTCAACTGCAATATTTCTTTTCTACCGATGAAATATTAGCATTAAAAAAGCAGTATTTTACAGGAGTCATATAAACATACTGCCTCCAACCCAATCAATTTTGTTGGAATTATTTTACACCATCCTTCATCCTTGAAATGATATCCCTTCCTTTGTGGAATGTTTTAAAACTTAAAAAAGTTATTTCAAGTAAGATTCAACAGTATATTAACTGGTAAAAATCAAAGTACTCCTTTTTCTCCCCAAGCCCAGAAGAATTAATTTTGTTGCCACTAAAGAAGAACAGACACCCAGCTTTTGAACAGGAACTGACCTAATATTTCTGAAAACCCTGCATGCAATTAGCTTCTTGTAAGAGCCATCTTTCAAGCAGTCATTTTCTGCCTCTGAACTCCAAAAGTGGATCATCTGATCCAGCAAAATTAGGATATTAATAGGGAACCATTTATCAAGCTCGATGGGTTTGTTACAGGCCTACTTGCTAGTTAACCAACACTGTCAGGGTATCTTTTAAAGTAGAAGATATTGTTAAGGCCCTCCTTATTATTTCTACTCTAGGTTTTTTACCGTGGTGTCTCTTCAGCAGAGGGCTGGAAGCAGTGCTGCCCTAGGAGGTGGTGCTCAGACAGTAGAGGGTCTCCTCAGAAAGGGAGCCCTTCTTGGCTATGGGATGGTGTGACAGCCTCATCCCAAGATGTTGAGATGTCCAAAGGGATGCCTGTTACAGCAAGGTTTACATCTGTACTCAGCCTTGCACATGTGGCATCAGTGGTGAGTGTCCAAAGCAAGGAAGGCTGCTGCTCTCCTGACCTCTGGATTGCTGCCCATGTCTCAGAAACTCGGGACTAGGTGGAAAAGAAGAAGGCTGATGGTGAATATGGATGGTAAATTCATAGTACAGGGTTAGGAAGCAGGCTGACTTCAGTGTTTTGCTTCTCTCCCACCTTCTTCCTTTGTGGCCCACACTATTGTCTGGGCTTGTTATACTTTCACTCTGCCTTGTGTTTTGAGTCCACTACTCAGAATGTGTTCAGCAAAATTTTGGTTTTCTAGATACGTTCTGCATTAAGTAGAAACAACTTTTTTTTTTTTTTTTTTTTACCAGAAATGGATTTCTCAGATCAGGGCTCTTTCTTGTGACTTTGAGAGACACAAAAGAAAATCCTGACCTCTTAATTCCTAAATGTTATCACTCTGACAGCTCTTTTGTCTGAGAATATTCTAAAGACTTTGATTTCCTTCTAAAACATGATGATTTTGAAATCTAAGCTTTGGTAAAACAGAAGTGTGATCTGCCAGCTCTGATACTTGGGATTGCAAGCACTTCAGTGCAGCGCTGTGCCCTAAGTGTTTATACTGCATGGGGATCTGCATGCGGTACAAACCGCAGGCATCTCTACCTAGTACCTAGTACCTGCAGGCACCTCTAAGACACAGATTATAACTAAAAATAGAAGTTTTACCTTTGTCTGGTGCTTCAGTCTCAGAAACCTAAAGCCAGTGTATTTCCTCAAACACTCAGATCCACTGTGTGGGCAAAAGCTACAGAATCCCTGTTCTATCAGGAGAATTGGAACTAAACTGAAACATTGTTCTTATTTAGACATATAATCCCATTAGACTGCGAACCTCTGGCTCTGCCAATAGGGTGTCTAACAGTAGCAGAAGTTGTGCTAAGGCTGGACACTTCTCCCACTCCATCTCATCCTTTCTCATTCAGATTCACTTGACTGTGCCTGCAGCTCTCATCTATTGGCATCAGTTCTACCCAAGTTTCAGATAAAGCAGCACCATTCTTCATGGTCCTTTTCCTTAAACATTTAATGTCACATCTGTGATTTTTCTAGTTTCATTTTTTTTTTGAGACAGGAATATTGAGGTTATCCCACCGATGTTGACAATACCCCACACACGGCAGAGGACAAGAGGATAAAACACTGTGAACACTGCCTCTTCCCCCTTTCCCTTTTTACTTCCTGTAAACATTACTGGAGAAGAATGTACTGCAAAGTCATAAATAAAGTATACTTGTCAGAAGCTATGATCTTAAAATATTCTAACGCTTTGTTTGTGTTCTCTCCATAAATTGTTTATTGGTCAATATGGACAGAATTTGCAAACGTAGCCTCCTTTGAAATTTGCTGATATTATCTCCATTCTAAATACTTTCATCTAGTATTATGCTTTCAAAAAACCCCCACTTTCTACCCTTCTTTCATTGATGAGAAATTTTCTAATGATGAACATTCAATTATGCAGCATTACTTTACCCTGTGTTTCTCATCTTTATGGAGAAGGTTAGCATTAAAGGAAAACTGTATGACTGTTACTAAAGTTACTGTTGGAGGTAGAGTTATGCAGTGGGGGTATGCTTTTTGACTGGTCTCAATCTATACAGTGAAGCAAATCAGAAAAGAAAAATTTCAGTGTAAAATACGTCTCTTAATTTGTATTCTACTTCACTACAACATGTAAATATTCTTCAGGTAACAGACTGATGTTGTGAAATGGTACCCTGATGAGTAAATTATCACAGAAAGAAGTTCATCAAAGCAATGATTTCAGACATGTGTCTGAATAGCCTGTGAGCATACAGAACGGAAGACATCTCTAGCCAGAGAAGACACCAATCTTTAACAAAGAAAATAAACTTTCTTCTAAGTCTCCTGGAGCCTGGCAGTGCAGGGGCTCTTCCAATAAAACAATTATCCTCCACAGGGTGATATTTTAAATCAGAAGTTAGGTGGTTCAGTCTCATCTAGATTGTTCCTATACCAATATATACCCCAATACACATAAAAATGCTTTTAAATGTAGGTAATGGTTGATAGATTGGATATTTACAGCCAGCAAGTCAAATATATTATGACATTTGGTAATTGCCTCTTTAATAAATAACTTGTTAAGTTCCTGGAGAAAAGAAGGTAATTTGTCTCAGAATAAAAACAGTTTTGGTCCACCAACTCTTTGAGGACAATTTGGTAGGTAAATGTAACTACATGGGGAATTTAGATGCTCAGTGGTCATTAAAAATAATGGGAACTTAAGTGTCCAGATCCTATAGTAGTTTCAGAACTCTTATTCGTTTATTCCTGTGACAATTACTTTTTGCCCATTGCAGAGGTATTAACACTGAAACACTCAGAAACAAGAAAGAGAACAAACTGCATAAAAAACCAACATCAAATGGTTATCTATGAGCATTTTACTGATGTTTTACTAAATTGACACATGAAGAAGAAAACAGAACACCTTATAATTTATTTTTGATACTATAATTACTGATGTTTCAACAAAACAAGGGCTTCATAGTTGAAGGGTTGATTTGCAAAAGGATTAAAGTGGCAACAGGTTTTAATCGGAATGCATTTTTTGAGGCTAGGAATTTGTAGTAAAAAATTAACACCTACATGCCACACCTATGTGTTTGTTATGCATACACACTTATACAGCCCAGTAAGGGGTTACAGAGGTGATGTAATGGAGCATTTTCTCCCAAAAGTGAGAAACAAATGAGTGAGATGGAGATAGCCAACAGTAGTGGGGAAAAGTTATTAGCTATACTGGGTATCACTATTGTTAGCCATTTATTGCCTCACTAATAGTCACATATTTAGCAGGTTGTAACACAAATTAGTCTTTAATGGGAGCTCCTTCCATTGCCCAGCATGATAGCAAGCAAGAAGGCAGTTAAGGAGCTACAATGGGCCAAACAGGCAAGGGAAACAAACAGGCAGAGGCTGACAGCTCGGTGTTGACCTGCCTTTTTTTTTTTTTTTTTTTTTTCCTTTATCTCTCGTTTGAATCCAGCATCCAGTTTCTTAGTCCTGCACTTCATGCTGAGTTGTACCATGGGCAACAGTCAGCACCAGCCCACCTAATAGAGTGGATCCTCAACCACAGCGTTTTACAAAGTGCCCTTAGTGGTGCAGCTGAACTCACCCTAATGAGGATTTAACCTTTTCCAAGACATTACTACACAAAAAAGGTTTAGACATGATTCAGTCCAACATTTCTGTACAATAGTTCCATTTGGTATACAGCCCTAGTATCTAATCACACTGCTGACAGATGCCTTCCTCTTGGCATATTGATGAGCTATAACCTGAAACTAAGTGCAAATCTAGGAATCTGATTCTTTTTTTAAAACCCCCCTCTAATGTCCTCTACTCATCCCAGAACTGACAGTGGTATCCAGATGCTGTTATTCCAATCTCTGTTACCACAGACTCCTCTGCTTTCTGCCATGCTCATTTACAACCCCGTGGAACAGCTATTTGCCTGCTTTTCGTATTAGTCTGCTTCCAAGACAGAGCCAAATTCTACACTTGCTACCAATCAGAGCTGTCTTCTTTTTGCTTCTGTTATTTTATGAAGACATCTGTCATTTCTTTCTGTCTGCTTCACTATACAAATCCTCTGTTTTCTTGCCCTCCTGCAGCTTCTTCCTCTGTTCAGTCTCGGCAAGGTTTTGTTGCTATTATCATCGTTTTCTCTCAGCATGCTCTCTGTCCTCTTGAAGGCTGCTTTGACAGATCCTCTCTTGTCATCTGTTTGAAGGTTGATTTCAGCTCTTCCTTACAGCACTGTGCCTATGTGCCTCCTCCGCTGCAAATGTTTAGCGTGTAGCTTGTTCTACCAGTGCTGTTTCCCGTGGCTCTTTATCCTGAGGAGGGTCATGGGAATGTACCAGGCTGTGGACCACAGCACTAGTCTGATAATGTCAGTAGCTGACTGCTACCTTTCCAGTGGGCCTGGTAGCTCTTCCCCTTGTCATTACCAAGGATGTGCACTAGTCATTTGACAGGATCTCCACCAGGTGTCCAAAAAAGATATTTAGGCTTGCTATTAGAATAAATTAACCAGCTTGTGCTCACTTCTCCTTGCCGCAGAGAGATGATCATGAGGAGCAGGCACCCCTAATTGTTTGCATGGTGACTGTACATTTCCGTATCACTTTCTGAAGGAGATAGTGCCGTGGCTCACTCAGGAGATAAGGCACTAGTTGGTTGATGCATGCAACCCTCCTCTGACATTGAGAAACTGAATGGCCAGCTAAAACAGACATCACTGATACACAGTTTCCTCATACTTCCCTTTCTAGGAAGGCATTTGTCTGCCCTTCACAAGTCCTTCATGAGGACTGCTATTTCCTCCTTATTTCTCTACTCTTCCTTAAAACCATATTTTTGCTCTGAAGCCTTTATGTATTATACCTGCAGGTCAAGCAATACCTAATATTTACTTGAACAGTTAATGCCCTCCAGATTATGCATGGATTGGAGGATGCTTGGGGCAAAATTTCAAATTTTATTTGAAGGGAAATGCTTATTTTCATTAAGGAAGCTCCCACTTTGAGAAGTAAGTCTCCTAATTCTTACAGAGAGTCATCAGAATTTCACCTGTTAAAGCACTCCTCTCCTTTTCGAAAGTATCTTAAAATTAAAAAATAGACTAATTTCAGCACTGGGCTAAGCACACGGAAAGTACTCCATAATCTGGTGAAGTAGCTATATTATTCTTAAGAGACTTGCCAACTAGTGATCTACTACTGCTATTTTAATTTATGTAACAACATGATTGCAATTCTAAATTAAACTCATACAGGCAAAAAAAAAATAATTATAGTTAAGCCTTTGCCTCAATCTTTAACTTCCTTTGCTGTAACGAAGTGACATATTGCAAGGGCTCTTAACTGTGTCTCACAATACCTAGGCATGTACAAAGGTTAATTACTCTATTGGGTTCACGTGACAAGGTTTTGGTAGTGGGGGGGGTTACAGGGCTGCTTTATGTGAGAAGCTGCCAGAAGGTTCCGCCGTGTCCAATAGAGCCAATGCCAGCCAACTCCAAGATGACCCCACTGCTGGCCAAGGCTGAGCTCATTGGCAATGATGGCAGCATCTCTGGGATAACATATTTAAAAACAGGACCAAAAACCCCTGTGCAACAGCAGCCAGAGAGGAGAGTGAGAATGTGTGAGAGAAACAGCCCTGCTAACACTAAGATCAGTGAGGAACGAGGGGAAGAAGTGCTCCAAGCACCAGAGCAGAGATTCCCCCTAGCCCATGGTGAAGACCATGGTGAAACAGGCTGCCCCCTTCAGCCTGTGAAGATCCATGGTGGAGCAGAAATCCACCACAACCCCTGGGAGATCCCACATCAGAGCAAGTGGATGCTGGAAGGAGGCTGTGATCTCAATGGGAAGCCCACACTGGGGCAGACTCCTGGCAGAACCTACTGACCCCCTGGAGAGAGGAACCCATGCTGAAGGCAGCCCATGCTGGCAGGACTTTTGGTGCTGCAGGGGACCCACACTGGAGCAGTTTGTGAAGAACTGCAGCCCATATCGGAGAAGTTCATGGAGGGCTGTCTCCAAGCTGAAGCAGAGGAAGAGTGTGGAGTCCTCCTCCTGAGGAGGAAGGAGAGGCAGAGACAATGTGTGATGAACTAACCGGAGCCCCACTTTCCCCTTTGTGGGGAGAGGTAGAGAAATTGGGAGTGAAGTTCAGTCTGGGGAGAAGGACTGTGTAATAAACTAATTTTCCCAAGTCAAGTCTGTTGTGATGGTAACTGGTGAGTGACACCCCCTGTCTTTACCCTGACCTGTATTTTCATTGTATTTTCTCTTCCCTTTTCAGCTGAGGGGAGGGGTAGAGTGGCTTTGATGGGCACCTGGGTCCAGCCAGGGTCAACACACCACAATTACAATGGCTCATTTTAAAACTTTGATTTGCTAAAAGGAATCTTGCTGAAAGAATTGAACCCCGGTGTGGTCTCATCTTGAAAACCTTAAGCACCTCTTGGGCTCTGCTGTCAAGGGCTGCATAGTTCAGTGGGGCAAATCTTCACCATTCAGTGAGTGCTTACTCCATTGGGTATCCACACAAAAGCATGAAGGGCATCAATCCTTCTGAAAAAAGTATAATAATTTACAGAAAGGCCTTACTGATAAACAGATTCATACGTTCTCCCCAGGGGCCCAATGGCACCCTAGCCAGCTCTATTCATTCCCTCTGAGCAGAACCTGGACACGAACTAATGACATAGGCCCACAAGAGCATCTCAGTGCTGTCATTTCTAGAAAAACCAGGAGATGACACAAAGGCAAAAAAGAGAAAATCAAGAGGGAAATTGAGAAGGCAGCTCTGTAACCCAAACACTTCCATGTTTTTCTGACTCTAGCTTGGGCTGGTTATGGTTTGGGGTATCAACCCTTGCATGCTGAGCCTTTTGAAGAGCCATTCCATTACAAAAACCATCTCAGACAAACACTTTAAACATATAAAATACATTTGGTAGTGTACCTTGAATTTATTTCTTAGCATATGAATTATACTTATGCTTTTCAAAGCAAAAGAAGTAGTTTAAAAATGGGAACCTCCTGTGACTGCATGAAATGCTCCTTTCATCCATTCAGTTTATAAATGAGGACCCCATTCAACTCTTTCATGACATTTATGGTTTCTCAAGTCTGCAAACACTTTTCAAATGGGGGTTCTATCTTTTGGAATGCCATCATGACACAGTTGGTAGTGTTGTAGCTGGTGAATTTTAAGTGTTTAACTTGCAGATGAAATGTATGTAAGTATGTTAAAAATTCCTCTGAAAAAAGTAGGTCTTATACATGTGTAGCTGTCAGTTTTCATAGTTCTATGCTTTTTTTAATTACCCAAGGCATTCTGATTACAGAGCTACAAAGTAATCTATTTAAAGCTGGGTTTTACAGTGATCTAATGGGCACAAAAACCATATGGAATTAGAAAACATTTACTTCTCTTCCCCTTCTTCTTATATTGCCAAATATATTTAATCAAACTTGTTTTAAAAACAAATATTCCCAGGGTAAGGCCTTTCATATCAACTTCTGGTTGTTTCTGTTGAGTTAGAAACCTCTGGCAATTTTTTTCCTACTGAAATGTAAATGATGACATATCGTTAACTAGCAGCATCGCACCACTAAAATACTAAGATGCGGCGTCTTGCTTGCCTCAAACTTCCCTTTCCGTAAGTGCAATGCCTTAGAGGCAGCAGTGTTTAAATGGTACAAAGTACTCTACTAGCACCAGCCTGAATCTTTATTTAGGAGAACAAGCTCCACATTCTTCCCTGCTAACACAGTATATGGGCATGTTCGGCTCCTCCATAAAACACACTCATACACTATTACTGTCTAAAACCAAGGTGCAGTACTGACATGACAGATTCATGTTCCCAGCTGTGACATAAGGGCTCTTTGACAATACCACAGTGAAAGCCCTATTAAGAAAACATGTGCCGGACAGTGCATCTGATGTAGTTAAATGCTATAAAAGATTTTCCAGGTGTTAATGAGCTACATGAGTAGAATGAAAATGAGATGGATCCATGCGCTTGGAAATTCTCAAGAAGCAGGACTCAGACGCTCAGAGAGATGGACAAACAGCGCTTTATAAGCACCACCGGCCACGCTCTGCACCTGACCACGCGAGGTGATGAGCAACCCTGACTATTCACTGGGGAAACTGTTCATTGAGGGTCTTTGGCATGGGAAAAGACAGACTTTCATGTCTTCCTGCAGTTTACTACATCCTTTTTACTTTGCTATTACACTAGCTATTTTCCCCTTTTTAAGCATTTTTTGTCCTAAAGAGAAGGAAAACATTATGCCTGTTACTTCATTTCTTTTTCTTAGTTTTATAAGGGATTCATCTTGACTCAGTATAGATAAGAAACTGTCATTTAACTTATGTTAAAGTATCAGTACTTAGAGTTTAAGATTTTAAAGGACAGAAATACAGTCTGTTGCATACTTTGAAACAGCAGTGGTTGAAATTTTTCAGGCACTGGTAGAGGCTTAAGGTATATTCCTTTAAGCTGTGTATAAAATCTAATGTATGGACTGTCCTGAAAATTTCAATCACTGACACTTCTGAGTATGTCCACATTATCTTGTACATCAGATACCTAAGGGAGAATTGTTTATTCATATAATCTGTTGAGTTGATAGAATATTGTTTCATTTCTTTAGCATGCATGAATTCTATGGTTACTGTCCTTGATAAGCTTTGTTTTATCTACATATGACAGGTACAGTGCGGGAAGGCTGCAATGCAGATTTTCTTATGCTGTTGTGACCACAATCTCAGTCTTAATCCTGGCATAAGACTGTATGTAGGAAAAAAAAAAAAGACAATTTTGTCTCCATGCTAATTTCAGCCTGATTTTTCTTGAAGGGGAAGCTTCCAGTATTACAAGAACCAATGGAGTGTCTCTTCTCAGAAGTTAATTTAGAACCACCTATTTTATTTCCCACAGACAAGTCAGTACTATTTTATCTTTAATTTCCAATGTAATATCTCAAGTCATCTACCCACTCTTCCAGTATCTCAAGAGAGTTACTTAAATTAACTTGGAGAACTAAATATTCTTAAAGGCGTAAGAAGACTAGGAAGAGAGAATAAGCAAACCAGTCTAATAACACATTGACACACATTCTTGAAATTCGTGTCTTAAGGGTTAAAATTCCTCTGGCTTGCCAGGTGTTCTATGCAAATGTTGCATTCAGACAATGTAGTATCTGACCATTTAACCATATGTCAAACAATCTCTGCTATGACAACCAGATGTAGACATTGCCATGGAATGAAATTATCATTTTATTAATTACCCTTTAATTAGTTGATACAGCAGAGAACATGCAGTAATTTAGTCATAATTGGCCTGACTGAGGCTCAATACTTAAAGGAATGGAATCTGTTTGTGATACTACTTGTTATGAATAACAATTATATCTGTGATAATGCAATTTTATTACGAAGATGTACTATGCATTTCAAACAACGTTTAGGTATAAGACAGTATCCAGGATTTAACTACAATTTGATGGAAAATATTTTCCTTGAATAGAAGTGTATAATTCTCTGTGTATTTTGCAAAACATGTTCTAACAATGCAAGAAAGGCTTCTTACCTAACTTACTGTGATGATCAAAGTGTGTTTTCAATGCATTTTATTACAGAAATGAGGAGCCACTTGCACTTCAGACTCCTCTCAAAATATTTTTTTTAATTGCTCTTCAAATTATTTTACAGTTTAACGTGGCATTTGTGCAAGGGGTGCACCATGCAAATGTTTAGAAACATTCTCTGATAGAACATTGCAAGCAGAAACTTGAGCAGAGTATCTTACGTGATCATTTGTCACCACACTTTTTGGATTTCTGTAAGAAGAGTAGAACATTCTTAGGTTTCTCAGTGTACATTGGTGCAAGTTAAGTTACCAACATCACTCACTAGACTGTACCAGTAAGTCAACGTCTTGAAGACATTCTTTCAGTACAGCTTGCTATTAAGTCAGGAATACTCTTCACAGACCGAATACTGAGTATCACTGTAGTAGGGGAGAGCACATTCAACAGCTTAATAAAAATGCTTGTAAAGTGGATCTTACCATTGGCCTTTCATGCCCAGTTGTTAAGGGATGTTTTTACCATCACTTTTGACAAAATTCTGGAGCCATTATTCTGTCCTTGCTCTTCTAAACTCTATGACCTTAGGAAAGACTGCAGTGTTTTATATTAGTTTTGGAATGTTAGATGGACAACCTGCTTCATGTTTTCTCCACTTGTTTTTCCACAAAAATCTCAGAAAATGCAGGTCAAAACCTTCAACAAATGCAGCTTCAGCAAAATATAACAAGTTGCTTTGCTTTTCAGAGTCAAACAAAAGCTCCCCCCTCCCTTTTTTTTTTTCTGTGATGGGTAGCTCCTAGATGTGCATGTGCAGCATGTACAGTGAGAGAAATTATACTTAACTGAATTAATTTTAAAACCTTGCTCAATTTCAGTATGTTTATTTATATATTTATGAAGAATGGGCAGGCTACATAGGTGGTTCCCAGCCAAATAAGTCTTTCACATACCTGTTCTAAAGTCAAGGAAGTTATACAGAGGATGAGCCTTTTCCTTTCCAATTTGACTATGAGCATTTCTTTTTACTTTGCTTAAATTACTATGGACTGCTTTTAAAGTTTTTTTTTCCTAATTTATTTTTAAACATAACATCTTTCTATCGTTTTTGAGAGTTAATTCACAATAATTCTTCTTTAGCAAGAATATATATATGTGTATATATATGTATATGGAAAAACATGCTATAGAGGAGAGCAGAACATTTTTTGCCTAGGGTGCCATCTTCCAGTTAATATCAGTAAGTCATATTCCATCACTTGTAAGTGCATCTTGCTCAACAACTTATCACCACCTCCAGGACAAACACACACAGGTTGTAACTTCCTGCTGTGTCACAGGGAATAGCTAACACAGCATAACAAGAGACCATTTCATTAGATTGCCACAAGAGTCACCACTGCAAGAAACTTGAGTGGAAGGGGGAACATAATCACAACGTTAAAAACTCAAAACAGTTTACCATTAAAGCCTTGTGTGCCTGCTTGAGAAATGTCTTACAGCAGTACAAAAGCTGGCACCATTAGCCTTCATCCCTGCTGAGCTGGCAATAAAGTGCACACATAAGTAAAATGTATTAATTGGTATTAGTCAATCTAGTTAAGATGTTCATTCTCTAGGCATCTTCAGATTTCATTTCCATAAAACAGGATTTCTTGAAGTCCCATAACTTGATTTGGTCCAGCCCAAAATGATGTTGACACAGTGGCAGCAAAAGCACAGTTACACCCCAGCTTTACAAAGGTGTTCTCTATCTAAATATACCGGGACCCACGTGCTCCCAGTCTCTCTCTCTCTCACACACACACATAAAAAAGCAACCCACTTAAAAGCAAACAAACAAAAAAACCTGCGGAAGAGGAAAAAGTGATACATTTTCCTATTGCTATTCTTCCTCCCTTTCCCCTGTATTTTTCCTACTGTGCACGACTGATTACTGCACTTTAAGATCAGAATGAACAATTAACTGCCTAATTATTCCAGTCACACCATGCCACAATGAAATCTTTATTCAGTGTTTACAGCAATCTTTGGCAGAGACTGTCTTGCTGTTTTTAAACCAAGAAGAACTGCTCCCTTTGGCTCCCTTCAGCATCAGCTGCCTGGGTTTCAGAGCTAGATGCCAATAATCAGCTCCTCTTTTTCTTCCAAAGTAGCTATTTTTTTTTTTTTTAAAGGGTGAAAAGACCGATTCTCATCAGCTCCCCATATATTCTGCCTGATTTATGTCCCAGCCACTGGGTCTCTTCCTTCCGTATCTTTTAATATGTACCATTTACCCCGCACCCCTCCGCGCCGCTCCCGCAGCGCCCGCCGAGCCCCGGAGCCCCCGGACACCCCCCGGAATGGGGGGGCGCTTCTTCCCCGGGAGCCACGGCGAGGGAGCGGGTGGGGGCGGCGATAGTTTCCGTCTCCTGCTGCACAGCATCCACAAGCATCCACACATGCACAGCTTTTTCCATAGGGTTTTCTCGTTCTGCAGAAATCCCCGAGGCGGCTCCCCGGCGTCTCCGCCTCGGGAAAGTTGGAGGGAGCCGCTTCGTGCCCCGGGCGTCTCCTTCTGCCCCCTCTCCGTCTCTCCCACCTGCTCTCGGCTCCCGACGGACAGCCGAGCCGCCGGGACGCTCCGTGCCCTTCTCTGCCCTGCTCTGCCCGTATCTGCCCGCCTGGCAGTGCAGCTGCAAAGAGCGGGGAAAGACTGTCCCAGGCAAACTCCGGAGCGACCCGGTGTGGGCTCGCTCCGTTCCCTACCGCCTCCTCCTCGCCCTCTGACTGCGGTTGGACAGCTACGGAGTCGGGGAAAGAAGGAAAAAAAAAAATAAAAAGAATAGCTAAAATAAAATTAAAAAATAATAAAAGAATCGAAAACCCTCAGAAGAAAATGAAGAAAAAGAAGAAAAAGTAAAGAAAAGAAACAAAAAAAAAAAGAAAAGGAAAGAAAAGGAAAGGGGAAAAAGAAGAAAGAAAATAAACAAAAATAAAGAGAACAGAGAAAGAGGAGGCAAAGAGAGGAAAATGAAAAAGGCAGAAGGAAAAGTCCGCGACGGAGAGGTCCGGTTACCTTGCAGCGTGGAGGAGCTCCCGGCTGCTTTCCTGGCGACGGGACTTCCCTGCTCCACCGGGTGCGCTCCTCACATCACCGCGCCCCCTGTTCCGCTGCCGCGGAGGGAGCTGCCGCTCGCTCCTGCCTCTGGCTGCGGAGGGAGGCTGGGCTGGGGGGGCTGCGCGGGGCTGCGCGGCAGAGGAGGAGGAGAAGGAGGAGGAGGAGAAAGAGGAGGAGGAGGAGGAGGAGGGAGCCCCGAGGCCGCCCCGCTCCCCGGAGCTGCCCCCGTTGGCGGTGGCCGCCTCTGCCCCTGGCTCGGCTGCCCGTGGATGCCGCGGCGGGTCCAACGCTACCGCGGGCACCTGCGAGAGGAGCTGCGCCCTCCTGCACCGCCCCCCACCCCTCGCCCTCCTCCCCGGGGAACCCTCCCTCCGCAGCTTTGCCCCCGGATCTCACCCAGCTCCCCGGCTACGGAAGAGCAGCCCCGTGTCTCCTTTCTGCAGGGCTGGTAACATCTTGGGAGGATCACCACACGGACTGCCAGAGAATGGACTGCTGTGGTAGACCAAAAGTCACACCAGAGAGACCAAGCGTTCCTTTATTTAAGAAAAAAGGGTACGGAGATGAAAGCTGGATTTCTTTAGAAGGCTCGATTTTAGTTAATAAACATCCTGAGACTAATGTCAGAGCTACTTTCACAAGGGCACACAGTACAGTTTCCTGAAGGCTTTGTGTAAGGCTTTGGAAAAACAACCAAATAATAAAGGGGTTTTACATCCACTTTTAAAGATCATTTTAGTGTTTATAAAAGCTGCCAGGCTTGCTGAAATATTCCCCATCCACAGAACAACAGCAGCAAAGGCAGAGGCAGGACAAGGCATCTTTTCTGCCTACCAGTTCTCCTGAATTTTGACCTCAAGCAACTAGGAGAGCAGGTATTTCTTATGCCGTCCCTGTGCTAGCCTTCATCCTTCTGCACAGTCTGGGAAGGGAGCAAACTTGTACCAACTTTGATGGCGTGTATGTGTGAAAAAGGTAGGGAAACTTGTCCACTTGGGTATGAGAAGGTTATTACCTCTCTAATAGCCCCTTGTAGTAATAACACCTTTTTGCTGCCACCACAGAGCCCATTCCCCATCTCAGTTAAATTGGTAAATCTCAAGCAACTTCACTAAGCTCAGAGCAGAGCTGTGCCCCAGCAGTCTCTGGCCAACCCAGTGACTGGCAGTAGGAGACTCTAAATCTCATTATTGATTACTTGGGACGCTGCCAGTCCTTCAACAATTAGATCTTGAGATGAAGATTCAGATTAAAAGTCAAGATTTAGTTTGGATTTTTTTGTTAGTTCTTTTTCCCTCCATCTCTCCAGATTTACACGAATGATTATTTGCAGAACTAAGGTCTCACTGGCTAGTTTTCTGGCCCTACATTTTTCATATTGATCGTAACACAGTCACTTCAGCATTACAAAAGAAAAAGGGCAGTCAGATCTCTGGAGAGAAATTGTTGGAAGTTTGTATGCTGGCAAAGTGCCCAAAACAAATGATGAATTACAGCTATGATAAATGGGTGTGTTGGGAAGCCTTATGATGCTCTCACAGTTTCCTCTGTGTTCATCTTTGGGCTCCCGTGGCTGATTGAGCATTTTTAGTGTAACAGTCTGAGGAGGCAGAAGTGGCATTCGTCAGCATCACTGGTCAGCCTCAGAGACTTGGCACAGTTCTGATAATGATAAGGCAAAACATGCCTCTCAGTACCTGCTCTTCCTAATACTAGGACAGAATACTTGTAATAATCTCCTAGAAAGTTATCAGTGCACCATTACTGATGGGAGTCTGATTGCAAGAGCAACGACCTGTTCCTAGAATTGAGCTGTTACTGAATCAATGCACTTGCTTCTTGTAGTATACACACACATTTCCATTCCTCTGCTTCAAAACAGTATACTCGGATTAAGTCTGATTATAATCTTAAGGCTAAACAGATGCCATCTGAAAAGTTTGCATTTGAGTGTAGTGTGTCGGTTTGTTTTTACCCCTGAGCTGGACTGCAGTAAGGGGGAAAATACCAGAATAAAATACATATGAGAGCTTTCATAGAATAGCAACTGCAATGGATGTTCTTTGATTTTTGCGTGTACCACAGCACCAAAAAACAAAATACAGATACTATCTATTGTTTAAGTTTATAATTTAGGATCAATATATAGTATATAATGTAGCACTCATATATTACAGAGAAAACCAAAGAAAATTCTGTGATATACAGAGTAAGCACTAGAAAAAATCCATACATTTAATACATGAACACCTCAGTTTCACATATATAGCCAAATGGGTTATCCAAACATTGTGTTTACTAAAGCAGATTATCTACATACTCTGAATTCTGCCTCATATACTGTCTTCCTTCAATGGGGACACGATTCACTAATGTGCCTCTGACTTATCTTTTCTAAGACATGTTACTGTGATGTACAGTAAAATAAGACAAACTTACATTATCACTGTTTCATTACCCCCTGCCTAATACACAGCTGAATCACATAATCTGAAGAGTGCTCTCCAGTGCCTCTGAAATCAGAGTTGAGAGCACACGGCAAAGAGTGTGTCCACCAACTCAGTCACCTCATGTTTTCAACCACCAAACATTTTCAGGAAAAATGAGACAAATTTTCAAATTTCACATGCATAGTTCACATACAGAACAGGTGGATGAAGAAGTCTCTCAACTCCTTCCTCAAAACCATAAAATAAATTTAGAATTTTAAATTAAAGAAACCGAACCTAACTCTCAAACCTTACATGGACCATAAAAATCAATTCTTGAATCTAGAGCATTTTACTAGGCACAGTTGTGATTAAATGTCCTTTACATGAAAGAAGTTAATCTTTCCTGTCCAATACATGATGTTCTCCCTGCCACCTGCTATACATAATTCTAAAATCATGCAAACAGAGTAAAAAAATACTAACGAATGCAGCATGCTGAGTAGTTTTAAAATTTAGAGGCTTTCCAAAAGATGAAAGAAGCATTTTGCTATCACTGTTTGAACAAGAGATTTTTGTATGCTGCAAGATATTTATACTGTTCTCCTGCAAGGAAGACTTGGAAGACAAAACATTATATATGGATACTGCTTATGTGTTCATACAGCCTTCTGTCTTTCAGAACTGAAACAAGAAATGAGTTATAAGTTACCTAAATGACAAAGGTGAAGGAACAAGAGAGGAGAAAGCTGGGAAACAACTACTTGCCACTTTTATGTTGTCATTGCATGTCATACAACAGCTTTTATGTTTCTATCTTATACCCCTGTCTCACTTTATCCAGCTTTGTTCATTATTCTTCTGACAAACAGAAAGTTTTTTGATTTTGCAGACGTGGACTGTGTTGTGGTATCACTTTAGAGGCAGCTAACAGGAAACACTCACTTTTTAAAAATACTAGATTGGGATATTTGCACCAGAAAATGTTGGGGAATAGATGTGATGCATTTTTTGTAGCACCTCTGTGGCTTTTTCAAATATTGGGTGTTCATTTAACCACTGATTTGCTTTTATGGTTAATCATGACCTAAACTCTATTGGTTTTTACTGTGCAGTAAATCACAGCTTTTCAAAATGCAACAATTGTTAAGGGTGTTACAGAGACTATTTGAGAAAGGGAAAAAGTGAATATTAATTAAAAAAAATTCCATTTCCCAAATGATAAAATGAGGCCATCATCCAAAAGCAGTAAGTTTCCAAAGCAATAAAACAAAACGGTACATTGTTGAAGAAGTGACATAGCCAGGCAATGCATATTTAACAAGAGTGGTGAAAGGAATATGTCTGATCATAAAATCACATCCATCTTTGTAAAATGTTACTAAACCAGTAATAGAAATAGCTTTCAAGTTGTTATGTCCGCACAGAAGAATACCAGCTCTACTCATATCCGAGAAAGCCCAGAATGTCATGTGCTGCAATGGTGGAACTCCTGTACAGTCTGTTTAAAAAGTGGAGAACTTAAAATGTCAATAGCACAGCATACAAAGATGTGGATATGGCTGTATCTGTTCTGTCACAGGTATACAGATGTACCTTGGAACGTGTCATTCAGCAGGCTCCAAGACACAACCTTCTCTATCATATGCCTTTCTTTTGGCCTTCAGTCTCCTTTTCTTCCGAGTAACCAGTCATAGATGCCCAGGACTTGCTCAAGACTAGAGCCTGATTTTAATCCTTCTCAAGGGGTTACCTGAGCTTACCACTGTCAGAAAAACTTTATAAAGTTTTCAGAAAAGAGGGATTTCCTCCCTCTTTGCTCTGCTTCTTTCATTGTTTTGCCTGAGTTCTCTTAATACAGAGATTTATATTCTGCATTGCTTATGAAGGGTAGGGGAAGACCAATATGACAGGGCTTTCTTTTTAGTCACCTTTTCTTCTATATTAATTAAGGAAAACCTTATTCAAGCATATATTCAAACCTAGTAGACATCTGGAAGCACAGCCTTGTTCTGGTCAATCTCCAGGTCTTTAAAATAAAGCCTTTGTTTGTCTCTTCCACTTGTTCTTAAACATAATTATCAGTTTATCATTTTAGTCTTGTTTTAATATTTTGTTTCCTGGAAGGTCTGTAGGATTCAGTCTCTTCTTTCTCAATGGCTGTTTATAAGGAAGACCCTAAATTGAACATGGACTTTTATTTATGCTAAAAAGACCATGATCATGGTCTACTCCATCAGTATCTTCAGGAGAGTAATCTGTCATCTGGAGTCACTGAGGAAAACACTATCTTTTCTCCTGCTGACAGATGCATCAGCTTTTCCTTCACACTTAGGCTTTAAAACTCAGCAGTGCCAGGGAATCCCAAGGGTAACTCTGGACTTCATTAGTTTAGTTTGAAACCTGGTTTGGTTTCACGACAGAAGCAAGAAAGTTCACAGAGTCCTATTCACATCCGAAAATTTCACCCCATGTGGAGGACGCCAGGAGGCTTGCATGGCTGAAAGTTTCAGAGGGAGCTGTCAAGGAACTGCCTTGTCACCTTGGCCTTGTCCTGACCTCTCCCTGACTCCACCATTTCATTTTGCTTATTTTTATCATATGGCATGTTGAATTTCCAAATGCAAAATACACACAACTGTATTATTATACTTCTACAACTATTAACGATTCTTCTCCCACAACATTTCTAATGGAATGCTGAATAGCAGATTTTCTGCTCTTCCAGCCATTTAGTAAAACAATTCTGAATATGTCTAACTTCACCAGTTAGGCAAAAGGAGTTAATTGTTTGTTGTGGTACCTGTACCACAGGATATGATATGTTTACTGTGGACAAATCCCAGGGAGTATGCTGGCTGATAAACAAGCAATTGTCAAATTACTAGTTACACCCTTGTCTGCAGTGATAGAACTGTAAGTAATGAAGGATTGTTTTCTCCTCATGCTGATGACAGGGGCTAGTAGAAAAGAAATAAAGTGAAGAAGGAAAAACACTTCAGATGTCTCTATATGAATATTAAAAGGAACAGGCTTCTATTGTCAGAACTTATGTCAGTGACGTCTGTGCTTGGGCTGCTTTTCATGCTTGCACTGAATGTCACAATACAAAATGCAGCATAACTCTGATTGCCCAGCACTGTTCATGTTCTCTCTATGGGAACAGGGAAGGGATTTTTCTTTCAATACATCATTTACAACTTGCTACAGCAATTCTGCAAAGTCAATACATATCCTTAGCACAAAGCAGAGAATGAAGGGCATTATGGAGAAAGAGAGAAAGATACTACATTGACAGAGAAAGGTGAATTCCACTGCACAAGCACATTACAGGTTCCATTCATAAGAATAAAACTACTCTATTTTTTTTTCTCCCCCAAATACGAAGAATTCTTCAAAATACATCTAGTATGGTTGAATTTAAAAAGACCTTGTGTGCAGCTTACATGCCACTACCAACAAACTTTCTGTACCTGTATTATCATAGGATTATCTATTGTTCAAAGAATATCAATTTATTGATTCAAGTCACACATATTTGCAAGGCAAGGTTTGTAGACACAGGTAATATTTTTTATTAGACCGACAGATTAGAATGAAGCACACAATCTCTTCACAGAGTAAAAGGCAGTCTGTTTTTTTTCCCTAGATGCTCAAGCTGCCTTCATAAAAGATGTTGCTTCTTGCAAACTTAGCTTCTGTTACAATCTTAGATCACCGTGACTGTTGCAATGCTGCTACTTATGTAATTATAAAATACCTATCTGAGAACCTAGTTACTCCTCTGCATTATTAATAGTGTCTGACGTTTTCACTACTGTACAGGGAATACATTTAGACAAAATCTTCTCCTGACCACCCGAACTACTGAAATTGCAGCCTACAAGTGTTGAGAAAGTTAATGGAAAGCAATTTTCAGCCACAGGGTGGCTGTGCTAGAAGTAGTCTGCTAGAAAGCAAACTACCCTTGGACTTGCAGTAGGTATACCCTGTTCCTCCTGTGTCTTAGTTCCACAGGTAACAAAAAAAATTAGCAGGTGATTTGCCACCTTTATATTTCTTTGATATTATGCTGTTGTTGGGTATGGCCTGGAGTCTTCTGAGTGACTTAGGACTAAATAGGGAATAAATGAAACATACAATGAAAGGTAAAATTTAGGATTTTCAATGGGTGCTTGCCTTGAGCTTCCGAAATCCAACTAATTTTTAGAGAAACATAGCACCTTTTTTCATCTTAAAATCTACTTAATAACTAAGTAATTTCATTGCAGTTTAGTGGGATCTCATTAACTGTGCTCCTTCTGTGTTTTTCATGTGTGTTGCTTCTGGGCTTTGGTTCTGTTGACAATCAGAGGCAAAGAATTCTAGGATCTATTGAGCAGAGACACCTGCAAGTCCTATCCAGCTGAGGGCAAACGGTCTCACAGCATGGATACAGGTCGGTGAAGAGTGCAGACATCCCTTGGTGCCCCTGGAGCCTCAGTGGCGGCTCTGAGGGCAATACTCTGCACCTGAGCAGGTCAGTTTTCTCTGCACAGGGAATAGAGACTGGAAAATTGCTGTGGGACAAAAATGGGTGTGTTGGACTTTGCAGAAATGACCCTGGGTGCTTTGACGAACACTCACTGATCTCCTGCAAATAATGTGGTGGAAAAAATGTCTCACCTCACCCCTTCACAATCCCCACTGACAGGCAAAAATTGAATACGTCCTTAACTCTAGAAGAGAGGAATCTATTTCGTAGTGTGCTACAGGCATGATCTAAACAAATTGCACCTGTATTTTATTTGAACCCATCATGACACAACATAACAAGGCTTTTCAATTACCTCAACAAGCTACCAATATAACTTTATCATTTCAATTTTTCATCTGTTTTCTCCAACTCGGCATTTCTTTTATATATCACTGTAAATCTCATCAGTCCTGTTTAGGCTAATAAATTTTAGTTGCCACATCTCAAGCCTAACGAAAAGGCAAAACTTTCAGCAAAGACAGACAAAGGCACTGGTTATTGCCTTGGGCCTTGAGCCTCAGGCTCATCCCTCTGAATGGGGCACTGGACCCTATTAACTCAGGCATGGGTATGGCACAGAGAGAGGCAGAGCTGCCAGGTCCAGTTGCAGTCAGCAGGGCTGCAGGGTTGGGCTGCCCCCATGAACAGACCCGTGTGTCTCTCTAAGCAAAATTTAGGCAATGCTTTGAAGCACACCATGCCAGAGCACAGTTTTAGTTGGCATAGGTAGAGCCCAAAGATAGACCAGAGCTTAGGTCTGGGGCCTCATATTTCACCACAGTAACTTTTATGGTCATCTGGCATGCTATTCCTGTCTTCAAGGAGGGTGACAAGTTAACCAGGATAACACTGACTTGCATATTAGCATATTAACATGAGATCTCAACAGACAGAGCAGAAGAGGGCTAATTTTTGTACTGTAATTATATTTTTTTCTAAAAGACAGTGCTAAAGCTTAAGATTTTCAAAGATTTTTCTTTACAAGGAAAAGGCAAACAAGATAAAATAATACTGCAGATCAGCATGCTTATATGTTTATTAATTCTGACTAAAATTTGCCATCTGTGACTGAGCATTTTGCTAAATAAATTCCAGAGAATACAGATGACTTTAGCTAAAAATCATGATGGCCCTGTTTCTTAAGCTCAGTTACTGAAATAGCTATACTGTAAATTAATATTTACAATAAAAGTATGCTCATAAAAGTTCTAAAGCATTTTCTAGTGACAGTCTGTTCAACTATTTAGTGATTCAAAAACAAGCTCTCCAAGAAAAGCTTCATATCAGTGCAGTACATGAAATATAGAAATATATGAAAAATGACAAAGGCAGTATGTTACTGTTGAGGGGACTCTAACTTGATTGCTAAGCTGGTTGAAGTAGCTTTTCATAAATGAAATATGTCCCCAGTTTTCCTGGAATAGATAGAGTAAGAGCAAAGTCAACAAAATGTGTCTTCTTTATTTTCTTTTGAAGACATTCCTTTCTCTGGAATATAGTAAAAATCTGCGTTCAGGGCACGTTAGCTAATTCTGAGACATGCATGCGCAAGCAGGCACATAAGAGGCTAATTTACATGCTTAAAGGCAACTAAAACTTTGTTTTGCATATGTAAATGTACCTGCCCAGGGTAAGAAGTGGGCTTTCCAGTATACTTGTGTGTGAGCTGGGTTTACAGGTATTAAAAAAAAGAAAAATCTGATCTGCTACTACTGTCACTGTAGCTGTCATCACAGCACAATTCAGGCAGAAAACCTCAAGACGCCTATCAGACCAAATCCTGTGGACCTTACTCAAGCGAAAAATCTTGTTGATGTCAACAAACATTTTCCCCAAAGAACTTGTACACAACTGAGCCTTTTTTGTACATGCATATTTTAGTATCATTGAATATCAGCAACAGAAACAAAACAGGTTTTTTTTCTTTAACTCCGGGATCAAGACACTGGGGAAAAAAAAAATGCCCTCCTTTAAGTCCAAAGAGGACTAGTTTTATAATTTTGGCATACCTGAGTTTTCTAGGCGAGCAGAGAACTGTTTGAAAAGCAAATTCCTTTAAAGACAAGTCACAATGCTCAGACATAGGCACATTAACCACTCAGAATGTTTTTTCCTTTGAAGCAATAGTTTTAATATGAAAAGCATGCATTTAATGTCCAAAGGGTTCAAAATAGTAACTCTTGGTCAATAAACCTTTACCTTGAGTGCTTTTTTTAGGACTCTGCTGAAAACAGGCTTCATTCTGTCAAAACCATTATGTTCTTGGGCCATAATTCCAGCTGTGGTCGGTTTGTCGGGAACAACAACTTCAGTTTATATGTCTGGCTACCTCCCTACCACAGAATCCAAGTTTAGAGTTTTTAAAGTAAACAAACCATGATAAACTGATTATGGCACAGAGGGTTTCACCCTCAATAGCCCCTTTGAGTCCAAGAGCTGAAGAGAGTTCACCCAGTCACTTTCTGCAGAGGAAGGGTACCTGCTAGAGATAAATCTACGAGGAGGAAGGAGAACATTTCAAGAAGCACCTTACTGGTTGTCATAGTCAAAGTCTAGCTGAAAAATCACAAAAAGGAGTTTCTAGAGAGCTCAACCTACTTTCAAATTCAGCAGACATTTTTAGCAACAATACAGAGGAGATAGGTCTGGACATTTTCAAACAGTTTCAGAAATGCTGAAACAGTCCCCAGTCCAAAACAGTCCTGCCCATTTAAAGGTAAGACTTGTGTTTGTTTGAAAATAAAAGACTGTTGAGAAAGAAAATTAAAAGTTAAAAGATTAAAAATGCCCTTAAAATAAGACATTTATTTTTAAAGTATCTGTAGAAGAGATATTACTCTTTACTAAATTCTACCAGCTATTAATTTATCATAGTGTAAACGGTCTAGTTATTGTTTAATAATACAGCACTTTCCACAGGAACTGATCTCCAAATACACTGCTTTAGAAAAGAGATATGATACCCTGATAAGTACATTTATGGGAGATGGGGCAAATGTGTGGTTCACATAAATCCTTTTTGCTCCAATAAAATCAAGAGAATGATTTGGATTTCACAAGTTTACTACCTGCAAATGATATTATAAATAACATACCATCTTAGTCCTTATCTCATACATCTGTGTGTGTATATGTCTTGGTAGCTATTTTTGTTTGCTGATGATACAAACTGATTTTGTGGAATCACTGAATTGCATTGCTTGAGACAAGTATTTTTAAGCTACAGTTTTTGCAGTGCCACCCTCCAGTGCTCTGTACTTGAAGGCAAATCTCACTAGTTTACTAGTTGCTAACTTGGGTAGCAATTATGACACTAGATAAAATGAAAAGACTGTAAGAGAATGCAGAGTACTCAATAACATTACTTAATAAGGTAACTTAGTAAAGTAACCCCAAAACTCCAGCTGCTAAACTACCTGTAGACATATTAAAAGCAAATTCATAATTATTCAAAAGCTTCATACCAAGACAGCTCACCTCCAGTTGTACAGCATTGTAAATATCAAGCATATCAGAGAAACTAAATTAAAGATCTGAGTAGCATTTACAGGTCTTTGGTATTTTTCCTTCTGTCAGAAGATTTTCCAAGTGTCGTTCTTCCACACCATAAGGAAACAGAACAAAAGACATTTTCACTTCTAAAGCTCTTCAAAATGTGGAGTTTCAGATACAATTTTCCAAGTCTGTGTCAGTCACAGGGTTATTCTTGGTATAGCCACTGGCAATCCCAGAGCAGAGCAGGATGAATTCTGGAGCAAGAAGAAGACCAAGTCTAAGTCTAACTAGGTGGAATCACTTGTAGGAAAGGATTAATAAATCAAACTATCATAGTGCCCTGCACAGAACTGTCTGGAAAGTGGAGAGATACAAGTTAATCTAGGTGACAGGATTTTATTTTCTTGAATTATACCCTTAAATATCAAGAGTTTCTGACTTTTTACATTTCTCTCTTTCATGTGCTTGCTTTTGGAAATGTAGGGATGTTGTTTTCAGCTGTAGTAAATTTGCTGCTCCTACAACTTTAGTTTAAACCTTACCTATACTGGTTCTATTGCAATTAAGCAAAAACACTGGTTCAACACAAGCACAACTGTTTTCTGAATTAGTTACCTACATGTAAATTTTTAACTTGCTTTCAATTTCTTCACTGGTTCCATCACATGGTACATGTACTCCAGGCAATTTAAGCTAACTCAGCCTGTTTGTCTCCTGCAATGAAGGCCCCATTTCCTTCAGTGACAATTTATGTTAATGATAATCAGATGCTTTTTTAATTAACAATGACCTACAAGCATCCTAATATATTTCTCTCTCTCCCTGATGGTATTTTTTTAGAGGACTGTGTCACTCCATTTCATTTGAAACTTGGGGGCTCTTATATTTGTTCAGACAGCACAAGTCCCACAGCCCCTTAATTTTTGCTTTCACAGCGTTTATGGTCATATGTCCCTGTCAGTGTGTGTAGCTCTAACAACAGTAGCACTGTGTGGGGTTGAGGGGGAGCTGTGTTGTTTCAGCAGTACAGAATTGATCTTCACATGTACACAGCTCTGCAGTTGCTCAGACTGTTTAGACTTCTTACACCTACCTAAAATTGCTCCATATTACGCACACAGAAGTAGGGTTGCCTTGGACACATTACCAAAATGGCAAGGTTATATGCTATCAGTAATACTCATGGCGTGGAAGACAACCAGCAGAAAACAGGCAGTAGAGACAGCAGATGTGTAAGTACATAAAAGACTGCAATGTAAGATGTAATTCCTTTTATTCTATGTATAAACTTTTTCAGTGCAGAAGGATACAGATCCTGATCTGGTCTCCTTCACAGAAAAACAACCCCAAAAACCAACCAACCAAACAACCAGGCTTATAGTTCTGAATTGTCCTGAATTGTTCTAGTTTCTTTTCCAGACCCTTTTGTTCCACACTTCTTGTCAAGGCTGTTGCTGCATAAGAGACAGTGCGGGCAAGTGCCTAGCGCAAAAGACTTCAGAAGACAGCAAAAAATGTGCCCATATCTCAGCTGTCCCACGTCACACTCTGGCATGTAAATACAAATCTGCTTTCCCCTTTGAATTCTGCTAATACCGCAGAACTGTGACCAGTGATGGCTGAGGCACTGCACACGTTGGGCTCCCTGCCTTCCTTGTCACAAACGCAACACCTTCCTACAGAGAGCAGGACACACATCTGGCTAATGCAGCTGGGGCTTGGATGACTGCTACGGGGCAGAAGTATCTAGCAAGCTGTTGACGTATTTTTGTGTGGTCTGATTGCAACCTGATCACATATCTAGAAGTGTTGGAGTGTTGGAGTCTCTTGAAAACAGTTTTTCCAGTTGATGGTCTTTCCAAGCAATGGCTATGTGGATGCAACAGTTTTCCTTCAGTAGGACTTGAAGAGATGTGAGCTTATTCATGTCCTAAGGCCCTTTTTAATATGAGAAAGGGAGACAGAATTAAAATGCTGATAACTCCAAATTTGGGTGAGGTGAATTTCTTCTCAGATGCATGTATTCTTACTCTAGCCTGTAGACACTCAGTATTGGTTTTAGGGTTTTGGACTGCTGTTTTGGTAATTTGGGCTCTTTCAATACAACTCCTTTAAATTAACCTACAACAATAAAAGTTGCAGTTGATGTCATACAATCCTTACGTGTCACTATAATAGAAAAAACTACTTTAGCAAAGAGATTTTGTACTATTTCTAGACAGCAATCAGGCTCTGTAGGTAGGAGAAAGATGACTTTTATAGCTGAGCTGATGCATTGTTTTAGGTACAGGGAATTTTCTTAACCCAGCTGGGAGCTGGTAAGTACCTAATCTGGATCACAGGAGCCAAAGACACACTCAGGAGAAAGGATCAGCATTTCCTTAAAATCTGAAGCTGACATACAGTGCATGTGGGGAGTGTGTGTGTGTGTGTGTGGTGGGGGGGGTGTTTTGTAATCACTGGCACTAGCAGAGCATCCAAGCTTAGCTGATGATTCAGATAGCACCCCAAGGTTTTATCCCATTCTGACAAATTCAACAGTATTCTACACAGACTAGTGGTGTATGTTATGATGTTTTTTTCTTTTTATTTGCCTTGGTGATCATGGAGCAACTTGCATAATTTGTGACTTTGCAAATAAGAGTCTTCTGGTTTTTTTCCTAAAGGAAAGGTACACAAACACAGACTTAATGTACCAGTCTGACAATAATTTTATATGAAGCATATCAGAAACTCAGATTATCGACAATTGGCTGTAATTGAAACAGAATTACCGCAGCTATTTCCTGGTACTAGGACTCAGGAGGAGGTATAAAGAATCGGAGAAGGGGCAATCAGAGAACCATAAGGACTGAAGATTAAGGACTTCATAGTGTCAGAAGGATGCACTAGCTGATACATTATCATTTATTCTGGGTAGACTATTATGTAATGAGTAGACCACAAATTGCTATCTTATCTTAAATTCATCCAATAAATACTACGAATTTTGTCAAATCAGAATAAATTACTCAGTTTTCACTTTTCTGACAGATTTGTTACCCAAAATGTATAGAAAATAAAGCTATTCCTGAAGAAAGAGATGGGTCCTAGACACCTGCTGGGAACTTCAGTATTTCTTTCCTGACCCCACATTTTCCTGCCAGCCTGCAGGGTAGGTGTTGCTAATGGGAAAGGAGGGGAAGGAGATAATGGGCAGACAGTTCTCAGAACCAAAAAAAGGAAATTCAACAAATTACACTCCAGCTGAGACGTGACAGCACATTGGCTAGTAATAGATATGCCTACTATCTGCCTACTGTATTGGCCTTCTCTATTTGCCTGCATTTAGCCCTGGGGGTAAACAGAGAGGAAGACATGGGAATGGAGGCTGCCAGAAGCTTGTCTTTGCGTTTTTCCTTGAATCAGGCAACACTGAGAGGCACACACAGGCCTGGAATATTTACACACTGAATGCATTCTGTAGACTTTCCTCAAGCCTATCTTTCATCCTACACAATGTTCAAACTTTTGCTTCAGCTCCGTTAATAGCCAAACACCTGTTTTGGCTGACACAAGTGTTTGAGCTCTGTTTTGACAAAAGGTGCCAGACTGAATGTACTAGATAAAAATGTCTTTAATGCATTTACACTCCTGCAGTTGCAAACAGATTTGGTACAGACATCAAAACTATGTTTCAGTTCATGAGAACTACTCTGTAGGAATAGGAATGCTTATCCACTTCTCAAGTTCTTTCATGCCTCAGATAACTCAGGACTGGTCTAACCTAACTACAGGTTAAAACTGATTTTCTGAACAACAGCATTTCACTGAGCTGACATGTCATTTCACAGCCATCACAACTGTTGGCGGAGGGGCTCCGGGTACACACTTGCACACAGACAAATCAGTATGATTTAGGCAGTGGTCCAGGTTTATTTACATTACCTGGTCTTTTATATACTTTCACTACCCCTCGGCACGTGATCACTTTAGTATTATTGGTTATAGACAAGAAACCATGAATTGAACATGCATTACTAACACACTTTCTATTGGATTAACACAGGTAACCATGAGCTACGAGAACACTATTTTTTCCTAAA
>JAWMRA010000078.1:68999251-69088684 GCA_035584735.1 Pseudotriccus pelzelni
ACACAGGTAACCATGAGCTATGAGAACACTATTTTTTCCTAAAGCTCCTCCTTAATTCTGGCACAAGATACTCTTTGGTTTTAGCTACAGAGCTTGTTATCAGCATAGCTTCTGTATTTTCCCACAGGCTGCTCATAGAATTCTGGCTATGTCCAGGCTAGGCCTACAAATTGTCGTATGGATTACTCACATCATGCTTTGCATTTTTAGACTTCCCACACACAGTGACATTGGCAGTTGGTTTTTTTGTTGCAATAATAAAGTTTATGAAAGATACTAAAAGCTGCATGTTAAATCCAGCTAGGCAGGTAAATAATATACATCAGTGCAAAGATATATGAATGTGAAGAAAATTTATATGATTCACTTGATACAGCACAGTGAAAGTAAGATTTTAAATCTGCCCTCTTCCTTTCTTGCTTCCTCCCTTCCTTCCCTTAGATTACAGTATTTCATTTGGAAGGGACCTACAATGATCACCTAGTCCAACTGCCTCACCAATTCAGTGCTGACCAAGCTGAAGCATGCTATTAAGGGCATTGTCCAAGTGCCTCTTCAATATTGACAGGCTTGAGGCACCTACCACCTGTGCAGGAAGCCCGTTCCAGTGTTTTATCAGCCCTTGATAAAGAAATGCTTCCTAATCTCCGGTGTAAATCTCCCCAGCACAGCTTTGAACCATTCCCATGTGTCCCATCACTAGATACCAGGGATATTCCCCCTCCTTTCTGCCCATCTTCGTCCCTGCCTGCCTGTCTTTCTGACTTGCTAAGCATCCAGATTAGCCAAGGGGCTTGTACCATTTATGATCTTGCCTTACATAAAAAATCTGAAACCTCCAATATTTTTCACACCTGAAATACTAGATTTCTGCTTTGCCTGATCCGCTACACACAGGCTTTAATGAGAAACTTATTTGCCTTTGGAACTGGAATATTTTCTTTCCCTTCTTCATGACAAACCAAAATAAATCATGCCAGTATATACATCAGCCTTTTTCCTTCTCCATGTGCAGAAATTTTTGGAAATTCAAGCTTCCTGAAAGTGTTACTGTCCTTTTCATTTAAAAGAAAAAGCAGCATACTTATCATTAGAATAGTAGCATTCTTTTGTAGAGATCAATTTGCAGGTAGGTGCCAATTTGTAGGATGTGATCCTCAACAGGTATTCCAAAATATCCTTTCCCCTTTTGCGCAACTAAGAAAAATGTAGTTTTCAACAGCTTAATAAAAATAATTTTATTTGGTATTTGTGTTGCTGTGTTTTTGTTTTTTCTCTTTTTAAATCTTACAGGCATCACTGGATTTTTCCGAGGCACTCTTAACAAGGTATATTTCCCTGTTCACAAATAACATATGGACTTACAAGACTAAGGAAACTGTAGAGAGAAAGTGACATGCAAAAGGCAGAAAAATTGTATATTATTATACCTTCTTTAATGATCACTGGATCTCACTTCCAGAGTAATTTTGTCTGTAATCCACTTACTTCATGTGCCGGTGTAAACATACAAAAGACAAGGGTAATTTATGGTATACTAATTCCCATGCAGTAAACATTATTCATGGTTTGGTGGCATGCTCCTCCCTTGGGAAATATTATCTAGTTTTGCTTTGAGGCTCCTGCAATTAACACATCTCTGATGATTTCTGTTTTTTTTTTTTCACGAATAGGCAGGAGGAGCATCCTAAGAATTCACTAAGGTCTGCTCTCAACCTCTGCAGTTTGCAATGTGTCTCACTAGGAGGACAAATTAAGTCACCCTTGACTGAGGAGTTGTCCTTGTCATCGTCAACTGAACAGTACTCCCAGCTGTTCAGTCTTTCCATGGGAACAGCTACCCTACCAGGGCTATTGGAGAATAAAAGTCTTTCTTTTTCTCTTGGTTTAGCTCAATTCCCCATCCAGTCCTGCTTTTGTTGTAGCCACAGTGGCCTCCACAGTATCATCAGGGAATAAGCAAAAAAATTCTCCATTCCTGAAGTTTCTGGGTAAATACACTGAGGAACTGGAACTGTACATGTTCTTTCACCCACCCAACCATCCATAGGAGGAGAGAGATTGCAACCCTTCACATCACATTTTTACCTGGCATCCTGAGGATTACAGTGCTAGGAGGAAGCAAGACACCTACAAATGTATCTTCAAATTTTGGAGGTCTTAGGGGTCAAACAGTTGCCTACATTAACATGTGTGACTTAAAAGGCAGTGCCCATCTCCATGTTTTTACTGAGATTTTCCCCCCCTCTTTTCTGGTTATCATGTTATGAAGTTTGTCACTTCCACAATATGAGCCTTATATTACCTCTTCCCAGCTCTCCTGTCTATGATGGTTTAAATTTATTTCATCTGAAACAGATTCAAAAGCCTACCAGCTGAAGGGAAGCTGGTATATCAAGGCCAGGTTAGGTGGGGTTTTCAGCAACCTGGTCTAGCTGAAGGTGTCCCAAGGCATGGTAGAAGCATTGAACTCCAGGAGCCTGTGGAAAAATGTTGTGTTTCGTCTCATGGAAACTCTCCCATGAGTTTGGGTACTGAGAAGGTGGAAAAGGTCGCATAATTGAGCTGAGGACAGCAGCAGGTGTTACAGTTGATTCTTATCAAAGTTGTTGAGATTTACATCCCTGTGTCTGAGGAGTGAAACCCTTCTATTCCTGCAGTGCGAAGTATGTGGTGGGTACCTCTGCTCTCAAGGAGGTCATGGGCTCACATGGGAAGACACAGAGATGTTGCACATTTCTGAGGGCAGGACAAAGCTTTCTGCAAAGTGCTTCATGTTAATTTTTTTTGGCAACTCCTTTAAGGATTATATATGAAAACATGAAACAGGAGAATTGAAATCAGAGTGTTTACTATGTTTCAAGATGCAACATTTTCATATTATTAGTAGCATTCACAAACATCACGACAATTATGTTGATAGTGTCCACATCCAGATTGTTTTGAAGTACCAGAAAATTAAATGCCAGAATTTACATAACTTCAGAGCATTTATCATGCTACATTATTACACTCTTCAGTTGCCAAATGCATGCCCCTTGTCTAAGGTAGTTTAACGTGACCTGGAATAGTTTTGTGTTAATATCTTCTTAGTCTGTGAATAGTGTTGCAAAATAGGGGGGGATCTGTAGAGTGAAACAGCTGATACAGAGGATCTGACATGAACACTGCACTCCTTTTGGAAGGGTTTACTTTTGACTGGCTCTAATCTGATCCTGTAAACTGAATGCCTGGTGTTTGGAGCATATCAGTGTGCAGCCAGAGTACATATTTTAGTTTATTTTCATCCAGAAGTTAGCATGTTGTCAATACAAATATGAAACAGAACAGAAAAAGAATGACAACAGAGAAATTTGCTTGGAAGACTTATTCCTCACCTGAACTGAACTGAACCTCTTATGTGTGAAGCACCTTAGAGACCAATTGTTTTTCAAGGTAAGGAACCAAAAGAAGTCTGAAAGTCAGAGAATCCATACTATGAGGCCTTACCTGATAATTTTAGTGCTGAAAAACAGTGAAAAAGGGTTCTATGTGAGTTTTACAGTATAGTTCTCAAGATGCTGTGTCACTCTGGCATCCAGATGTAGTCAGACAGTATGGATGGTAGGGAGATGGGACCCATGCAGTACAAGACAGAACATGCCTGCCCCTCACAGCTCATCTCAGAGAGGGCAGATCTGGTCAAGGCCAAGGTGTTTCAGGAGGAAGAGAGAAACTGGGACTTAACACTGAGCATGGCAGCTTCGTGGGCTGCAAGTATGGACAGGCAGTGGCCCTCTGTCTAAATGCGATATACTAACGTACACGTCTGAAGAGGTGAGAGCTGCCCAAAATATTTCAGCCTGTGAAATGTTTCGATTTGGCTGATAGAATGCAAGAGGAAATAAAACCTTAAAAAAAATGTAGCACTGAAAGAGGAGAAAATAAAAATGCTCTTAGTCATTCCCTGGAGCACAAACAGACGTTCAAAAAATATTCTGAGTAAAGATGAGATTTAAAGCTCAGTGCATGAGACAGACATTATAAAAATCAGGGAGAAAGTTCCACTTACATTTATTTCTGCTGCTAGAGCCTTGTTGACTGGCATAAAACCTCATCAGCAGAGGATAACTGAAGATTCTGGAGTCTCTGACATAAATAAAATTTAATCGGTGTAATAAAACATGTCACTATTATAACAACATTGGAACAGACATACTTGGTTAGATGATTTCTGAGGTAGAGACCACCAGAACCAGAGATAATACTGAGAGTGACAACATGCTACTAATATATACAACATCAGTAAAATATTTTCGGGTTTATTCTCCTGAGATTTCTTACTGCAGTCAGTTTTGGTTTATGCCTCCCACCCTCCTCCCACCCCCACCTCTTCCCCCCCATCCTGTCTCATATGCTTACTTTTTGGCTGGGGTTTTTCACTACGCAAAGTGAGCTGGCCGTTATGACACACAGGTCTTCTAGGATTCACCTATCCAGAGTCTAGTAGAGGCCTTTCCAGCTGTATTCATCAGACAACACATTATTATACCAGTATTTACCTCTGACTTAGATTAGTTTATTCAAATTTCTATTGAGATCTCTACAAAGAACATTCACTTTTGTATTCTCATATCCAATTATCCTGAGAAACTCTGCTGTTGGCTTGAGTGTAAAGGACAACATGAGGGCCTGATTCAGAGACAGTAGGGCTCTTCATATTGACTTCAACAGCCTTTGGATCATGAAACAAGCAGTAAATTCCTGCAGCATCTAAACTGTGTCAAGCACAACCTGTAGGCTTGATGCAAACACACCAAACTGCATCCTGTGTCCTTTCTGGGGAGGCAGACTTCTTTAACCCATGAGATATAAAGACATAGCCAAATAGACACAAATTAAAGAAGCCAAATACAGGTTTCATGACTAAAAAATGACAGAATGAGAACTGTATCACATTAACCACTGTTGGACTCTACCGTATTCCCAAAGTGAGATATAGTGAGGCTGCAAAATATCTCCCTCAATATCAGAACCGGAGCATTTCCCCTCCAGCAAGGCTTATGACAGCAGCACCTTATTAATCTACCTAAAGTCACTGCTCAGAAGAAGACAAACTAGAACTGATTGTCTTAAAATCCACATTTGGGGCATCATGCAGCCAGAAGGCTGCCCATTGTAGATGCTCCTGCCATTCCCACCAACAGGTGAAAATACAACCCAGTGCAACCCATTGCAACCCATTGCTATCAGCTGTGCTGGAGGTAATCCCCGATCAGCTTTTGCATGTTAATATAGATATTTCAGGTGTATATCAAGTCAGTTGAGAACAGCATCTGGCTGGTACTTTAGTTAATAAGAATTCAGTTACAGTTACCTAAATATACTGAAAAGGAAAGATTTTTAACAGACCACCATGTTGCCAGTGTTGCTGGTAGCTCAAACACTTCTTAATTTAAATGGCAAAACTTTTAATTATTCCCTTCCTGCCTGAATCTCACAATACTAAGCTGATTTTCTACTCAGTGAAAATGTCACATTCCCACTGTTTCACTGAATCTGCATCTTTGTTACATCTCTTTCACATTACTAACTCACTTCACAGGCATGGCTGTTTTAAGCTTCACCTTTTTATCACTGAACCTCAGAGGTGCTGCCTTATTTGTAAAAATCATCCAGTGAGTAACGTTAAACAAAACAATCCCAGAAAAAAACAAACAAGCAGGCAAAACTGCAGGTGGTTGCCTTTGAGAACCCATCACAACTTTCTCAGCTTTTTTTGCATCAGCCAGTGACTTAAGGGCAAATTTGACGAAAACAGGTGAGAGACGGTGTCTAAAATGATATGACTTGTTATGTAGCACCTGCTTTACTGAAGTCCTGCTCCTTGGCCTTTGCCATTTGCAATTACCTTTGTATCTTCTCAGCTGAGATAACTTTGGTCTCCCTTTGGCTCCTGATTCATGTTCAGTATCTTTAAAATCTGATGGTCAGGTATATTTGCACAGTTTTTTTCCCCATTCAGTCCCCAAACAGCAGCCCACAATCTCTGTATGTGTGTGTTTACATGCTGCTCTTCCTTTGCTTCTCCATTCCTGCACTCATCAGGGCCCCCAGTATCTGAGTGCTGCCTAGAATGCTTGCTCCCTGTTTCACACAGGTGAAGGGGGCAGTCTGCCCCACCACCTGCTAGCAGGGTGACATGTTCATTAGATATTCAGGGTTTAAGACTTCTGAGAGAGAGAACTCCTGGGTCTGTGGCCGGAACCAAACAGCTCTGCATAATTTTATCAGATCTGCAGTACTTTGCTCAAGCCCTGTTTTGGGAGCTGAGCACACTGCCCAGCTTTTCTCCCCTTACAACAAAAGGGCTTACCATTAAAATGCCCAGCTATAATACTTTTAACACCTTGCTTTACGCAATTGCAGGGACTAACACCGATACCAGGGGCTCAGACAGACACTATGTAGCACTGTTGCTCAAGCTCACAGACTTCCCCTCCAACCTCAATGTCACTTGCCGAAGGAGGCAGTAAACCTTTTGATATGGCTCTGACATCTGTGTCCTGGAAGTCCCCTCTGTCTCAGCTTGTTGGGCTCACTGCCCGGCAGAGGATCCCTCAAGAGGGAGCTGGCTGACCTTAGGCAGCCCCAGCCTCTCTCTTCTCTGAGACTCTGAGAAGGTGACTCTACTGTCTGGGTTGACAATTTCAGGCAACTGCAGAAATCCACTACCTCTGGTGATACCATGGCAATTCACAGCCAGTATTTCCTGACATGGGTAGGTACAGTCTCTTTCTGTGAAGTAGCAGTGGCCTTGGGGCCCCCAAGTCACATCAGTGAAGGGGGTTGTTTTGCCTTAACTGTCACTCTGCATATATGTAATTTCCCAGAGTCTCTGGCATCTGTTCCTAACAGCCCAGGCACTCTTTGTTTTTAGCAGAACAAAATGTTATGCCTACGGACTAGCCACTGTCAAAACTGGTTTCCTTCGGATTGTCTCCCTTAATGCACCTGTGGATGCTGTTTGCAGATAACAGTCAAAAGTCATCTCACTTTCTTCTTGTTTTCCACAATTCCAGGCAATCTCAGGACTCCTGTTTTTTGCTTCTTCCTCTCAGCACAACAATCAAATATATTTTGATTGCCTTTTACTTCTGGAACCATGGGGCTTTCAGAGCTCACAGAGTGCTCAAACTGCTTCAGGATGATTGGCTCCAGTCTTTGTTATTTAGGTTGATCATTATATCAGGAAAAGTTTATGCCTTCCTGGCTCAGGCTTACTGGATTCATCCTGCTTAGGTGAAACACCTTCAGGAGGAACTTTGTTTCTTCATACTTCTTTTAGCTAATAGGGAAGGAGAGGAAGATCGGAACTGCTCTCTGGAACTGCCTCTGCCTCTTCATTAGCTGCAGGAGGAGATAAGGAATGTAATGAGATATGGTTCTCCTAGAGGTGACTCAGAGAAACAAAACAGAGCTGGGCCTCCATTTTGAGCTACAAGCAGTACATATTTTGGAGATTGTGTTTTGTTTTGTTCTGTTTTTCTTTTTATTTTTTTGTTTTGTTTTGTTTTGTTTGGTTGGGTTTTTTTGTGGGTTTTTTTTTGGTGTCTTTATTTTGGTTTTGTGTGGATTTTTTTTTTTACATATTCTCTTCAGTTGAGCAGCTGTAACTGGAAACTGACTGTCACACACCTTGCTGCATCAACACTTTATAAAAAACCTGAACTTCAGTAGGGTGGGGATAAGAGCTGTTTTTTCAGTTTTTCACAAGCAGTCAGATCTTTCCCAATGAAAAACTTATAAATCACAGTGAAAACCAGATGCACAGGGTTTATTATCTTAGCAAGGATATTACAAGCTTCAGTTAGACTAGGCAACATATCAGACCAAGCTTTAAAAATAAAAATAATAATAAAAAAAAGGTTTTCCTTATGTGGAGATAAATGAAAGAACTATGCAATCCCTATAGCAGAGAGGTCTAATTATACTGAAATGCTGCTTTTATTCATAATGTCTAAAGAGAGCAGGAGTCTGACAAAGGGACCCTCCTTGTGCCTTCACAACATAGAAGAACAACTGGAGAGGAGAGAGATACATCCCAGTAACTACATGCACATCAGGACACTGCAAAACCAGAATGCTAAATGTTGGTAAATTGTTGTATTTTCTAAAAATAAAGTATCAAACATTACATGTACTTCATGGTAGAGTTCCCACCCTGTCAGAGAAGAATATTCTTCTTGCCAATGAATGTGGCACTGGACTCTGCAGCCTGTAGGGCTAGAAGAATAGCTTTTTGGTAGCTGTGCTCTTGGGGACACTCACAAGAATGAGTTTTCACCTGATATCTCTCACTCTGGGTTCAAGATACTGACTCCTCACATGAGGAGTCTCTATGACACTGTTTCTGTGACAGTGTCAGGCAAGAGCCTTCCTATTTTCTCCTACATTATTTGGCATGTTTCAGAAGACCTTGCTTTTCAGGGTTGATATTCTGGAAATGATGCCTCTCTGGCTCATAAATGCTGAATGTTGTACCATAGTCAAATTCTCATAGGTGATTTGAGACAGGAAGTGTTCTCTTCTGTGGTTAAATACCACAATCAGCAAGTTACACACTTGAGCCCTGGCAATTCATTTCCTGCTGTGAGATCGTGGTGGGTTGACCTTGGCCAGCTGCCAGATGCCCACCCAGTTGCTATCTTACTTGCCCTCCCCAACAGAGGAAATGAGATAGAAAAGCTCATGGGTCACTGAGTTCCCCTACCAATTACTGTCATGGGCAAAACAGACTCCACTTTGGAAAATTTAATTTGTTGCCAATTAGAATAAAGTTGAGTTGACAAACAAAGCTAAAAAGCACTAAAGCACCCTTCAATTTTTCCAGTCTGAACTTCACTCTTCACTTCTAACTTCTCTACCTCCTCCTCCCGAGCTGTGCAATGGGATGAGGGGCTGCAGTCAGTCCATAACAGCTCCTCTCTGCCACTCCTTCCTCTTCACACTGTTTCCCTGCTCCAGCCTGGGGATTTCCCATTGGCTGTAGTCCTCCAGGACAAACCTGCTTCAGTGTGTGCTCCCCGTGCTCTGCAGCTTCCCTCAGGGCAGGTCCACCTGTCCCACTGGGCTCTTTGCTGGGGCCACAGGGGCATTTCTGCCAGCAGCAGTACACCTGCACCCAGTACAGAGGTTCTAAATGTTTCCCTCAACATATAAAATATATGTGCAGTGTGCATGTGTATCATACTTCTGGCTTAATTATGTGACTCCAAAAAAAGTTGTTTTTCCTCTGTAAACTGTTAGGAAGTAAAGAGTCATGTTTCCCTCCTCCACACCAGTCCTTCTTTGAATGATCCTTGGCCAGACCTCAACTCTCACTGACCAGGCATCACAGCAATCATGTCCATTTCACTGTGCAATCACTGTGGAAGAGGCCTCTCGAAGCACTGCTTGAGTTAGGAGCTAAATCAGGATAAAGTACCCTTCTTCTTTTTACTGACTACTTTGGTAGCTCATCCAGGGGTTATGTGATCCACTACAGACAATCTCTTAAATTTGATTTCGGGCTATCAGTCATTATTTAAGACTGTATGATCTCTGGAAAATGTGAGTGGAACATAGGTATTTCTGCACTAACTCTGCTATCAACACCCCATATTCCCAAATTGTTATTTTTAGCTACAGTTTAGCTCCATGATAAGTAGAGATAGAAATAAAATATTAGTTTATCCAGTACACTTCCTGTAAATGTGCAATGGCTCCCTGAAGTATCTTATATAAGATTTTTTTTCTCTTTAAACATACACAAAATGGAAGCATTTTTGATTAAGGAGCTTGTGGACTGTTTAGTGGTTTTGGTGAGATGTATTTTTTCCTGGGTTATGTGGCTCAAAATTGTTTTGTGCCTGATGTCCATTTGCTTACAGTAAAACCTAAATGGTTGGTGAGTTGCTAGGTGAGAACTCTCTGGCTTCTTCCACTCGTAGTTGCTTATGCTGGGATCAGTTTAGACAAGACAGAAGTTTGCTGTAACTGTGTTTCCTTCCCAGCCTGGTTCACGTCTGCCCTCCTTCTTCTGGCATCAAGGGTAGCAGCAAAGGGCCACAGCAAATGTGAGTCATCACAGTGTCCAGAGCTTAGAGTAGCCTAAGTGGACCATTTAAAAGCATTTATCTGATCAGCTTTTTGAGGACAAGATCTACCCCTTTTCAGGCTCATGGTATCTTGAAGGATGAAGGAGACACCTGAATGTTAAAAAATACTGTGGTTTTTTTCATGCACAAATATGATTTTTTTTTTCCTTAAAATCATCAGTTTTCTTTCTTTTTCAGTTGAAAAATGCAAACAAGAATTAAGGTTCACAGTATCTGCTTCAGAACTGAGAGTGCTGATATGCAGCATGCTCTTATTTTTCATGCTCAAACTGCTGTAATTCTCTTTTAACTGGTCTTCCCACCAGGCAAATTTAACACCTTCAAGCTGCACAAAACTATGCAGCTCATCTTCCCATTGGAAGTAAGCCAAATCTACATATTTTCTCTTCATGACAGTAAAGTTCTGCAGTTATTTCAAAATGTTATCACTCACATTTTTTAAAGTTCTCTGTGGTCTGTCTTCGGAACCTGCTGACAGCATATTCCCTACAGTTCAAGCAAAAAGAACTACTCAGGTATCCTCAGACTTAATCAGAAAGACTTGTCAAAGCTTCCTCATTTGATGCACAGACACAGGATTATTTTTTAAACCATATAATATTTGACATTTGATTTCCTCTTTGCATTCCACACTTAGATTAAAGGACTTTTTTATTATTGTTATTTAGCCTTGAGTATTTTAGCTTATAAGTGGCCTAACATATTTGTTATTGGGGTTTAAAACATATTTCAGGGTTGAGAATATCTCTGCCAACTTTTAGCCCAGATTAAATTTTTATGGCTTGGTGGGGTTTATAAGGGAGACGCTGACACAATCTTAACTTGGTAGCACAAATAAGCCTCTTATATCTTTTCCCCTGCAAAAGCCAATTTGGTGCTTGTGAAAGGATGCTGGATCAAAAACATGAAATTTTTGCCCTCTCTTTATTCAGGGGAGGAGCCAGCTGTAGGAACTAGCACTTCAATATTCCTCAAACTGCCTCAATAATCTGTTTTATCTCTGTTTTGGAAGGATCAGCTATAGGTCCTTTAGGTCTCTTTCTTGAGAGATTAATTCCACCTCTGTGCCCAGTCTGTCTTTGCTTCTATGTAGAGGCTTACGTGAAGAATGCCAAATGCAATGATGGGATTTTTTGGATAGCGCAGGCATCTGTCAACTAGAAATTAGGCTAGAGCCACCATTCATTTTACATAGGCTACCCAAAGGTAATAACTCTCAGTTAGTATTGATTTTGAATACATTTGAACCCTTGACCTCTGAGATGAGAGTTCTCATACCAAATCCCAACCCACTTAGGTGTCTATTCAATCATCTGTGAAAAGAGAGAGTGCAACTATTTTTAACCATGGTATTGATGTCATGTGTAGTATAGGGGTATATTTTATGTGTAAACAGTGTATACAGATGTCTTAGAAATACCAGAAGCTTGGACTATGGCCAGGAACCTTCAGAGTTTGAGCATTTTCACTGTTATATCCAGCGCAAAGGTAGATCACTACAGCGGATGAAATGACTCCACTGATTCCTGTGTGTACCTAATGAGACTATCTAGTTTTAAACAAGTTGGTATAAATAGCCACTCCATGAATCATCTGAACCTTTGCAGAAGTCTACAACATGTTTGCTTTAGTACTGAGACTGGCAGAAGAGTTGTCTGGTTCCCTTCACCTTCCTCACTCTTTTTGCTCCTGCCTACCCACTAACACTGGTCTGTGCCTCTTCTGCAGGGACTGACAGCTTGCACTGACACCTCTTTTATGGTTACAGTACAGTCATAATTATCAAAATGATCTGCATTAAGACCCACTACTTTTAAGAAATAGACTTTAAAAAAACCCATTACCCCTCCTCCCCCATCTTTCGTGTTCTGGTTAAACCACCAAATTATTTTTTTGCTCTGATTTAAATTACAAGAGGCAGGTGGGGTAGGAATGGTGCATGAATGCAGAATCAGTGAGAAAAGAAGGTGAGGAAATATCTTAAATGAAGAAGTTCCCTTTCAAAGATTAACTTTTCAAAGAAAAATAATACACATCTTTGGTCTCCTTAATGTCATCTCCTGAGACAAGTGTGAAGCCATGTAAAGTAAATAATGGGGCAAAATATATGAACAGATGTTAAGTAAAGCCCTGTGAAATTTGAAACTTCACTCCTTTGAGAATTATGGGCTCAGATATTTTTGTCCTAAATTGTGACATAATTTTCCAAAATATAATTTTGAAGAAAAAGACTGTGAAATAAAATAAAATCTTTAAAGATACTTTTATAAAGGCTGGAAAGACCTGTTTTATAATGCTGGAATGTTTTATTCAAATTTTCACTTTTAAACCAGACTATAAAATTATTATAATTAAAAGAAGCACCATGCTGGTGAAGTTCAAAAAAATTTCCAAATAGAGTGTTTTGATACCACTAAAAGGAGTAATTTACTGGTCCTCCCCCACATTTTGTAACAATTGACATATTCCCATAGAGATTGTTTTATTCTGATGGAATACCATTTTCTGACAGGAAATGTTGCAGAAAAAAGTTTCTGACCAACTCTAGCACTGAGGAGAATCTCCATTAATATTTAAGTTTCCTATTTAAGTTTTTTTAATATTTAGTCCACCTGATCTATCTTTTTTAATCTCCATTTGTTGTCCATAGTTATTTTTAAATAACTCATTTAATATTAAACAAGCACTTTGAGGAAGAAAAAGAAGTGCTGCAATTTAATTTAATTAGCTTTGCCTTTTCACCCCAGCCCATTACTGACCTTCAGAATGTTGTATTTTAAAATTATTTTAAAAGTAACTGAATGCCCAGCTTCTTACTATTTTACTGAGAAATACCACATCACCACTTTCAGTATCTCATGCAGCATTCCCTGGTGTGGCTTTTCCTTATGCAAATTGGTTAAGTTTTGGCTTGAGCATCTGTGGTAAAACCACTGACTAGACAGGAGGCAAAACCTTGTGATGCGTAATGGTGTAATAGATCAGCTATTGCCCACAGTTTTTCTCCTTGCTTGTCAGACATAGCAGAAAACAATGTTAATGACCTCTGGGGTCCACTGTGGAACTCTGTGCAGGTTGGCATTAGCAGGGATGAGCAATGCACAGAACATGTTAGCTTCACATGCACAAACATTTGTCCCTGCCTGCTGTCTCTTGGCTTCCCTGGAATTTTACATCATCGTGGGCATCTGCCTCACATCCTCTTTGACCATCTCACCTATCCTACCAGGAGTCTGCTCATTCCTGGGTAGAAAGGACTATACAACCATCAACAAAAACTGAGCTTTGACTGCAAAAATCAAAGGTCATTGCCTCACTTGAGCTGAGGACAACTCAAGGCTCATGTAGGGCTCATATTGGAAGTGCTCCCAGTGGACTGAATCAAGAACTTGGTTCAATGAGACTAGGAATCTTTTCAGCATCTTACTGTACTCATTTAAGTACTTCTTTTAAGAACTGCAATTAATGATGATATTTGCATTATAGTATCTACATATGGCTTCTCATATAGAAGGTACTCATCAAACTTTGCTCAAATTCTTATGACTTGGTTGTACATGGACCTATGTTTTGTTTCTTGGTGTGTCAAAACTTGATTTGCCATGTAGCCACAGAAATCACTTGAACCCCTCTCATTTAAAATATGGAAAGACACTGTTCTCTATACAAAATCTTGGATCAATCCCTGCTCCTAAAATAAAGGAACAAATACTTCCCTGTCTGCCTCTATAAGGCTTACAAAAAGTGCTGAGAACTACTCAGCTGATCTTGAAAAGCTCAAGCCATCTTATAACCTTCTGTTTTAAAGAATTGCTTAGACATTAAAGGTAAATGTCTGCAGACAACTTTATTTTAAAATTATGCTATTAAGAAACAAGCATAATATTGATAACTGACTGATTTATGTAGTGCCATTTCCTCACTTCCTGGTACATCATTGATTTTCAATTACAACACACACTGCATCCTTTACCAAAAATGCAGCCCTTCCTGGTCCGCCCTTAGCTGGCTGCAGAGCACCAGAAAAAAATTTTAGGGCATGAAACTGGAGGGAGCCGTCATTGAGCAGAATTATTTGTCTGTTGAAAGCTCAAATATGATTGTCACCAGCACTGTGCAAAACAGAAACAAACTGGAGTAAACTTGAGTTCCAGGAAGACAGAGGCGGTGTTCATTCTTCCTGGCTCCCACCCGTTGTGTTTCTGCACATGCCACTCACTCATCTCCAGGCACTGTGCATCTCATCTCTGGGGAGCTGGGGGGTGAAGCTGAGGGTCTCCTGCTTCCTGAAATTGTCTTGTCCCTTCACTTCCCCACCCAGGCACATTGGGTGCATCACTGCTCAGCCTGCAACCACAACAAAGTCATGCAGCAGCCTGTACCCGTCTGCATCCTGCTGGAAAGAGCCCCAAGGAAACTACCTCACCCATGTGCACTTACACAGACCAGGATCTCCACACATTTTGACCATCCACAGAGTTGCAGTCTCTTCAGACCCTGTCTGGTCACCAGGAATGCAAACCCCTCTCTCTGTTACAGCTCTTCAAAATATGGAACCCTCTGCACAAACCAGTAAATGAAGTCTGGTGTGCTAGACCTCAGCTTGTGACTCTGTAGTTACTAATGTTGCAGTGTTTGTCCTATGGTCATCTTGCATCCAATAAATAATATGTGGAGAGATGAATAGCATTAAGTTTATACTGTTATCAATTTATTTAACAAATCACTGGCCTTGGAGATAGATTAGGAAAACAGGCTTTTGTTCAATATTACCTGCCACTCTGTAATCACAGTTATAACAAGAAAGGCAGAGCATTCAGATTAAAACCACACTGATAAGTCTATAATTTCATATAGAAGACTAATGGGCTTAAAAGCATGACACAGGCAAGAAATATAGAAAACATTAAATGGCAAATATTCTTGAAAAGGGGAGTGAGTTGGAAGAAGAAAGCTCCCAAGTGGAAATCTTAGATTCCCTTTCACCTTGCTCTTCTTCAGTCTCCAGATTTTCTCAAACTTGGCACAAATAGAAAAGCACTGATATTCTAGGATGTGATCCTGATAACTTTAATAAACCATCTCTTTAAGGCTGAAGGCACAACTGTTATGTTCCTTGTACAGCAAATAGTAGTTAGAATTTGACCATGCGTTGTCTGAGAGAATCAAACCATCTGCCTGCCTTTGCCATGCCTAGTTAGCTTGAATCAGATAATCAGAAAATTATCCATAACATCTAATGAAGGGTCTTTAGATAATTTTTGTCACATATCTCTTTTGTCAAAAAGGAAGATGATCAGAATAAATTTATAATGTTTATAAGAAACGTGCTATTCATGTGTGTGTGCACATCTCTAACATAGGCATGCCTTTTGGCATACTTGTAGCCAAGGAAAATAAAAAAAGATACAATTTACTTTTGGTTGTGACAGTTTTTATTTAATTAGTAGATGATTTATTGAGATAATTAAATAAGCATGTTAGAAATTAAAAATCAATGCCTGTATTTTGTGCCCGAATAAAGAAAAGTCAGTGATAAATAATTACACACCAATTTGCAGGAAAAGCCAGATACTGGAACATCCCAGACTGATTTGGAATGATCTGGATCACTATTTTCCCCTAAAATGAACAAGAAAAAATTTCAACACAGAGCATTATGCTCTGCTATAATTAATATGAGACTAAACAAACCCAATATTGCTCTTGTTTCAGAATTGCTTTTTATGGATCATGATTAAAATGTTCCTTCTAATGTGTAGCACTCTTCAAATAATTGCTTAAGATTGCTAAAATGATCTCTACCAATGTTAGTGTCACTTTTTCTCTGCTTTGAGCATATCTGGCAAATGATGTTCTGTTTGCAACACCCGTTGTACCGTGAGAGAAACAAGAGGTTGGAGAAAGCTGTTAATTCCACCTCATGTCAGTTCTTGGGGGTGTAAATTGTGTGGCAAATGAGTCAAATATGGCTGTGACTTGGCAAAGGCAACATCTTTTAAGCTGCAGAATCAGGCATGGTAGTTACTGTGTTTTTTGCTTTATCTGTAGACAGTGTTCACAAAAGATTGCCCTAATTTACCTTACCTTATAAAAGGTATAACCACTCCGTACTACTTTAGCAGGAGACAGAGATCCATTTATGGTGTCAGTATCTGTAAAAGACCAAAACTCTTGTAAACCATCATTAGCAGGGATCGGAGCAACCTGAATTGACAAAACTACCTAAATGCCAAAAAAAGTCTTTGTACAAAGATTCTACTAGGCAGAATGATTGTTTTTACTGTATTGGGTACCATTTGTTTAGGCTTCCATCCTCATCAGTCTGACTACTGATGTATGTAAGCCGTTGCATATGCTTTAGTCTTTTCAGGCTCTAAGAAACTTTGTTAGAAGGTAAGATTAAATTTGTAGAAGAGCTTCAGTTTGGTACCTCCGGAGCCTATTCTACAACAGACTTGGGCTTAAAAATGAGCAAGGCACATTCAGATTAGATGTCATGAAGATATTTCTAGCAGCAAGGGTTGGAACCGATTTTCCTGGGGAAGGAATTGTCAACACTGGAGGTTTTCAAGAAGCAGTAATTCAGACTTCTGCCAGGGATAGTACAGACAGATGTATGAGAGAATTTCTTGGGGTTTCATTCAGCCCAGTTTTCTCCAGTTCTGTTGCATTAAAGCAGCATCACATCAACAGAAAAAAAATCACACATAAGACTGACAAACACTAAGGGGAAATATCTCACAGGAGTTCATTATGCACCTCACTAACCACTTTAATTATGCATTAATTTATTATTGATGAAAAAATTGGTATTATATCTCAGCACCTTTTCTGACAGAGGGCTATATTAAATGCCTCCATGCCTAAAATAAATGGTATGACTAGAGCTCTTTTTTTCTCAGCACAGATAAAGCACCTCATCATTATCAATTAAAGAACTAGGGAAGTCTTTGAAAAGACGACTTGTTTGCTTAAAGTATGTGAAGGTCATATTCACCCTGTAATAGTTGATGAAGAGTAGTCATTTGTTATTTTTAAGCAGGCTGTCATTTAGCCATTATGAAGATGAATAACATTTGTTATTACCTAATAATCCTCCTGTTGATTACAGAGGAGAGACACTTGCTTGTATGCCTTGCTTAGGTTTTGTAGATTATTAATGTATTTTGATTAAACTTTGTAAACAAAAAATTAGGATTCTAGTTCTCTGGATGTAGTGACTGGTGTGTAATGCAAGATGCGAGAACACGTCCAATCCCTAACATTTTGCTCTGCATATGTTATTGGCCTAATACTCATGTAAAATAGTGAAAACAAAGTTCGTATTTTAATATCAAACAGATTGTCAATGGATCATATGCTGCTCTATTAAGGTTAGTTTTTGGATGCCTGCCTTCCCGAGGAGATTTAATGAAGCTATAAGTTACCTGTGTGGCTTCATTTGGAGTTAAGCCTAATTATCTGGATCATGGCCACGTTTTGCAAAGTCCGAGACTCATTTCCAAAGCAGATGGAGTCGCTCAGGAATGACTTCATTTGTATTAATTTGTTACACTGTCTTCTGCTATTCATCTCAGGGAATGTTGCTGCCTTTGCAGTCCAACAGGAATGGAATATAAAAGTTTCAATTTGGGAATTTTTGTTTTATTTTGTAAAATAAATCCATTATCTTCCTCCACAATGACCAATGGTGAAGCTCAAAGGCAATTAAGTGCTGTACAACCTGTGGCCATCACATGCTGCAAAATGGTGATTATACCACCAAAGATTTACGAGACTTTCATTTCTTGGAACAAGTGAAATGACCAAAGCAGTGACCCAGCATCTTTATCAAGATAACCTATGGAGCATTTCAGATTGGGGTATATAAGTGGAAGGTTTTTGAGTCAACCTTACCAAAGCAAGAAAACCAAAAGGAGATAAAAAGAGAGATGGTTAAGGGCATAGGAATGAGAGTAGTTTTACTGACATTTTGAAATATTTGCAGAAGACAAAGGTTAAATTACACCAGTAGGAAAACTATACCAGGGTTTCTGATCTGATACAGTTGTTTATGCATTGGCAATGAAATGATATGAAGCAGAGACTGGATGACTCCAGTCATTACACTACATTTCTGAGGTTAGGAGCAAAATGCAGACTAAAGATAGGGGAGTTTAAAGGTGTCTGTGGCACAATTACCATGCTGTATCATAGCTGACATATCCTGGCCTGTCCCTTTATTGAATGAGGGCAACGCTCAGCACCATAAATCCTTGAAATACCTTACCAATGAGCATTACTATTACCATTTTGTGCAATTTGTGAAGAGCAAAAGGAGCAAGGATAAACAAAAACAGGGTTGAAGGAAAATAAAGACCTCATTTTTGTGTCCTATCACAACACCTCTGTCTGATAAAATTATTACTTGTCGATTGTTTTCTGCAGAGAACACAAGTGCTAGTCTACCTTTCTTAAGCTCAGAAAGTATACAGGTATATTTGTATGTTGTAATTTGCAACCAGATAATTTGTTTGGGATTTCTTTCATTCTGGAATTCTGGTGGCAAGTTCTAGTGATTATTTGTGACTGAAGATTTAGTGGTATCTGGGATGCTCCCAGGCTACAGCAGGTTGTTGGTATCAGCTCCGGAGCCATTTGAGTGATTCACACCCAGGCTTTTCTAGATGCCAGAAGGGGTCATTGTGCTGAGGAGTGAAGGGAAAACTCACCCACCGAAGATGCAGATATACAAGGCTTCCAAGTTGGTCACTTCCAGGCTCTTTTGAAATTCAGGAACACTCTGAGAGCAAGGGGAGGGATAGTAGGACTAAGCATTGCATAGCACTGATACCTGGGGGAAGGAAAAGGCAGGAATGGAGGAAGAACAACCCCTTTAGCAGAAGGATTTTTGGTAGAAATAGAAGGTTAGGTTTCACATGGGAGGATAAAAATTTCAGTGATTAAAATGTACACTCGGACACAGTAACATGAAACAAAGCATCCAAAAGGATGGAGTTGTGGTGTCAGAAGACAAAAAACGAAGTTGCAGGGAAGTTGAGACTCAAAGTTTTTGTAGTCTCATGTCCAGCTCCAGGAAAGTTCAGTTGTCATTTTTGCTCCTTTTTATCATAAACACCATGTGCCTATTACCAGCAAGTACCTCCTGCAGGACTTTAATCACACAGAAACAGGTACAAGCCTCCAGCTCTTTGTGTTTGCACGTTAATAATATTATTCATGTCTCCAGACTATCGGTGTAACAAGCAGAGGGCATTCCTTTGGTCTGGCATCTTCTTTCAAAAATGAAATATTAAAGCTTTGATTTCCATAGAAAAAAATTCAACCATATTTCTTTCCCTGTTTTTGACACTAATAATTTCACACATACACTTCAAATTATTAACTATTTGAAGTACAAAGAATAACATTTTTCAAAGTATTCCGAGATGCCCTAGTATGTTGAAGAACAACAAAAAAACCCTTTCTGTCCTGAGCAGTAGCCAGTCACAACTGTAGATTAATTATTTTTCATATCTGGGGCAGTAACGGCCAAAATCCTCAGCTGAAGTTAAAAGGTTAAATATTACTCTGGGAATCAACTACCAAAAGGTGTTTTGTGAGCCAGGCCCTAAAAATATGGAAAGAGCAAAAGAAACAAAAGAAATGTTGTGTCGTTAAATGGGGAAAGGATTACTACATGCATAAGATCATACATCCTGAAGACTGCTAAACATGTCACAGACTTATAAATGAACACTGTTCTCATATATTACTGGATTGTCCATTAGAAGGAGTCTGGACTTTGAAAGGAACAAGCCCAATATGAAATTAAGTAAACTCCATTTTGAATATTTTAATGAGACTCACAGTTAGCTTCAACATGGAAATTAAACCTACCTTTCTAAAGTACTAGAATTTACCTTGTGTTCTTCGAGGTCACTTTCTTAGTGTTCTTTGTGCTTAATGAATTCCTATGTTGAAATCTCAGCTTCTCAAAGGACAACAACTTTATTTTACTGAATACTATACAACCTAGGACACTATTTACAATACACAGGCACTACTTATTTATAGGCTGAGACCTTGATTCTGCAAAGGATCTATAAAGTATTTGTAAACTGTTTCTGCCATTTGAGTAGAACCACTGGCCAAGGGACTGATGTCTAAATAAGCGTAATATAATACTTGAAGAGAGTTTAGGGTTTACTTGATTCTGAGAACAGCAGATGAAGACGACAGCAATAGTAATGTAAAGACACAAACCTTAACAGGTTTTAGTGAACCGAGTAAAGTAAATGTCTACAACTTTATAATTTTTTTTTTTTTTTGTAATCACATCAAAATGACAGATTCATAGTGTGAGACATAAGACAGAAGAATTAGAAAACTACTATATATTGGATTTATTGATCTCTCCCCATTAGGATTTTTCTGCAGTCAGGTATATGAAACTTGAGTTTTACATTTCAAAATTCCTTAATAATTATGGGCAGGTCAATCGGTATCTGAATTGAAACATCAAATAATTTATACATTAGTTATTTCATCTAAAGCCTTTCAATACAGAGGCTTTTCAGTGAAAAAGTTTGTCAACTCACTTTCAGTTTTTCAGAGCCAAAGCAAGTGAGTGAATTGGCTATTTAATGTTATATCTGTTCCAACACTGTCTTAATGATGCATTCTACTATTTTGTTTAAAATGCCCTGAATTTGAAATGGAAGATAATTTATGTTAAAGGGCAGCCAAACATAGAAGCTACTTCGAAAAGGTCAAAACCAACTTAAACATTTCACAACATAAAAAAAAAAAACTTTAATTTGAAAATGTTATTGGACTTTTTAGTTATGGATGTTGTCACTTTTTGACATTTTGTAGTAATGCAACAGAGGAAACATTTCCTCAGCATAGAAAAACTGCTTCACTGAGTTCAATCATCAGGAGACAGTTGTTCTGCCACTGGACAAAGTGGGTTTCTATTTCGTGTGGACGTGAAGTCATTCAGTATTTTTTCTTTTCCGAATGAATAATGGAAGACAGTTCTTGAGGGATATGAGAACAAATTTTATTAGCTAACACTTTTTATTTGGAGACAAAAATCGTCTAATCTGCACCAAGATATTAGGTGTTCCTTGTAATGCATTTTCTCCAAGTCTCACAGAGCAGAATTTAGAAATGTGGAGAGTGAGAGTAAAGGAGAGTGGGAGTAAAATCTTTCATAAACGTGACCTTTGGTGTCAAGGAAGACTGCGGATGGTAGTATTTTAGCTATTATATTATGCTGCAGTACTAAACTCATATAGCTACACAGGTTCTGTATTGAATTTAAAGGAAGATTGTTTATTAAAGCTATGAAGTTCAGCAGAAATTTGGCTTACTCTCTTTTGGATAAGCTTGGGTTTTTTCCCCTTATACGAAAAAACTGGAGTCTGAAAGACTTCTTTTGGACTTGCCTTTTATTCTTTCTTTTTTTCTTTTTCTTTTTTTTTTTTTCCTTTTCCTTAGTTGGGTAACACTTAGGGGAAAAAAAGCACTTGACTACTTTTTTAATTCCAGTACCCAGTGCAAATTTAACTTGAATTTAGGAGGTTCCACTTGATTTATTACAGGCTTTTATTAGTGTTCTTTCTTGGAGTCCCTGTACATGTTATCCCTCAGAGAAGGACCATATTAGATATTAGCACAACAGAAGAAGTGAGATGAAAGGAGTAAGAAGAAGGGAGATAGCAGGACCTTCCTAAAGCACATGTGCTGATATTGGAGTGGAAACTCTCTCTTTAGTTACAGCTTGACTATTGGCAGTTCCCTCCCTCTGCTGGCGACACTTCCTGCTGCCCTTTTGCACCCACAGCAGTTTCTGCCAGGGAAAATCACCTCCTCATGTGGCAAAGGCCAGATCAGCTGTTGGTGCATGGGGGTGCTCCAAGTGGGCAACAATTTCCTGCAGGTACTGGTTGGGAATTTTGACATTATTTTTTTTTTTTCAAATTTCTTTCCAAAGAAGTGGCGTTGCTGCACTTGCAAGGCAAAATTAACATCGGTACTGTTATCAACACAAGTAATCTTTAAATGTCAAATTCGTCAATGTTCAGACAAAGAGTATATTTACAGAGGTGCAGACAAACTGCAAGTTTGCTCCAGTCATGGCAAAAGTGAGCTGTTTCTATGTGGAAGTCACATATCCATTTGTTGAGTTCAACCCTAGTGATCATATTTAGGTCCAGTGTCTTGTTAACATAGTTACACAAGAGTTGAACCAACCTGGAGTAAAGCTGTGCATTTATTCAGCTCTTAAGTGTGAAAATATGATGTAGGTTTTTAAATGCTTTTGAAGAAATCTATTTCTGCAGTAAATTGATTATGTCACAGTTTTTGGACACTTGCTCAGGTAACTAGTTTCTTTACTGTGATGTTTGTAAAAAATCAATATAGCCGAGATCCATTTTCATTTTTGTTTATTTGTTCACCTTAACAGCTGAACAGAAAGAGGTGGGGGAAGAAAGTACAGATTGTGAAAAACTCCTATAATTTTAGAAGATACTCCAGGGAAAAATAGATTGATTCCCTTAATTTTGTCAGAAATAAGTGTTACATAGAAATGAAGACAGGTAATATGTGCTAAATAGCCTTTAAGCTGTTTTTGAATTGTGAAGCTCTTTCCTATGTGTTGTATCACCAAGGGGCAAAACCCACATTACATTCAAGAAATGTTTCCTGAATGATATACATATGTAGATGTACACACCTCATGGGTATTATTACAGCAGGAACCGTAGGAGAAATTCAGTGCTGTATTATATGACAAGGCCCTTCCAACTAACTAGGAAACTGGACATAAAAAGATTCTCATTCATACTTGGAAGTCCTTTGTTCATCTTTCTTCATGCTACTTTCACGCACAAAGCTAGTTTGGCATTCGTGATGAATGAGGATCAAAATGAGTTTGTACAGCACCTTTTTGGTCATATTCTAGTTACCTACAGACATGGATTAGCATTGCAGTAACTGCAAATGCCAAATATTGTATTTGCTGTGGGAGCATTCAGATACACAGTAGTTTGCCAGCACATCATAAAGAGGCTCTTTCTTGAAACTGCTTATATGATTATTTCTTATGCTGCATTTTTATCAGAGTATAGTGCAATTGTTTATATAATTCTACATAGCCTATAATAAGTCACGAAACAGCAAAAAGATCTGGTAAGACTAGTGTAAAAACAATGAGAAAAATATCTATAGGACCAGAAATCTCTCTCATCCAGCCTCCTGTCTCAGACAATGCCCAGTACTAGGTATTTTAGGACAAGGTATGTGATATTTATGGCTTAACATGCTCACAGCTCAGCTTACTTCCTACTTACCTGTTCTGGCTTTAAGCTGGCACATGCCCCAAAGCATGAGATTGCATTTCCCTAATTTAATGCTATCCTATCTCACATTGGATTATCACTGTTTAAAACCTCAGGGGAAATTGAGGCTCGCAGAACTCTACTACAAATAGTTGACTTGGTTCAGCAAATATTAGGCACTGCCAAAAGCAGATGGTGTTTGGGATTCTGACAGGTGGACTCCTGCAAACTAAGCTGGAGCACTTTGAAAGCTTATTACCCACAGTCTTTCTACCAGAGGCTTCTGCTCTCCTGATGCATCAGATGTGTACTGGTGTGCCAGCTGCAACCCTTCACTTAATGCTTTCTGAGACTAAATCTCGATAGCAAAAACTTGGTCTTCTGAGCTCTTATGCTAGACTGTGATGGGAAGCCCTTTGCTTATTATTCTACCAGCTTTGTAACATGTCGTGGGAGGCCGGGAAACAGGGAGCAAGGGGGTCACATCTCACATTATCCCTGTGGAGCTTGTCTGTAGGAACTCTTCAGCTTCTATAACTCAGCACGCTTAACAAGGAAGGTCCCAAACACAAGAACCCTAATTTGAGATAATTGCTAGGGTTTCTTAGCAAAAGACCAGAGAACTGTAGCCATTGCATTGCCTGCGTGGCACAGCCGTGCGGGGAATGACTGTGTTTATTATGGATGTGCTATGTTCCAGAGATAGCAAGACTGGAATAGGAACAGCAGTGAAATGTCATCTACAACTTGCCCAACAGGCAGCATTCTCTCTACCAGCTCCATGTTGACAGCCCAGTTCCCAAGCTCCATATCGTTGGGCACACTATCTCCCACACATGCAAGTTGCCGTCTCTGTGAGCTGGTGCTCTGTGGTTGTTCACTGCTCTGCTGGGGAGGTTCTCAGGGGCAAGACCAGCTCAGCCATGCTCCAGTAGTACAAGTCATAACAGCAATTCACTGCTGACAGAGCGTTGTCTGTATAAAAAGACACGTTTAAGGATATTTGCAGGAAAAGCTCTATAAGACTGTTACTATTTTTTATCAATTTTCATTTCTTTTTCCTAGCCCAGAAAATCTAGGGCTTACACAGGTTGCCTTGTTAGTTAACTGCTCTATTCCTTCTCTGTTTCATGCATCTTTAAGCCTCTGCTAATGCATATGAGTGCTGATAATGCCATTGATAGAGATCTGCTTGCAGTGTTTTGGGTGTTTTCTGTTAGTGGTCTAGGTTGGAGTTTTCTCCAGCTGGCTATCGCACATAGTCTGTCTGCCAAGTAGGCTTGGATCACTTCAAAGCCATATTGACTTTAATATAGACAAAACCTGTTGATTATCATGTTTTCCATCAACTAGAGACAGGCACCTTCTGAATTTGTTTTCTAGAGAGGAAAGCTAATTTTAAGGCCCTGACCCGTTGGAGCCACAGGCAACAACCTGCCAAAACACCCCCCAGCAAATCCCCCTGCTGTCTGTGTTTAATTCGTCTGCCACATACTTTTCCCCAGTGGTTTCCTTGACTCAGAATTAGGCAATACTGCAATACAGGAAGTAAAATAGGTGGCCCTGTAAAGTGGAATATTTTTATTACTCTGTTTTATTGCTCAAAAGTGTATTAGTCACAGTGCAGGAAACATGTGGAAGATACACCCTTCCTTGGGGAACCTATAATTTAACTGGAGAACAGAACAAATAAATACAGGCAAAGGAAGAAGTGGAATACAAGAGGAAGGATGCAGTCTAGGTAGACAGTTTGATAAATATTTCATAACATAAGCAGAAGCTGGAACTTTTCAGTTGGTGAAGATTTATAGATAAGAGTATAAAAAATATAAGGAATATCTTACTGGGTCAGATCAATGGTCCGTTTAGCCCAGGATTCTGTTTCAGTGGTGGGAATACATGATGCTACTTAAAGGAAGGATATAAGCTTGGCCACTTTCTGCAGTCTATATATAAAACCACAGGGTACCACAGTACTCATCCAGTCTGACCTACATGACATACCTACATACAGAGCCTCACTGAATTAATTTCTCTTTGAACTAGAAGAAGACATCATGCAACTCAGTGACACTCTGCAGCTTAACACCAGATGTGGATTTACCCAGAGGTCTTTGTGGCTTTGTTTTCCCTTCATTTAATGTGTTTGAAATGTTAATATGTTTCCTTTTTTTAAAATAAGTTATCATCATCAACATCAGCACTTTTTTTCCCCTTGCTAGCTTTCACAACCTTGCAGTAGAACAAAGAAAAATAGCTACTATAAAGTGCCATGTATCAAATGTCAGAGGTTAGTTCCCTCATAGCAAAAGTTGGGAGAGGGAAGGACACAAATTCTTTACACCTGGAACATTTCTGTTTACAGCCCAATGTCCATCATGAAGGACGTGTGTTTCACCAGTGCTTCTGTTTGCCCAAGTTTTATGTATTTTATATCTCAGGATTTTTAAATCTGTGTTCATAGCTGCACCTGTAGATCTGTTTGGTGGTTGGGGTGGTGTTTTTTGTTGTTGTTTGTTTTCTGGGGGTTTTCTGTGTTTGTTTTTTTTTTTTTTTTTAATTAATGTGTTATGCCAACAGAAGTAAATAATGTTTCATCCCTAGGGAATTTTTCTGCTTCTACAAACCCCACAGAAAAGGGCTACGCATTTCCTAAACAACTCTGAGAACCATGTGCCAGAGCCTTGTATGATGTAAACTGGCTTAGCTCCACTGAGGTAAATGAAGCCTGCCAAATAATGGCAGCTGAAGCACGTTAGATATATCAAATGAAGTGTTACAGAGAAACGTACAGAGAAGTTGCAATCCCTGTACAAAAGGGTAATAAACATCTGAAAGGGGTTTCTGCAGATATAGGTGATTATCTCAGGGAAATTCTTCCCCCTGCAGTTTGCAGAACTTCTCTCACATTTTCCCTGTTTCTTTTTTGGTTTTATACTCCAATACTGAATATAGACACATTAGACAGGAAGGATATTTGGAACAAATACTTCCTTAAACTATAAAGCAAGTAAAAGGTAACATAACCTTTGCTCTCTCAGCAACTTTCCAAAACAGCTGCCTAGCATAAACAACTTGGCAAAAATTATTTTATCCCCAACAAAGTAAATCATGCATTGTGAGAAACTGTTTCAATATTTCATCTCTGTCATGATTTACTAGATGCAAACCCAAAATATTTATGGTTTCCTTGATGGGTTTACATTTCTTTTCTTGATGCTAGGGGAAACACTTCCTGTAAATAATATAATTTAAACTGCCTTTCAGCTATATCTGAATATCATTGCTCAGAATTTCCAATAGTATTTGCAGTTTACATAGATGCTTTTATTTATACTTTGACATGAAGGGATGTATTTTCAAATTTATGTAGTACATTAAGATTACTGTTATTTTATTTTTACTTTGCAGATTTTCAGCATTTACAGTCAATACATCAACGGATTTATTTTAATTATGGAAGTGCTTAGAGGCCAAGCAAAGCATAAAGCTATTGTATAATTATTTGTACACAAAACTGTCAGTTTCCAGTTTTTGAAGACACTATTTGCGAGCTAAACTTTGAACAGAAACTTAAATAGGAGAGCCCTTTCCCTTGAGCCAGGCCATGGCACATGCAGGCAGAGGGATTGCTGCATGGAGCACTCTACAGAAGAGTTGGAGAAGGGAGACTCCAAATAGGACACACATGCCCTAGGCACTGAGGCCAACTGCCCTCTTTGCTCCACCAAGGAGAGCATCTCGAAGCCCTCACCAGCAGACAAGCTGGAAGAAGAAGTTCTGAGTGCCAAAAAGCTTTCAATGGCTCAAGCAATACAAACAGCCTTTCCTTCTTCTACAAACTGCCTGTCCTAGGCACTTTAATTAGAAATGTGTATGCATATGTGAGGAGTTTTTTCTGTTGTTGTTGTTATTTTACAAGGGAGCAGCACTGGAATCAGATATTGCAATTAATTTTACTGTTCGTGCCGTCCCTGCATTTATGGTTGCTGAATCTGGAACATTTCACCATTTGGATTTCAGCCTTCTGTTCAAAATAAAATAGATGTTGAGGGCTTTGGCTCAGGGTTTACATAATCTCTGCTAACTGTGAAAACGCTGCTATGACTTCAAGGTGTGGATCTTTGCAGCTGTCTCGCTCGTGGGGAGGGTGCACCCCATTACTGGCTCCTGCCTAGCGAAACACTGCTATGTATCATCCAGGTCGCAGTGCCTTGGTCCCCTGGAGCTCAGCATTGCATACTGAGTCCTCATGGAAACCCATTAACAAGCAGTAGGGCCTTCCGCTTAGCTATGAGCCAGGCTGGCACTGAGTTTTAACTCGTTTTTTCTCACACGGTGGCTGTGGAAACATTCCAGTCACACAATTAATCCGCAAAGAGAAAGGCTGGAGAAAGTGGTTGGGCTGCAATCTCCAAATGAGGACACTGCGAAGTGTTGTTCACTGGTGCATCTGCACAGGGGTGGCATCCTAAGGCAGGACCCCACTGCACACAGCCATCTGACATGAGCATGAAAAGAAAACCATGAGAGAGTCCTTCAGTCTTCCCTCTCTTTGGGAACAGGTTCAGGGCAGGCTCCAGATGGGTCTGGTGAAGACCACAACAACAAGCTGGGGACCACTGGTCACATCCCCAACATCAGTAGGAAAGTGTATAGGACATGGCAGCTCATATGCTGCCTTTTGGCTCCAGTGGTTCACCCAGGGTTGGCAAAGGCATATTTCTCAGCAGAAACTTCTGGCAGTGAATTGAGAAACAGGAACCTGTGCCACTAGAGCTGGTCCTGCTTTTAAACTGACTGTTATCTATGAACAAATGTCTTCTTTGTTGACTGGAGCATGATAAATTTCTCTAATGAGAATATACTAATGTTAGCACATTCCCATCTAGTCAGCCATGCTCAGAAATTGGCTATTAGCTTTTTATTTATATTTCTTTTTAAAAAAATGAAAATACAATACCCTGTCTGAAATTCAGGGCATGAACAAACAAGACATTTTAATAAGCGTGCTTATGTTCTGATTACAAGCCTCTTGGTGCACCAAAACGAAAGGCTTTCCTCACAACTCAATTATTTCCATTTACTCTATCTGCACAGAAAGCCTGGAAAAAGAAGAGCTTAGGTACATTTGGAAAATAGCAATTTTGAGTACTGTCAGATAAGGGGTGGGGGAGTGCATCTCCAAAGACATTTCATAGATCGTGCCCTTCATAGCCTGTCCCAGCTTTCTTTCTGGACCTCATGCTGTTAGTTAGCACAGCAATGACGATTTTATTTCCAGTCATGATAGATGGAGGAAAAGAGAGGGAAGGTCTCTGCGACACCAAAGATTGAGGCAAGCTGTAACTGTATGTGCATGTATTTGCTGTACAGGCGGCTGCTCAGCCCAGAAACAAAATGGAAGGCAAAGCAAGATACGTGTCTCATGACAGCTTTATTGCTTTTCTCCCCTGGAGGCATTACGACACTTATTGTAGCATTTTTGGGAGACTTTGAAGTTCCTTTACTTCTAATTGCAGAACTCATGTCATTTGGGGAATTTCAAAATAGCCTCTTTTCATCTTTTTCAACAGTGAAATGTTACATGTTAACGTTTATTCTGCACATTATAAATTCAGAGATACAGAAATGACTGGCATTTCACTCCCTATCTTGCCATGATTTTCTCAGCTGAAAAATGCCTATTCAAACCCAGCTACTGCCACGCTGCCATGAGATGTCTATGAGAGAAGTCTCTTGGGGGGGCATACTCTTGCCTCACCAGTGGCAGTCTCACTGCCCCCAGGTGCAATACAGCATTCATACCTTCTCCTCCAGACTTCTACCCCGTGTTTGGTCCTCGTGCTATGTGCTCGCAGGATCAAGCTGGGGGAAGATGGCTAGAGCTGCCATCCCTGTGCAGGATTTATCACTGAACAAACCATCAACTGGGTAGTGACAGCTGGTGTGGGATACCTGGGGCAGGGATGTGTGTCTTCTGCTTAGTTTGGGCCATAACAGAGCAAAATGTGGGCATTGGTAAAAAGTAAATAATAAAAGGAATAATAAATTGCAAAATCAAGCCCTGTAATGAAAAAATAAATAATCTAGATAGACTGTCTCAGAGTGTCTAAGCTTGATTTATTAGCAATTCTGGCTGACCGTTATTATTATTAGGTGAGCAACTTGCAGTGATTTTTCACCTGGTGCTCTGCAAATTAACTATGCTACACGATGAATGCAGGAGATTTGTGTTTATTGTTTTATGAAATTATACAGTAGGTAAAAATTCACTTGGAACATCACCACCACCTCTTTGCAATTTTATGACCTATAGCGCATCTGACACACAGCAGTACCGCTGCTCAACAAGATGAATAACAACATCAGTATCACTGGTCATCTGGAGCAGTGAAGAAGAGCAACAGGAGCAGAGCCAATGCTTATTTCATGTTGGCACAGAAATCCACTCACCTGCAGGTTATTCTCATGTTTATTCCACGTGAAAGAGCAGAGGAAGGCTTTAGTTTTCTGCCACGTTGTACGCTAATGTTTTCCAGGCCAAAATTCTGTGCCAGGTATCCTAATGATGTACAAATTCTCTCCCATCCATCCCCATTGCAGGGACAAATGAATCAGTGGCTGCATTTATTTACCCTCCTCAGACAGGATGCAACTATAACCCAGAGGAAAAAAATTCATTTGCATACGCAGAAGGAGCTGCGGCAATTCACATTCTAGTTTAGCTCTTACTGTAGTAAATGACATTATTGCAGGGACCAAATATTTCTTTTATGTCAGACTCTACTTACTGGTTTCCATTTCCTAGAGTCAATACAGAAATCAATCATGTCAAAAGGAAAATTCAATAAGAAAAACTTTTATGGTATGAGCTTAATTATAAATATGTTTTCTTTTGTAAAAATAGAAGAAATGCGAGAACCAGAGCCCCTTACACATCTCTCTATGCAACGAGAAATGAATTAGTTGTATTTATATATAAAATGAGTGCACTTTTATTATTCCTTACATAAAAAAAACATGAGGAGAAACAATTTGTTCTTGACTGAATCATTGCACAGTGTCATCTTAATTGTGTGGACAGAAAAGGAAAAGTGCTGCAAATTAAGTATGAAACAGCAATATTTTAACATCTTGATGTCCTTCCTGCAACACATTGATTCAGCCACTAAAGCCTACCTATGAAAACCTGTTGAGAAAAATATTGGGAACTAAGCTGTCCCTGGTGTCCTCAGATCTATAGAAACTGTTTTCAGTCTCTTAATTATCTAGCTAATGAACTGGACTTAAGAATTATGTTTTGTATGAGTTTTGCTGGAACATACTGCAAGCATTGGTGGCTTTTATGCAAGGAAGGATGACGGGTTCACCTTGGGCTGGATTCTAATCTCTCATTATTTTATAATTATATTTTTGTGTTTCTCGGTGAACTAAGTGCATATAAACTCTTAGTGACATGAAGCAGAGCATCAGAATCTAGCCTAGCACAAGGTGCATATTTTATATGACATTACGTTAGTTTCTCCTGGAGAATTTAGATCCTAAGAAAAATAAAAAATTATGCTGCATAAGATTAGAATGGCACATTTTGATAGGTCAAAAAAAAAATCTTTACAACAGGTCTAGATTCAAATCTCTTTCTTGCATGTTTTTAGGAAGTTAGAGTCAACTTTTCTTTTGCAAATGTCAGAGAGTTCAGATATAATTTAATCTCAAGAACAATATCTATTATATGAATTCCTCTAGACCTTTTTCCCTTCTTTTTGCATGATATATCCCACCTTTTACCAGGGATATAAGCAGTAACCCAACACTAAATAGTTTTCTCCTTGTGGCATGTAGATAACAATGATGAAATATGAACTTAAATCTCCACACTTTTGCATTGTCCTTCGTGAGATTTTATGTAGGATAGCTAGTTCAGTGCAAGAGCACACTTTCCCTGTTCACTGAAGACACAATGCAAGTCTGTTATATCTTAATTTCAAAAGTGCACATCCATCCAAATAACAGTACAGAATGAGTGTTGTGCCTGCTCTATGCAGATCTATGCTAGAGGCAGTAAGTTAGACTCGGTACAACAGGCTCTTAAAATTATAGCTTGGTCCCAGACCAGTGCTTAATTTTCCCCTCCAGCAAGCTCTGTCACTGATGCTCAGCTGCACTGCAACGTCTGCCTCTTCCCTCCTCTACCTGCCCTGACATGGAGTGTGAGGTTCCCGCTCCACCTCACTCCAAGGTGTTCAATCAGTAAAGCCTTGACTGTGATGGTAGGCAAATACGTTGCAGATTTATTTGGCTAAGTCCACTTTTGAGAGCAGGAGCAGAAAGAAGGCATATGCAATAGCCCTTCTCTATCATCTCTATAAAGTTACTGTCAGTAAGGAACAGAGCAAAAATCAATGTTTTTTCTTAACAGAAATTGGAAGAACTCAATATCTAATTAATTTGTGCTTTTCAGTTCCTGTAACTACTAACAATACCGGATGTGACATTGCCAGTGTTTCTTACTGTGCTTCTTTTCTATGTCTCATCTCCTACCTCACAGCACTTACACTATACTTTTGATATTTCTTTTGTATACTTGGGGCTTTCCCATTGGTATCTTTCTCATGCCCCTCCGAAGATAATTTTCAGAGGACAAATCACTGCCAAAGTTTGTGACAGATAATCATCACCATGACTTCAATACCAGCTATGACACTATCAGCCACATCTATGGTCAGATGCAGACTAGCCACTACTATCAGAGTGAACCTTCATAAATAAAGACATCATAGAATTCTCAGAAAGCCAAGTTGGTCCAATCAAAACATAAAAGTGTATCCTACAGGTATTATCACTAGAGTTTTTTTCCTCCTGTTTCCATTTTGGTACTGTATTGATACATAGTGTACTATTTAAAACTATTACACTTTATCTAAATACAAGTCATTTGCAGCTCAAATATCTCCTGGAATTTTAGTAATTCTCCTAGTGAATTCCAGAGGGTATCCTTTTGGGTCCTGTAGTGGAAGCTGGTGACTTATAACAATGTGTATGTGGCCCTACTGAAAACAAACAAGGAAAAAAAATCACATCTTTGTGTTTGGAACACAATCGTAAACATTTTATTTTTTGACATGGATGGAATTGGTTTTCTTTGAACTAAAATGAATGAAGTAACTTCCTTTAAGAATCTTTGATTAATTGTTACACAGTTTTTAATACTTGAAGTGTACTAATAGGTTACTTAATCAGTTTTTCAGATAAACTATGCTGACTGGTATGTCTACATTATGAGAGATGTGCTTGAAAAACAGAATTTTATACACATACACCCCGAGAAAGCAAGACTGAATTTGTGCATTTGCATATTACTGAATAAGCCACTACCTTGACAACCAATTTAAAAGCTCTGGAGAAAGTCTGATCTCATCAAAACCCAGTAAGAATCTTCCTGAAACAGACAAACAAAAAAACACGGACCCTTCTAAGATGGAAGAGCAAATACTGCTTTTTCAAAAATGATAAACCACAAATAAAAATATTAAGCTGTAGAAGTAAATTCTTGGCTCAACAAGCTGTGTGCTGACATTTGCACAGCTCTGACAACACCTGCTGAAGCAAGTTGGAATGTGACAACAGTTCTATTTGGTATTACTAATACATGCCACATGTCTTCATTAAAGATAACACACATGAAGAATACATCATAAATCCTCTCTTAAAGCCTCTTTGGGAGCAAATACAAAGTAGCATAAAGTTTTCACCTGGAACCTCTGAATTATGACCTTTAGAGACTCACTTAAGTGACTTTGTTATTAGGACTTGGGGGACACGCACTGCCCAAGCAGCAGTTACTCTAGCACCGTATCGGATAACTCCAGGCAGTAGGGAGGCTTGTATATGCAGGCCATTCCAATGCTTGGATACCATTTCCATCCTGAATTACAAATGACAAGTCAAAATAGAGACTAAAGGTGGACGTGAGGAACTCTTCAAGTTTTCATTCATTTAAATATGTCTAGGAATATGACTTTTGCATGGAGTGACAACTTAACTGTGCTCCTCTGAGATGTGACAGGTTTGTCCAAATTGTAACTCTGAACCCCACAGTCCTATTCTCTTGGATGTATTGGTCTATGGCTTGACTACATATCCTGCACTACATTTTAGTTACACTGACTCATTACAGTGGGGACATGGAACAGAGCAGAGGGAATTGTAGCTCTTCAGTGCAGAGATTAACTGAATTTCCACAGAATGCATTAATTTGGCTTAAGAGTATGGTAGAATCAGGTAACAGCATTTCAATCTCTTTGATTTATAAAAACTGTTCAGAGCCCTGTAGGGCAATGGGGAAAATCACCCTGCAGGAGACAGTTCTGAACGTCTCTCATGTCACACTACAGCCAGAATAAATTCTGTAGATTTTTTTTTCTTGGACTGCTGTTACCAGACTGTGTTCAGGGTGGTGTTTTGCTCCATCTGTGCACTTGCCCCTATGATGATGTCTTACTGTGGCTCTTTTGCTTCCTTTCTCCTGCTCCTCATGTGCAATTCCCCTCTGCCCACACCACCACATGTCCCCATCTATAGGTGATTACTTCTTGGATGCTAACACCACCACTCCTTTTCACCTTTCAGGAGCTGAGCTTTTTCTTATGGCTTGTCAAGACGAGAAACAGTGACTGTAGAGGTTTTGTCTGAGTCATAAACTCTTAAAAAATGTCAATATGTCATGCATATTATTATGTTTTTTTGTAAGATTACTTTGAAAGAAAGAAGGCTGAAAAAAAGTAGAAGGAAAGAGAGGTGAAAATCTGGTGAGGTAAACTAGTTTGGGAGCTGTCTGTATATGCTCACAGAAATCTATAATGGAACCTAGAAATCTTGTTGCTGTCACTGTAGCAGCAGGATGCTGAGCTGTGCAAGCCCAGCATTGTTACGGTGACACTAAATCCACAGTTGGTCCCTTTGCAATTTGTATGATCAGACTTCAGGGAGGATGGAGCAGCCCGCTTCACAGCCCCTAGAAATATGTCATTGTGGAAACAATGAGGGAGCCACGGTCAGCACAGAGAAGGAAACAGGAAGCAGAACTCAAAGGCTGTCTACCCTGGGCAGAAGAGGTATGGACAAGGTGTAGTGAAGGGGGAAGCAGGATGGAGGGAACCATGGAGAAATATGTTTTGCAAGGAGTAGCGCATTTCCTTATTTCTAAACCACAGGAGTTCTTCATTAGTATTATGGAGATAGGAATAAAGACTATTATAGTAAGTGGTATGATTTCTGCTACATCTTAACAGACTTTTATTTTGCTAGATATAACTTTATTGATCAGTGCTTCATTCCAAGTAACATGGGCCTTATTTTTTTCAGTCATGAAAGAAAAATGATTTATTTCTCAATTAGTGCAGTTGTATGAATACAGAACTTGAGTTCCATGCAATTGCACAGGGCAGGCATGTATGGCAGTGTTTACTATTAAATTAAACATGCCCAGGATTGTGCCTAGACACTGAAAGTGTAGCTTAGGCTACTAAATTTTCTTAGCCTCTGGGATGTAGTGACCACAAATTACCTATTAGAAATAGCTTCTGGTAAATTTCAGTTCCCAAAACCTGGCAGGGAGTTGTTTTTGAGGACTCAATATGGGGCAAAAGCCTATAAGGCAGTGTCCTAACAATTTAAGAGTACAGATTATTGCTTTTCAGTGCTCAGAAACAACCTTAGGCAGTATTTTACTAATGTAAACTTAGACTGTGATTAGTTGTCTTCCAGGTCAGTGAAGGAGAGTCCACCATTACTGAATGTTTGAACATTTACACAGATTTAAGTCTATCAACATGGAACAAGAATCTGTTATATTCGTCATGCTCTTACCATTCTCTTCTTTCATAGTATGAGTCTTATTTTTGCTGAGATGACTTACAATTTATTTAATGTTTGCATGAAATAGCAACAGAAGGTAAAACCTTCCCATTTTATAAGTAAATATAAATATAAGCCATCTTATGGGACCCCTCTGTACTGAGTGCTGTGCCAACATATAATGTGAGACTGTCTCCTGGAGATTACACAGAGCTCTCACTTCAAATTTACAGAGACCTTGAGCAGCAAGGATGAGAGGCCCGTTCAAACAGAATTAATGACTTCAGAAAGAGCAAGAAACAAGTTAGTAGCAGAGAACTGGGACAAAGATAACAACTTGAATGTTAAAGTGGTTGCCTGTGAAGGATAGGCCAGTGAAGTACTATCACTGCAAACTAAGCACTCGGCTACTTTAGGAGGAGGCTGGCCAGCAGGCTGAGGAAAGGTCTCATTCCCCCCTGCTCAGTTTTGGTAAGGCTTCCCTGGCATGCTGTATCCAGTTAAAGGCCTCCTAGCTTGAATGGGATGGGGAGAAACTGGAGACGGTCCTGCAGAGAGCTACCTTGATGGGCACAAGTCATGGACCCATATGCTGCAAAGAGAGGTGGAAGGAACTGGTGCGAAGTCTGGTGAAGAAGAGGGTAAGAAGCAACGTGGTGGGAGCTTACGTGTAGTTGAAAAGCAGGTGGAAAGGGTTCTCACCCAAACTTCCCTCAATCAGATGTCTGACCCAAACTTCTCTCAGTCAGCAGATGGGATAACAAAGGGTGGAAGTCACAGATCGTGGCTGTGAGGGTTGAATTGTGATAATTTAAGACAAAGACCTTCTTCACTAGGAAAGTAGTGAAGGAGAGGAACAGGATAGCAGAAAGGGTGTCGAATTTCTGCCTCTGAAGGTTTGCAAAGCTTAGACAAAGCAACGGCTGACCCAATCTAGTACTGGTGTCATCTGGCTTTGAGTGAAAATGAGCCGGATGGCCTGGTGATGTGCTCCTTCTGTGAGGGAGAACCCCTGAGCCTTGTCCAGAAAAAAGCAAATGTTGATCACAAGTTGTGCAGAAACTTCTAGCCTATTCTAGCTCAGTGTATGGCATTTTTGATAAAAAAGGGGACCTATTCAACTGAATGTGGTACTTAGTACTGTGATTTAGTTGACATGGTGGTGCTCAGGCAAAGGTGGGACTTGATTGTCTTGGAGGTTTTTCCAGCCTTAATGATTCTTTGATTCTATTCCCATAAATACTTTCTCTCCTTTATTTTATACTCTCTCTCTGCACATCAGCAGTGAAGTTTACATTTTGGAGAAGTGAATTCTTGTTATTAGTATAGATGATTTCATTCATGTCCTGGGAAATTTACTTAATCTGCAATCTAGATACTGAAGGTCATAATATATTTCAGCTATCTTTTTTCTTATAAGAGGTGTGCAATTGCAGTTTTCATTTTTACAGGCTTTTTTTTACATTGCTATTGCGAAATGTGAATATGACCTTAAGGAGATCTAAATTTTGCCTATGTGCACAGAAAATACTCAGATCTGCTGACAAATGTATGCCAGTACTTTACGAGAACTTGGTATGCACTGATGGTAGGATATGTTTGACAAGATTAATCAGAGACCAGCTCATGAAGATATTAGCCAAACCGCACAAGTATGAGTGAAAACCACTCACAGCCAAATTAACTTAACAGAAATGCTGTTGCTAACACAGCACAGTGCACTACAGATAAAATACAGTAGCTGGTCAAAGAGGAGAGCACAGCTAAGCATTTCATCCATTAACTATGCAACTTCCAGACTGTGTCACACAGTAACCATTGGTTTGTACTTTTAAAACAATGGCACAGCGGCATGGCCCATTACCAAAACTCCAGCCCTGTTGGACTGGAGGCTTGTGCTGAGTATACAATAAGGCATACAAAACTGGTTTGTGTTGTCAAATTGGAAAGGCACGCTACGAAACTCAACTTTGGCCTCTTTCACACCCCCACTCAGTATGTCCCCCATTACACTCCCCCAAACCCCTGGTCGGAGACCAACATCTTACTGCATTCTACATATCAGCTTTGCTGATACAGCCACTCCAGAAAATCCTAAACTGCATTTAAGGCCATTTAAAAAAGCTTCTCAGGTTTAGTCTCTGCACTCATTTGAATCCATATTAAAGTTAAAATTGACAGGGAGTTATTTTACCCATTTGTGAAAATGCTCTCATTTTCTCTCAAGTGTTTTGCTTTTCAATTAAAAATACTAAGTTTTTAATTCTTCAAACTGAGAAATTCTCTCTTCTCCAACTTTTGGCTTCTGAAAGATTCTCAGTGTTTACGCATTCTCAAAACCTTGTTTGAACCTGTGTTGTTAACACAGTCTTCACTTTTCCCTTAAAAAATGAAAAATAAGAAAATAGACATTCTATAAAGATGCAAATTAGAAAAGGAACCAAAACATGTCAATTAAAACTATTTCATGAGCCCTAAAATTTTCACTGCATTAAAAAAGTGCAGTACTAGGACAGCTCTCAGCAGTTCTGTAAGAAGAGGAGAAAGGTTTTGTTTTGTTGCTATTGAATGTTCTGCATGTGTGTTTCAGTCTGCTTTATAGGAGCTCATACTTTTCTTCTGGTAAATAATAGTCTTGTTATTGTAAGAGTGCTGCTTTGTTTGGTTCCCCACGTCAGCAGAGGTTATGTATTCACCTAAATGTGCGCTCTGCATTCTCCTCCACCATACTTTCTGAAACCACTGGTCTGTCAAATCAAGTCAAAACTGCTGTCAAGGATATTACGGTCCCATAAGTTACATGAAAACAGGTGGCTGGAAGAAGAATGATCCTATTAGCATCCCCACAAAGGGGAAAGTTGCAAGGTAACTTCACCTTTTGCTCATCTCAGGCATTCAACAAGGCAGAAACGATTGAAAAAAAGGCTTCTTCCACTGAAGAGACATCTTTAAGCGGCACCTATACCTTATTAGATGCTGAGGAACCTGACCATAAGATCTGACACCATGGGAAATTAGAGTCCACTTTGTTCACTGAGTTCCTTATTAAGGGACATATTTCTTCCATGGGGTTGCTCTTTGTTTAACCTTTCCCTGCATGTTTGGAGAGTCTATACATGAAGTAGTGTAACTGCAGCTGTGCATCAAAGAGCTTTTGGAAGAAAAATGACAACCAAATTCCTAAAGCTTTAAATACATTTGGCTACTGGGAAGCAATTGTCAAGGAAAGGCAGAGGTCTTGACAGAAACCATGCAGAAACCAATCAGCTTGTGTAGTGGGCTGAGCAGGCAATTGCCCAGAACAGCAAAACACCCTTGGTGAGGGTGGGCATTGCTGCATGAGAAAAAGGGCTTGTCCTGCTGTGGCAGTCGAGGGTGTTGGTGTGCATGGGGCAGCCCTCACATGAACCCATTCTCCCCTATGGTGGGACCAACAGGTCTTGCTCCTGTTCCAGCTCTCCAAACCATTGCTGTTCTCGCACTCTCACTTCTCATGGAAGCAGCAGCCTAACCCCAACTTCTTCCTCAGTTTTCCCCACACATCACAACAGCAAAACTCATCTTCCCCACACCTCTGAAAAACCTTGACCTGGCTCAAGATACAGTGCAACAGAGACAACCTGGTTTCAATGGGAGGAGTACAGCACATGCCATGAGCTCTTTTCTCTTGACAAGCTATGTTAAAACTCCTACATGCCATTTTTAACAATATTACAATCGTGCTAGCTGCTGTAGCTGTATTAAAACACAGAACCTGATCCTATAACACTGACCTCAGAAAAATCTTTATCACTGCATTGAATGGGGACAACTTAAAAGCATAAGCATTTAAGACAGACTCTGTTTCGCAGCTTTAGACTATAAATACATTAACTCTGTTGACATTTAAGTTTATTTTTTAAACCTATTGTAATATTAAGGCTTGAGCAGCTGATACTATTATTTATAGTCTTTGTTACTAGACTGTTTCAAGCTTCATTCCCTCATACTTTTGCAAAAGTTGAGTACAGGTATTGCAGAAAGTTGTCTGCTAAGTGAAGGAATCATTCTGATTACACTTTAACAGTCCATTCTCACCCTAGAGATGTTACTGGTCCTCCTGGCACTCCAATTTTATGCACCGGTACCTCCAGCAGAATCAGTCATCTCTCTGAAACTGGAACAAGCTGCACAACTAAACCCTGTGGGAGAACTATGCAGCAACGAGCCTTGGGGAAAAAATGCAAAGATGAACCAGCCAGGCTTCATCCAATATAAGCAGTTTGCAAAACAGAGACTCCTTCTCAAAAAGACAGGAATAAAACAAGGTCCCTCAAAAGGAGCCTCTCCTTCACCTCTACTTTCCCAGGTGTGCACACTGTACTGGTTTTGGCTGGGATAGTTAATTTTCTTCACAGTAGCTGGTATGGGGCTGTGTTTTGGATTCTCACTGAACACAGTACTGATAACACGGGATGTTTTAGTTACTCCTTAGCAGTGCTTACAGAGTCAAGGCCTTTCCTGCCCCTCACCCCACCCCTTCAGCAAGGAAGCTATGCATTCACAAGGATTTGGGAGCGGACACAGCCAGAAAAGCTGACCCAAGCTGACTAATGGGATACTGAATATCATATCACATCATGCTCAGCTGTAAAACTAGGGGGAAGGTTGGCCAGGGGGGACAGCTTCTCAGGGACTGGCTGGGCATCAGTTGGTCGGTTGTTGAGGAATAGTTCTCATTTTCATTACTTATCCTTCTTCGGTTTTATTTCTCTCTTTGTTATTTTATTTTTCAATACAATTTATTACTATTATTTTAACATCAATTATTACATTGTTCTTATCTCAACCCATGAGTTTTCTCACTCTTACCCTTCCAACTCATCCTGCTGGGGTTAGTGAGCATGTGGCTGAGTGGTGCTTAGTTATTGGCCGGGGTTAAACCATGACAGTGCAGAAAAGTCCTCCCTCACAGCATAAGGGACTTGCTGCTGCCATAAAGAAGCAGCTGAGGGATGAAGCTGAAGAGCAGAGCTGGTCAGACTTAAGCTGTTAGGAGCAGTTACAGAAGTTACCTGAGCTACCAGAGGTCTTCCTACGGCTTCAGCCAGCCTATGATGCCCCAAACCCTCCCTGCACCAGTGCTGCAAAGAGGTATTTAATTGTTACCTCATATTACCTCTTTGACTGAGAGCTGTGCAAGAAGAACATACCTGATGAAGAAAAGTGTTTTCTCAGAGAGAGGAGGACTTTTTGGGTAAAAGTCAAAAGGGTTGCATTTTTACTTCTTTAGAGAAGTATTTTGGATTGAGGGTCACAATGGGAGTGTGCTGGTGAGTGGGAAAGGACTACTTCTTCCCCAGCAATATATCTGGAATATAATGCTTTGTTTCAAATGCCAGGAAGAGACTTGCTTTAAATATAGAAAGACTGATTGTCCTTTCTAATTGCAGTATGCACCAGAATCATTACAGCATTGAAATTCAATTTGTGAAGTGTGAAAAATGGATAGAATTTGGTGATCTGTTTTACACTTAGTCTTTCCTTTATGCTTAGCTGCATATGAGATACACAGTAGGTATATATTATCAAATAATGCATGTAAGACTGGTTATTATCAACATCTAATAACACTGTTATTTAATGATCCCAAGCAAATCTGAGTGTGGTAATGTGCTAATGTTACATCAAATCAATCATTAAATTCTGTAATGACCACTTCAGTGCAGTTTACTGGTACCGTACTAAACCACATATTTTATGGTTTAACAGTTTTATTTTTTACAGGAAAAAAACTTCTGCTGTCCGCTTGCTGCAGAAGCGCAATCAAGGTTTAACTTGCTTTCCTGTATGGAATATAGACTTTTACTTTTCTCAAAAAAAGTTATAATCTAAAGTATATAGCTTCCTATCAGCTCATTTACATCAGCATACAGAGAGGATGTTGGTAGGCATTTAGTTTCTTATGATTAACACTCATGCAGCTACAAATTCTCATTTAGTAATAAAGAGAGAAAAAGAAAACTACATCCCCTGCTGTAACTTCAGTGAAGCAAAATTTTGTTATAAATTTAATAATATAGCTTATTTATTCACACACAGAGAGAATTACACAACACACGATGGCTGAGAGCTGTGGAGAGTTTACATTCATCTTCATGAGCCAGCAAAGTGATAACTCATAACTGCTACAGCCAAGAGTGAGTTATTAGATCACTCCTCAGAGATAAAAGGTTAGAGCAGATTGCAGCCATCAGATCTTTTAATGTCTCCGTGTACATTCAACAGTGAATATGAAAAGATAGACCATTTTTTTGCTTCATGCTCTAGCAAACTACTCTGCCACTTTTCCACAATTGCCCTTGGTTCTCCTATATTTTCCACCCAAGTTGTGCTGACTTTGCCGCTCACAGTTTTGTCTTTCACATCTCAGCATTTGTATGAACTAGTTATTCAACTGAGTAGAAGATCAACAGCTGTTTTTTTCAGAGACAGATTCATAGCTTGATTTTCAATGGCACCAAAACGCACACACATTTAGGGAAACTTATTGGCTTAAGCCTGTTGTTTAGTGAAAGTGTAATTTATATGAACATTTAGCTTGACCCTTTCACTTTAGCCTGACCTTTTCATTCCAAGTGCGTGGTGGCTCTTAAAGAAAGGCAGTAACCAAAGCTCATCTCTCATAGCACTGTGGCTGTGAGCATTCACCAGACTCACTCAGGCGGGACCAAACAGCCCAGCAGCACACAGATTACCAGGATCTATATTAATCTGCTGAACTCATTTGCTATTCAGTCTAAAAACATGGGTTTGATTATAGATGTCCAAAAATAACATCAGTGATGCAGACATTTGCAGTAGTTGTTGTTTTGGCTGGCTTGCCATAGGCTGACCAAAGGGTAAAAAAGAAAATCTGCTGCAGCTGTAGATAAAGAAACACGCTTTTGTTGTAGGCATCATGAAGAACTCCGCTGAGCTGTCCTGGAGCTCAAGCACTCACAGTGATCTGATGCCCTCATAAATGCATCACGCAATCAAGAAGTCATCTTATTTTCACTGATCTTACTACTTTGTATTAAATCAGTTGTTTACATACATTTCTCTATCATATTTTTAAATTACGAAATCTATTGTTGCAGCATGTGCCTTGCTTTCTGTAAGTACAGTCTCTTGTTATTTACAAATGTTGTATTTATGAAATTTATTAATACAAAACAGTTGAAACTGATCTCAACTGAAATATGCATATAAAGACAAACAGGTTACTTTCTTACATCTTAACTTGATTAATATAAGGAAGGTTTCCAAGGGTTTAAAGAATGAGATTGAGAACATGGACTCTTCATTTATATCTAATGATAATTAACATCATTGGATTGATTGAAGCTATATTGATTTCTGCTAGTGGACTTTCTAAAACGCAGAATGCAGTCTTCCAGCTTGTCAGGACTCACACTGCCTGCATCCTTTAGGTGCAACAGTTAGACAAAATTGGGTGCATCTGTTCTTTATTAAAATAAACAATCTGCTTTTGAAAACATTTTTGCATCTATAACAAATAAGCTTTGGTTTCCACTTGTGAAGACAGGGTAATGCTTTACAATAAAGCTTTCCAGGAAAAAATAGCAGCATGTACTGTAAACTAAAAAAAATAGTGGTAGAAGCACATTTCACTTTCCTGCAAGTGATGCATGCGTATGTATTTCCAATCAAGGGCTTTCAGTCATAAAGCTAAAAATACAGGCAGAGAGAGAGAGGAGAGAACAGACGAGATTAAAAACTAAACCAAAACACACTGTAAAATGTGATTAGAAGAACGAGGCAGAGTTGACAAGGTTTATTAACTATCAGCCTTCCTGAAACAATAAGAGGCTTTGGTCAAAATTTCTTATAAGAAGGTGCGTGAGGCGGTCTCATTTTCAGAAATTGCCAATATGCAAAACTTCAACAGGAGCTGCGGGTCCTCAGAAGATGAAGTTCATGGTCTAATAAGTTCCACTTGCGTTTGTTCCTCTCTGCAGGTCATGCTGTAAAATTACATCATTCATGCATAGCAGGTATAATGCTCAGAGGAATTGGCAGTGGAGCACGAAAGCTGTCCAAGGTTATGGACCCAGACAGGTTTCTGTACAGCATCAGATTATCAGCTATTCACAGTGAGAAATGAAAGAAGAGAGGAAATCTTATCTCCAAGATTTGAAATCAGTCAATAAGAAATCTTAAGTTGGAATATAAAGACCAAATGGTGAATAAATGGTTAGCAGCCTTATTACACGTATCTGTTCTAGGTAGATTTTTCACATGGGACCAAAGCAACCTATTTCTTCTCCCATGCTCTTCTATAATGCAATATATTGGGCCTTAACTTTGCAAGAGAACCAGGGGGCTTTCAAACAGATTTGTTTCAAAATCTCTGGGATGATTTAGTATATCAGTTTTTCCAACATGATATTATACACAGTGGCCAGATTGTTATAGGCCTATCCATCTGAGACTTGTGTTAAGCATAAAAAACTTAAGCCACAGCCAAAAGAAGTTAAAAACTTCTACCCCATGAGAATATCTAACAGAGCCTGAGAAATGCATTTGATGATCTTACAGGTCTTTTCCAACTTAAATTATTCTATGATTCTACCTTTGGATTTGAAGGAAGATTGTTCAGACCTTACCCCTTCTGGATGTGCGTGTTTTGAGTGGAGTAGAAACAGATGGCAAATATCAGATTGAAAAAAACAAAACAAAACAAAACAAAACCAACAAATTGTAACTTCTTTCTTTTTAAAATTTAAGATATTATAACATTTAAATTTTTTTCTAAAAAAAATTGATATTTTTAAGTATAAGGGTACTGAATTTTGAGACCGAATGTAGAACTTCCTGTCAATGATGTATATAATTTTTTGTTTTCTCAAAAATCAGCTTGGTGGCTAATGAATACACTTAGCAGCCAGAACAAAGAATTGCTCTTTGTGGTTCTGGCCAGATGTTTGATCTAACCTCCAAGATGAATGCCTTAGTCATTAAGTTATTATGCTCTAGTTCTCTACTCCAGGAGCCTGCATCAGAAATCTCATGGGAGAGCTACCCCATTTTATACTGCACAGAAGCCTAACACCTTGGCCTTCCACACCCCATGTGCACAGCATAAATGCTGGGCTGAGGAGCCAGTCTCTGCTTCACTGAACATTTCAGTAATACAAAAAAAAAGGAACCTCGACAGTGCCAAGCAAGACCTCTTCACTGCTCGCTAGTCAATAGTGAGTGACAGGTCAGCTAAGAAAGGATATATTTTTCTTCTTCCACCTGAGAAATAGAAATAATAGAGCTTATTTTCTGAGTATTCAGGGTATTAGGATAAATACAGTCAGGTTGGGAAGATGCTTAGGAAGGTGGCTGGCCACATACACAATTGAAGCAGCAGCATTGGCAAGATGCAGCTATAAAGCAGTGTGCTAGCCAAGACTGAGCTACTACCCATGGTAGCAGTTCCATTGTGTATAAACAATAACCTGCTTATAAATTAGCAGAGAATCAAGCAAGAATTGTTGTAACCAGATTCCAAGGTCACAAAACCTGAAATCTAATCTCTAAATTATACTTTTTTGAAGACTATATTTACCAGTATTTCTAAACAATAGAAACAATATCTCATAGATATTTATCCAGGAGTCTAAAGTGAGAGTAGAGCCCCAGTTTCCCCATAAAAAGTTTCTGCTGACTTAAAACCAAAGATTTCAATAATGTTAGTCCTGATTTACCCTAGTGAAAAGATGATCAGGACTCTGAAAGAAGAAGCTGCCATATTATCATAATTGTCAAGAAGAAAATGGGAAAGCAGAGCAGTTGGAAATTTTCCAGTGAGACATGCTTGCACCAGAAGTTGTCAATTCTTTGAAATAAAAATATCTCTCAGGAATGCCTTTTAATGAGCTACCAATGACCCACAGAAAGGATTTCTGACAGAAGCTGTCTGCCTTTATTTCAACTCCTATAAATAGTTGTTTGGGAGGCCTGGGTTTCTTGGGTTTACAAATATATGATTGCCCTTCTGTGCAGAAAGTATCGTAAATGTATGGTCGTTGTGCTTTCTGCACAGAGCTTGAAAGTCCTAAGACCACATTAGATGTGTGAAGCTCACAGCTTCTGTTGAAGGTGTATTGCTTTATTTTTTTCTGGAAATGGTGAGAAACTTGAATTCTAGAACACACTGTTACTGCAGAAAAAAAACACATCCCATTGTAGCTCTGGCTCCCAGACTCTTAAATTTTGATGTTTTATGAAGAGTACTTCCTGCTCTCTCCCCCAATGACATTTTAAAGTTTAAAACCAGCAAGTTTTTGTGTCTTGTTTCATAAACAAAACTATTTGCCTTGCCACGTTTTCCTTTGTTATCTGGCAACCTTGAGAAAATGGATCAATAATGTCACTCAGTGTACAGTACATAGATGTACCTCCCTTCTGGAGCAAATATATATTAAATATTTTATATATATGTGTATATATATATATGTGTATATATACGTATATATACATAGAATATATATGCATAAATTATGTATGTGTGTACATATGTGTGTCCATATTTATATATCATATATAAGTATGGGTATCTGTATAAACATCCATATGCAATACACATATACCTTCCAGTATCTTGTATGTATTTCTATTTTTTTGGTTGAACTTAATCTTACAGCTGAATTTAGAGGAAGTAATCAAAGAAGGAACAATACAGTCTAAGGTAGCACAATTTTTCCATCATTGCAGTTTTAATATTGACAGAGGAAGGCAATCTTTGTAGAGGAGACTTTAGGTAACCAATTGATGGGCAGACTTTTGGTCTAGTCATACACCAGAGATAAGGCTATTTCTCCCACATATTTCACAGTCCTATTCAGTAGGGTTCTTTCTCTCACAGAGAGTTCACTTAGAAAAACTCTTGGCTGAGGATGTGGACAAATGAACCAGACAGTGGTGCAGTGCAGGAGTTAATGTCCTCATTTTTGGCTGTAGTCCATCATTCAGGAATTTAAATGTGCATTGTTGAATAGCTATGATGTGCTATGTAATTTCTGAAGTAGGTGCATATCAGTGTTAGGTAAATTGGTCCCTTTATCACTTAATTTGCAGTACCTCAATGAGATATTTTGAGGCTTAATTGATAAATGCTTGAAAATACATTCACGTTCTTTGGAAAGCATAGAGTGGGTGATAATATATGACCACAATGAGTATTTACGGGGACTCAGAATGTCAATCTGTCCTTTGTTGATGCTCAGCTGTAATTCATGTCTGACCTGTGCAAGGTCACCACTGAGAGAGATCCCAGGCCACGGTCTGTCACTGAGGTTGCAGTGTCAGTATGAGGCAGAATAACTGAGCTGCATCTACACAGCACTGACATGAGAAAGTGCAGCAACTGAAAACAACACCCCAAAAGCAGCATATTTAAAGCTATTAAACAGCATGAGGCCAAAGAACAGATGCTCACCCAAAAGAGTTTAAGTGACTTCAGTGATGACACTCCCAAATGAGCAAACCCTTAGGCAAAAACAGGACCTAGAAGGTAGACAATCAAAACCCTTCACGAGCAGCACTAGGTCTGCATAAGTGATCAAATTATCAGAACAAAGTTGTCCAGCCCACCTGTCAAGAGCAGTGGAGGATTCCAAGAGACAGGTGAGAGATGATTGCAGTTTTCCAGCAGTGAGAAAACAGCTGGCAAAGCAGTTTTGGGGCTGAGAAAGGTTTCCGAAGTCCTCTCTAAAATGGATTGAAACTGGCATTCCTACTGAGGTGCGACTGCAGCCAAAGGGCAATTTTCCAGTCTTGGACAGAAACAGAATATTAAACTTCAGGTTACATTTTAAAGATCTTTCTGAAGGTGGGGACCTTGGTGTTCCTCAAACCTGGAGTGAGAGTGCTATGAAAGAAGAGGTGGGGAATCTCCCTAATGTGCAAGAGAATTACATTAAAATAATGCAAAGTGGAAAAGTGAAATAGTGAAAACAGCTTAAGTATGCCATAAATAAATTGAACCAGGAGGGATTTTCCTTGTCTGATCTGGATCAGCGGGGTTCTGCACGAAAAACAGCAGGTGATCCTGCAATGAAAGGCCATCTCGAGATCCCTGCTCACCCTGAGCTGAAATACGGGAGCACAAGACAAATTTCTTCATTGGGGAACTTTTTGATTTGAGTGTATGGCCAAGTGATCTCTGGTTGGTTGGTGGCTGGTGGTTTTTTCACACAGTAACTTTCCTCTCTTGTACTTCATTTTATGAAAATGAAAGAAAATAACACCAGAAGGCTTTGATACCTGAAAACCTGTCTAAGCATACCAGTTAGGATAATAGGAAGGTGTTTTCTTTTCACAGCCTCACTTGTGAAAGCCCTAGGATAGAGGCTAGAAAAATTCAGCACAAGCTAGTAATGCTCTAATATTCACAAAACATTACAAGTTGCTGATACCTGTAATCCTACACACATTAATGAGACTGCTCCTTTTCTTTATCTTGAAATAAATACCAGAGACTGTATTGGCTGCTCTGCTAAGGTGTAGAACTGTCCTTTGTCCCCGAACCAAGGACTTTGCACCATGTAGAACCAGGCAGCTTCCAAGTGTGGCTCTGTGCTTTGAGAAAAGCTCAGGCTGGTCTTGCCAAAGGCATGAAATCACTTCGTTAACAACTGAGGAACTCTGGGGGAAGATATCTTTTATTTCTTTGGTGACAAAAGGGATCATTTTAATGGACAATATGTTCTATAGTAAATTACTGATAGAGATGTACCAATTGTGATTTGAGCCCATGCCACTTGACTGATAGCAGCATGCAGTCACAGTGGGGTATTTTTGAGCAGAGTCTCTCTTTGATGCTAATTGAAGAAGTTTATTTTGTAGTACAGCCCCGAGACAGTAGCACCTTGTGGTTTGCAGTCTGAAGATTGTTAACTTCAGAACTCTGAAGTTCTTCATACTCTGCCTGTGAGATTGTGTGCCGGAAACATGCCTGGCAAGTCCAATTACCTGGTAGGACAGCAGCTGGAGGCTTTGACTTCAGTGCGGGATTCTTTGAGCATAAGGCCTCCCTCAGTGGCAACCTTCCTCAGCTGAGATCTCCCTTCTGCAGTGTAGCCACACATGCCAAGCTCAGCTGGATAATGGATCATACAAAGTTGGACTGACCTGTTATAATGGGCACACTGGGGTGCATTGGCGGGCACAGGTTCTGAAGCTGCACTGCAATGGCTGAGGTACCAAGCAAAGCAGAGAAGTGAGCACAAGGTGACAGAGAGCTGCATGGGTTTCAGACAAGCGTGTAACATTTACAGGTTTTTTGTTCAGAACGGCAGGATAAACTCTAATTTCAAGCAGTAGATATTTTAAAAAAAAGTTCTCAAATTTTTGTGCTTAGAAACAGTAATTAAAAAATTTATAGGCCTATTCACACAGGAGGGAAGGTGTATCTTTTTCACAAGAATGAAATTCTTTTGGCAAAGATTCTCATTTCTACATATGTCTGTGGTATGTCTCCTATAGAAGGCATGACTGAAAGTAAAAATAATTCATTAATGGCTCCTGCAGATGTCTCAGTGCCCACACAGTCTGTCCCTTAGCTGGGTAGGGAAAGCAAAAGAAAGAAGGAAAGATTATAATGTACTTATAAACTTCTAGGTCTGGTCTGGACCACACAGAGTAAACAAAGCCTTAGTCATACGTTATAATCTATTTTAATTCTGTATACAGATAAGGACAGAAAAGGGCATGTAATAATGGCCTCACTTGATTTTTCCTATCTGTCACTTGCACCAGGGGAAGTACAGAACCAGGAAAGAGGCTGCTGATGCCCACCCAGTGAGGAACAATTTCTCTCCATTACATACTTTGTCATGCCAGATGACCCCACAGTGCTTTGATAGCAGATTCTTGTGCCCACCTGCAGCCCAGCATCATCTTGTCATTATGGTATCAAGCACCAGAAAGGGCAGGTGAGCTTGATGAGATTGTTCCGAAACTGTACCAGTTTTCACGGAGAGATCTGCTGAGAAACATGAACTTGTCAATGGAGGAGGAAAACGTGAAAGTACAGATGTAATGGAGACTCTGAGCAGTCAGTGATGAGGAAGACAGCAGGAAGGACAACAGCCAAGGACAGCACTGAGAACAGTGAGGACCAGCACAAAGCATGGGTAAAGGGGATTGTGAATCTGAGGAGCAGGTGGCAGCTGTGAAAAAATTCTGCTCAAGTGAAGGGAAGACAACCTTAAAAGGACAGCTGCTGGGAACAATACTGAGAGAGCAAAGAGGAAGAGGATGGCTGTTTTGGTGGACACCACAAATGGAAGTTAACTTGCAGATTTGCTTCAAGGGAAGATTTCCCCTTGGAGGACAAACTAAAAAGACTGTGAGGTCACAAGAAAGAAGGTAAAACAAGGATGAGAATGACTTATCCCTTATTAAGGGAAAGGAATGTTTGAGCACACAGAAATGGTGAAGACAAGGCAGGATTTCCAAATGTCTTACAGTTACTGAACAGACCTTCCCAAGAGGCACATGTGGCTTTCTCCCTCTTTGTCCATCAGATAAATTCATAGAATCACAGACTCATTTTGGATGAAAAAGACCTCTGTCATGGTTTTGTTTGTTCTTGGAGCTACACTGGAATTTTACCTTTTCCCCTGCCCACTGTGTTGGGGCGGGGGAGGGTAAATGGCTGAGGTATCTAGGCAACTAAGTGTAACAGAAAAAAAGAACTAGTAAGGCTGTATTGCCATGTTAATTGCCCCACTTTGTCTCCAGGGCAACAGGGGAGGGTTGGGAAAGCTGGGAGGAGGTCTGGAGGTAATGGGAGCTGGGGGGAGTGGCCAGAGTGGCCAGAGCTGCCAGCGCGCGGGAGCTGCGGGAGCGGTCGGGACGGTTTCTCTTCATAGCTGTGCTGCTGTTACAGTTGGAGCTTTTTGCTTGGATTTCCATCAGAAAGGGATGAAAAACCATATCACCATGCATCTCAGCCAGCGGGAAAGAGTGAGTTCTCCAGTGTTTGGGAGCTGTGAATTTTCCTTTTCCCTTCCCCTTTCCCCCTTTCGATGTTTCGATGAGGGGGGAGGGCATCCATTGTCCAGTTCTGCCCAGCTCTTGGGAAGCCCCCGCAGCAGCTGCCAGTGATCCAACAGTGCCCTCTGCTGACTGACTCAAACCACTGCAGGCTCCACATCTCCAGCGGTTCAACAGCGCCCCCTGCTGACTGTGGCTATAATTGCCCCAAAGGGTGAAAACTGAACTGTTTTCACTGTTGATTTTATTCGCTTGTCTTGAAGGGGATTGTTTCTGGGTACAGGATTACTGTTTGGGTGTTTTACTCATGTTCTTTAATTGTTTCTGTCAGTACATATATACCCTTTAATAAAGGGCTGTTATTCCTTCCTTACCATAATTTAATTTTTCCTATCCCACACTGTTCCTCAATTGGAGTCTCTTAACTTCGGATTTGTAATCACTTAGAGGGAGGAGGTTTGGGTCTTCCTCATAATTCATTCCCAGCAAAACACCTGTGTCTCATTTAAACTGAGACAACCTCTAAGAAAGTCCATTGGACTACCTAAGAAGAAAGAAGATGAAAACTTATTGCTATGACTATTTCTTTGTGTAGGAGACAGGAACACCATCTATGCTCTTCCCCTGCCTGCCTGGGGCATTACTTTGCACCAGTGCATAAGCTTCTCTGGTGGTTTTTTTTTGGAAGAAAAATTACATTGAAAACTTCCTCTTTCAGCTGTGGTTTCACGGAATCACAGAATACACTGAGTTGGAAGGTACCCACAAGGATCGTTGAGTCCAACTCTTGGCCCTGCACAAGACCATTCCCAAGAGTCACATTATGTGCCTGACAGAATCATCCAAATGCTTCTTGAACTCTGTCAGGCTTGGTGCTGTGACCATTTCCCTGGGGAGCCTGTTCCAGTGCCCAAACATCCTCTGGGTGAAGAACGTCTTTGTAATATCCAACCTAAACTCCCATTACACAACTTCTGGCCATTTTCTCGGATCCCATCACTGGTCACCACAGAGAACAGATCGGTGCCTGACCGTCTTCTTCCCCTCATGAAGAAATTGTAGACTGCAATGAAGTCTCCCTTCACCATGTACCCTCTTGCTAGATTTTACCAACCCAACATTTTCCTTAGTGATAAAATTTATTTTACACATACTGATCCATGGTTGCATGTAGAAGAACATCTCTGTGCCCTTGAACATCACTGTTTTTTGTTGTGTGCAGACAGGTAGTTGCACTCCCTTTTCCCACTCTTGGGCAATGTTTACATTGCAACTATAAAATGAAACAAAAGTGGGTTGCAAAGTCTTTATGGTGTCCAAATCACACTGGAAACAAGTGTGACCTGTTTATACAAATTGGTCTTGCCTCCCTTTTCCTTCACCCCTCTGAAAAAAACCTACCTACATTAAAACTGATTACCCTGTAGTGATTTCCTGTGTCATAAGAGTCATATTAAAATTCCATGTCCCCTGAAAAAGTGGTATTTTCCATTGTATACTCCATATATTCATATTCCATTGGATGTGATAATGCAATAACATGCTTATTTGGAAGGAAAAATGTGCAATATGTTTGGATAGATAATCTGGCCTGGGACTCTGGTTCTCATGGCTACATTTATACTTCTAAACTAGGCGGGCCAAGGTGGCTATCTGCTACTGAGAGCACAAGACAGCATACAAGCATGCTGTTAAAGTCTTTTGTACTTCAAAACAGGATAGCCACACACTGACTGCCTACTAGGAGTGGTCCCTGGCCCATGCAATTGTTTGGGAAAAGTGCTAATTGACTGAGGCCAAAGTCATGCCAAGAAATATTTTTACAATTTTATGACTAAGACAATAACATTTTAGTGTCTGGGAACATTCCTGGCAGCTGTCTAATTTATTAGCATAGGATCACATGCAGCCCCAAATTACAATTCCTTTAAGACAGTATTCCACATTATGTGGTTTAAAGCTGAAGGGATATATTGTTTAGATTTTTCCCTGTGAAACAATTGAAAGATGTTGAAGTAATAGATATTTTCTCACAGAGTACGTTGATTCTGCAGACGCTGGCACTTTTGCTTTGAAAATCATGAATGAGTAACTTGTACTTAACAAGTCCCAAAGTGTAATTGAGCAGTGAATTCTTTAGGACTTTTTCTATGTCGGCTTTGGGTTTGTTTGTTGTTTTTTTTTTAGAGCTTCATAAATAATTATTCTCAACATTTCTGTGAGTACAGAGTAATATTTCATAAGTGGAAGAATGAACTTCAATGAGATCAAAGGAAGAAGCATGTAGTGCTATGCAGGTTAACTCCTTAGTTAGATAGCTTAGTTAGCTACTTAGTCAGATAGCAGCTTTTCTACTGATAAGATTTCAGGACCAAAATTTAAAGCAATACTGTTCCAAAAAATGAGAAGCATGCCAAGACAGACAAATATTTCTGGTCAAAATATCACGCCAGGACTGTGGATAGAAGTACGACTATGTTTAAATTTATATGTGCCATTCAGTTTCCTTAATCACATGATTTTTTTATCTTTCTTTGCCCCCTATTTCATTCAGCTCATACCACTGGATTTTCCACAGTGAATGAGCAAGGATGCTGGGAGAAAAGGTGCAGTTTCACTATGGAATTCCAACTCGGTTCCAGGACACCACAGCCTATATGCAAGTGGAGCGGGAGTCCTATGAAAACTCTCCTTGGTAATAATGTGAAAGGATATCACTACACATAGCAGTTAATTCACAAAACTAAATGAAGTTGAGGATAATGTAAATTTTTTTACCTCCTCAATTCTGTGTAAGTTTGAAACACTAACATTCCTTTAGCATAATTTTATGCCTGTATGATAATTTGCATGGGGGTGCAACTGTGTAAGAAGCACCTGGCACAACAGTTCAGATTTCTTCTGTTAAAAAGATGTGATCACTTCTGAATAAACTATGTGGCCAAAGGTTCCAAACAAAGTAGATAAAATATAAATATACAAGCCTATGTATTAAAAAGGTCCTGAAGGAACCCTAGAGTAAGGTAAGGGAAAACAGGTTATTCGAGTTGGGATATTGTCTGAAAACACAGTGGAGCAGCCAGCTAATGATATAAAGGTTACTGGAGCAGAGTTACCTCAACTAGGTTTCTGATGTAATGATAGTACACATTTCATGTTTGAACTCTGAAAAGCAGAATTGATCATATAGTCTAAAATATCAATGAATTCTGTGAATATTCTGACTCTACGTACCAGAACATAAGTTTTCTTTTCTATTGCAAATCGATCATAGCACTCAGAAACATCCATTTACCGCTTAGAAAAAAAAAAATCAGATTTGAGAGGTATATGGAGGTTGCTAAAATATTGCTGGGGATTTTGTGCAGGCTTTTTAAAGCTTTACTTCTATTTATGTGGCTTTTACACTATACTGCCCAAAGGGGAGAAGAGAAGGGAAAGATCTGATGTGAATGAACTTTGCCTGCATGGGAGAGCTCTGAATGCTCCGTCTATTTTCAGAACCCAATAAATACAGATTGAGCAAACCAGGATTGGTTTTGTCAGTACAATTTTCTTGTCTGTTTGGTTTTTTTTGGTACAACCCAAATGAAAGGTGACCTGAATTTCAATACCCTTTTTTTTTCTCTGAACTCCCTATGTTCTCTAAAGGAGTAATAGTTCTGAGCAGGAACTGTTTGTCTATAAGTAATCTATCTCAATTTCACATCATCTGTAGACATCTAGCAGGGATCTAATACTGAGGATATGGAGAGAGAAGAAACCCTCCCTGGAAGTTGTCAGAGCCGGTTATCCTGATATAGCATGGAACCAGAAGCTCAAATGGTTGTGCATATCTGCCAAAACTATGATCTAAAATGAAAGATGTTACAGCAAGACATGAAGGGATGGAATTGGCCATGAAGTTTTCTTATCACAATCTACAGCCCTAAAAGGGGGCCCTGACCATGAAGGAAATATTTCAAAGACAGAGAATGCCTTATTTTGTTTAACATACATGCATGCAGATACATATATAGGCAATATGATTTATATTTGCCATTAAGATGAATCAGAACACATGCAATCATCTTGATTTCTTCATTTTTATCCTCTTAGTTTCTTACATGCTCTTCCTGACATGCATCAGTGAGAGCTTTTCAATCTCACTTCTTCTCACTTTCCATCCTACTTCTTGCTGTCTTGAATAGGTTTAACTACCTTCCTGCTTCCCAAATTCTCATTATCTTTCCATCTCTCTCCTTTCCACTGCAATTCCTCTTCTTTATTCTGCTGCTTCAGTCAGGGCTCCCAAAACATCTCTCTCCACTCAACAGGCCAAGCTCTCTTCCCCTATCACCTTTCCCAGCCCATCACCCTTTATAGTCTCTTGTCTGTTACCAGTTACTACTATACACAGCTGCACATTTATTTCAGATTGTAAATAGCTCTACTCCTTGCTGTTCCCAGTGCTTTAAAATAAAGGAAAAAAAATCCTCACAACCCTTAATCCCTTCCCCCTCTCCCCACTCCTGTCTCATCCTAGAGAAGAAATAAATAGCTTGAATAGTTTTGGGTTTATTTGTTGGGGGAGGGGGTGGTGGTGGTTGGGGGCTGGCGGTGTTTGCTTTCGCTTGTTTGTTTTAAAGATCTAGTTTAGCAGTTACCATGTGAGAGTCACTGTATCTTTCTTGAGGGAAAGCGATACTGCAAAAACTGTTTTGTAGAAATGTTGTGTGTTCACTCTGACAGAAGCCAGCCCCACTCAGCCTTCTCCTTCTAGTGAACGGGAGTATATGTATCCCCCGTGATGCTACACAAGTCTCTTCTTATCTGCTTCATGTTTTAGCATAGGAAATAAGAGATCTCTGTGGCCATCAGGGCAGCCTCACGGGTTTTCTTGGCTGTTGGCAGTGAGTGCAGCACATGTGGAGAGCTGAGGCAGAGCAGTGGGCTGGTGTGACCAACACAGCCAAGGGCTACTGACTTCACACGGGTGAAACTAACAGGCTGAGGGATTCTCTGCTCAGTGGACCCTGATCTTTGCTCAGCCTGACATTCTGGGTTGCTGTTCATACCAATTCTGCTTGCACTGCTATAAATGTTTACTATAAAATTCATGAAGTTGTTCTACTAAAACTCTTCCCCATTGTGACAAGCTTTCCTGATCATGATGTTTGGTGACTGACATATGCAGCTAAATACTATGCAGCTCTGTTTGGTCTCCAGTGTTTTCAGTACTTCAGTTCAGTAAAATGTACTTTATTCCTCATGTTAGGGGACAGGATGAAGAGGCAGGACTGATTAATTTTTACAGGGACCTGATTAATTTTCAGTGCTCCAGCCAAGTCTTCTATCCCTTTTTCCTTCTCTGGCAGGATAATCTGAGGCTATTTCTCATCACATGCAAATCCTACCAACTCTCTGGAGACAACTCATGGAAAGCACAACAGTATCACTTTTGTGCTAAGCCAAACCTTTTCCCAGAAGGGTTGAACGTATTTTTTGGCAGATCAGCAGTAGCTATTGTGCAGTTTTACAGTCTGTTGTCCTGTCCCTCTTCCTTGCCTTTTGGCAGGTTGTCAAATATCATTAAGTTGATCTTAGTGATGTAGCATTGTACATTTAGTTTTATTCTTTGCTTAAGAATGAAGCTGCAACAGGACGTTAAGTTGTGCATGGAAAGGGCTGAAGAGCATTAGCTTTTTCTTCTTTGTTCAATTAAATGATATTTTTTTATGCATGTACAAATGTGCATGAATAGTGTGCCAGCACTGAGGTGGAAAGTCCCAGAGAATCCATAGAATTCCTCCTGATTCTCCTGAACCTTTGGCTTCTTGTGTTAGGAAAGTCCTAAGAAATCTGCTAGCAAGCAAGGGGGGGCACAGTTTCAAGTAAACTAATCAATATTCCGTGACACTGGTGTTACAGGAAAGTAACTTCTGCAGAGACTGCCTTCTTCAGAAACGAAAACTGATGATCCTTCCTATAGCATTAAGTGTGCAGTCTGACAGGTCAGTCAACATGGCTAGGAGTACTTCAAGTGAGAGCTGTAGCTATTGCCTACTGTAATTAATTGTAGTAAATCTATTTTTGGGTTATTGAAATAATGTTTCTTTAATTTAAATAATTTGCTTAAGCATGTGAGTGGGAATTTTACAATTTAAATTCATTTTTGAGCAAATAGAAGAGTTCAACAGTATTGAGATGAAATGAAAGTTTTCATTTTTGGGGAAATACATTCAGTCTTGTATATTAATCAATTTAAAACACACTTGGATATTTTCTAATGGAACTGAAGGAAAATATGAAAAAAGCTTTATAAATACGATATTGTTTGTTCAGAAAGTGTTAGAACAAAATATTCCTTCATTTTCTGCCATACTTTAAAGTATTCTTCACCCTATTGAACAATTAGATAAACTCCCACTGATATAGCTTCATGAAAGGCTTCAACATCACAAAATCTGTATTGTTTTACCCTCCAGCTGCACAGGTCTACCTTTTACTAGATAGAAGACTTCAGTTCTCTCCTGACAGCCTAATCCACATTCCTTTCCTGTGCAGAGGAGCTCAGACTACAAACTTCTCTTTTTTTGATTTCTAATTAATTAGATACAAATGTACAAACCTTTTGCTTTTCCCTCACATTACATTACAAGACCTTTATAATAGACTCAGTTCAAGGAGCTATACTCATTGTCACCTTACATACAGTACAACATTACTGGATACTCATTGTTCTTCAAATTTGTTGGCAAACAAAGTGACCCTTGCAATTAAACCATTGCAAAACAGTATATCAAGTGGTATCTCTAGCCCACCACTGTGCTCCCATGAAGTCATGGGCTCTGTTGCGTGGGCAGCTTCAAACACGACCTGAATACACTTAAAGGACAATCCTTTCTACTGTGTAAAAAGCCTCAGTCATATTCCAACCATGTTGTAACCTTGAAAAAAGAGGCTTTAGCATGGTTGAAGGGAGAATTTAGATCCCTTCTACACCATGGAAATGGAGTCATGCTTTAATTGTATTGCAGGGATAAAGATACTGTAATTGGGTCCTCTGGAAAAAATTTTTTCTTTAGATATAGCTAAATGCAAGGTCTTAAATCTCTCAAGGACATGAGATGTCATTTAATCTTTTTCAGTACTGGTATGAGACTAAAGAATTTTGAAAAATGGAGGGGAAAGGCACAAGAATTACATTTAAAGAAGTATGTTGATTTACACAAATTGAAAAATTGACCTCAGCCTAAATGGGAATGTCATTTTATCCAGCCAAACAGAATAAAATGGTTTTTAGTAAAATAATTTTTCTTAAACATTGAGATTAATATTTAATTAATATCTGAATTACAGAAACAATTGTTTATATATGTGTATATATAAATACACACAACTCCAAAATATTCAGCTTAGGCTGTATCCTGGCTCTTGTTAGTTCCTAGTAGAGATGATTTGCCATATTTGGACTCTGAGAAACCTGTTTCAATAAGGGTCTTTTCAGATTACCACAGAGTCTGCAGCTACCGCCTCTGCCTCAGACTTGTGCTCCCTAGCATAGTGGAACCTGTCTCATTTAACCTCATTTAACATAGTGGAACCTCTCTCAGTTCTTCCTGGTGCCCCTGCATCTCAGTGTGAACACCACCCAGGACTTCTCCATCTCAGTTCCCCATCTCAGCATCTGACCTAGCTAAGAAATAGAATCCAAGATCTTTAGTTTTTTCTTGTACAAAAGATACTGAAACAAAAATCAAGGAACTGTCCATCTATGTATTTCAGAAGCCTTCACTCTTTCATCAGAGCCTTTTTCCTGCTGTCTACACAACAGAAAAAAAAAATCCAGGGAGCTATAAATCGAGTTATGCTTTATGCTCCTGGCTAATGATGGGATTCGTCTCACCTAACCTTAGCTGTCTAGTAACTACACACTTAGCTTAATCTAGTTGTCAGGCCTCTGGTTTTTGCCAGAGGACAGATATAGGCATTTTTTGGAAATTAGTCATCTTGCTAACTGAGACATTTATCTTAAGGTGGGAATAAACACCTTTTGGAGGTGCCTTTCTCTCTGAAGCAACCACAGAGGGAGCCTGAATAACCAGCTTATGCATTTTTTAAGGCACCTCAGCTAGGCAAGAGAAATACTGTCCTTAAGTTTGCCACCAGACCTTTACTTTGAAGCAAACTTTTCTCACTTCTACCTCCATTAAAAACTGAGCCTTAATCAAGAACAAGAGCCTTCTGACCAAAGCTAGAGATGGGTGTTCTGCATCAAGAATAACACTTCTGTAGAGCTTAAAATAGAAATGAACTTCACAATTTGTCCCCTCCATCAGTAATGACCAAAAAGGTCAGTAAAAAGAACAGCTAGAGCCTGCAAGAAGACATGGGATCTTCAGGAAGCTGTGTTTTTAAAGATTCACTTTTCTCCTCATAGATGTATACAATCTTTTGTTTTTCAAAGGTGTTTTTTACCTGTTTCTTTGTATTACTTACCTGCTTTCTACAACTGTAATGGACTATCCCTTTTCCTTCCCTTACATTTCACTTCTGATTTTTCTTTTGTTGTTGTAGACAAGTCACAGCTATGTGATTCTCTGGGATAATGAGGTGGCTTTTTAATTCTCCCTTCAGGCAGCAAAATGTCTGGTCACTTTTTGTGTTCATTCCAGACTGTGAGAGATGCACAGTTTCCAGTTTGCTAAGAGTACAAACACAAAACCAACCACAGTGGAGCCAATGCTGTGAAATAAACCAACTGGGTCATAACCAGCTCTGCTGTGCATTTCCACAGCAGGACTATGGAAAGACTTGAAATGAAAAAGGCATGATGGGGACAAAGCATTGCTGGCAGTCAATATATGCTACAGCCTGCAGGTGCATTAAAAGAAACATGCTACTCTGTGGTATTTCTCCTTTCTCCTCTAATGCAAACTAATTAAACTCTGAGGTGGCAGGCAGGGGTTTCATATCTGCTCCTCAGACTACAAAGCTGCCACGTACATTTCCTGAGAATATTATAGGAAGATTTCTGGCAAGCAATCCAAAGACTTCTGCACATGCCAGCAGTCCAGATACTGACAGCAACACACCTCGAGTACAAAGAGAGAACCCATTCATCCAGAAGCAAATGTGTCTGTTTGCAAATTAATTTCCTTGACTATATTCCCCTTACTCAAAGAAAACAAATTCACTGAGAGATGTGCACCCTTGTAGATAATCCAAACAAAGCATGTTTTACAGATGGGAGATTAGCTCACAAACATCTCAGATAATGCTGTCTCATCTCAGTGCTAGATTACTTGTGTGTGTCCCCTTATTACAGATTAACATGGAAAACAATTATGATTGACAATGATGCCTTTTTACTAAAGTGCCCTTGACAGATTTTGTAAACCAGCTCTTTGCTTGGTGTAAATATGTGTATCTTTACTGAGGATGCTATGCCTACTTACACTTTCTGAGAAGCTGTAAGACTCCAAGTCTTGAGCCGCAAGTTCACTGAAGGGGTTTTACTTTAAAAATATACAAGGCTCCAACAGTATCAGCCCTCTGAATCTGTCAGAAGAGCCCTCAGTTCTTTTAATACCTTAAGAGAGAGGGCAAAGGAGAAAATGCTGCATGTTTTCTCAGGGCGTGCTTTTATTGGTAAACTTTAGAAAATAAGGGAACTTTACAAAAGTTTAAAGGGTAACATTCAACCAAAACAAAGCACCGACTCAGCACATACTAACCCATACAACTTAATAAAATCCAGCCCACTCAATCCCAATTTACCCAAAATATTAAGAAAGGAGATTAGGAGAAGAAGTAAAGAAGGAGAGAGAAAAAGAGAAAATTATAGCTACCACGGGGATCCTGTGCAAGACCAGCTTCCACATGTCCAGGTGTCAGGGTTTGAACAGCATGGGGAGCACATGTTGCTGTTTTTATTTGCTTTGGCCCCCCTGCCATACCCCTTTGCCCCCAGGCGGGACTTCCACTGTGCCAGCCAATCTGGGGCTGTGTTAAGGGCTCCAAGGTGTGTGGGCAGTGCTCCCAGTGTCCAGTGATTGACATCTTCTCCAGGGTTGCCCGATGAGGGTTTGGCATGTGGAACAGGGTGTCACCTTACCTCTTTGAAAGTGACCTGTCCCTTCTCCCCACCCCACCAACATGAGTTGGTCCGAGCCTATAATTAATATAATAATCCAGTGTCTCACAGAAGCTAAATTCTTTAGACAAGCCTTTATTGTAGAGCTTCTTACAGAACTGTAAATCTCTTTACAAGAGGATGCCTAATCTAGACATCAAAGTTATTGTCAGGAAGGTAGTATCTATCCTAAACCAAACTTGGATTCATCACTTGATCTTCTTGTGCCTCTATTTCCTTTCTGAGAGCTGAAACTCATTTAATCACTTATTACTTGTTTCATTGATTTTTAAAGCCAAAAATGGTCTAATAGAAGTCTGCTGTCTTACAGGAAGTCTGCATTAAAAGCCCTACATCAAATATTTAGCTTCCAGTTAAGTAGCACTGCATCTTCAAAAATATCCAGCCTGTGTTTTAAAATGTACTTAATAGAGGTTTCAATATATTAAAAAAGTTAGTAATTTATAGTTTAGGTACCCCACTAAAAAACCCCCCATACCTCTTCTGTAATGTGGATTTCACTTATATCAGCTTCCTATCAGAGTCTTATCAAGTCCTTGGAAATACATTTCTGTTCTTTACTACGCAACGCAGGCATGTATATAAAGAATAAATTAAAAAAGTTACATATCTTAGAGTAGGACTGGAGAGCAAAGAACAATTGTGTATTTGCTCATGTGCCATCTACTTTACCTGATAAGAAAAAGGGTATGGTCACTTCAATTCAGTCTCTTCATAACAAAACTACTATAACATATCCATCTGATTGGTAGTAAATACAACAGGCCACAACCCTGACAAGAATGTAAGCACAGGTGTGCTTCAAAACAATGGTCCACCCAGCCCCAGTGTATTTGCCATAGTGGCCAAAAGAAAGCACTCAGAGCATAAAAATAAGGAAACTACACGTGTTAATCTCTGAAATGCTGTTTCAGCCTTCAACAAATTGCAGCTACAGAATACATGAAAATGTATACTTTTTTACATTTGTAAAATTTCCCCTTCCATAAACATTTTTTCTTCTTGAACTCAAGCCAACATTTAGTTACCATAACTGCTGTGGCAAAGTATTGCCCAGGTAACCTGACCTGCTGAGAAACACCTTCTTCTGTTTGTTTTGAACTTGGTGTTTTTATTTAATGCCCCCTAGGTCATGTGTTGGAAGATACTGAGGAATCAACCATGTGCAGCCAGTCTTTCATAGATAATTTTATAGATATTTACTTTCACAGTAATCAGCTGTCTCAGGCTGAATCAACTGTCCTGTGTTCCAGGCTGAAGAATTCTAAGCTATTATGTAGTGCCTTGTATGGAAACCACTCAGTGCTTTCCATAGAATCATTAAGATCATCAAGTCCAACTGTTAAGCCAGCACTGCTAAGCCTATCTGTAAACCATGTCTCTAAATACCACATCTAAATGGCTTTTAAATACCTCCAGGGATGGTGACTCCACCGTTTCCCTGGGCATCCTGTTCCAATGTTTGGCAGTCCTTTCCATGAAGAAATTTTTTCTAATATGCAATCTAAACCTCCCTTGGTGCAACCTGAGATCATTTCCTCTCCTCCTATTGCTTGTTACCTGGGAGAAGAGGCCCACCCCCAACCTACCTTCTGATAGTTGTAGAGAGCAATAAGGTCCCCTCTGAGCCTCCTTTCCTCCAGGCTAAACAACCCCAACTCCCTCAGCTGCTCCTCATAAAACTTGTTCTCCAGACCCTTCACCTTTTTTTTTTTGTCCTTCTCTGGACGTGCTCCAGCACCTCAATGTCCTTTGCAAAGTGAGAGGACCAAAACTGAATACAGGATTTGAGGTGCAGCTTTACCAGTGTGGAGTACAGGGGGACAGTCACTGCCTTTGTCCTGCCAGTCTCGCTATTTCTGATACAACTGCCAGCTCATGTTCACTCAACACTCCCAGCACTCCCAGGTCCTTTTCCACTGGGAAGCTTTCCAGCCACTCTTCCACAAGCCTGTAGTGTTGCTGGATGAGCCTGATCCCCCAGTTGTCCTGCACGTGCCATTTGATGACACTCAAGCTGATATGCTCCATGATCTTCCTGGCACAGAGGTCAAGCTAAGAGACCTGTAGTTCCCCAGAATCCTGCTCTGGCCCTTCTTGTAGATGGGCATCACGTTTGGCAGTCTTGTCTGGGACCTCCTCAGCTGTGAGTGTGAGCTGTTCCACCAGCTCCCTCAGCAGCCTTGGGTGAATCCCATCGGGGCCCACAGCCTTGTCTCTGGCTTAACAGGTCACTGACCACCTCTCTTTGTATTATGGTGGCTTCATTCTAGTTCTGGGCATTCAAAATCCTACCCAACATACAGGTCAGTCCCACTGCCTCTCATTCCTTGCTGATCTCTTCTGAAGAGTTTATAGCCATCTGTTGCAGCACTCCATCTGTGTGACTCATTCATCCTGTCTCTCTGATGGCAACTGTGATACAATTTCCCTACTGCACTGTGACTTCAAGTTCTTCCTGTTTGTTGTCCTTGCTGCATGTACTGGTGGAGATGCAATTCAGTTAGGCTATTGATCCCACCACATTTTTGGCAGGAGAAGCCCTAATTCCTGTATGACTGTTCTTGGGCACTTCTGTGGTTTCGAACATTGATAACCCTTATGTCTTTGCTGCTGCATGGATCTCCATTCCCTACCTCCAGATGGCAGAGTGGAGGACCACACCATCCCTCAAACATTGATGTGTCACCTTAGGCTTATCTTCAGCAAGGCTGGTTTTATCCTTTCCCACCTTTAAATCTAGTTTAGAGCTCTTAATTACAGAGAAAGTCTCCATGACTTGTCTTCTGTTAGACTGTAATAGTTAGGAGAGTTGAATACCAACTTTTGTGTTTGGAGTTTCCAGCCCATGTGAGTGTCTCATTGCATTACAGAGGGACAAGTCAACATGAGGATTAGTTCACTGAGAAAGTTTTAAGATATACAATGGCAAGAGCTTCAGGAAAGGACATGGAAGTGATTCCGTTCTTATTCATGACAGAGTGCATCTGTTTTTTAACCCTAATTGTCAGCAGTGATGCAGTCTCATAAATGACAGCAGAATCAAGCTTATAAAGTTTATATTTTATAACCTTGCCAGAACATTCGCAAAAGTCCTATTGCTATAATAATTTCTAGAAAGCATGCTATCAAAAGTGCTTGATCTCCTTAACTCCATCCCTCCAGAAGATTGCACTTCATGATGCATATCTACAAAGTCCCATCGGTCAAGCCATTCCTTCTCTGGTGAAGATTTAGCCATCAGTGGCCAGACAAGGATCCAGAAGCTATTTTCTTTAAACACAAATACCATGTCATAGAGAGAAGGAAGAAAACAACTATCTTTTTTTTTTTCTTCCTTATGAGTTTCCTTTGAAATGAAAGGGAAGAAAGAAGCAAAGATAACTAGTCAGACTGCTTTTCTATAGTAAGTCACATATAAACAAAATCAGGGAACAGGCCTAGGAAATGATAAAAAATAGGACTGTACTGTGGCAAAGGCAGAAGGTTATTAGAATATACAATACCTGTATATTTAAATATGTTGAAAACTGGTCAGTGTTCCAAGTGATTTAAACTCTTTGTCTGGCTTCCAGCCTCTAGTGGCTCATCTAGACATGACTAAAGGAAAGACTTTGAAGCAGTAAAGGACAGGTCAAAGAGGTAGAAACATTTTGGGATATTACCTTCCCAAATTAAATGGTTATAGAAATGTCCAAAGACATGCCTACATAAGATCCACTGATTTGAGTCAGCTAGCTGCTGAACAACAGGTCTGATCAGTCCTGCTTTAACATACTGTGGATGTAAATAACCAGGCGTAGTCATATCAGTATTCATCTCTTTCTGAAATCCTCACTCACTGTATCTGTGGTGAACGCCCCCCCTCCTCTCCCCAAAAGCCATTACCTGGGTGCAGAATTTCTTTCTGCTACTTACTTTCCCCTCCGTTTTCCTGCACATTAATCAAACTTAGAACTGACACTGTGACAACCGGTATAAAGGATGACAGGTCTTTGAGAAGGGAAATATATGGTGCACAATCCCCTACACAAGCATTTTTTAGTAGACAGACTTGTTGTTTTTTTTTTTTTAAAAAGGACATGCACGCTATTTGATTGCTGTAATCTAGTAAATGTATGTCTTGGCCATGTTAAAAGACACAATTAATGTCTCCCTTTTCTTTGCTGTTCAATGGCCTAAAGCATGCAGCTGCAGCAATATTTACTGGAGCTCAGGGAATAAATCACATTGAAATTTTACCCAAGTGAATTCTGTTGTCAGATGCTATAGGTAAATAAACATTTTATTTCAATAAATTGCTGTATTAGTGTTTTATTAAATGGCATAAGATTTGTATTCTAAAGAGAGTTTGCAGACAGTATGTGATTGAAAATTTGTTTTAAAAAATGTGTTGGGGAAAAACTATAAATGCCAGATTTTTTTTGGTGAATTTTTTTAATTAAAAAAATATTAAAATCTTTCATTTTCCAAAGTGGGTTAGAAATAATTTACTGACTGTTTTTTTACTCTCCTCCCAAATCTGAATGAATCGTAGATTCCTTCAAATGAAATAATACCCTATAGTTTTTAAATTTTTTTATTATTATTTTTAATAAGCCAGTGATAGTTTTTGCACTTTCCATACTGATTAATTCTGAGCAAGCCTCAGTTCACCAGATGTTTGTGATACTAGAAATCACATATGGAAAAATTCATTCTTTCAGATTGAAGGCTTGGAATTTTCCAGAGACAAAATTCTTCAACTCCTACTTTATTTTCATGCCAAGTGTATGTTCTCCCCATATAATTCTCTGATTAGGCCACATAAAACGGCCATTAGTTTCAAGTGCTGGTCATTGTCTCCTTGCCCTGCTAACACCGTTAGGTTTGCAGAATAAAAGGACTCACACTAATATAAACCAGTAAATTTCAGTTCAAGCTGTTGTTCTTTATCTTTCCACACTGGGCATACACAACAAGGACAACTCAGAGGCCTGGTTTATTGCCTTAACAAATTGCAAGTTCAAAGGCTCAGAACACAGCACTGGAGGAAGTAGACAACCCATAGCTGATAGGCAAGACCCTTTTTTATGAATACTTGACTACACAAGTCTGAGATTGCTCTTATGATCTCCAGTTTAGTGTTCCCCCTGCAACACCACTGATACTAGTGAGAGATGAAATACTGATATTATCCAGAAGTCTTGTCTCAGAGCCATGCACGTTAGTCTCAGCAGAAAAGGGAGACTTAAAAATGCCAAAAGCATGCTTAAAAACTGGGCTCTCACACAATCATAGAAAAATTGAGGTTTGAAGGGACACCTGGAAGTTTCTTGTCCAGCCCTCTGCTCAAAGCAGGGCTAATTTCAAAGGTAATTCAAGTTCTCCATGGCCTTTGAAAGCTGAGTTATGACAATCTACAAGGATGGAGATCCCATGACTTTCTCGACACTCATCTAATACTTGGCCAGCTTTAGCCCTGTTTATCCAGGTCAATCTTCCAATACTGTAATTTTAAGCAATGCTTCTTGCCCTTTTGCTGTGTCACTCTGAGGGAAGTATGGCTTGGTAATCTCTATGTTGTCTTTTTCATGAGTAGAAGATTGAAATTAAATTCTCCAGTGGTTTTCACTTTGAAGTTAAAAAAAAATCCCCCTAGGGGGCCAAAACTGGGCACAGTGCTCCAGCTGTGGCCTCACAAGGTTCCTTGTACAGAAGAAAGAACCCTTTGCTGGACCTTCAGTCTGTGTGGTGACTGGGGCTGCCCAAGATGCCGTTAGTTGCCAGGGCACTCTACAGGCCCAGACTCTCCAAGAGCAAAGCTGCCCCATAACCAGCCTGTATCCAACCTTTATTACTGGGGATCCTTCTGCCCTACGTATGGCACTTGGCTTTTAGTGCTTTTGCACACCTTAAAGTACCAGACCTGGGATATGAAACATCCTGTGATTCTTCTAGCAAGCACCTGAAATCTACTGCCAAAACTCAGAATAAGACCTTCTTTACTTTCACAGTCAAAGTCAATCAAAATATATACAGACTAATGTTATTAATATTCATTAAGAGCACATAATCCACACAGAGGCAAACTTCATATACTTATGTATATATATATATATACACACACATATTGTAATATGCTTTCAGTTATATGTTAAAGTGAACATGTTTCCAAGACGGCTTTTGTAACCCCTTTTGCTAATGTACCTTCTTCTTCTCAGAGTTCTCCTCACAGTGTTATCTCTACTGTAGGAATGTTCTAAGAGATAAGTTGAAGTTCTCTCATTGGCTTTTTGGACCTTTGCCTGTCGCTGGTGGGTTTGACCCCCTGAGCTCCTCATTGGTGCTCCTCTATGAATCGTCCTGAGACCTATATATGTAACTACCCCAAAAATAAAGCTCTCTCTCTCTCTTGCCTCCTCCTCCTGGCTGGTCTCCGTGTGCGGTCTCTGCGGCCCCCATGAGACTGCGTGGTGGGAGGAGGGGGGAGAGCACCATTCCCCTCCAGGGTCCGGGGCTGAAAACCTCTGGTCCTGGAGTTCCCCCTCCCTATCCACCCTCAACCGCCACACACACATATATTTTTATATATGTAGATGCAGTGAGTTGAAGTTCAAATAAACAAATCAAAAGCTCAGCCTGTTGTGTACCCATTAAAAAAGGTGTTAACTACAGCTTTAATATTTTTCTTGTCGTCAACAGCAAACTGCATAGATTGAGCGAATGAACTCATGAGGTTTATGCCTGACATTAATAGGAAGTGAAAATTGCCTCTAGACCTATCAACGTTCACAATAGAGCATTATGAATCTTAAGTATTGTTAATGATCATTTCTTTAAACAGAAGAACAGTGCAAGTATCAGCTTTATAGCTGGAACCAAGAAACAGCTGAGTCTCCCAGACAAGAGTCAGCATCAATAAGCAAACATCATTCCACAAAGCAGGTGATGGACACCTCTCTGCACTGAGACCAAGCCAGCATCTGCATGAATGTTAGCACTTATATTACAACGTCCATTTGCTCACTCAGAGCTCAGGCAAGATTCCCAGGGTCAACGCAGCACTGCTGCAAGGAAACAATGCAAATATATAGTATATTATATAAATATATATGTGTGTGAATTATATATATATATACACACACTATAGTGTGTATCTCAAATACAGAGCAGGGTGGAAATGTGCAGTACTACAAAAGAAATTGTAGTGGAGCACTCAGATTGTGAAAGTATTTGGCAAACAAATCATTTCAAGGAAGTTGTAAGGTGAGAAAGGAGCAGCATCAAGTTCCTTTAGAGCAATCCCATTTCTATTTCTTGAATGTGTAATACAAAGCAAAGAAAAATCATATCTGTAGACTCATTTAAGGTAGATCATTGGTGCATCCTGGCATTAGTAATATGTTTTCTAAACCCACAGATACAACAGTTATTACTGCACTGTTTGCAGAAATCACTTGTGTTTTTTTTCCTTAATGTACAGATGATAAACTAGTCTGCAGAGTGTTCACGAATAGAAAACATGCTCTTGGACATGTTTGTAACATGGAAGCATAATTTGGAAGCAAGAAAGAAAACATTGCAGCTCATCCCTCTCATCAAGGCCTCAATGTCATAACCATAGTCTCCTCTGGCAAAGAGTGCATGGGGCCAGCTTCTCAATGAATGGGACTAAGGTAAACTTCATGGTGGAGTTACGTCAGCTGGCACCAGCTACAGCTGAAGGCCTGGTTTAAGGCATCTTAGTGGGAAGCAGTGTAGTGGTCATCTGGTGATGATCCATACATGCAAATCAAAGTAGTGAGGTCTGTAACTGAGTAAATAAAGCTTAAGTGCTGCGAGCTATCAGAGCATGTTTGCAACAAGAAGCAGTCTTCAGGACAAAGAAGGTGAGAGATACTCAAGCAATCACACTGCAGTACAGGATAGGGAGCTTTTATCTTAAGCTCAGAGCTGGAAACCTCAGATGACTGACCTCCATGCTGAGCAGCAAGCCCTCAGGCCTTATTAGCCCTTTCTATATAGCACATCTAATTTGTGCAGACTGTGAGATTTTTTTCATGAGCATTAAGATTATGGCAAGTAAGCAAGATATTTCAGCTCTTGTGAGCTGATTACAGAGGGAGTAATCAAAAGAATGGATTTTAATCTTCATTCATTTGCATGACCGTAAAAATTGCAGTACAACTGTGGGCACTTATACAGCAAATATAACCTTACAACAGCCTCCTTACAAGAGCCACCCAGGTAGGAAACTGGTGAGGTGGGTCAAATGTTTCCTAAGTTGCTGGAATCCACCTTGCCTGCTGAAACATGCTTATGATGATTTTCAGAAGTCAAACATTTCCAAGACAGCATGAAATCTTAGAAAAAGCTATGGCAGGTTATGCTCCCACAAGTAGATTTGTGATACTGAAGTTAGCTGGCCATCACAAAAAAGAGTAGGTGCACAGGGAAGCACAGAAAGACAGTGGAACATATTTAAGAGGTCTCAGAGCACCAGTTCCAGCAGCAGCAGCCCTGGCAGCAGGCTGTTCACGCAGTGCTGTTCAGCAGCTTTCCTGTAGTGTTTATATTTCAAAATTCTTGGTTGCAAGCAGCAGGCTTCTTTTGTTAGTGAAAAGGTAAGCATTAGCAAGAGTGACATATTGCCTCCTGTATATATATATGCTTCCAAGAAAGGGGATTGCCTATTAAAAAAAAGTGATTTCTAAATCTCATTCTCCTCCCCTCCAACCTAATTCTCACCATCATGGGATTCCCCAAAAAATCATTCCAACAGGCCTCAGAGAGGGTTGCTTTGATACTTGTTAGTTTTTTTGTTTGGTTGGTTTTTTTTTTTTTTTTTTTTACTTTTTGGCACCGTGGGAAACATTTTCCTCTCCCTGTGGATAATCTCCTGAGAAGACCTGGTGTGAAGAATGTTTCTCATAGCAGCAGGAGCATGGCAAATTGTCCCAATCTGAGAGATAAATGACTCTTTTGTTTTTCTTTCCCAAAATGCTTGTTTATCTCAGAAGCCTCTCTCCCTTTATAGTCTAGGCACAGCTTTGACATCTTAAACACAAGCATTTGTATGGGGAACAACATGACAAAATGAGATCTTCAGATGCTTAATTTAGTTGCAATGTGGTTAAAGTGATCAGTTGCTTGAGCTTTCTCACAAGGGTCTTGTTCAGCTGGAACTCTCCCAGAGGAACAGAAAGCACAATTAAAAGACATTTGCAACCTTAAACAGTTTTTTTTAGTTCTTCAGAGACATTTATTTGGGATTATGCTGCTCTCTGTTAGAGATTGGGAAGATGGAGTTTTATTTCAAGTGTTGGTTTCACAGAATTGTTAATACTATTTTTCGACTCATACACTTGGGACCAAATTTCCTAGTCAAAAAGGCATCAGCCTATAGACCAGGGCTGCCTGTAAATCAGGTCTACATCTCAACTAGAATCAGCAAACTTCATGACAGTTTACTCTACTTTAGAATCCAGCCCCCAGTCACAAACCTAGGAAGTGCTCACTGTGTTCCAGAGAAGAGCAATGGCTGTCGGACCAGCAAACCAGAACATGACTATAGTAAGAGTAGCAAGTCTTCCCCTTGTCAGCACAGTAGGTTTGCACTTAGTTATATTTATATAATCCACTGATGGCAGGATAAGGCTTAATGGGTTAATTAAGGACAGAATTGGCACACACTCCCATAATAACATTTTGAATTCAAGGCCTTTGTAGAAATCAACCAGGATAATACAGAGGATTTTAATATCTATTTCTCAACATTAATAAACTATGCTTAGAGTAGTTCTGACCCAAATTTGCTAATGTGGGTTTGGATTTAGGACACTGCACTGAAGCTTACAGCATGACTTTATCAAAGGTTTTAGACTTCCTAGACCTAGCCCATCCTGTGCCAGTTACTCCAGAAAATTAGCACTTCTGCTTCTAAAGCCATCCACCAGTATTTAGAAGATAATATTTGAAAGCTGGGCACAATTCAAATTAGCTAAGATACTGCAATGTGCTCAGAGCTTCTTAACCTCCGTATTTTCAGGATTGCAATAATATGTAACAAATGGAAATGATTAAGGTGGGAAGAGAACAGAAATTAATAGCATTGAGATGCAGTCAAAGGCTACATATAAGTAGGAAGAGGAGCAGGATCCATTAAGATAGAAGTTATTTCCCAGAGGAAATGGCTTAAGATAGTAAAAATTTAGATGAAGTTTTAGAAAAGATCCTACAGACACTATCTTTCATTGTACTGAGGAAGACTGCAATCATAGAATCACAGAATCAATGTCTACATACAATTTTATAGTCTTTCCTATCTAAGGATATAATGCTTGTCCATGAATATTTGTTTTACCAATGCAACAGTACATCTCACATATTTTCCCCTAAAAAGTAGACTGACATTTCTTGCTGGACGGGTCACTGTTCACAGATATTTTGGAGGAAGGGGAGGACTGAAAAGTAGGCCAGCAAGGAATAATGAAAATGTTTCATTACTCTTTCAGTTGAAAGAAGGTCAGGAAGATTTTGCTAGCAGCTAGGTAGGAGAAATAGTAGAAGGAAGACCAGAAAGCAGCGTAGTAAGGCAGGAGGATAAAGATGCTCACTTAATTGATCTTATTGTTACACTGGAAGCCCAAAAAGAGAAACAGCACTTTTTCCAGGGGTAGTGAGATGGTATTCTTCCTTCAACAGGAATAAAAAACAATGAACAACCAAACAAAACCCATCTTCTTCATTTCCTAGCAATACACGTTGTTGGTATACATAAGCTACATCTGGCAGTTAAAGTTCCAGACAAACAAACATAATGGCAGTTTTGTTTTCTTGTGTCATAATCTAGGCAAGATGAATGTATAAATAAAGGGTGTATACTTTTGCTTTGAATTCATGGAACAAACTATGGAGATATCATTTGCATAGGATTTTACATCCAGATAGCTAATACAAACTTGTTATCATGGGGAAAATACACACTATTTCTTCCTCTTCTTTTTCTGTCACTGAAGAGAAAGCCTCAGTCTGACTTTGACATCAGCTCTAACAGCTCTTGTAAATGTAAAATTCAAGCCCTTGGCTTCATTCCACTTTGCTACCTTGAAGTTGTTCCTCAAACTCCTTGCTCAACCCTGTCCCTGCAACTCCATATGGTAGACTGGAAACATGGGGCACAGCAGCCTCACAAGCTTCTGTCCTCTATATGCATGCCAAGATTGCCTCAAAGCTATTTCCCGCACAGCCTTCTGCTGTACACCATGTCCAGGGAGAAACATGGTTAATACCACCCTTGTGGGGCCAGCAGGAAGATTCTCATTGGTGGAAAATTCTGACTGTTGCAGTGGCTCTCCATTTTCAAACAACCACACCAAGAAGGCTAGAAAGAAAGCTGGTGTCAGATGTGTGGGATTACTGTGCAGAGATAAGGGAAGAATGTGTGTAAGGCAAGAACTGATTCTTATATCAAACCTCATTTCTAGATTACAAACAAAGCCTAACTCATATGGAATCACATATGTTACAATTCCTTTACAGTTCCTTGAGTAAGATACTCTACATGGTCATATGCTAATTTCATTTTAAAGATTAAAATCTTACTTATATAAAAAGTTCATGATTTAACTCCAGACTATTATAAAGAACTACTTCCTGATTTCTTGGCTTTGCGGGGGGAAATGAGGTCTTTTAAGGAAATATGTAGTTGTTATACTCTAATGAAAAAGTCCCATATTATAGAAACATACATAACAAGTGTTGTGTCGCGATCATATTTGTGCATCTAACACTTGGGGATTGTACCCCTACCGACTTATTAACTCTTCTGTGCATCCATGTGTAGAAATAGGGGGTAGGTTGCATGTTTGCTTAAGATTTTGCTTTCCAAAAACAGTTTGCAGTTTGTTGACAGAAAAGAAAAACATCCTCCAGTATTTACATTCTTTCCATACACGCACAATTTGTAAAACAGGAAAGATTAAGAACAGATTTAGAAAAGAAAAAACAAACAAACAAACAAAAACCCAACAAAATCAACCAACTGGCCAACCAAAAAACCCCCAATATCTATATTCTGTAGGTAGATGGTGGTACTTCATTACATCATTCCAAATGAAAAAGATTGGCCTGAATGTTCAAGTTTCTACATGTTCTAGACATAATAAAAACAGTTGAAAATTCAGTTACTGATTTTCTTATATTTAGGCAGCATTATGCAAGTCAACTCTGTTGTCTGGTGTTACAACACGCTTTCTTACGTTTTAGTGATCAATAGAGATGCTGCATATTTCCAAAGAAACCTTTATTTCAATTTCTTTTATTACTCTTCAGTTTTTAAATGTAATGTAGCCCCATGTGGAACTAGTTTTTGTTATTATAGATAAGTTTACTTTTTTCTATTTTTTTTTTTAAAAGACAGCATGTATTTTCAATATAGTTTTAATCAAGCTGCAATGAATGCCTCAAAATACATTCATAATGAAGCATTTTGGAATCATGCCATTCATTCAAAATGTTTCTTTTGGAAAAGGTGGGTAACTCAAACACACTTGCTATTTATGCAGTTCTTCCTCTTCCTGCACGTACAGCAGTATAAATCATAGCTTTCTGGACCACGTCTTATAGGACTCTTTCTCTCCAGACCACAGGAGAGAAAGGAAAAATGTCACACTAATTTCAGCTGGTATTAAACTGGTTTATGATGAGAAGTTCTGTTTATAACCTGTGCCAGAAAATGCTGCACAGTATAGGCTCTGTGCCAGGCTTGTAAAGCTCTTCTTCCTTCTCTGTCCATGACGATAAACTATTTTTGACCAGCAATGAAAGTATTGCTGTGGTTTTGTTTTCCCAGTTCTGGACAGTTTCAGAAAAGGTAAGAGTAGAAGAAAAATGAATCCTACTTTTTCCTGCTGGCCCTGCACAAATTGCTACAGCTTGTTTATGTGGTTTAGAGTTTACTCAGAGGATAGAAATAGAAGGCATTCTGAAATGTTCATTCAATTAAATCAGACAGCCCTGTGCAAAATATGTTCCCATGCTAAAGGGCTACGGAAGATCATCAACCTTCCTGTAAAAATCTTCTCTTGCGTTTTTTTCATACACATTTTTAACATGTTTACTTGTCATTTAAAGTTCTCCTGTCCACTATAATTAAACAAAGCAAACCCCAGTGTTTTGCTGCCCCTTTTTCTTCTTCCTCTGTTTGAGTCAGCAGTGGAAAGGCACATATGCTCTCTGCTCTATGGAAGATACAAGACTCCCCTAGCAGCATGCAGACCAGCAATTGGCTGGAGCCACAGGCAGCTGTGTGGATGGCTTGTGTCCAGTCTGTCCAAAGTGGCTGGCTTGTTCTCTGGGAAGTCATTTCCTCTGGATCCATTTTTAATTTTTAGGGAACTGGCACACAAGCCCTCTATTTAAAACTTAAACTCGAAGAAGAGTTGGTTGTCACACTGATGCAAGCCCTATTTCTCACAAATTTATCATCTTACTTCTCCATCTTCTCCCCAATAGTGCTACTTTGTTTTGTGAGTGTTATTGGAAAATGCTGTCTACATGGGAGCCTCTAGGTCTTTGGATCAAATTCTTAGCTGGGAAAAAAAAAATAAAAGAGAAAAAGAAGGGAGTACATTTCATTGCCAAGTTGCTCTGTAAAATTGTCACCCCGTTACTAGAAGCTGTTGCTGATAATAATAAAGTCTTCAGGCTTCCTTTCTCTTCAGTTAACTCAGTCTTTAGGCAGAACCTGAGTTTTCCTTATTCTACTGTCTACCCTTCCAAAACTTATAGACACAAGCCCTTAATTGGACTGCAGAGACATTAAAATACACCCTTCTCCTTTCCAAACCTTGTCAGTTTGTGACAATTTTACAGGAACTTCAGTATACACACATATGCATCTTCATTCTATGAAGAAACGAACATGAGAGCAAGCCACAAGCACGATTCCTAATTAACACACAGAACTTACTGTAAAATAGGGAAGAAAAATAGGATCAATGGGTAGTGTGTGCATCTGTGTTTGTTTGCACCAGTGGGAGATGGGGAGGTGGGGATGGGAAGGGATGTTGGTTTTTTTTTTTTTGCTCTAATACCTCTGGCTATTTTACATTAATGCTGTTTGTTACCTATTTATACCAGAACCAGGAAAAAAAAAAGACATTAAAAAAAATCCCCAAAAATCAGGGACTCTTGATTCATTGAACTAGAGAGGAATGGAATCCACAATGAATTTTTGTATGAATTGTGTACGAACTGAGGTTGTGCCAGGGGCAACGTACTGTATGTAAGTTTATAGGCACAATGGACTGTTTCTTCCTATTTATGCACTTTTCCCTTTTCATACCACAGTCATCCACATAAATCAGATAAAACTTTTCTAATAATAAAAGAGAAAGGAAAACTTATACCATTATTCTTAGTGCAACAGCTTGGAAATTGACTTTATAATGCATACTTATTGGGTGATATTTGGGAGACCATAGAGAACTAGAAATCCTGATAAAAACCTTGTCAACATTGACAAGTTTGATTTATATGGCTCTTTCCATAACAATTATATGATTTTTAAATTAAACCACATTTCCCCACCAAGTCAACTGCAATCTTTTTTTGTCTTCTTCCATATAATTTTTCTCCAAAGTGTCTGTCTTTGTAATGTGTCGATCATTAGAATAATACATATTTGATGAAAGCTTGCAATAAATAACATTTTGGACACTATTTCTAGTCACTGATTGATGTGCATATTATTTTGTCTGCTGTATTTAACTGACATGTCTCAATTTTTCCAATATCCGAGGGGCATGTACAGTGTAGTAATGGAGAATTTGGATGACCTATTTTCAGTTTCTCTTACGGAAATAAATATTCACTCAGTTATAATTCTATACAAGGGAAAACAGTGTAATTCACCTGAAAAATCCAGGCTTTCGAGTTTTCACACATGCTCATACAGGCCAGAAAATACAGTATCTCAAACAAGAATCTGTCCGTAAAAACATGAACACTAATGCTATTTATGGGAACATACAAGAGAAATTTAAAAGAGCATCACTTTGTTTTCAATAGTGCAAAAAATTATGCATAGATGCATAATTTCACCTAAAAACTTTGAGATTTATTGATAACCAAAAGTTTTGTTTCTCTCTTAGAATTGTCAGATGCCCCATCAGTAGAATCAGCTTTGTAAAGTGATAAACAAGGGTTAAATATACAGGGTGATTGATATTCTAACCTCTACTGTACCACTGAGATGACTTTAATTATGTTTCGTCCTAAGTTATTGTACCTGTGGGTCTGGGTCTGAGGATGGTGAACAAGATGTCCCCTGATATTGCCTTGCATGAGCTCAGAATGCAAGCTCTGCAGTCAAAGTCAAGGAGAGCAACTTTTGCCATCTTCCTGTAAAAGTCACCTTCTGCAACCCTGATTTTTTTGAGTTTGTGCTCATAGGACGTTATATCTTGAAAAGTGACTGCTATCTATGTAAAATGGGCTCCTCCTTTATGGCGCAGAAAAGGTAGGGGTAGAGCTTTGTAATTCTTGTGTTTTGCAGAAGAAAGCTGCCAAGAGAGGGGAAAAGAAGAATGGGGGGATAGGAAAGTATGTTTTTGGCTTCTGAAGATCTACATACTTAATATCTGCTGTCAAGAGTGGCCTAAAGCATATGACTGCTTGCAGCATCTTCCTAATACAAGTTAATTTCAAAATGGTGACTCTATTTAGGATGGAAATTTATAATTCGGGTTATTATGCATGGAGTAAAAGGGATTAAAAAAAAAAAAGAGCTGTCTGATTTATCATTTTACCTACCATCTAGAGCAGCTATTGTACTTGACTGATATCTGAAATCTTTCCCAGATAACACTTATAGCAAAAATTAAATCACAAGCTGCATATTGCTGTGTTTGGTTTTTTTTTAATCCATCTAATATTTTGCACCTGATCATTTTATTTGGTGGCTTTTAATGCAAGTAAATCAGTACTGACAAACTTTTGAGAACATGCATTAAATGACCCATCTGAACACTGAACATATCAGCTCTTTTTCTGCTAAAGCCTCTCTCACTCAACAGGATGTAGAGTGCCTGGATTAAAAGCATGACTAAGTTACATTTACTTTGTTATACCAAGAACTGGCTTTGTAGCACTAACATCAAAGACTTAATGGACATGCTCCATTTTTTGGAGCTTGTATATTAGAAAATCTAATACTTCTGGATATTACATTATGTTTGCAACTTGCAAATGAATAGTAGTATACTCCTTAAAAAAGTTTGCATCTCTGAAAAGCTCCATTTATATACTGCAAGTAGGAATCAGAACAACTCTTCGGTAATAGAACACAGGAGAAAGCGGGCACAGAAATGCTTTGTTTGAAAGAAAAAAAGTGGTGTGTGATTTCTCACTAGAAAGAAGTAAAATGCTCTGGTTTGGAGTAGAAAACCTGTATGGTCTGAAGTTCATGCTATAGGTGCTCTGGCAAGTCTTGGGCCTGATCCTGTAGCTGAAGAACTACAGAATGAACAGGTAGTCCTTATACTGTTGAAGTAACAGTCTAAGGAAGCATATTAAGTGACCCTAATAGAAAGGTGATTTGAGTTGTTTTATTTTGCTGGTTTGGTTTGGTTTTTTGTTTAGGTTTTTGTTTTGTTTTGTTTTGTTTTGTTTGTTTGTTTGGGGTTTTTTTGTGTTGGATTTTTTTTCCTTCTTCCCTGCAAATGAATGTGAAGTGTAGAGGGCAAAAAAAAGTTAATGCCCAATATGAGAATAGAACTGGGGATCAAGTGACAGGACAAGGAAGAATGGCTTAAAATTGAAAAAGAATAGGTTTAGATTAGATATAAGGAAAAAAAATCTTACTGTGAGAGTGGTGAGGCACTGTAACAGGTTACCCAGGGAAGCTGTGAATTCCCCATCTCTGGAAGTGTTCAGCGCCAGGTTGGATGAGGCTTTGAGCAACCTGGTCTAGTGAAAGGTCCCTTACCATGGCAGGGGGGTTGGAACTAGATGATCTTAAAGGCCTCTTCCAACCCAAACCATTCTATGACTCTATGATCAATACATTAGCAGGATCTCATAGACTTGCTCAATGAAAGACAAGAGATGATTTGTTTAGGACTCCCTTGCAAGAAATGCTTGAGAAGTCAGGCAGGTGATCTTCATGTCATTATGTTGTCCTAGCCTCTCTACACTGAAATCAATTTTAGTAGGTCACTGATTGATGACCATCTGGAAAGTTTCCAATTTGTTGCCCTTTTTAACCAAGTCACTGTTAAATAAACCTCCTCTTTTATTTTAGTCTATTTAATCTCTGTGCACACACACATGGAGAAAAAACCTAAAACCAAGACACAAAAATAGAGTTGCTGATGTGTCTTCATAGAATATTTTGTGGAAGTGATGGCAATTTTTACATTTTCAATATATATACCAGTCCGAACAGTTGAACAGTTTAGGGGAAAATACTGCAAGAAAGACTAATTTTGAACAAATTCAGTCACTGCCTCCAGTAACAAAGGTCTTAAAGTAAACCGTAACTTTCTTATTTGGCCATAATGAAACATCATGCCTCAGGCCATTTGATCCACACAATCTCAGCTGAAGTTATGATACTCTAGGGTGTGCCTGCAGAGGAGGGATTTGTTAATTCATGTTACAATAACCATTACTTGGAAGAGTTTTATTTCTAGTGTGCAGAGACTTTCCAGAAGATGGAAAAGATAGGTATAGATGCACTTACGTGGATAAAAATGAAAAATTAAGTTAGCTAAGACTTCCATTGATAAGTGAACTTTATAAAGAAACAGACCAATATACCCTGTGAAAGCATTCTGTCCATGGGAAAGTTTGTTTCTTGGTTACTGCACCATAATGTTTACATTACCCGACTGAACAAAAAATGCACAGCCTCTGATTTCAGAAATTCCACAGAAGTGATCAGCATCATGCCAGCTATTAATTCCTTGCACCTACCAGCAAATAGGATGAAATATTTCTTCCAAGCTGTTTGTCAAGGGACTAATCATCTGAGTAGGAATGAAAAAAAACCAGAGACTTCCTGACATTTCTCAGCACCCTGAAGGTACATTTTATGTGACCTTGCCCTCTATCCTGCAAAGATTAAGTCAAAGCATCAAGCCTAAAACCCTCAAGTGGAACTTGTTCAATGAGACACTGAGTTCCTTTTATACAAAAGAGATGAACTTCACTGGTCATAGACAGCACCAATTCATGAGGGGAAAATCCTCTTTAAGTAACTTAATTTCCTTTTATGACAAGGTCACCCATCTAGTTGACCATGGAAAGTCAGGAGATGTGGATATTTTTTTTTTATTTGAGCAAAGCTTTTGATACTAACTCTCACAGTACACTTCTGGACAAAATGTCCCGCGTACAGCTGGATAAACACATCATGAGATGGGTGAGTGACTGGATGATGGGCCAGGCTCAAAGGGAGTTACGTCAGCCATCTGTGGGGATCCCCAGCAACCAATTTTAGGACCAGTGCTCTTTAATGATTTTTTAATAAATGATCTGTACACAGGAATTGAATGAAGGTTAAGTAAGTTTGCCAATGATACTAAACTAGGAGGAGCTGGGGACTCCTTTGAGGCTAGACAGGCCTTACAGAGAGATCTGGATAGACTGAGGCAATCATCAGCTACGGAAGTTAACAAGAGCAAGCGCTGGATTATTCACCTGGAATGGGGTAATCCTGGTTATATATACAAACTGGGGGACAAAAGGTTGGAGAACAGCCCTTCAGAAAGAGACCTGTGGGTCCTGGTCAATGGCAAGTTGAATATGAATCAGCAGTGGACCCTGGTAGCCAAAAGGACCAACGACATATTGGAGTGCATCAGGCACAGCATCGTTGGCTGGTCAGGGGAGGTGACTGTCCCAGTCTATTCTGTGCTAGTGCAGCCCCCCCTTGATGCTGTGTGCAGTTTTGGATGCCTTGATATAAGAAGAATATCACACTGTTAGGGTACGATCAAGACAGTGAAGGCTGTCAAGGGCGAGACTTACAAAGAGTCTCATGCTTGTTCAGCTTGGAGAAGAGAAGGCCAAGGGGTGACCTCATCACAGTCTAAAACTTCCCCAAGGGGGGCAGTGGAGGGGGTGGTGCTGCTCTCCTTTGCCTAGTGACCAGAAATAGGACAAGAGGAAGTAGAATGAAGCTGTGTCAGGGAAAGTTCAGATTGGACATTAGGAAGTGTTTCTTCACAGAGAGTGTGGTTGGTCACTCTGTAACAAGCTTCCTAGGGAAGTAGTCAGAGCCCCAAGCCTGTCGGAGTTCAAGGAGTGTCTGGACAATGATCTTAGTTATATGGTTTTGTTTCAGATAGTCGTTTGAGGAAAAGGGAGATGGATTCGATGATTATTATGGGTCCTTTCCAACTACATATCCTCTATGATTCTGCTGATAAGAATCACAGAATCAACTAGGTTGGCAAAGACCTCTGAGATCAAGTTCAATCTATGACCTGACACCAACATGCCAACTAGACCATGGCACTAAGTGCCACGTCCAGCCTTTCCTTACATACCTCCAGGGAAAGTGATTCCACTGCTTGCCTTTGAATAGTCCAGTCCAATCACCCTTTCTGTGACATACTTCCTAATGTCCAACCTAAACCTCCCCCAATGCAGCTTAAGACTGTGTCCCCTCATCCTGTCACTGGTTGCCTGGGAGTAGAGACTGACTCTCACCTGGCTACAACCTCCTTCCAGGTGATTGTAAAGAGTGATAAGGTCACCTCTGAGCCTGTCCTTCTCCAGGCTAAACAACCTCAACTCCTTCAGATGCTCCTCACAAAATTTGTTCTCCAGACTCTTCACCATCTTTGTTGCCCTTCTCTGGATGCACTCCAGCACTTCAATGTCCTTGAAGTGAGGGGCCCAGAACTGGACACAGCACTCACCAGTGCTGAGTATGGGGGAGAATCACTTCCATAGTCCAGCTGACCACGTTGTTTCTGATAAGACAGAAGAAGTGAGGCTTTTTATCTTAAATAGCAGAGTTACCTCGTGGAGAGAAATGACAAAAAGAAAGGTAGGGGAGAGGCTGGCAAAAGACATGGTTTCCCAGCAAAATCCAGATGGCCTGCTTGGTTTAAATGGCATGTTGTTCCCTGTACTCCCAGTAGGTGCTTTTATTAGCTTGCCATTGGTGTAGCTGGGGGCAAGGATAAGGAGGGGAAGAGGCACCTCTCTCTGTGAGGAACTTAAGAAAACATTTTAAAAAATCCTAGAAGAGTTTCCCAGCATAGTCTACAGCTCAATTCAGCACTTGTTGTTTAATCTCACTGCTCAGGGAAATAAAGAAGATGTTTTACTTCACAGGCAAAGAAAATTTAGAAATAACGAGGCTATTGAAATTGCTCTTTGTTAGGATTTTTTTTGGACTAGTTTGAGTTTGTTTGTACATCTTAAATTTGTCTAATACATTGAAAAGCTATGTGTAAAACTAATTTTTTTCAGGATAAATAAATTTTCCACTTGGAAATGTAGAAGACCTGATATTTAGCTTTCCAGTGGAAGTTTTATAATGATGGTTTTTTTGCTCAGAATTATGTAAAAAAAAGAATAATACTTTTTTGCGGATTTCAATATATATTAGAAATGCTGCAGTGGTTATGTAAAGAAGACAAAGGAGTGGATGAAGAACAACTGTCAGAACCACAGTAAAAGAACCTACCATGCAGAAATATTTCATCATAAGTAACGGAGGTCTCGCATTAAATTTAATGCACTGCATTTGGGAAGCATGTCAGCCATGGACCTGTTTCAAGCATTAAGCACCAGTATTTTCTAGTTTTTTTTAGGAGATGGGCATCTTACTACAGGTGCTGCATCAAAATGTCTTTTGGCCTAGACTTGCACGAGTTCTCTTCCTTTAATTCTTAAGGAACAGGCAAGATATTAGTAGATACGACTTTTGCAGGGTAAGCATTGCATATATGCTGTCAGAGAGCCAAAAACTGCCAAGAAAAGCTTAAGATAAATTTATTAGTCTTGTTCAATAACATATCATCTTCTTCAGCAGAGAATGCCAAATCTATTTCTGAGAGTACATTTGTCATAGTTCTCCTCTGTTTTCTGTTTAATGAATCATTTTCAGTTTCACCTTCTAGATGAAACAAGCAACAAAAATGTAACACAGCTTTCAGTTCATGGGTTGTATAGTACTTTGTATTTTCAAGTTCCCCCTGCAGAACAATGAATCATAAAACAAAGTAATACCTTTCCTTCTCCCTCAAGTTACTTGCTGTCCTGCTCTTTCAACTAGAAGTGAAATAAAATATTTAAACAAGAAAATGAAGACAGAAGGAGGGAGCACTTATTTTCCACACCCTTTTTGTATTGCTCCTCTATGTCAGGTATCAAATACAAACATTTTCATGTCAAGGTTGATCATATAAACCTGCATTGCTTAGTTAGAAAACAGGCAGCATCTTACAGCCCCTCTAAGTCTAGCAAGCTGACTCAGGGAGTAGAAAAAAAATGCATGAAGCTCCTGACTTTAGTACACTTCAGTGCAACAAATATTTAAATAGTGAGAACAACATGCCTAGCACTGGGAACTTCTTTGCTGACATCTGTGTTTTACAGTGATCAGAGATCTTAACGGTAAAAGACAATTTCTATTAGCAGTTTCAGACTCCCACCAGTTACTACAAAGCCAGGTTGATGATGTCCACACCATGCCTTTTCTCTCCAAGAGACACAGACTACAAACTGAAGATACCAGTTAGCACGGTCCCTTCAGAACAGCAATGTTTTTGGTATGTTGGCAGTATCCAAGCCAGAAAAACCTGAAAGGGAGGTGCAAATTTCCATCCGCCAAAACCTCAAACTGATGTGGGTGAGTCTGATATTCTGCCTTAAAACTAGTGCATTTCAGAAGCTCAAAAAGAGGAAAGATTTAAAGATTGGACACATCAGTGCCTTGAGAACAGTACTCAAAACCTTTTGCCCCCAGTTAGGTCTTTGTTCTGCTGGTCTGACAAATGTTTTATGCATTTTGATTTCAGACAAAATATCGGTTTTGGCTAAACCCACAGCTGATCTTACTCCTGCCCAGATGATATTTGCCTTTTGCACATTCTGCCAGTGATATATTTGCACTTTGATATGCACAGTGCTATGCAAGCTTCCTTACCTTTGCTATCTCTTCCCTATGATAAAGTCACCTCAAAAGATTAATAGGGTTCCATTCTTCAGTCCTGTCATTTCAGCACCTTTTTAAAGGTCATTTCCATGTAAAAATGAGTCAGTTAGAAAACAGTTAAGCATCTCTGACAGAATGACTTTTAGGTCACAGTATACACAGAGCCTCAGCTCCCATGCGCATCACCTCCATAAAACACTCAGTAATTTACTGATAACCGAAATTGGTGTAATAATTCATGCTTGCAAATTAAATAGAAAACAGAGGTATTTTAGGAAGATAACACCCTTTATTACAACACTGTATATAGCTGAGACAAAGCTGACAAGTTTCATGGCCCATTTTGACCATAGTCATGCTGAAAATATTACATTTTATGGTTTGTTGCAGATTAATAAGAAAATACTTTTAAGTGTAGTTTTAATATTAAGAAATTACCAGAGGTTTACCGGTCCTTATTTAGTTGAGTTAAGCAAAAGAAGAAAGCCCTTGAACAACTACAAACATCAGCTTGTGGTCTGTGCTTCATTAATTCCTTTCACACAGCTAGAAAGCGGGTGAAGAAAAAAGACCATCTAGCAACAAGTGCCTTTGTGTAAAGATTGATTTTTTTCTTTTTTGTTTTGTTCTTAATGCAGAATGTGACTAGAATCCACAGAACCAGAAATCCCAAAATTTGTATTAACCTACCTATGAAAAGAAAAAATCCCCAAACCCAAAGTGAAACACAGGGATGCAATAGAGAGTGTGCAGAAAGCAAACAAGCCCTAATTCATTCTGGTAACTGTTAACACTTTTTCCATCTTCAGAAAATCACGTTGGCATCGTTCACGAAGAAACAGTAGATAATTGTTGAGGTGAAATATAAATTTTGCCTCCCTCAATACTCAAGTGTCATTTACAACTAGAAACTTGACAGTGCAGCAGTCCTATCTGTCAGCTGCAAGAGTTATGCCAAGTCACAGCTTCAGGGTTTAGCTTTGCCTACCAACGATCCAGTGAAAAAGTACATGGCTCCTTTCCAGAAGGGGTAGCAAAATATCCTCCACAGAGTGTAACATGGAGATTTCCGTCTCAAAGGCCACGGGATTTCCAAAGGCAGAAACTTCAATTTGACTGCATGGACCAGCCATCAAATTTGTGACTGCCTTCACAGCTATCAAACTTAAGATTTCTTGAAATCTGGCAGCTCTTTTTGGAGACAGGGAAAGCAGAACATTTTACCATATCCTCTGAGCCCCCTTGTACCTGTGAGAAATGGGTTGTTTGCAAGTCCTAAATATGCATAGGAAAACTTTTGTGCCCTCCTTTACAGCTTCTGAAAGTAAAACACCCTAAAAATAACATGATTTTACATCTTTCAACAGCCTTATGTATTATGATAATCTCTGTGTTTCTGGATAAATGAAGGCAGGAGATTCAGGTCATTGAAATCTGTGTCTTATCCATATCAGTTATGGCACACCATGCTAGGGTTTACCTCAAGCATCTATTTTAAAGCTGTTTCTTTTAATTCAGTTCCAAAGAAGTGCTTGATGGCACCCGAATTCTTCCATCAGCAGAAAATATCGATTTACTGAAGGAGGAGGAGGATGAAGAAGATCTTCCTTTGAAGCAGGCTTCAGGAGGAACTTACCACAGAAGGTACCATGAAGAACTCAGAAAGGTTCCTCGTTCTGCAGGTGGATTTTTACAGCAGAGCTATAGAGGCAAAACAACCAGCTTTGACACCCTTGCCAGATTCCAAGGGCCTGAACCTGACTCCCCTCCACCACAAACTCACTGCCTGCTTTAGCAGCATCATCTCAGTTGCTTATGTAGTAATTTGTAGAGACAGAAGTGCAGCAGTTAAGCAGTTCCACATTCATCTGAGTTGTAGGGCAGTGACCATAGATGGATTTAAACATCCCAAAAAATTAACACGACCCATACACTAACAGCTATTCTGCACATGCACATGCACTTCTCTGTGCCCATCATCCCTATTTTACAGCCTTTAAGATTTTAGGAATTCTGGTTGCAGGAGCTAGTTTTATGGTAACAATTTAAAATTCTAACTAAATATTTGCATGTGTGTTTTGCCACTACAATATGGAAGTGATTAATATAAAGATTTACACACTTGAATATTGTAGAGTGCATCCTTCATAAACTACTTTCATCCTACCTAAGCAATCTGGATTAGATTGAGTATAGTGAGACACACTATAATTAAACAAATCTATCATTTTTGCAGTTATACTTATGTTCTTAAGCTAGATTGAAACACAGTTCAACAGTTTCCTATCATGGATATCACTGGTCTGAAGTACAGCCAAGTCAGCTCGCTGCTGTTGTACTTTTTCCCATCATTGATTTTTTTGCCAGAGAAGAGAGAAACATTAAAATACAGTACTTGAATAGAGCTCTTAGTCTGAGCGACCACTGGGAGACGCTGGATGGAGGGAAGCAAAGCAAGCACAGGATGAAAATTAAGCAAAACCCCCCATGTAACAAGTAACAGGCAAAGGCACATATTATTTGTTATATATATTGATTTAGGCCACCCTAAAGAAGCACTTCCATTTCTGAAATTCATTTTTTGCTTACAGCACAACTAGCAAAATAATTCAAGTGTTTCATAAAATGGACATATAAAGGACTGAAGGCATCAGCAGTCATAAATCCAGATATTCTAACGCACGAGAGAGAATATACCCCCCTGCACACACTGTTTGCTCAGTCCAGCCCGGTACGTGACACTTGCTCCCTGAGAAAGCCCTGCATCAGTCCCTGTATTCCAAGGCAAATTCTGTGGGTCAGCCAGTGAGCAGTTAAAGTGCTATAAATTTTCAAATGAGTTCATAGTAATTTATCTCCTCTCTTCACACAGAAGATGGTTCAGAAGTTATTAAGATTAAAGACTAAGGTTTCAAAAGCTTTCCTTTTTTTTTTGTTTTGGTTTGAGATTTTTGTTGGTTAGTGGGGTTTTTTTTTTGTTTTGATTTTTTTTTTTTTTTTAAAGGCAAAGCACCCACACTGAAGAACCAAATTGATACACTAAAAATTGAATCTCAGCTTTCAGAGGCTGAATGCTCAGGACTTTTGGAAGATTGAGCCCACTTACAAGACTCAGGCCAAGTATTTTGAAGGAACAAATGACACTAGTGATTTTGAAATATTTCTGCCCGGTTATTGCAGTCAGCATGGCTGTGCCACAGACTCCTGAGTTTGGTCAACTCAAAGCACCAGTTGAAGTCATAATTGGTTCTTGAACTGGCTATTACAAGTTATCCTTAGGTCCCCCTGTGCCAAGACACTGCTTTGAAGAAATCCTGCTACCCAAATACCCCCTGCCTGTTACTCTTGCTCCTTCCTCAGTCCTACAATGACTGTATTCATCTTTGCAGAAATGCTTTCCAGCTCCAAGTCATAGAATCATAGAAGGATTGAAGGGGATCAAGAGGGCATGGTCTCAAACTCTGCCAGGGGAGGTTTAGGTTGGATGTTAGGAAGAAATACTTTAAAGAGAGGGTAATCAGGCACTGGAATGGGATGCCCAGGGACGTGGCAGATTTACCATCCCTGGAGGTATTTAAGAAGAGACTGGATGTGGCACTGGGTGCCATAGTCTAGTAACTGTGGTGGTAGTGTATCAAGGGTTGGATTTGATGATCTCATATGTCCTTTCCAACCCATCTGATTCTATGACCTTTAAACATCATCTAGTCTAACCCCACTTCAACTAGATGAGGTTGTTCAGAGCCCTATCCAACCTGACCGCGAAGGTTTTGAAGGATGGAATAGCCACAGCCTCTCTGGGCAACCTGTTACAGTGTCTCACCATCCACATGATAAAAAATGTCTTCTTTCTGCCCGATCTGAATCTACACTCTTTTAGTTTAAAACTGTTATCTCTTGCCCTACCGCAACAGGCTCTACAAAAAAGTCTGCCCCCATATATCTTATAAGCCCTTTTAAGTACTGAATGGATGCAATAAGGTCTCACCAGAGCCTTCTCCAGAATAAACAACCAGGTGGAGTATATTGCACTTGGCCATTTTGAATCTCACAAAGTTCACGTGGGGGCACTTCTTGAGGTTGTCAAATCCCTCTGGATGGCATTCCATCCCTTGGCCATGTCAGCTGCAACACACTTTAGTGTCATTTGCAAATTTGTTGAGTGGTGCTTGACCCCACTATGTGACCCCACTTTGATGAAGATATTAAACAGTACTGGCCCCAGTACAGACCCCTGAGAGACACTACTTATCAGTGATTTCCACCTGGACACTGAGCCACTGACCACTACCCTCTGGATGTGATCATCAAACCAATTCCTCCTCCACAAAACAGTACACATACCAAATCCATTTAGCCTTAGACACAGCAGTGAGCATGCAGACTTCATACCATTTTTTAAGCTTCTTGCTCCTAAGCTGGAGGATTTTGAGAGTAGACATTCCTGCGTGCCAGTCTCACAATCAGTGGAAAAGTGAGGATGCTACAACCAAGGTCTTGGAGATGATCTATGACTGTCTTTATAAACATAGTATTCTGATGTAGAAATAAATGACCTTAGTACCAGAGGACAGGGTGAGAGATGCCTGTGTATGATGCAAGCACGTGAATGATTTGCTGTGCTTAGTGACAGAGCTCAAGAAGGAAGCAGAGAGGCTAAGAAGTATTAGGGAGAGTGAAAGGGAAATAGAGTGGTGGAGTCATACCCTTTTGACACCAAAAGAAGTCCAGGAGATGGCGAAGCCCTGCCCCTCCTGCCTTCAGACAGATGGAGGAAACCAAATAGATTGGGGGGAATGGGAACAGGTCCCTGATCAGAGAGGTAAAAGAATCCCCCTCTTGACCCCCATCACCTCCCCGGGTGCCCTTAAAGAACAGGTATGAGGCCCTGGACCCAGAGAGTCAGGCAGAAAGCAGTTAAGAAAAGGATCTGCCTGGAGGGTTTCCCAGTCACACCCTGTCTACTAGATGGGTTACAACCACAGCTATAAAGAAAAAAAGAAGCGTAATTGTAGTCGGTGACTCCCTCCTGAGGGGAACTGAAGGCTCTCTATGCCTTCCCATAGGGAAGTCTGCTGCCTTCCTGGGGCCCAGGTGAGAGGTATTAGCAGCATACTGCCTGAGCTAATCTGGCCCTCTAATTACAGAGGACAGGAGCACAGGTAGTGTTCACCTCAGCTCCTGCAGTAGAAAGGATGAATGAGGAGTAGGAAAACCCATGGCAAAAGGATTGGTGCCACCAGTAGAATCTTTTTTCGAACATGGGGTAAATACTATGGTACCTAGCCTGGTAGAGTCAGATGGGCTTCATCTATCTAGCAAGGGCAAAAGGGGTCTAGCCCATCAGTTGTCAGATCTGATCAGGAGGGCTTTAAACTGGGTTTGAAGGGGTAAGGGGTTGAAACCAGGCTCTCCAGAGATGAGCCTAAGGGTGGAAAGCCAGAGTTAGAAGTGATATCAGCAGCCCAGCTGAAGTGCATGTACACCAGTGCACACAGTATGGGTAACAAACAGGAAGAGCTGGAAGCCATCGTGCAGCAGGAAAGCTGTGATGTAGTCACCATCTTGGAAACGTGGTGGATGGTGGGATGACTTGCATGACTGGAGCACTGCCATGGATGGCTACAAGCTCTTCAGAAGGGACAGGCAAGGTAGGAGAGGTGGAGGGGTGGCTCTGTATGTTAGAGAGTCTCTTGACTCTGTAGAACTTGAAGTCAGTAACGATAAGGTTGAGTGTTTGTGGACCAGAATTAGGGGGAAGGACAACAAGGCTGACATCCTGGTGGGAGTCTGTTACAAACCTCCCAATCAGGATGATGAGGATGATGAATTATTCTACCAATAGCTGGCAGATGTCTCAAAATTGCCAGCCCTTGCCCTTGTGGGCAACATTAACCTGCCGGATGTCTGCTGGGAGCTCAACACAGCAGAGAAGAGGCAGTCTAAGAGATTCCTAGAGGGTATGGAGGATAATTACCTGCTGCAGCTGGTAAAGGAGCCTGCCAGGGGTGGGGCCCTGCTAGACCTGCTGTTCACAAATGGAGAGGAGCTGGTGGGTGATGTAGTGGTTGGAGGCCACCTGGGGCACAGTGACCATTAAATAATAGAGTTTTCAATGCTCAGGGATGCAAAGAGGGCCATCAATAAAACTTCTAGCCTGGACTTCTGCAGGGCAGATTTTGGCCTACTTAGGAGATAGGTTCAAAGTGTACCTTGGGAAACAGGCCTTGAAAACAAAGGGGTCCAGGAAGGATGGAAATGCTTCAAGGAGGAAGTCTTGAATGCACAGGAGCAGGCTGTCCCAGCATGCTGAAAGGTGAGCCAGTGGGGAAGGTGGCCAGTCTGGCTGAACAAGGAAATTTTGAAGGAAATTAGGGGAAAAAAGTGCTGGCTACTCATGAAGAGTTTAGGAATATAGTTAGGTCATGTAGAAACAAAATTAGAGAGACAACGGCACAGTTTGAACTCAATCTAGCAACTTCTGTTAAGGATAACAGAAGTGCTTTTACAAATATATCAGCAGCAAAAGGAGGGGCAAGGAAAACTTCCATTCTTTGTTGGACATGGGGAGGAACATAGTCACTAAAGATGAGGAAAAGGGATTTTGCAGATGACACCAATTTGATCTGCTGGAAGGCAGGAGGGCTCTTTAGCAGGACCTGGACATACTGGAGAGCTGGGCTGATTCCAGCGGGATGAGGTTCAACAAGGCCAAGTGCCGGGTCCTGCACTTTGGCCACAACAACCCCCTGCAGCGCTCCAGGCTGG
>JAWMRA010000078.1:69088784-69188356 GCA_035584735.1 Pseudotriccus pelzelni
AGTTCAGGAAGGATATTGAGGTGCTGGAGCAGGTCCAGAGAAGAGCAACGAGGCTGGTGAAGGGACTTGAACACAAGCCCTATGAGGAGAGGCTGAGGGAGCTGGGGTTGTTTAGCCTGGAGAAGAGGAGGCTCAGGGGAGACCTCATCACTCGGTACAACTACCTGAGAGGAGACTGTACCCAGGCAGGGGTTGGTCTCTTCTCCCAGGAAACCAGCAGTAGGACAAGAGGGCACAGTCTTAAGCTCTGCCAGGAGAAGTTTAGGTTGGATATTAGGAAGAAGTTTTTTACAGAGAGAGTAATCACATATTGGAATGGGCTGCCAAGGAAAGTGGCAGATTTTCCACCCCTGGAGGTTTTTAAGATGAGACTGGATGTGGCACTTAGTGCCATGGTCTAGTAAACAGAGCAGTGTTGGAATCAAGGGTTGGTCTCTGAGGTCTTTTCCAACCTGGTTGATTCAACAATTCTATGATTCAAGGAAGGAAGCACCACCAAGTGCAGAAATATTACATGACCACATTATTTAAGTTATATAAATCATAATTTGATTGAATCAAATCTTCAAGTCATAAAAACAAAAAGGAAAAAAAAAGTTTCAGTGTGTCACTTAACAGATAACCAGCTTTTTCTCCAGTTAATTCTCCCAAAAGATGAAGCAGAACATATCAGTTTCAGCTTCAGCTGTCTCTGTCAGCCTTTAGTAGCTCACTGAGACTGCTCTACACTCAGCACGTTACTAGGAATTGCAAGGGATTTTACTTGGAGCAAGTTTAATGTATGAATGTGCTGCAGGTATCAAACATGCCTCTACCTGCTTCTTATTCATAAGGAAATATCAGAGGATTTGATAGATGAACCACTAGCACAAAGAATGTTCCAGACTTATCAGGCACATGCTAGAATCTCTTTCACACAGCAGTAACAGGAAGTCTTGCTTCATAGATCCAGACTAGCTACCAAAATGTGATATCCATACGTGAAACAGATGCAGAGTTAGTGTTACAAACACCCTATTCTGAGAAAAGTGTTCTTTCTGCCCTCTCGTCTGTTCTTGAAGACGGATGACTTCAGCAGCATAAGCCCTTTTTACCTGCACTTTTTCTCCTTTACAAGGTGTTCTACACATACTTATAATTAAAAGACAGGACAGATTGCTTATTAAAAAGCTCCAAAGTGCTAACTCGTTGAGCCAAAAACATAGCCACATAACAAAGAGATGATAAATTATGAAAAAAAAGCGCAAAAGGCAAATCCACTTGAACCACTTACCAGAAACATGAAAAATCCCAGATTATTGGGTTTTGCTGCTTTCCTAAAAAGTGCTACTACTCCTTGATACTCAGAGTAGGTCTACCATACTTCTCAATCAATCTTTCTTTGAACTTACTGCATCAGGAATGATGCATCACAGAAACAAGTGAGTGGTTCAATCGTGATTATAAAAAGCTGCTTGTAGCAGAGAGGCATGGCAAAACACCAGCTTTCTGAAATTAAAGGCACTACCCATAACTCTTCAGTGTATGGTTTGCATTGATAAACACAAATCTACCTGTTTTGGGGATAAGAAGATGAATATGCTGTCCCTTCTACGTATAGAAAACAAGGGTTAACTTAAATATAGTACACATGATCTCTCCCATAGTGTCAAGAGGCAAGACATGAAAGTTTAGTTGTGCTTCTTGGGGGTCTTAAGGTGAAGAAAAACGAATGTGACAACAGGGTCAAACAATACCAGCATTATAAATCTAAAATTAGGTGTTTGAGCTAGCAGGGTAATACATTTCTACCTTAGATCCTGATCTTTTAAAGACTTATGCCGGTATTTTTCTTTAAGCACAGACAAAGTGACACTGTTTTCATTAGAACTATTCATGTGTTTAAAGACCTGGAGCTTTAGAGTGCTGATTCCTTAAGTCTGGGATTAGCTAAAATTTATAGCACCAGTAATTCTCAAGAAAGGCACAATCACTTGTCTGGTCTTATTTATATCAACATTTCCTCCAGGTGGAGGGAATTCCTTTAGAACAGAAATTACCTGCACTGAAAAGCCAAATGATCTTTTTGTAATACTGCGATAGCCTGCAACCAAAATAAGACTCTTAAGAAGACAAAAGATCAAGACCACCGACATAAAATTGGATTAATATGAAAGAATATTGGCTTGATTTCATTTTCCCATTTCTCTCCACAATGGCTGTTATAACTACTCATTTTAAACGATGGTTAGCATTCTGAAATGCTAAGAGGAAAAATACACAACAAATAAAATTCAGAAACATTAATTTCCAACATGGTAAGCAGGACTCTGGTGACAAGATTATTTCAGTAGTATTCTGTTTTATTATATTATCTACATGTGCACTGACAGTTGTTGCTGGGGACCTAGGAAGTAAGAGAATAAAATCAGTCTGGTTTTGCCTTTATACTTCACTTTGTTGAGTTTGAAATTCACAGGAAGTTCTTCCACCTATTGGTTTTTCTTGAAAATAAACAAGAGTTTTTTGATGCAAACTCCTCTAATTTTTCAGGAACACTCTGAAATTCAACAAAGGCAAAAGAAGGGTCCTGCACCAGGGAAGGATAACTCCTTGTTAGGTAGGCTGGGGGTTGGCCTGCTCAAAGCAGCTCTGTAGAGAAGGACTTTGGATCCTGGTTGACAACAACTGTCCCTGTGCCAGCAGTGTGTCCTTGTGGCCAAGAAGGCCAGTGGTATCCTGGGGTGCACTAGGAAGAGCATTGCCAGCAGGTCAAGGGAGGTGATCCTGCCCCTCTGCTCAGTCCCAGTGAGGCCATATTTGGAGTTCTGGGCTCTGCAGTAAAAGAGGGACATGGAACTCCTGGAGCAGGTCCAGTGGAGGGCTATGTGCATGATTAGGGGACTAGAGCACCTCATTTACAAGGGAAGGCTGAGGAAGCTGGGCCTTCTCAGCCTTGAGAAGACACGACTGAGAGGGAACCTTATCCATGTCTGTCAGTATCTGAAGAGAGGGTGTCAAGAGGAAGGATACATGCTCTTCTCAGTGGTGCCAAGCAATAGGACTAGAGGCAGAAACTAGAAGACGGGAAGTTCCACCTGAATATGAGGCAGAACTTCTTTACTGTGCAGGTGACCATGCACTGGGACAGCCTGCCCAGAGAGGCTGTGGACTCTCCCTCAGTGGAGATTTTCAAGAACCATCTGGACACAGTGCTGTACAATGTGCTGTAATATGGCTCTGCTCGAGCAAAGGAGTTGGACCAGATGACCTACTGTTGTCGCTTCCAACCTGACTGATTCTGTGATTTTGTGATCTGGGAGGCAGTTTCCATTAACCAGGTTTGCTGCTATTTTTCTTCTACCTTCAGGATGTAACTAATTTGGAGAGTGTGGACTGTAAGGCGTTGATTATGCAACTCACTTTACTGTTACTCCATCCTCACAGTTAAAAGTGATGACGTCTCCAGGCTGAGATATGCAACTCTATATCCCACAGAGGCTGCCTGCTCAAACTTCACAGTGTAAGTCAGAGTGTGGAAACATGTATGTTGCTGTCTATCTCACCATGTTTTATTTTGTCAGGACTGACTGCAAGAATTGCTGAATCCAGCAAAATTTTGTCTGTGTAAGGTCTCCAGTATTCCTTTCTTAGACTTGCATGCGTCAATTAGTGTGGATATATGAAAAATGTGGCAAGTAGTATATTACCCCAGCTGCAGTAAAAAATCAAATTACATTAACAATTTCTATGGATAATTCATTTTTCATCTGTTGTTCTAACAGAAATATAAGTGATAACCAGGAAGAAGACAATCTCTTCTGCTCATTGTATTTTCCAATAACTTTTATATTTCTATTAAAATGAAACCTGAGGAAAGAATTGCTTTATAAGCAAATGCCAAGGCAAACAAACCAACAATACTGCACAATTTGTGCTGATAAAGTCTGTCGGTAGTTTATTGGCTTCAGAAAGCTTCATCATGAAAATTAGCATTTAATTCTCAGAGGAAAAAATATTTTTCATTTTTCAAAATATCATCTCTTACACTTTAACTTGAAGAAACCAATCCCCAAACTCTGTTTTCAGCAACTTTTGTGTCAGAGACAGACTGATAGCCATTGAAAGCTCCATTCCTCGCTCTAACAAGGTTAATCACTTTAACAACTTCCATGACATTTGCCAGTGATAGTACCTTCCTGCATGAGGCTTTTTGGTACCTCATTCATTGAAGAGGTAAGAAGTTCACTCCATATTTCTTTCTAAGTAAACCAATAAAATTTTTTACTCCCCTTACACAGCTGGAGAACCGTCAGTCACCACAGCTCTTATTTTGTCAAAGCCACCAAAGCAATTCACAGTACCCTTCACAGGATTAAAAATAAAATCCTTTTTATAGTGTCATGTAGAGATAACAGCCTCAGCCATTCCTCATGAACCTTAAAATCCTTGTTAATCATATAAAAAATATCAACAGTTGATTTAAAGTACAGCAGTTACCTCTGCACTTTTCACCAAGTGCCAAAGAATAAACAAGTCCATTATCCATTTCCAGTTTCAGATTTTCAGTCAAAATCGCACATATAGCTAACTCAGGTGACATTTGTCATCAAAGGGACACAGATTCAATTTCTGTTGTTGTTAATAGTACTTTCTCATCTTCAGGCAATGTGACAGTTGCTACAGCATTGCTATATGACAAATTCTGCATCAGATAACCCTATTATTTAGCCCTGCAACTGATATATTTTACAGCATTAAATGCACTAGTTTTCTGGCACGAAATCCTGTAGTCAAAGACAAAAATCCCACATCATTCAAATCTTGAACAGACCCAAGGTTTTACCTGGTTTATGCCATCCCCATATTGTTGAAACCCCCACTATGAAGCAAGAGCATCTCTGTCACTGACAAACAATCTCTTCTTCCCCTATATTCATTAGATTTCTCCATTCTTCATGAAAATAACCTGGCACAGTGTGCTGGCGACCTTCTGTCCATGCATAGCAGGTCCAGTAGTTCTGAGCTACAACAGTTCAAGATATATGTTTTTTTCCTCTCTCGGTGCTACAGCTGTCTAAAAGCTCTTATTTTACTTTATGCTTTCGATATCTGTGACTCACTCCACCCTGTCTATTACAACTTTGCTCTCTCATAAAGCAATGATAGCCATTCGGTTGTTAAATGACCTTGCCCACAGCTAGTCTCTATTGGATTATTAGAAACCAACCTTAGCAGCAAACCCACATTTCTCTCAGATTTGACTAGGAGAATGGTGACCGAGTTATCAGACCATCTTATTGAAACACAGAAAATGCCTTCTTAACACGTATCATAGCCATAGATGTCTTAGTGACAAAGGAAATGAGCTCTAGAGTAAACATTCTTGCTGAATTTTGCCCACCCCTGTCAACATTTGTTTAAAAATATGTTGACACTTTGGACAAGGTTATAAAGATTTCTGCTATGAACAGGAAAAAAATCTGCTAGATGAAACTGCGAGTGCCAATTCTGTTTCCATTTTCATCCTCCCTCATTTTTTTGGCCTGTGGCTTGTTTCTAAGAAAGCTGAAGAAGAAAAAGAAAGGTTATCAAAAAGGCAACAGTTTACAAAAATAGGGAAGCAGTGTAATGCACTTTACACCAGCATTCAGGAAAGTATGTAAAAGGGAGTGAGGACCATATTTGAGATTCAACCTGCACTGTAAATCCTTGAACCTTATCTGAGGAATGCCCAGGCAGGACAGCTTAATGAAAGAGTGGGGACAAAGTTCTGCCCCCATTTCCAAGTATTCAGTGTGGTTTTGTAACTTAAACACAACCCTTGATGAAATATAAATATCTCACTGCAGACTTTTTTATTATTATTTCAGTGATGATTAAAATGAATAAACAAATATGCTTCACCCTTGCCTGTAGCACTTAAAATTCAGACCCTGACAGGATATGAAACCTGGAGATAGAAATGATAGAGAATAATATGTAATAAATTCATCAACCTTGATTGTCCGGCATAATGCAAAGAAAAATAAGTAAACATGAAAAACCAGAAATGAATTTAAATTATTTGTTATAATTATCTAAACCATTTAAAGTTTTCAAAGTAACATAAATAACATTTCTTTTAAAGTGTGATTTTTTAAAACTAGGACTATAACTCTTTTTCTTCAGAACAGTACTTTAAATTGCAAAAGATGAGAGAGACACCTTTCAGCATTAATAAACTGAGGAATATTTATGAGAATTAGCCTGGCATCTTCTTTGAAGCACCAGGCCCCTGAGATGAATATGATAGGTACAAGATAGACCTATTATCAGTGTGAGAGATGCTTCAGAATTTGTGATGTGATGTCACTCCAAGGGCATGTGGATGAACCAACTCACTGCAGTTCAAGACATGCCTTACATTAAACCTTATGGCAGGAGGAGCCCACAAGAGGATTCCAAAGTCAGGACAGGCTTCTAGTGTGGGTGTCCATGTCTGTGCAGGCACACTAGCTTTGAAGCCACATATTGTTATTTGATGGATTTATGGTGCTCCAACAAAGGAAGCAGAGTGAAATAGATACTTACCTTTTTAGCAAGTGGGAGAAATAAAGCATGAGAATAAAGTATATAATTAAACTTGATTAAAAATTATTATATTTCCATTGCGTAATCCGTGATAATAAGAAAGAAAACAGAAAAACAGAGGAACAGCTATGAATACTGCCTGTGATTAAAAAGAAAAATGGACTATCATTGTCCGACTTCCATTTAGTGTGATAGATGAGCTCTTTGGCTTGTATTTATTGTGCTCTTTTTCTGTCCTACACCACCAAGAGCTGAGAATATGAAGAAGAAATCAAAAAAAAAAGTTCATTCAAAAAAAAAAAGAAAAAAAGTCCTGATGACCTTTAAGTATTCGTGGGAGTAAACTGTAAGCTGAAGTTTGAAGATGAAAAGTAATTGGCATTGCACCTTCTTAATTATTTTTTTCAGTGTCAGGCTTTTAATATAGTTCTGGCTCTTGCTGACACACCTAAATGAGGTTTATGGAACCCAGAGAATTAATTTTGCGTTCATTAATGGAGAGGCAGCAGGACAAAAGCTGCAGGTATTATTTTCCTCTTTCACCTAGCTTAATTCACCACCCACCCGTGATTCAGACTTCATGCATGCCCGTGGGCCACTGAAATGGAAAGCCTTTAATGCAGCTCCATCAAACGTGGCACTGGCAGAAAGTAGGCAAGCTAGATGACCCCTCTGAAACATCTTGACTAACTAATATGTACAAAGATGCGATCTCAGCATCCATCAGAGCATGATAAAATAAAAAATGCTACCAGAATAAAACAAATTATTCAATTTCCAGGGAAAACAAACAAAACAGAACTCAAAAAACCAAGCCAGTCCTCTGGGCAATGTATTTACGGACATGTAACATTTTTGTGTAGAACAGAAAAAAGATATCTTGACTGAAAAAGCTTCTGGTAAACAAACTGGCTTGTTTAGGGCAGGAACAGTACCGACAAACGGGGAACAGTGGAAGGACTCATGCTTCTACCTATTGTGTAAAGATGTTGTAGGTCAATTATCACTTTCTGCATATGTGAAGTGCCACAGGACTGCTTACAGTGCCCAGCTGTCCTTCAGTGATGCTCCTGACTCTGAAAAAGGGGACACTTTTGCCTTCTGAAGCCCGTTACCTCTATAAGGTACTCATACTGCCTCGGCATGGCAGAATGCTGTGTATCTGTTGCAGCTCCAGCCTGATGGCTTTGAAATCTTCCTGCCTAGAAGCACCATATGAGTGTAACTTCTCCTCATGGGCTACATAAGGGGCTTAGGGAATTAGCCTCAACTGGGTGACTAAATGATCTCCATTACTTTACCTGAGTGTCTAAAATTATACTACGCAAGTAGCAGACGCCCTCTTTCCTTTGAATAAATACCTATAGTTGCTATTGTCAGTTTATTTGGTTTGAGTGACAATGGCAGTGTACCTAGGGTAGAGACCTGAGCATTGGCAACAGTGAAAACCATGATAAACATTCCAGTGGTCAGCTTGAGGCAGGGCTCAACTGACCTGGTATTATGGAGCAGGCAAACTTCAAAAGTTTCTTGCATTTTGAATAAATGGTGTTTCAGATGATGCTGGGAAAAAAACTCATGAGTGATTGCACGATCAGCTGAACTCATTTTATCACAGTAGTACAAAATACGGTGTATGTACCACAAGGAAATTATGTTGAATATACTCTACTTGGTGGAATGCTCCAGTATATTCTTGTTCCCTGAAAATTACTCGGAACAACTGGCATCTCACTACATCTTGCCAAGAGCCTGAAGGGAGCTTCTGTAATGAACTCTCTACCTTTAGCTTTCTTAGCATTGAAATGTAAGTGCTGAAAGTTCTGCTATGAACAGCAAGTGTAGGAACAGCATAATCGAAGATGATGGCAGGCAATATTTGGAAGGAGAATATGTCATATGAAAAAATAAACCTAAACAAATAGCCAGTCTGCTGATGCCTGAACATTCCTGTGCCCTGAAACACAAACCTGTCATTGCCCAAATCTGTTCGGGCTGAATAAGAACAATTCTGCTGCTGAGCCAAAACCGTTTTATAGAGTAAGATGGTGCAATGGAGATTCATTCTGTTATTCTCCCTTCTTTATGTATGGAAAGCTAGAAAAAAAGACAAAGGAAAAGAGAATGGAGGATAAACACTGGCTTTTTTTGCTGGTTATTGTTACTTCTTTAGGTACATGAATGCATTGTGATCCACAGTTATGAGACACCAGTAGAGCAAAGCTGACCGTGTAGTTAGATTCCAGGAGCTGGCTGGTCATAGTCTAGTTTTGGGTCATTGGTTTCCAGTGGGGATAGGCAACATGGTATTCACAATGCACACACTGCAGAGTACTACATCAGTGCTGAGGGGCAGATTTAAAACAGGAAATGCTAGTGGACCTGTGAAAAAAGTGCTTTTCAGTGTGAGACACAGAAAGAATGATGATTACACCATGGTAGACTATTCTCTCTATGAGAGAAGACTCAGGGGCAGCAAATATTTTTCTTCTACATGAGTCCAAGAAAGTGAGTATTTATTCTAAAGATCAAATCTAACTTAGCTGGCCAAGGGCTTGTTTGGTTGCCTTGCTTGTACTATTTTTTTGGAAATTATTGCCAGGAAGAATTAAACTGAATTAAATAGGTTGTTTTAGTTTACCTTGGTGTCATCCCTGGAAGGAAAAAGTCTCGTACTGATGCAAAGTCCATACACTTATTTTTCTTGTGCTTAATGTCTACTGTAGTGCTACATCTTCGAGAAGCATGCTGCTAAATTGTGCAGCCTGTAAAACAGACATCAGGACTTACGTGCACAGTGTGAAATACCCCATGATTTAATTTGAATTTACACCATTACTGAGACACTTGTGCAATTATGTGCTGCATTACATTTCCAGCTGGAGACCAGAGATAAGGTGTTTCAGAAATACCTATAGACCAATCACAGTCTTTAAAAATGGATTAGCAATTGGAGGTCCCTTACTTCAGAGCCTTGAAATGGCTCTGTTTGAGGGGAGGCAAAGGAAAGAGGGCAAAAGGAGAGATGTGTTCAGCACCATCTGAGAGACAGCCCTTCTAACTCATGTCAAGCTGGGCATCCTGATGTAACAGACCCTTCTGAGAGTTTAGGTACGTGGAAAAATATAGACTTCAGTTTGACTGCAGATCTTGCAACAATGCCAGAACAAGGGACAGCATATGCCTGCACTGCTGCCAGAGCTGACCATAAAACAGACGCAGACCCACCTCCAGTCCTGCCCAGCTCTCTGGGAGGGCAGGATACATGGGGGACTAATGCATTTCTGCAGGTGACACAGGAATAAGAGGAGGATCTAGCATTTTCGTCTCTTGTATCCCCTTGCAAACCATGTTGCAGAGCAGGCCTTACTTTAAGGTGATCTTCTTGTAGTTTCCTGTTTTCCTTCAGTAACATACAATAGCAACTTTTTTTTTATTTTTTTTTTTTAAATATTACAGGGACCATATCAATTATCTTGTGTGGAAACAAGAAAGGTTTAGGTACAAAGGAAAGACATTCAATAACTCTCATGACCTGGACAGCCTCATCTATTATGGCATTATTCTATTTGCAGTGTGGGACCAGAGTGCAGCAGAAAGACGTCTGCTGCTTGACTGACAAACGGCTGGCATAACAAACATCCAGTGTGATGTGAACGATTATTATTTCTAAGGGCAATGTGGACTCTTTTTCTCTGACTCTGTTTTATCTTTGAAGGTGAATGCCTGCTCACCTGCAATATATTCTGCCTGCAAATTGGCAAATGCCATTGTAATGTTTCTCATTTTATCTTTTTCTATTAAGCCTGAGGAAAGAAGTTACAAGGAAAAGAGAGAGATATTTTTGTTTTCTGTTTGGAATCTTCTATATAAGCAAAACTTAATCAAAGGGCACTGGTTCTCATTTGATTTTGAAATAATTTTGCCTTTCAACATTCCCTGCATATGTCAAGAGGAATGGAGGCTTGCAAGAAAGGCAGATGAAATATCCTCCTGTTGTTATTTACTGATTTTGTACAGTTCATCATGGAAGTTTAATATCACAAAACCAGCAGCTTAAGAAAGATGGCCAAGGCATCAAGAACCACTTAGTACACAACTGATGAAACAAAAGAACACACAAGGTTATTGCCTTTGAGAGGAATATGCACACAGACACCCTTGTACATGTGTGCACTTCTGTGGAAGGGGTGAGAAACGCCCGGGGAGCTGAAATGTACCCCTGTGATATGCCAGGTAGCTAGGCAGCCTGTGGGGGCTTTGCCCAGGACTCAGCTGTGGCAGAAAGTACAGATTCCTATCCCAAATAAGCACAGTCAATATCGCCTCCATCTGCTGATACACAGATAACCCTGATCTGTACCAACCCTGGGTACTTAGCACACCATGCAGAGATTGGTGAGCAGCTGCTCCGGTGATCCCAAGCTAACCCTTAGCTTGTACTGTTTCACTTTTTAACATTAAGATCAAAAGGTGGTATAAACCTATTGTTAGGTAAGCCAAAAACAAAGCCAAAGGAGTTGAGTCCAGCAGTGCAGTGCTTTGCAGGCCATATTCTTTAATGCTGCCTACCTATATACCAAATTCGAACAAATTTCCATTGCTTATAGTGACCATAAATATCTTTTCCTTGGGAGCTATTTGAAATACATAATCAGATTAAATCCAAATCCACAGAGGTTTTTAGTCCAGTTTTGTCAGCTGAATAAAGGCACATTCAAAGACTTCAAAAAAAACCCCAACCACAAACGACACCATAAAACAAACAAAAAATCCCTACCTGAAGCACAGAAAAGTGGCAATAGTACCATCATGTTATTTTACTTGGCAATAATACAGTTTCCTCATCAAGATAAACTACTCAGCTTTCAGCCTGGTAGTTTTTCTGCTCAGGAACTGGATTACTGCCTCATAAAACAGTGCAATGGTGCAATTATCACTTTGGTATTAGGCAGGTATTGCAAGGTGTTCTCATTCTGTGTTAGGTGGGACACTTTATGGTGGCCATAAAGCTGATGTAGCTTCAAGTACTTGCTACAATGATAAATTAATGGATCATACTGTGGGCTGTGTCTTTAGCAAAATGGAATAGCTTCTTTTCTTGCAACACGCACTGGAGGTAGGTGAGGTTGCATGCAAGTGGTATGGTTGTCAAACTGGAGGGAGAGGGTTGAGATGAAGGTGTATGAAGCTGAGATGGAAGCATATATTTGGGATTTCACTAATGTGCATTTCTACTTACCTCTGCTTCTCATTTCCACTATGTTTCCCCTATCCCATCATTTGGGAATAATTGGGTACTAACTTTTGTGCAACACCATGTGGGACTCTTTGGACAAAGTAGAGCTTACTGCTTTCTTTCATCAGATGCTCACAGACAAAGAAGAGAAGATCTCTGAGGAGAGTGAGTGAGTGTCCCACATCCTGAGCTGTAGCTGGGTTGGGACCAAATACCAACATGTTCCAGGACTGCTTGTGAGTAAAAGAGAGTAGTACTCACTACAACAAAAAAATCTTATTCCTTGCAGTCTGGGTAGATGCAGAGGGATGGGGATGCACAGGGAAAATGTCACAAAATATACAGTATGTGAAAAGTCTGGAATGAGTAGTGTTGGAGACCTTTTCTGTACTTTTGGCTAATTCTACAGTGGAAAGAATACCAGTTCTGCAGATTAGAGTATATTTGGATTGAAAAGTAGTGACATCATGTGCTGGCTGAAGGAAGAGGTAAAATATAGCTGAAGCAGGTAAAAGGAAAGCAGACCAAGGTAAGCTAGGCACCTCCCTACCTTGTTTCGTTATCAAGGATATCAGCTACCTTCACAGACATGACAAAAGTGGTTATTTGGGCTTCTCCTCTACATTCTCTTCCCACACAGTCTTGAAATGTTCTGGAAGCAATTTTTTTCGCCCCTAAAATGAAATATCAGATTCAAATATTGTCACAATTGTATGTTTTATAAATTTCCCTAAGCTTAGCTTAAAATGTCACATTGTCTGAATGGGCATTGAAACACCATTTATCAAAAGGTGAAGTTTGACTCAGAATAAGTAGAAAAAAATCAAATAAAGTGAGAATAACTTTAATAATTTTGATGATTAAAAAAAACCTGAGTGATTAAAAACACCCTCAAGATTTTTAAGCAAACATAAAAGGGTTAATTTTTAGTAGTCTAAAGAATAAGAAAATTAAATATGCCTTATGTTTTCAAAAAATTTCTCTTTTCAATTTTAGTAAGTCAAAAGTCAGAGAGTAAAGGTGTAGGTGTTTCAGATGAATGAGTAACTAAACCATCTTCGAGATCTGACCTTCACATCCATAGTTTAAAATGAATGCTTGTCATCTTTATATGCTTACTTAACTTGAGACTTATTCAAACTCTCCCAATCTTTTAGCTACTATGTGCACTAGGATTTTAAAGGCATTTATTGATTCTGGATAGATTACACCTGGGGATGTCACTACTCATAAGGAATGTAATAAGATACTGTAAATATGTAAACCACATATATATCAGACAGGGTTGTCTCAGAGCTCCTCAGAAATTTAAGCAACTGCAGTTTTGCTGCCAAAAGGACGAAGAGGAGATGATGCCAGACTGAAAGCAGACTTTCTATGCTAAATGGGAGAGAAGAAGACAAAGGACTGCATCTGGGATGACCAGGTACCAAAAAAAATGGATCTGCCATGTCAGACACCACTTGAGGAGTGGTGTGGAGGCAGTAGATGACATTTTGGGAGTATTGTTCTCCTCCCACACTTGTGTGTGCCCCTCTATAGCCTCTCTGCTGCAGTGAGAACAGCCCCAGTGCCATGATCCCTACTGCATTTGGGTCCAGCCTGTGCAGGAAATAGTAGGGCAGGGGCAACACCACCTAAATCGAAGCCTTCGACTGGTCCCAGACAACATACACAGCATTTCCAAAAGCAGATGGACTGGGTTAGTGTTTTTAAAGATGGGAGAATCCTGTATAGCATTTGAGGGCAAGAAAATGACAGTTTTCCAGTTTTCTGTTGTAAGGCACAGGTAAGTGACCTCTCAAGCTGTCTCAAATACCCTGTTACCCACAAGCTCAATACTCAGCCTTTAGACAGACTTCCCATTAGTTTAAACACTGTATAAGCCTCTCTTTTCTCCATAGTTCTTATATACAAATGCTCTGAAAGAGCACCCGCTGCTCAAGCATTTTAAAAACCATGGTGAACTTGACCCCATGATCTGATTGTGTGATTCCCACCATATGCAAATTCTTACAGGGCTCAGACCTCAGCTTGCAATCACTTAAAATGCTACATAAAATCTAGCAATACAAGGGTGGTTACATTCATGTATAAGCTTCCATTTGGAAGTTGGTTTCTGCTAACCTGTGATGCCCAGTTCTTAGGTGGTCTGAAGGTACTGGCGCAGAGGCAGGATGCCTGGTTACTGGGCCTTCAAATTCTTTTGCTAAGTCCAAGCAACATCACTGGGAAATTGAGCTGACATGCAGCATGGGAAACCTTGCACAGCAAGAGGAACCTATTGCACTGTGGAAATGTCCTGTGGACTGTCTTCCACACTGGGAGTAAAGAAGCTGCATCCATGGAGCCTCTTCTTGATCACTTTATTTTCAGAAGCAGCTATTTACTGTAGGAATTGCTCCATGGTTCATTCTTGTAAAGTTAAATTTTTAAAGAAAAACTAGTGGCCCTCTCTGCATTCTTAATTTCCAAGAAACAGTCTTACGGATTATACTAAAATAAGTTTCAACTATGCAATTACTTCCTTCATTGATTAGTGGCTGGAAATGTCAGACTCTTAAGGTCTCATCTTCTTTTCTCATTGCTACTAACGCCACAACATTCTTCTTGTCAATCAGTCCCTGTGGTTGCCCTTGCTGTGTGCATGCTTTCTCTGCCTCAGAAAAGTTGACTTTGGTGAATGCTGAATAAGCAGAAGTAGACAAGCCTTCATTTTTTGCTGCTATGTAGATTTGGTTATTATCATGACTGATTAAAAGAAACATATACATATCATAGAGGTGAAAATTACTTTTTTGATCCCTTTCCCTGCGCACAAATCTTTGCATGCTTTCTTTCTCCATCTCTTTCTCTTTGCTATCAAACTCACCGTTTAGGAAGAGGTACGTACATCGTTCACCTCACTCCTCTGTTCTGACCTTTGGGTAGATACTATCCATGCATGCAAATTGGGAACGGAACATTAATCAGTTGATGGCATTGAGGTTTACTCTTTGCCATAAAATCAATGTTCAGACACCAGAGGTAAGTCTGATGGGAATAACAATCTAATGTAACTTTGCATTTATTTCATGTCCACTCCTAATATTGCCAGTGAGAAAACACTGTTTCAAGCTGAAAGACAGTCCATTCAGAAATTCAGTTGTTTTGTTGATCAGGATGGAGCTACAAAAAATTATTAGCTCTGCCATGCAGTATTTGTTGTTGGAAACAAACAGACAAACAAATATTCATGTCTATGCCAAATTCTACAAAGCCAAAACATTCTATCAAAACTGCCAAGCCTGATAGTATTTATTCACCATTAAAAACAAAACAAAACAAAACAAAACAAACAAAAAACCCCAAAACCAAAAAAACCCCCAACCTAGCAACCAACCAACCAACCAACCAACCAACCAATCAGCCAACAAAAAACTGAAAGAACAAACAAACCCCCAAAGTGAAAGTGTTAAGCAAAGCAAATTACTTAAAGGTAACGGGCCAGATCCACCAGCTTGTCTGTCAAGATTTCTGCATTCAAATATCTCTCAAGCAGGAAACAGACAAAATCTCTTTCAAGAAGTGACATTCTTTTCATTACTTTCCTTATATATAAACATGCCCATTTGGGCTCCAGGAAAAATGACAGACAAAAGGGAGAAATATAATTATTTGTATACTCGCTATCAAATTAAAGCAAAGCAAAACAAATAAGTGGGGTTTGTTTCCAGTGTGTGAAAACTATCATATTCATATGTTGTAAGAAGAGCAATAAAAATGTCTTCAAAGATATCATACGTTATTCGATTTAGACTCAAAGCTTGAAAAATGGAATAATTTATAATGCCACTGTATTACTGAAGAGTATGCACCACAAAGAGATACGATGTGCTGAATTAAATGGCACAATTCACTTGCTAAAATAATTAGGAACATAAATGCAAAAGTTTAAAAAAAAGGATAGCAGAGGGGATGTGAGTGAGAAGAGAAAGGCTAACCATTACATCATGTGAACTTAGTTCAAAGTTTGGTGTGCACTTCCAGGCTCTTCCCTTCTTAGCAAGGAAGAGGAGGCAACTCAGAATGAGCAGGAACACTGCTCTAGACCCAAATAGAGAAGGAGTGTACTTCAGTGGACCACATGGACTTGAAGTCAGGCTCGCAGTCCAAATGCCTTTGCTTCTTGTTTCATGACAAGTAGACATCTGGACACAGCATGAGGGTACCCAGAAAACTACCAAGAGTAAGGAGATGCCTGTGCTGCCTTGTCCCTGATTACATCTTACTGAAAAGGAGGGCTTGCATGGGTAAAAGTTGCACAGCAGCTGAAATTGTGAGAGCTAGCACAAGGCCACCTCAGCCAGATCTTTTCAGATTGTTGTCCTCTGCATCTCCTGCTCTTCCTTCTCCTTAATCCTACACCCTCTCTTTACTATGAATCTGTGAAGTCAGACCTTCAGGGTGGCAGTGGTGTTTTGTTTTCTCAAAGAAAACTGCTGGTTTGTCTGTAGAATACATCTAGGCAGGTACAGTGCACTAAGGGAGGACTTTTCAAGGGGAGTGGATGGCACTTTAAAAAAAAAGTGGGGGGAAATAGCCTGACTTTATCTGTGTGCTGGTCTGCATTTTTCTAAAAGCAGCCGGTGCAAGTCTAAGAAACTGCATCTTCTGTAGCAAAAACATACAACCCAGCATTTAGGTCCTTCACTTCCTCACTGCCTCCTGCTGCCCAGTGCAGAAGACATTAATGAAGACCCCAGGAGCTGGATGATATCCTTCACACTGGCTGATAGAAATGGGAACCATGAAACCAGGGTCTGTGGATGCCACAGCATGTCAACACTTCTTTTCACCCCCATTTACTGAAATGCCAGGTCTCACAGCATTTGTTCATTTGTCATCTCTGTGGGTGAAGCAAGACATATTCTGGACAGAGGCAGGCTTGTTTTTGCAGAAGAGATTTCTGGTCATGTTTTCACGGATGGAAAGCAAGAGAAATGTATCCAGAAACATGGCAATCACCAATACACTTGCTTCTCTGCTGCCCACAAGCAGTCGGGGTTTCCTGGCTGTTCCTGGTTAACACAGATTTTTAAAATGTTAATGACTGTCTGTGCAGTTAAATAAACATGGAGTCCAACAATTAATGCCCTGGATCAAGAGAAAAGTTCATTGGAAAGAGGTGCTTTACTTTAAACTTCTGAACAGTGCAGCTGTAGACCCTCACAGCCAGATTTGGTGCATCTGGCATTGTGTCCTAAACTGAGAGACCTCCTGTCAGAAGAACAAAAACCCCTAACTGTTACACCCTATGGCAGCTCATCTTTGTATTCACGGAAAGAAAAGCTCATCTTGCAGATGTGGAGCTCCTGGGCCAGTCCCAAACCAAGTCAGCACACCAGCCTTTTGAAAAAGGGAAACATTTCTCTAGTTTTCAAACATTAAGCATGTATCCAAGGGCAAATATTGTCCACTTCTAACATCCTATGGGAAACCCCTGGGCAGTATAGCTGCAGAACGTAGGGCTGATTAAAGAGTTGCCTGAAACTGACTGTATAAAACAGTCAGATGCTCACATGCTTTATAGTTTCAATGTTTGTCTGCAACAGACCAAGTGTTTGCCTCTCCTCAAACTGTTCTGCACTGCCAGAAAAAAACCTTAGGGAGTTCTCAAATTTTGCTATTGCAAGAGGGTCTGAGAGAAGTGAGTGAGTCACTTTTCTACATTACTTCTTGAAGGGTTGTTTTATGCAAATAGTCTCACTTCCTCTAACCTTTGAAATAACAGCACTGATGAAAAGTGAGAAACACTACAAGTTTTTCTCCATCTGGAAATGCAGCCATTAGGCAGCAAGGATGAGAAGGCAAAAGGACTACAAAGCAATGAGGCAGTGAGAAGACAGACTTATTTTTTTTCTCTCTTTTATAAGGTAAACATTAACTGAAGAAGGCTATTTAGTCACTAATCTAAAACTGTGCCCCTTGTTTAACAATTAGACATGACACAGGCAGAAAATGTGATGCTGGAACCACTCAGAGAAAGGTGTTCCATGTAATCATTTTCATTAATAACATTTCTTTATCTTGTCTTTGGCATTTGCTTTAAACACAAACTGTATGAATACAAAGCTTAATTGTTCTGAGATACTTAATACAATTCATGATAGAGAAACAGGTGCAAGGAAGCATTTCTCTCACTCTGTTGGAATTTATCTCAATCTGTGTCCACCAAAGTATTTTAAAAACTGAAAAAACAGCTTTTCAGACAAAGAATTGTTCATAAACACAATAAATCGAGGTAATTATATCCTGTAGTCAGCGAAATTCAGTGTGATTCATGTATCACAGTCACTTGACTTCTCTCTGGATTTGCTCTGAATGACAAATCTCTGAGTGAAATCCTTTTTGTTCCAAGCTGTTATGAAACCATTTACACTATATGATGGCAGCACTTGGAAGAGTGGCTGAGAGTGAGTTTCTACTGCAAGTAGTGCTCTCCTTTAGCAAATTCATGGCTTGTGAGTATGTATGTGGCATGGGGTTTATTCTACTTTTTGATTTCGTTTGATTGGGGTTTTTTTTAAATATTATGTAGGGAGAATAGTTAAGTTAGATACCTCTGTGGAAAGCTTGCAGTTTCCCAGAAGGGCACTATCATGTCATTATTTGACCTGAAATCTACTGCCTCTGAAACCACATTTTTGAACATCCCATCCTCTAACAGCAGCAATGAATTTCTTGACAGACATCTACATGGCCTGCAAACCACCCAGTGCATCTAGTGCACCAGGTGCAACTAGGTGTAACAAATATCTCGTGCAACTCTGGGATCCCCTGCACGTATGCTTCAACCCCTCATATACACAACATGAGACCTCACTGCTTTGCTCATATCATCGCACCGTTACCAGTTTCCCATCCTCCACACTCATGCAGAGGGAGCAATCCACCTGAGTTCCCCACTCTCCCAGCCTCTGCCACCTGTATCTAGATCCCCCCTACAGCTCTGAGGTGCTCCCTACCTGGGCCAATGCTCAGCTGCCCAGATCGTGTCCCAGCAGCAATGGTCTCAGCATTCCACACAAGCTAAGTGACAGGTGATGCTGAGGAGCATCACAGCACCTGAGGCTTGTTCTTGGGCAAAAATTCAGATTCCTTTCCCAAATTCTTTGTGCATCCAGAGTGGGAGAAGAGAGCTGCAGAAAGATTTTGAGTAGAGAAATACTTCATTTTGTCTTTTTTATGGCTTCCCTTTTATTCCAAAATAAATTCACAAAGAAGAAAATAGGTAAACTGAATATTCATCAACCACCAACAGTGGTAATTCTTCAAGAGCATCAATGCCTGTTTACAATGTTGAAATAAGACTTACCCTAGAGTACACTAGTTTATCGGATGATACACAAATGCTAAGCATTTCCTTTCATTTCTAAATTAAAAATATAAAAGCTAGCCAACACTTGGGATGAAGCATAATATAGCACTAAAAAAATTTGTTGTGACTCTCCCTTTTCCTTCAAGAGCGTGATGTTTCTGGTATATTGAAAGCTCTTGTTGGGATTGTCTTTAAAGATTGAAAGAGTCTATAAATTTTCATGAGCAGTAAGCTATGTTGCCGTTACAGCAAGGACTGTATGTGCACTGTATGTGTGTTAGAGGTATCTGAATTCATGAACAATAATTAGAATACAAACTACCTATGTAAAACAGCATTTTTCCTTACACTCCTCTTGTTGTTAACAGTAGGATACTGAGGACTGTAATTAATGAATGAAGAAAAAGAAAAAAGAGGAGGAAAGGAAACAAAAAGAAGAGTTCAAGAGAAATGTGAGAATCTTTCTGAAGCTGGCAGCAGCTTCTGAGGGGACTGTAGGGCTGTGATCTTCTGAGATTGATGGCCACCCTCTGCTCTCTGCTTTTCAAAGTAATGGTGAGCAGCTCAGCACAACTCCAGCTGAGTGCAGCAAGAGGGTAAGAGTCCTCCTTAAAGCCTTTCCCTTGCTCCTGAGAAGCATCAGTGGGACTCTGCGTAAGCCTGCCCTTGCTGAAATGTCCTCAGTTAGCCTGGAGGGTCAAGCAGGGTCTGTGGGTCAATGCTATAATCTGCAATTGTGAGATGAACAACTGTCAGAGGGCACAAGAGAGTTTCCAGCCCCAGCAGGATCAGTCAGAAACACCTACCAGGTCTGTGAGGAGTATTTTAAGGGAAGAAGATCCATGCATTACTCACTGAAAACACATCTAACACTGATTTTAAAGTTTATGTGGGAATATCGCAACACAAAAGTATTTTATTGTGCATTTATCTTGACGGCCACCTGTGTCTTCTTTGAAATGATATGAGACCTTGTGGCATGATAGCAATTAAACATTGAACTGTTAATTATATAGTCACTTCTGCTAAGATGTATATTCACCTCATCTGTGGTGTTTATTATAGTGTTAAAAATGTTCTTGTGATGACTTCATACAGTAAATGTACAGTGGATTATTTTTTACTTTTTTTTTTTAAAGATGGGATTTCTAAGGCTTGTAACTCCTCTCCCTTAGGGGAATACAGTAGCCAGGTAATATCCACTATTTTGTTTTAATATCAAAGCAGTGTTGGTTGAAGAAAGTGAGATGGAGTTGGAGAAAGTGAGATGATCACATACATACTTAGTGTCCCTTCTGCCATGGATTCTAACACATCTTTAACATTAAGGATTCCCACTGAAGTCAATGCTATTCTTTGCATGCTTTAAAGTACAGGAAGTCTATTGATTCAAATTAATGTGACCTGGTTTTATATCAGGATATTTCACTGTTGAGTGTGACTGAATTGTAATGTTGCTCTCTATGCATATCCACAATTCCTTCCCTCAAGGTCTAGCACTATCCCCTAAACATGAGAGCATCCTAAAACATGTCTTGTTGGCCTTGTGCTTTCTTAAAAAACAACAACTCTGACTAATGAATGCCAAGGAGTTTAACAGTTACACTTGAATAGATGGTTATGTTGGATTTTTTAAGATGAGACTGGATGTGCCACTTAGTGCCATGGTCTAGTAACCACAGCAGTGGTGGACCAAGGGTTGGACTTGATGATCTCAGAGGTCTTCTCCAACCCAGTTGATTCTATGATTCTGCCTGGCCACCGGTTCTGGGCTACCTCTGTAAAGGTGCTGGCCTTACAAAGTTCATCACAGAATCAGGCAGTACCTCCATTACAGTGCAGTTGGCAACTGCATAAAGGAAACATAGGGCAGCTGCAATCCCACTGTGAGCTTCATGTCACTTGGCCTAAGAGCTGAGTACATTTTCTTTTTTTGATTTTGTCTGTGTAGAGCTCATTGCAAAACAAGGGCATCAAAGAATTTCGAATACCCTCCCTAGCAAGTTAGTATCACAGTACTGATGATGGAACCTCATGGGCTTTGCTTAAAGAATTCATCAGATCACAGCAAAGGAAAAGCTATGTCACAGGAGTGTAAGCCCTGGTTGCAGTCCCAGTTGAACAGATTAGGCACTTCAGAGTTATCTGGGCTGGTCTCTGCCAGATGCCCAGTCTCTCCTGGGAGGTGATTTCTTTCCTACCTTCTCCTGAGAAACCTGGCTTCAACAAAGGCTGAATTGTAATGAGAGAGAATTCTTCATCTCAGCTCTTAGAGAGGATGGATACAATTCAGCTGCCTGAGTACAAGTAGCACCCAAACTCATATTCCCAGTGATTCCCTTTAAATTGGCCAAAAGGATTTCACTAAGTTTCTCAGATAGAAATATATATAAAAAAATAACCATCAAAGAATAGGATATTTTTCCCAGAAAATTTTTTTCCCCTCCTTCAGGAAGAAGTAAACCTATAAAAAGAATGATAAAAACTCCAAAAGTAATCTCAGCTTTCAGGGACTTGCTGAAACACCACCACAGACCACCAAAGGGTTTGTGTTTGTTCTGGGAGTTGTTTGGTTCAGTTTTGGTTTACCTTGAGTCAACATCAAGAGTTTTTATACTCCTTCCCCTACAAAAAGCATTGCTTTCAGCCATCCCTAGGTGCATATTTATCTTCTTTTACACAGCTACTCAGATTTTAGATCAATAAAGGGTTTTTAAGAACAGTCCAAATCTCTAAAAATGACACTAGTTAAAGTAGTCCCCCTCCTTAAACTGTCACAGTCCACAGGCTCCAAACCCAACACATCTTGTTTATTATTATCTTTGCCTTATAAGCACAAGGAGGCTGACAGCCTTACCAAAGCTCTTAAATTAATAAAAGCCACTCAAAACAAGAAAGTTAGAGGTGTACAGCTCACTGGAGTGGTGCCACTTAACTAGTTAATGTTTAGGAAATCTTTTGATATCCACAGATGAAAGGCACAGTAATGGTGCAAGGCATCACTTTTTTTACCTGCAGATGGTAAGAAGTTCTTCCACAGTTACTGTGAGTGTATCATGAAAATCTGAAGGCTGACAAATTTCCTATAACATCACAAAAGGAACTTCAATGGTCTTCTATTTAGTGTGGTTCTGTACAGTCAGGATTTTAAAGGGCCTTGAAGAAATGCAGTAAACAGCAGTTTCCAGCAGATCCAGAGAAATCTACATAATCTATCTTGATTTGTTAATTGCCTTAATGTCAGGCCTTCAGCTAGTGGTTTCAAAATCTCTGTTCTGCTAAGTATCCTCTTCTCAGGCTCCAAATACTTCACAACTACTGTGAAAAGAAAATCCCTGGGTTTCTAATGGCATGACAAACAGAAAGATCAAATCTCTCCATGTGGCATGACCCCCAAATCTCATTCCTTGGATATCACAGCAAGGGAAGTCTGAGCTTGGATTGGGATGGATGCACAGCTCCAGAATGGCAACTGTTAGCAAGGTGTCAGTATTCCTCCTGGTACAGAGCTTTGGGGGTGGTGTGTTGCCTGTTTCAGCACAGCTGCAAAACCCTCTTCTGCAGCCTGCATCCAACATGCCAGGCAGTCAGTCAGTGAGTCCTGCACCAGACTGACAAGCTATATGCAGAATGTCCTGTCCTGGAGCATTGGACAAGCTGGACTATATGGGTAAGGAAGAGGAAGGAGTCAAACCCTGGAGCCAGACCTTGGCTGGAAACTCCTTAAGGAGTATGATGCAGCCAGGAGCACAGGCACCATCTGGTTTGCACAGCCCTTGAGACAAAGAGAAAAAACAGAATAAATTCTCTGGATAATACACTTTGTGGTCCAGGAACACCTGAAATGATAATGAAGAGACAATCTTAAAGCTTTAATTGAGTTCAGAGTCTTTTATCCTGAGTTTGTGTGTACTTCTTGCTACACTGGATGCCACCCACATCCCTTCTGGAGCTGGCCAAATGGCAAAAAGCAATCTTATTAAAAGCTAAAGATGAAGCGATAAAAACACACAGGGAACCAGCAGCCCTGGAGCTTTAAGTGCCTCAGGGTTGCTTTCTTTTTTTTTTTTTTTTTTTAAAGTGTAGGGCACAGGTATGGTTTAATTTTATCACACAGAAAATTTAAAAAAAATAAGAGAGAAAGAAAGGTTATGCCCTCTATTGGCACAGACAGTTAGTATGTATATGTTTTTAAAAATCAACCCCATGAAGAAAGCGATCACAATGATCTGATCTGGCCTGGAGAGCTTTGACAGCAGCATGAGAGGCAGCTTGGTCTAGTGGACTGAAAGGCAACAATTCCTGAGGTCTAATCCTGGCTGACACAGAGCCACTGTGTGGCCTTGGGCAAGCTCCTTAAAAAGACATGTCAGGTTAACTTAGGCCTAAAATTGAAGTTTCACAAATATACATATTTGCAAATACTTACATCAGTAGAAATGAATGTCACATTTTTTATATTTATGTTTAATTCCAGTGGGGAAGGAAAGGAAGCAATATTTCTAGTTAGAGGTCTTGAAGATCTTGTTTTATGCACTGCAGCCTCAGATAGAGACAGTGTGTGAAAACGGAACTGGTCAAAAACTGCTTCTACAAAGAAGAATTCTGTGGCTTTTAGACAGAACAATCTTGATTCAGAGAACTCCTGAGCAATGGGTTCTTGTAAATGTTAAAGACTCACTCTCATTCAAGGACCACTAAGTATTAATTAAGTATATGCTAAGTAATAACTACAGCTCAAGAACCAGACTCTGCTCTCTGATGAGTGCTTTCTATCACCCTTGCCAGCATGAATTAGAAGCCAACTTTCAGACCTGTGCTGCAACATCCAAGGGCAGGCACAGACAGTGTTTAAGAGATTACAGAGGTGTTTAAGAGGATTTATGCCCTGTGTTAATAATATCTTATTAGTAAGTTGTTAATATTTATCAAGTCACTGCAGCTTTCTATGATTCTGTTTTTCCCCAAACTGCTTCATCATAATGACCACTGCCGCTAGACTGGCCAGCACTAGGTTATGGATGGCCCTTATTTAGGGAGAGTTTGGATTGTGAAACATCTCTATTTGTATGGTGATATTACTGCAATGCTACCACACTCCCTTGAGAGATGAGATTGTCTCAAATAACACTTTGTTCAGTAATTTGGGTTGCTGTGGAGAGGAGTTTTCCTCCCTTACTAGAAAGGGCAGTTTCTTGATATTGTTTTATATGACTCTGTGTAGCTCATGATTTTTCTAGAGAAAACTTGGGGGAATGATTTGCCCTGGGAAACAGGCCAAGCCTACCACCTTGCAGGGGTCAGGAACAGCTGTGGGTGACCTGCACAGATATATGAAGAGAACATATAATATGAAGAAAAATTAAGTGCCAGACAAGGAGGTATTAAAGGAATTAATACTTCTCTATGCCTTACAGATACAGTGGGAAGCACAAAGCCAGAGATAAAGTCCCATCATTGGATAGAAACTGGCTGTGAGACAGAAATTAAAGAGGAAGAATGATGGTCAAATTAAAATGTATCAAAAGTTGTCAGTGGCTGCACAAAGCCCTGCAGTGAGGCAGGTTTGTTCATAATATCTATGAGAGATCTAAAAATGAGCTGTAAGGTGGCAAACCCCTGCATATTCCACAGAATTAGAGGAGATAATTAGGCCTGGAGGCTCAATGGCACTCCAGTGACATGCCATAAAGCTGGATGAACTGAGAGCACAACACATAAAATGCAACGTAATGCAAATTGTGACAAAGCATTTGACCTACTTGGGTACATTGTTGACGTCTAAATAAATGATGGCAAATCTGGAAGATGATCCACAAAATATTAATGATAAACAGAAACCCCACTGTTCTGTGCACAGTGGTGACCCCTCGCGTCAAGAAAATTCTTGATAAAAGGTGCTTTGGAAGTGGGGATATGGGTACAACAACTCAAAAAAGCTTTGGAAGGAGAAGAAAAGAAGATGACATATTTAACAGGAAGAAAGGCAGCAAAGCAATATGTGACGACTGATGGCTTACAAAAATTAAATCAGGCAAACCTTCTATTCTTAGACAAAAGAACCTGGCAGTGAAACTGAAAATAACGCAGCAATTTGATCTGTTAAGTGAAGGACTGGAAAAAAAAAATCATTGAGGCAAAGTACTGTCTAGGACTTCATTTAAGCTCATGAGTCTATAGATACCGATACCATTTTGCAATTGTATTAGCATTTCTATTGAGGAGATGCAAGCATCTATACCACAGGACTTAACCTAACAGCTAAAATGTTCAATGTTAGGAGAGAATTTCCCAATGAACAAGTTGTTCCTAAGTTGTCCATGACTGTTACTTGCATTTCCTTTTGGAATATAAACTGTTGTCCACTGTCCTGTTATATGGATGATGAGGATCACTATACTGGGCCAGAATATGTCCTACTGGTTTAATACCTGAAAGCTGTTATTAAACAAGCAAGCAGAACTGGATTGAAATGTACTACTTTAAAGCCTTTAAATACCTTAAGGGCATCTGTCTTTAGCCAATTATCACATCCCACCAAAGAGTTGTTATTAAATATCAATAGATTTCAATCAATTTTTTTCAGAAAAAGAGACAGAAATGGTATTATGAGACTTCTACTCTTTTAAATGCAATGGAAGAGATAGAGGACAGGTGTTCAGCACATGAAAAACCCAAAACAGTTAAAGAGTGTTGCTCTAGGCATAGTTTCATCTATCTGACTCAGCAAAAATGCCCAAGTATGAAGGGGAAATGAAACAGAAGAATCAGCTCTGCACTGCCTGGGGTCTGTTCACAGGGCATAAGTATTAGGTTGCCTCTTCTTTTAATTAATGCTTTCCCTTTTGACATTACACTGGAGACTGCTGGTTGCTATAGGCTGCTGTTGAGGAATAAAGTTCAGTCACAGAGTTCTCTGGGAAAACAGTCTGCCCAGAAGTGCTTAGCAGAAACTAGCAGAAAAATGAAAGAAAAGATTCTACAGAAGAGTATATTATTTACTGCAGACTATTTCTGGAATTTAACCCCGTCTCCTGACTGTGAATAACCTACAGGAAGATGGTATGTATGAACTGGTCTGGCATTCAAATAGGGCCCCACAGATGCTTGGTGAGAACACATTTCAGTCAGATAGTTTTTTATCAGCTAACATACCTGAGAAGTTGGGACTCATTACTGAAGTGACTCTATCAGTTGTTAAAACTGTGTGGTGGCATTTTTACTCCTTAACTGGCTCGTCTATGTAACCAAGAAAAGAAGGTCTCCTGGAAAGCCAATAGACAGCAGTGAAGCTGCGGTAGGGCTTTCATTCTCTTAGGAAAGAGAGGGCTTACAAGAACAAAAAGAACATGACAGGAAAACAAGGAAAACTTGTTTGAAATCTTGCCTTCTTCCCTTATACAAGAGGATCCTACCCAATTGGAGTACTGCCATATGGCATGAAGTGCCTTTCCATGTTTTATGTGCTTTTGGTATAGTGTCTACTTGCTTTTTCTACATGCTCTGATGATCTTCAATTTTTTTCAAGTTTTTGACATCTATCATTCTGATTGGAGAGTATGTCCACCAGAGAAGCACAGGGAATGCCACGAGTGCCATCTGTGCTCCAAACTGGAAAGTGAGAGCCAACGCAGGTCTGGAAGCTGTTTAACCGAAGGTCAGGGTAAACAGAACTAACAACTGGCTGCACCCAACCTCAGAGATGCATTCCAATGGATGGCAGTGCTGAGTTAATGGTTGGACTCGATCTTAGAGGTCTTTTCCAAGCTAGATTGTTATATGATTCTATTTCAATCATTTCACATCTGTATTATTTTGGTAAAATCACTCACATGCTCTTATGTCTGAAACAGACTGAAACAACATGCAAAAGAAAAAGGAAAAAGGGAGGACTTCTGACAAGTCATTTACCTTTTTCCAGACAAGATCAGTTCACAGTGTCATTCTGCGTTATGTCCATTATTCCTTCTGCTCATGGCCTTGGTGATGGAAGGGGATGGGAATGCAACAGTCTTCAGCAGTCTCCCTCATCTTTGATTGCCGTGATCTTTTATGTTAGAAATCCCTCATCCTGCAAGAATTTAAAAATAAAATCTCTCGTTCTTGCTGAAGATCTGGTTTTCTGCCTTGTATCTCCCAGAAAGTGTCCTTTGGTCACATAGTCCTCAGATGTTCCAGTGAGTAGCTGTCCTTTTTGTCTTAGTTTTGTCTTAACTCTTCCTTTGAACAACAAATTCTGAACACAGTTTTGAGCACAGATACCTGACATTCATCTCACTGAATTCACACAACTGCAGAATGTGAGAGCAGGTTATCTGTTATTGTTAAGGACCAGGCATTACCTTAGTGTTTGCCAAAAAACTCCAGAAAGCAACTGTCTTTCACACTCTTCTCTCTCCCATGAGGCAAGTTACATCTGGACTGCTACCTACAACAGAATGTAGCTCAAGACATCCATCATTGTTTTGTTCTTTAAAGTGTGACTTAGGATTGCAAAACAGAACTAATTTTAAGATCAATCCCAAGTCTGTGTCACTTAGAAGTGTGTGCTCTGCTTTGGTATCTGTGGAACTTTTGAAGCAATAACGAAATTTCACACAAAAAATATGAAGCAATTCTAACTCTAAATTAGATATAAAAGTAAGAGATTTTCATTTCTCTTGTCTCCACTGCTCATCCTCCTTTGCTTCAAAGCCAGTAACATACTAAAAGTCAGAGAAAAATTAACTTGGTTAACATGATTATCTATGATTATCTACCAAATGTTTTCTTCAATTCAGCTTCAAATTTTCTAAAAGGGTAAGAATGTCTTACTTTCTGTCTCTTTGATATATGTATAAACACAAAATTGTATATGTGGATCACATACACACATATACATATAGAAGCATAGTGTTTCATCCCCTTTACTCCCTTCATCAGCAAACACAGATGAATCATTTGGCTGACAACCTGAGTTTCAGTTCTGCGTGTTCATATACTAGGTGTTGATTTTGACCCCGTCCTTTTCTTCTACGGTGACATCTACGGTTTCCCCTCTCTTGCCATTTCATTCAACTTTACGTTCCTTCTGTCCTTGCTCATCTTCCTATTCACATCTGAGAGTGGTGGATTTGTGTGCATGAGAAAAATGTCAGCTGAAGCCTTGGGGTAAAACTTGAGAATTGTGTTGAAATAGTATTGCAAATTCCCCAAGCAAAGCAGATAGAAATGCAGCAAAATTTGGGCATCACACTGAAAACTGTAACTTGCACTCAACAGTTTTACATTCAGGTTTGTGACATCTATTACATCTGGACTTAGCTAAAAGACACTGACATTTCTTGAGGGAACAAGTAGCAAGGTAATGAACTGGGACGCTGTTAAGTGAGCATCTACCTTTTGCACACAGAATTGTAAATTTCGCCCCCAAGTGTTCTCTCAGTGAATCAAAGTTACATGTAAACTGTAGCTAAATGCATCCATGTTCATCTGGTTGAACATTGCTAATTTTATATTATCTATTTACGGAGTTATTTTTAGTTTCTGTAGTCCCCTCTATCACAGTGATCAGCTCACTAAAACAAGCAAGGGCCAAGAAATGACTGTCAGCTCTTTTTTACTTCCCTAACTAACAACAGGGTTCCTTTTTATTTTTCAGATAAAGTTAATGGATACAGCTTTTCCACTGCCACATTTATAAACAATTTGGTTTAGGGGCTGCTACAGAATACTTGCAAAATATCATTTAAGGAGTGAAAGTGGAGTATTTATGCAGTACAGCATTTATATATTGTGGAATGACAGACATTTAAGGAAGATGTTGATTTTTCCTCAGAAGTTAAGGACTTGGTTATTCTCTATAGTTATTCATTCACTTGGTTAAATACCTCCTGTCTAATTGCTATATACAGAGTTGTGGGCTGGGGAAGCAGCAGAGATGCCTGTATCATTTGTCAAGAAGTAATAGCAGCTCCTCACTCAACTCCACCGCCAGGGCAACCCAAATATCACATTTATGCGGCTTTTTTTTTTCTTTTTTTTTACATATAAATATTCAGCACTTTTTCCTTTGGTTATTCTTTCCCTATTGAATCATTGAACTCTTCTAAAATATTGATGTGAGGCTCCAGTTAGCCACATCAAATGTTGTCGAGAAAGAGAGATGGGGATAGAAGAACAAATGGGGGGAAGGTTGGAATGACTGGGCTATCAGGTTAAAAAGGAGCAAACAGTGGTGAGGGTGAAGGGAAAAATAGGGTTATATCACTTCAGCATATGATACTGAGATACAGCTGCTGAGATATAGCTTGTTTTCTGTTGGTTTTATTAGTTAATTGATAGGGTAACTGCATGAAAACAGAAAACTTTCTTCTGAGGAATAACCTTTTAGTAAAATGTCCTGCTTTAGGAATGGTATTTTCCAATTTAGTGCCCTTACTGAAACCATGCACTGGTCCCTTAATTTTCCCCCTCTTCTTTCCCTGTGGCAGGCTGGAGAGAAGACTTGGAGGAACAAAAGGTAAAGATCATGGGTTGAGATAAGAACAATTTACTGTAATTGGCAATGAGATACTGAAATGAGTAGTAACAGCCCAGCACTAATGACAGAGGGTACAAGAAAGAGACAAACAATTCACACGGAAACAATAATACCTGAATGCTCCCTCCACCAAACTATGCCAACCCCGCAAGGGAACCCTTCTCCCTGGAAGAGACTCCCTTTCCCCCATACCTGGCAATGATGTGAGGTGGTCCACAATAACCTCGAGGTCCTAGCCATGCGTGCCAAAATTAGCCCCACCCTGGGCAGAGTCAGGACATAGGAAGACAAATCAAATCCCTGAGTACTGAATCATTTAACAAAACATCATGATTTACATGGGTTGTTTTGAGGATAGTAACGCATTTTGGCCATTTGAAAACAGACCAAGTTGCATCTTAGTTTACAAGCTGTCAGTCCAGATCCATATTCTTTTTAATAACAATAAAAAACATGTTCAGTTTGTCTGGCTTTTACTTTTTATTTTTGTTGTGTCATAAAGACTCAATTTAGACTGGGTTTTGGATGCTTTCTTTCCCCTTAAGCACTTCTATGGAAAAAAAATGGGTTAGATTTAGCAACAACAACAACAACATGTTAATAAATGCAGTATGCCTGCTGTCCATACAACAGTTTTAATGCATAGCTGCAGAGGTTCTCTAAGTCACAAACTAAAAATCAGAAACTATATATTGCACCCAAGAATCTCATTTGTTGTAAATTAACACCCAAAGAGTATGCTGATTCATACAAATTTTCTCTTCCTCATCCTGCATGTTAGACTAAGAAAGGATTTCAAAATAAAGGATCTGAAATTCCACTCCTCCCTCATTTATCTATTGGTTACTGAAGTATTGATTAAGTGAGCAGAGAAATAGACTGAAAAGTGTTAGTGATCTGTAATATCTGGGAGTATTGGAACAGAAAGTAAATCCCATAAGATTCTAATGATCTCTAATGCTGGAGGTTATCACTTTACACTGCCTGTACCTAACGATTATGCTGATGTAGGACACCAAGGGGAAGGCATGAAGTGTCACACTACTTGGTGGCCTGGAGACAATAAGAGCAATAGCAGAAAAGAGAAAAGCTCCTAGAGGAGGAAGTTTTCATCGCTGTTAGTTTTGCTAATTGAATGTTGTAAAAATAACAAATGTGGAGCCTTTGTCCAGCTTTTACACCTCTAGGAAAGAGAACAGTATAAACAAAAGTAAACCCAGAAGCTATCTGCTTTTCTAGGAAACTCCTCTGTGCTCAGAAGAGACCAACTAGGAAACAAGATTTCACTGTAAACAGCTGTTCTCAATGTTTGGATTTCAATCACTCTCCTGTTGGGAGTACAATACATTCATATGCCAGCTGCAAAAATCAACTGGTATTACAGTGTGCTTCAGTGTAGTAGCAAAATGGAAATAAGAACTGCAAAATATATGCTCTAAGGTCCCTGCAGCAACCCAAATACCTGAGCACACGTACCAGAGAAGAATATCTAGAGAACAGGATCTTGAAGTGAAAACTAGTATTAGAAATGCAAATCAGAAGTCTGTGGCAAAACATCAAACTGACAATAACAGTGAGGATTGCCTTTGTCTCCAAAATGCAACTAAAGTTGAGTGAGGCTGAGGTAAAAATTCCCACAGTTCCATCTCTCCACTCTCCATCTCTGTCATGTATGCTTGCTAAAATAAAGTTTGTAGAAACTTATAGTGTTCATTAAAAAATATGACTCTCAAACATCTAGCCCCAAGTATGCACAAGCGTGCTGACTGCATGCTTGTCTGTTTTAATGTTGTAGAAGATCAAATTTTCTAGGAAAATGCAAGCAACTTTAGCAGCAGGTGGCTGAAGCATAGCCTTCAGAAAGCTGTTAAGAACCATTTTTGTCTGGGAAATAAAACATGGTTGCAAGCTATGCTATTTGCACTTATTTATTCAGTGAAAAGAGTCACCTTATGTTTAATTCAATTGTAGTTCTGGCTTGGACAGGCTTAGAACAATCAAGTTTTACAAATCCATGTGTTTAAGTGACTCTCACGGTGTTTGTTCACACGGTCCCCTGTGTTGTTTTTAGGTTAGCTCTCTTCCTTCTGGCAGAGGCAAGAGCTGAAACAGAGGAAGGGGAGGGTGAGGGAGGAAGAGGGAGAGAAAGGTAATGGTATCCATAGGAGGAGGACAGCAGGATATAGGGCTATGGATCAGGGGCAGATCAAGCAGTGTCTCAAAAAGCTTTAAAGGCAGCACCACTCATTTAACCACCCAGCTCCACTTAATGGTCCATTCAACATCACATGTAAAATCCATACCCTAATTGCAGGCTGTATTACATCTTAACAAAGGTTTCTTTTTGCCTCATTAGTGGAAGAGTTAAAAAAAAAAGTACATACATTCTTATGTTTCTCCCCTTCCCCCCCTCTTTTTTTTTTTTTTTTAAGGAAAATTACCACAACTCCCAGGCAGTTTTTCTTCTTCCCAGAAGAAATTCCATCACTCAAACAGAAGGCTGTTCCTATTACAGGGTACTGAGTGCATTCATTAGGTGATCAGCTTCCCATCTTCACAGTGATGATGTTCTTGCCAGTTACTGACATATGTCAAACCTGGGTGCTGATGATTCATCAGAATAGGTTAATTTCATAGGAAAAGGTCACTCGGAGAATGCTACAACATTAATTTGCTAATCTGGTTGGGTCAAGAGCCCTTTGAAACAGGGAGCCCGCCTAGTCATTATTGGAGATATACAATCCTGTGGTGTATTTTTGTTCCAAAGAAGAAATACTTTATAAATTAAAAAGCTACACCCTACATACCCATTACTTATATTTAACCATTGTAACTAACCATTAGTTACATTTAAAAATGAATGCAAAATCCCACCCAGAGTTTTCTGAAGAAATTTGCATCAAAAGATACATTTTCCCCAGACACCTTTTCTGTCCTAAAATCAGCTGTACTTTTTCAAAGTTACCACAAGATTTCATACAGAGGGGGATTTCTACGGTCATAGCCATGTTTTACTATTTTTTTATTTTCTCACATTAATTACTTTCATCATGGAGGAAAGAGACAAGGTGGGTTATGAATAAGCAGGACCTCTGCCCCTGCCACGATTACTGAGAGCATATGAGCACTGTGCTGGACAAAGAATCTCTGGTCTGCTCCTGGACCAGGGTAGTAGGTGCACTCCTTTTCAGGATCCTCAGAAAAACTCAAGACAAACTTTCAGCTTCCTCATACATTTTCTAATTCCTCCTTCACCAACATTATAGGGAAGTAAGCGGCTAACCATATACTTTTACCACAATATCAGCTAAAATAAACACAGTGCTATGGCTTGATGTTTCACCAGCTTCCCTTGGGAATGTGATGTTGGTGGGTACACAGCAAAAAGGCAGACTCAGCTGTCCACACAGACATAAAACACTTAAAAAAAAAAAAGGCAAAAAAGGAAAAACCCAGCACAGTGTTCCAAGGTTTTAATGCTGACAGGAGCATATGGAGTCAAAGACTGGAGAAAGAAATTAAAACCACATCGAGATTTAACTCCACAATACAAAAATATTTGATGTACTCTAAAAAAAGTATTAGATAATGGCAGTAGTGCAGTTATGGAGCAATTACACATCATGGCAAGCACTTCTGCCAGCTTTTCGTACTCCACACAGGTTGGGAATGAATCAGCAGCACAAATAATGACCATGCATTTAAACTCAGATGTGGAATGACACAAGTCTCCTTTGGCAGTTTAGCTAGATGCACATATATATATGCACACATGCAATTGCGACAGCTCATGAACAGTCCCTGCTCCCCTGTCGTTGATCTCATGTCACCACCACTGCTGAAAATGTGCCCTGCACAAACTGGTGGCAAGCAAAACCCTCAGTATTAACAATCTTTTTTTTTTTTTTTTAACCAGCATCCTTGGTCTCAACAGCATGATTAGTCCTTAGTCTTCCCTACAAGTGCTGTAAGGTGTTTAATATCCTCCAGGGAAGGCAATGCTGCTATCAGTTATATAACTCAATCTGAGCGTGGCATTTCTAACTATAGACTAATGTGGTGCAAAGTCAGCTGTGGGTGGGTAGAGCTCAGAACAGAGCAGAAATGTAGATATTACCCTGAGAGGCACCATGATAAAGCACCAGATTTTGTCATACTGTGTTTTACAAAGAATGGGGCAGATTATCAAGATGATGCACTGAAGAAGGTTATACGTGTTGCCCTAGAGACACCGAAACACACTGTCACAGATACACTGCTGGGCAAGGAAGAGTGGCTGGGACTGCAGGCTTGCTTTGGCCTTTCAAGGCCTTTTGTAACCCTCCTGGAAAATCATGGAGATTCAGATGTCACAAGACACTGTGAGTCAAAAAGCACACCCTGTCATGGATGTGGCATGCTGTGCTCAGCTGCTGTATCTAAAAGCTCTGGGGACTACAGGAAAATGGTCGAGGTTTTCTGAGAAAGGCTGCAAAATACTCCAGGCTTGATCCACTGACCAACAGATCAATAACTTGGAATGAGACATGGAAGGTTCATCTAAAGTGTGACCTCAGAAAAGTCTGATCAGTTCTAAATTATGAAGTGGGCACTAGTGTTTTAATTATGGCATTTTTGCTCCTTTTGTAGCTATTTTGTGAAAGCTACATTTCCCTTTGCTATATTTTCCCTTTTTTTAGACGTGACCTTTTTAGAGGTATGCTGCCGGGCTGATTCATACATCTTGATACACTTGCAAATGTAGAGCTTTTGTGGATTTTATGCTGTCAAACAGACAGAATCAACCACATGGAGAGAGGTGTTAAAGCTACATGGCTACAACTTTCAAAAAAACTTCTGGATGTCACTGAAGAAACCCTGTCAAGAATTATTACTTGAATTTTTGAAAATATTATCTAGGTATTCTGTATCCAAATCCATATATATATCCAAATACATTCTAAGCTTATTTTCCATCAGCTTGATCAAATCCAGTCAGAATTAAACAGATTAGAAAAAGTATAAAAGCTGAAAATACTGGAACACTGCAAGATAGAGATCATGTGAATTTTAATCCCAACCACATATCAGCGGATATTCCACTCAAACTATCCTGCAAGGCTTAAGTAGTATCTACAGAAATAAACTGTTCAGAGATGGAAACAAGACAGCAGGAAACCAATCTTTCTAGATATGTACTTTGCATTCTGTTATTATCTTCAGAAATCCTCCCTTCTTTCTTAAATTGGAGGGAAAACACATTCTGGACTAAGACACTAATTGTCTCAAAGATTGTTTCAACAAAGGTGTGCAAGCAAATGTACGGTGGGAATATCTCAGCAGAAGGTTTCAAGTTAGACTGATTTTGTTCTGAAGTGATTTGAAGGGTCTATTAAGCCTAGTTTGGGCAAGAGCTAACTGACAGGCCACCAGCGCCACAAAGCCTGAAGGTAAAATTATCTCACAATTTAAATGAACACGGAGAATCTCAGAATCCTTAGGAAAAAAAAAAAAGCAGTTGCCATTACAGATTTATTTCTTCAAGAAGTCTAGCAATGCTGCTAAAAACAAACAAACAAACAAACAAACAAACAAACAAAAAGAACAGTCCTGTTAGCCATAGCATGGCTCAGTACAGGGGGAATTCAGTTTGACTAGGCTTCTCTGATAGATTATAAAAGTATCATGGCATGAATCCCTTCTCCTCCCCACCATACCCCACCTGAATAGATGCTGTACTGGGACAAGGCTCTGTAATGTGTCCGGAAAGACTGTAAAATTGGCTACTAATAGTTTAACTTGATCAGACTTTGGCTAAGATTATGACCAAAGGTAAAATTCTTGTCAGCTGATAAGAGTTTACTTCACTGAAGCACACATAGTAAAAATCAGACAGTCACTAATCAGGTGCCATGACTAGAAGAAGGAACATTGTGAAAAGACTTCATTAGTCAAATAAAAAAAGGTGACAAATCAGGCAGATACGGCTTGGGCTTGGCAGCAGGATGAAAAGTGACCTACAACTGGAACTGCAGTTCAAAATTTAGCTCTAATCTTAATGTTTCCAATATACTAACAGAAATTATATAAAAATAAATGGGCTATAATCAAGTATGAGGACACACAGTGGAGCACTGAAATGATGAAGGGAGACTCTCCACAGCTTTTTCTCTGCTTGTACACAGCTTGGAGTAGGAGTGAGCTTGGAATCACATCTGTATTCAAGGGAACTGATCATGGGTTGTTCAATTACAAGCTCTTTTTGTATTCTTAAGGAGCATATTTGTATAGTCTTGAAGCAATGCAACATCAAATGATTAACAAACGATGTCATTGTTTTTCATAAAACTCAAAGGTACAGAAGTGCAACTTTTCCAAGTTAAAAAAAAAATTGTATTGAAATCCTATGTCTGTTCAGAACAATATGCACACAAAAAGAGAAAGTTCAGTGAGAGAGCAAAAGGTTATTTTTAGAAGATGCAAAGGAAATTATTTGATTAAGACAATGTCCATTAACTTGGGTGCAATTATTGAGATACTATCTTCTCTCAAGCATCACAGGTACAACTGTATGTAAGAAATAAAAAGATCTCATAGATCATACAAGAGAAGACATGAACAGCTGCCCATTCTTCTCCATGGACAGTAATAGCCTATTATTAAACTGTGCATGAGTTCTCAAAGCAAATTAATTTCTCCTAGTTTCTCCAAGGACAAAGTTTCAGATGTGGCCCCATTGCTTGGGTAGTTAAGCAGCAAACTTAATATCTGTGGTACTCACATGTACTTGTAGATCAGGCTTCCTGGTTTGTGCACTTGGAGAGAGAATGGGAGAGAGAAGGGGAATCTATTGTACATTCTCAAAAATAAAATTTTAACTGCTAACATTAGTCATATTAAATGCAATCTCCTTTCTATTCCCTTCGGTAAAGGTAATTTCTGTAAGAAATGTCAGGTTTTAAAATTTAGTATTTTCTCTCATTTACAATGCCCTTTTTTAATTACAGAGTACCGTTTCCTTCCCAGATTTCTCCTTACAAAGAAATGACTGTTTTCTGCTCAGACACTAGAAGCAAAGTATTTATCTTCAAGCAGAGCTGAAGAATGAAGTTTCAGGCAAAAAGACACGAATTTCAGAGAAGTTGCAATGATTGGAAATCGGAGGTTAGGAAACTGTTCCTCAGAGTTAATGATAGCAGTCACTATTGGATTGCTTTGGCCAGTCTTTCCTCAAGATCCGTTTTCTCCATAGCCAGAATTGCTATATTTGCATACTCTTCCTAGAAGAGGTCAGAGCCATAGAGCCATGTCTCATGCTTTTTTGCAAGACACGGTCTTCCTTTCTCTTCTTTTGGTCCTTCAGCTCAGTGTGACTGCAGGCCTAAAGACAACTTCTGTGATTCATAAGGAGGTTAATCCATTTGCAGATAAGCTGTGCCCTGGTTGCAGGGTCACATGAGATGACTCGGTGCAGAGCTGTCTTCAGTCCAGCATGACATATCGAATCACATATAATCTAGTGCAAGCAAGGCTATATTCTTTCCATAGTATACTGCTTTCAAGTTACACAGGGTATACCAGTTACCCTACCAATCTTCTATTATTTCAGCTTGTAGAGAACGTGCTGTAAAAACTGTACATTTTAAAAAGAACAGACTATAAGTAATTTTCATGTGCCACTCCATTATGGTAGATAATGAGATATCACATTTTATTTTACTGATAATAGAATCAGAGATTTAAGCGCCCTTGTCAGAGCGTACAATGAAGCTTTGTGAAATTAGGTAGAGTTTTATTAGTGAAAACGTAGAGCAGAATACTTTTTCTCAGAAAGTTCTGCCACAAACATATGACAACATGCCAGACAAGAAAATCTGTTTCCTTGTGCCTTGGTTTGCACTCATCTTCAGCAAAAAATTAATGGCATGCGACTGCCTCATAGCTACCTCAGCATTTCTTTCCCACACATTATGTATTAAAATCAGATAATGTTTAATACCAGAGCTTACAGAAACACCAGGAAGGAGTTCCAGTGCTCTGCCTCTTGCTCATGCCCTTGGGAAGAAATGTAGAATCCAGGACATGTTTTCAAATGAATCTCCTGTTTCCTGAACTATTTTGTAAGTGATCCTGGTTAGTTCAGAGTCATCCAGCAGATAAAGGAAAAAGAGAGGTTTGCTGTTTTGAGTAAAGTGAGTATCTACCTCCCTTAATGACTCTAATCTTAATGAAAGGCAAATGAGACTTTCAGAATTGGATACCTTTAAATATATTGGTTAGCTTTTCGTGGTCCTGTTTGGGAACACTTCCTTGCACTAAGAAGCTACCAGTCTGTAAAAGTATCACTGTTCACAAAGATAACGAAGGTTGACTTAATTTGATTTCATTACCTTCTTACATTACACAGGGAGCAGAACAACGCAGCTAATTACATACATAACCATGGCTGTTTTTCTCAAAGTGTACACTAAAGGCAACTTCAGGGAAACTAGAGACATGTTACAGTGTAGGCAACTAGACTTTCATCTATGCTAGGACAGTCTGCTCTCAAGACTTTGACATTCTAATTAAAATAATTCTTCTGTGTAACAAGACTTCTTTCTCTCTAAATTTTAGCTTTTAATCCTGGCAATAGAACTGTTCAACAGAAAAGGTAAGGAGGAAGTATTAAAAAAATAATAAGAACAGTGTATAATTTCATATGTTACTTTTTTTCAGCAATCAGGTGTGTTGTTCTCCAATTTAAAACACAAGGAGGGTACACGCCAGGAGAGGCTCTCTTCAAAACTATGTGCGGTAATTCACATTTGTACATACCCCGCCATACCTACTGGCTTAGGAGTAATGTCTTGAATACTTTTTTCTTTTTAAATCAAAGAGTCAAAAGCTAAATTTCTCCAGAACCAATGCTAGAATTATGTAGTCTGTGCGTGGGTTTTTTCTGTTTGTTTTTTTTTGTTTGTTTGTTTTAAGAAAATATATCTAAACTAACTTTTCACTGTTAGTTAAAGACCTGGTTTTAATTATTGTGCCGTAGAACTAATGTTTGCAATCAACTCTCCCTCACTTGGGACTTTTCTAATACTAATACTATTTTCTCTAACATTGTCTTCAGTATTGATTTAAAAAAAGTAGTTAAAAAAAGAAATCTGGCATTTACACATCTAGACACTAGAACTATTAACAGTATCTGTTCTCTAATATCTGGCAAATTAGTCCTCGATGGCCACAATGGCAATTTCTCCAATCAATATGAGAAAAATTTTTGTCCATATATATTTTTATGTAAGATATAAATAATCAAGGTTAATTTAGAGCTAAAGACAAAAGAGAATATATGAAGCTTTGGCATAGTCTCAGCATAAATGACACAATCATTTAAAAGACAAACAAACCTCCAAAATACTCCCAACATTTTTAATGCTGACCTGATATCACTGTTCCAAAAAAAGAAACATTATGCTTGTTACAGTCTGTCTTTACTTCAATTGAACGTCAATCTTGGAGAAGTCACTGTATGAGAAGTCACATATGGGATTGCATCTCATTGATGCACTGCAAGGGAAAAGACTATTAAATGAGACAAATTCAGCTGCCAACACTGAGAATATCAAAGTATTTAAATGACAGCAGAGCTGGAGTTAAAATAGCTGAAACACAAGAGTTTAAGAGATGACCTTCTCTTGAATGGTGACATGATTTGCCAATTATCCATCAAGCTCTGTGTGGGTATTCAATACATTTATCACATATAAACCCATTCATTTTAATATAGTGAAGAGTGAGGTTTTATTCATTGTGAGCTGGCTTCATTATCCCATTGTGCTTTATTATAGACACAGCATAGCCACTTTTTAATGTTTCACCTCGAATGGTCTGTAAGAGTGAGAGATGCTCACCTGTCCTAGCTAACAGTTTCATAAAAAATATGTCCATTTATAGCAGAGAATTAACTGCACACCAAAATGAATATACTATTACTCAGTAGGACTACTACACCCATCCCAATTACACTGCACTTCCGGACACAGCACATATCTCTAGCTTACTACCCAGGGACATTGCTTCTCCAGCACAGATTCTCTGGGTGATCACTATCCTCTGAAATTTATTTCTGTCTCCAGAGAATTTCCATCTCTTTCTGGCCTTAAGTGAGTAGACAGAATGCATTTTGGTAAATGCATTGTAAATTTGTCTGGAATGAGCCAGTATACATTCAGGAAATAAACTACAAGGGACTGCTATCATGGAGACAGAGTGACCTGCTCTATGTAGATGGAGCAGAAAGAGCAGAAAAGAAAGAACAATCAGTGACTAAAGGGAAGAAGACACAAGTTTTAGCTCCTCATTTAAAAACAACTTCTAAAATAAGCGAGTGTTCTTAAAAAATGAAAGACACGTTTGCTTCTTAAATTTCTCCAAAGAATAACTATTTATATATGATAAGGATAAATGAGATAATTCAGACTAACAAAATGCTGAACAATGACTAGATAACAGTTGTCTTATGCAAACTCAGTCTGACTACAATCAATACAAACACTGAAGGGCTCTTCTGAAGGTGATGGAGATGAGAGGAGGGAAGATGGTTCGTGTTGAAAGGAGAGAGGATACAAGAAGCATTGTTAAGATGTGAGGAGGTCAAATGTCAGAAAGATATGGATGGTCTTTGGAGCTTCGCAGGAGAACAAGAATGAGTACACAGAAGGTAAAATGAGATTATGTGAGAGTTAGAAATTAAGTGAACAGTTGTAGTCCCACTCCATTATACTCATGTACATTCTCTGATCATAAGGAAACCCTGTCCAAGGAGCTGTTGTCTCTACAGCAAAGTAAGAACTGACATGATGAGAAGAAAGCCCGAAAATCTCAAGCAAGTGATTGAACAAATATCTACAAAACCAACATAAAGATCAGTTCGCGTAACTTTGTCTTCACTGCTTGTTAATAACTTCAGCTAAAATGTTATCATCCTGAGGTTTGCAGGTTATCTTAGGAAAACTAGTAGGAAAATAAGGTATGCTGAGGACAGAACAGAACAGAGAATGTGCAAAGGGCCCAAAATACAGACTGTATGCCTAAAAGAGCAGATACTACAAAAATGTAGAAAAAGGACAAGGTGTATTTCACATACTAAATTTAAACAGTGGCATGGAAGGCAGTTAGGGAAGAACTGGATGCAAGTAAAATACTGTGCTGTAGTGTAAAAATACTGACTTATTTCAAGGACTTGAAGAGGAAATAAGCATGTCCTTTATCCTGGATACACTAGACAGTTTCCCCCATTCCCTTTCAAGTTGTAAACTCAATAGATGGAGGAAATCCAACCAGATGGATCAAATTCTTACCCTGCTTGGCATAAGGTGGTCCATTGATACTTGCTATTACTCATTTTTCTAGTAGTAGAGTTCAGGAGCTTGGAGAAAATGCCCTTTGTCCACCCGGAACATTTCCTTACTGAAACTGAAATTTAAAAAAAAAAAAAGGCAAACAACAAAAGAAGAAAATGAAAATACAGTATTGTAACATATAACATGGGAATTTCAGAGTTGCAGTCTGAAATAAGAAAGCCTAATAAAAATCGAATGCTTAACATGAGTAAAGGAAAGCAAGAGAAAGAGTCAAGAATAATAATGAGGACTATGAAAAAGAAATGCAGAGTCTCTCTTTTTTCTCCTCGCAGAACTATAGTCACAGCTATTGAAGACAATTAAAGGCTTCAGTTCAGATAAAAATCTCCATCACTTAATGTTACACACACACACAGAGAGGATGAGAAATGATTGCTGCCTCAAGCACTGGCACTCTAAGAGGACAGGACAAAGGACAGAAGATAAAATAGGGGCACAGAGGACTTCTTCTTGAAAGATGATGTATTCTTTAGGTACTGAATCAACAAAGGTTTTATATATGCACTGTCTTCTTTTGAAGACATAGTTCAAGGTGACTGTTTCAAGATGAGTATGTGCTTAAGTGTTTGGTGGACTGGAGCCAGGTTTTTTGGCAACTGACAGGACTGAGCCCAGAAGATGTCTCGTCTGTAGTTGTGTTGAGGAGGGACAAAGGAGTAATTACTGCCTGTTGATTTTATTGATGTGAGGCTTAGTATCTCTGCTAAGCTGTCTCTTGTCATAGGCACTTATAGGCACATGCAGAGTGTCAGGTCCATTCAGGGCTGCTCCTATTAATAAAAGTAAAAATGGCCAAAAAGTGTGGAATCACGTTATGAAATATGGAAAACCTTCCAGTGACACTTCTATGCTGTACATGTGGTAAAGTACAGAAAAATAGCACAAATATATATAATTTCCCTGAGAGAATTTGGAACACTTGAAAACACTAAATTGTTAGGTTCCACCATCCAGTCTTACAAACACAGTTGTATGAGGTATCAGGAAAGATGGCAGAGAGACAAGCTGTCCAGTGGGTGGTATAAATTAGCAAAGAAACATTACAGAGACATAAATATAGAAAACATCCCACAGTTTTCTTACTTAACAAGAAACTGTCGCAAATACTGTTGTATAGTTACATATTTTCTTAGCTGCACCAGCTACGCTTGAAGAATTCAAGTTTGTCCTCAGGTATTTGGCCCTTTGAAATCATATTTTTCTCTAAGTACATTATGTTTGATGAAATAATAATTGTGAACCCTTAATTCATCTTATAAATATTTTATATTTTTAAAAAATGTTTTTATAAATTTTTTCTGTTATATCACAGCAATTTAATGGTAAGTAGTCTACCTCTGTGTCCCTCTGCCGTACCTTTTGTTCTTTCTTAGTGTATCTGTAGCCACAGAGGTCTTCCAGACAGTAGGAAATATAACTAGTTGCTTGCTGATAGGAGCTTTCAGAAGCTCTTAGCTCCAAATGAAGACAACACCTCTTAAAAGCTGGTCAGTAGCATCTCTCACTCTGGGAAGCACCTCTCCATGTGTGAAAAGTTTCACCAGTACTGGAAGTATTTAAAAGACATGTTGCTGTGGTTGGGACACACCACACAGATGGGACATGGTTTGGTTGTAAACACGGTGGTGCTGGGTTAATGGTGGGACCCACTGATTTTAGAGGTCTTTTCCAACCCAAATGATTCTATGGTTTTACAGCTTTTTAGTTCTTTCAGTGGCTATCTGATGAACTTAGCACCTGTCTTGTCTTAACAGATTTCAGAAGTGGCACCAGCCACTTTCGCTATTGACGGAAGGTTTTAAAAAGAACTGTGTAAGGAGTGGAAGGACTTGTAGTGGTTCCTTATTACTTAAGAGGATTGCAAGATTACATGAGAAAATGAAAAAAAGGGCACAAATAAAATAAATAGCTAATGAGAAACTTACATATCCAAAGAAAATTGTCTTAACATGAATTTCACCTGAATACTATTACCCATTCAATTTTTAGATATTATCTTTTTATTTTCTGTCTTCTGAATAACGATGATGCCACAAACCAGCAATAATGGACCCAGAGGACTGAGATTCCTTCCTTTATAGTTATTTCCTGAGACATTTCAGGATTTGCATTTCTTCTAGTTTTTAAGAGTAGCTTTATTTAACTATCAGTTTGTAAGAAGCACACTTCACCTCCATGCACAGTTCACACTGGGACAGGAAAAGAAATGAATGAAAAGGATTGCGAGACCCACTAGCACTGAGAAGAGGTGAAAGGAATAATATATATGTCCCTGAAGGAAAGAACGTTGTTAGAAATAAAGATGAAAAACCAGAATAGATTTCAAAACTACTCAAACATACAAGACTGCTTGTTCTAAAAATGAGAAGGAACACATTCCTAAGTTTTCATACTTAGTTTTACTTTCTCTTTCAACTTTGTAAAAAGTTCTCTGCTAGTAGAAGTATACATTTAACATTAACAATGTACCTTTCACCTGTGGCACTTAAGTTGCTTCACAAAATGTGGTTCTTACAGTTGTTCATAGTCAGATGAACAGGGTAGTTTAATTAGGTCTATCTCACTCTATTAAAAAAATGGAAGAGAAGCTGAACAACTCATATTCCAAACAGTTAGGTGTTGTCAAGTTCCTAAGATACTGCTACAAATCTAGGACTCTAGGCTCAATTAAAGGGACTTCAAGTGTAGGGACTCTCTAACAATCCTCACTGATGTCATGGTGACAAAGAAGCTAATATGCAAGGCTTTTGACCTGTGGTCCTTTGCTCTACATGAGGCAACCTTTCAATAATTACTTTCTCTAGACTTCTGACCTCCACTTAATCTCAGATGTCAAAGGAATGATCAGCCTGGGTTAATTTAGATCACCAGGCTCTCACTGTCACTAACTACCATTCCTCAAGACTACAGCCCTCATGCTGATATCCTCCTGTTGGTGTCACCTGTAGGGAGTGCAGCAGTTTCAAGATCACCATTCAAGAGTAGCCTTCTCTTCTGACTGCTAGTACAGCTTCCATTCTGAAGCAATGCTCCTGCTCCACTGGGCATTCCCTGGTCACCGAAAAGCAAATAGCCAAGAAGACTTGGATGCAACTTTCTTTTTTTGTGGGCAATGCTATTCCATCCACTGAAACTCTTTGAGCAGGGAAATGCAGTAGTAGGAACACAAAGGATAGCTCTGTCTTCCCCAACCATTATTTTAGCCCAGCAAATTTAAGATAAACAAGAGTATCAAACATGTATCTTTGACAAATCCTCAACAGCTTCCACATATTTGAGAAAAAGCTTCAGTGGTTACCTTGAAAATCATGAAGTAATGAAAAACAAACCCCAGAACCTCAAAAGAATGAAAACCAAAACTGTACATCATTTCTCTTCAGTCACACATTACTACTGGATTTTTTTCTCTTTAATAACGTCTGTCAATAAAGAAGTCTAGGAATCACATTCCAAGGAACACCATTAAAATTCAGACATGGTCTCTGTATGTTAGAACAAGTTTGTTTAAAAAAAAAAGATAAAAAATGAAATCACTCATGTTTGTCATATTAAATATGAACTAGGCATTTTCATGATCCTTATACATGTACTGAGTAAGACGAGACACATTATCTTAACATTGGTCCCGTCCTCTAATACAAGCAATTTGGATTTTTATTGCCACTAATTATTACATAAGCAGAGGAAGAAGAGGCAGAGCAAGAATTTTAGTGTACAAATATTTATAGTCACAAGTCAAATAACCATATAGTCATCTACTACACAAGGCAGTGTCTTACACTGTATTTCATTGCCTAAAGAGCTAACAATCGAGATCAGACTTCCCATAGGATTAAAAGTATACACTGACTTTGTCCATATTTAAAGTACCAGAAAGGCAGATAAAAGTTTGAATGCCATGAGACTGTAAAAGGAAAAGAAAATCAGAGAAAGGTCATTGGAGGCCAGCAAGCAAGAGACTAAAGACAGCTTGCAGAACAAGAAGTTCATTTAAACACAGTAATTTGAAAACAGACACAACAGGAGACGATCTATATTATCTTTTATTTGCTCAATCTTTTTGCTTTTACTACTGCCAATTCCTCCCCTGCAGTTTAGACCTGGCAGCTAAATCTCTGTTGCTTTCCAGCAGCTTTCAGAAAACAGATAAGGAACCAAGCTAGCAGAGAAATAGGCTAAAATACTCTCTCACTCTCTGTTCAAGTACAGTGAGTGAATCTTTCTTTACAGCATCATCTAGAGGCTTGGGAGCTCTTGGCAGCAGAAATCTTACACTGACCTAGAAACGTCCAAGTCTACAACTACCATAAACTTCTTGATAATGGTTTCCTAAGTTATTTTATACTTTTCAGCGGTGTGGTATATATCTTGGCAAAGTAATGAGACTTAGTTCATGCTCAGGCCCCACAAAGGTGATACTCTCTTGATATGTAAGACTCTGGAGCGGTTTGGAACCTGCAAAGGGACAAAGGAGAAAAAACTTCTAGCTATTATCTCAATGGCACAATCATTCTGCAGAGAAAGATCCATCATATTTTACAAGAGAAATTATACACAAAAGATGCTTAAAAAAAAAAGCATACAGACTGTTCTGTAGCTGTGCATTTGTTGACAGACTTCAATTTTTCATTGAAATAAGTATCTACTGAGCCCAAACGTTCTCAGGCTATTTAGAAATATTTCCCTTACATCCTTTTTAGAAGCAGCTGCAGCATTCTATGTGGACTATAAAACAAATCTTTTTAAGTTATCAGTGTCTGTGCTTGAATCAGTTATTTTTGCACTTTGTTGACTCTGCTTTAGGGTCTTAAAAATAAATAATCAATGCATTCTGCACATCTTTACATCTTAGAAAATAGTTGAAATGCTATAAAGAGGGGACAGAACTGGTGAACATGTACTGTGTTATACATACTTGGGATCACTGAACTCCAATGGGAGTGCTATCATTGTCCTCACTTTATAAAACATTAAACTTTGAGCCTACATCCCACTATCTATCATGGTGCAACACTTCAAAGCAAAGCATAGCTTAAAGCTTTGGAAATTTTGTCTCCTCTTCCCCAGCTGGTGAGGTACACTCTTGCTAAAAGTACTAAACTTTACATTCCTCCCTAGGCAAAGTCCAAAACGATATCCAGCTCTGATCCTCTCACCACTGTTTTTTGATGATGCCTCACAGCTGAAGTTCTCTAATTTCAAGAATTCTGGTCTCAGCCTCTGGCTGATGAATGGTTATGAGTCCTGCTTGCTGCTTTTCCTTCAACAATTTCCTCCTATACCTTCTTTAGCAGTAATGATATGGCTATGATTTTCTGTTCAAACGCTACTCTCTCTTGTTGAGACAGTTCTACCCAACCATCAACACAAAGTTTACAGCTTTTCAGCTTCTGTGGTCACAGTCCTGGGCTTTCATTTCTCTCCTTGGTTTCTCTCAGCAGAAAAAGGTTTTCTAGAATGTCTTTGTAGTCACTGTTTACTATTTTGCCATCCCTGAAAAGGAAGGCTCAGAATTCCTTATTCTCAAGCACAGTCCTGTGAGTCCTTTTATTCTGAAAGACAAGCTGTTTTCCAGCTTTATTAATTTTACTTGTTATCTTTATACAGTCCATCCTGATAATCTACTGATTATTTTGGTAAAAGCATGAGATAGGACTGTCATTCTCTGACCTACAGATCTGACCAGTTATTTGTGTCAGAGGAGACCTGGAACTGGAGATGATCAATCATTTCTCAAGAGAAGTTTGGTTCAGTAAGAGAAAATTTCTCAGGAACACAAAGCTTAAGTTCTTCTCTCAAACAGGAGAGACTAGACAAGAAAAATCTGCTACTTGGCATGCTTGAAAAAAATTAAAAAAAAACAACTTAAAAGGCATGACCTTAAAGGCACAAACTGTACAGCTCTTTTAATCAAAGCTTGCAAAAATTTCTTCGCATTCAAGCCATCAAATCATGATCCCATTAATAGCTAAACTTCTAGAAGCTTAATGAGAGAGTGAGATTTAGGGTTTTTTTTTCAGCAATGCTGGAATGGGTATGTAATCAACTTCAAAACAAATTTAATTCAAAGACTAATTCTGAAAGCATATTGATACAAAGGGACCAATGCAAACACCTACTGAAATCTGTAGGAGCCTTTCAGTTGCATAATTTTTAAAGATCACTACTTGATGTGAATTCATTGCAGGCTTTGGTCTTAACTTAGGAAAAACTTTATGAAACGATAGAAGAATAAAATAATGAAAAAATCTGAATGAAACTTAACATGGCCCAAATCTTCCTATATCAATATAATCATTAAAAAAAAACCCTTAATAATGATACTGGTATCAGTCTAGGGTGAAAAAGACATAAGATGATACAATTAGAACCAAACCATTAAAAAAAATCATTATGTAATATTGAAATTTAAAAGGTTAGTTTCACTTGATTCATTGGAACTGGAGAAGGCTCAAAATATTTTACGTTTGTTATGACAGAATATTCAAAGTAAAACAGTATCACCTACAGAATAAGGTTTCTTAAGCTCATACTGTAAAAGTCAACAGGGCAGATGCAAGTTGGTCAGTTATTTCACTTCAGAGTTGAGAAGGAATAAGTAAAGACAGCAATAATAGGTACCTAGTGAACCATTTTGAATTTTCTTGTGCTATAAATTTCTTATGTAAATCAGCAATTTTTTTTCCTTTATTGTGGTTGCTACAAATCCCAGGAAAGCATTTTGTGAATTGGTCAATGCATTAGCTCTGCAAGCTCAATTAGCTACTCTACCATCAGGCTGTGAAAATCTACAGTAAAAATAAAATAGCTCTAGCCCATTAGATTAAAAGTAACTACAAATATTAAGTGTTGCTGTTAATTGAATCAACTTTTGGATATGTCATCTGATTTTTTAAACCTTGTTTAAGATTTAATTCTCAAATGACATGGGCTTGTTTTCTTGTTACAGAGTACTAATACCTCATGAGAAAACATTTAAAACATGCATTGTGGGAACATCTATTAGTAATTAAGTACAGCTTTGTTCACACTCTATTTGCATTTTTTAATATAATTTTTCATTGTGTTTCTTAAAAAGTTATTTGTTTTGAAAAAGAAAGCAGTTAAACTTGGGAAGTAACAGATACAATTTCAGTAACCAAATACAGCATTTTAAATGGATTGCTTATAAAGCAAATGTAGATCCACATAAATTCTAATAAGACAATTTTCATTAATAAATTACCTTTTCTCAAATTAATTTTTCACATTTGAGTGCAAGGCATTACTGCAAAATAAGATGAAGCAAAAAAAATTGTTTCCTTCCCCCATTCCCTTGCCCTCAGTGATTCCGCAGTTCTGAGACCTGCTGCCTTTGTAGAAAACCTTAGAGAAGGTTACTTCTTAACGAACCAGAGCAAGTTTCTCAGTGAGGTTCTGGGTAGGCTCAGAGAAGGGGAATTCATTTATACTTATAAAGACCCAACATATGGGAAATCCCACTGTTGCAATACTATTTACAAAGTTGCAAACGTCCATCTCTGAAGTTTACTAAAATCCAGGAAAGCCAGCCTGCTATATTTGCTGGATTTGCTCCTACCGTTATCCATACATAAATGGAAGACCTATCTGAAGAAATGGATATGGGTCATAGTTCCCATGAAGTTCAACCCTGTTCAGAAGGTTAATAAGAAAATCCTCCGTGTGTAGTACTAGTATTTACCTGTGGGCAGAAATGCAAGAAAACACCCAGACAAACCTGAAAGCTCTGCTTCATGATGCATGACTGCAACACAAGCCAGATTTGGTCCAGCTGTAACATAGCCTTATAAAAAAAGAGGAATTGTTTTAGCAGGGACAACAACACTTGCAAGCATGTGTTTTCCAGATGCTGACTAGCTCCCCTACAGCCGATTCACATGGAAAATCTGTGCCTGCTCTGATGTGCCCTTTGCCAGTGTCAGGGACTTGTTAGTACTGCTTCTCTATTTGTCTAAATCCTTGTACCATGCCCATCACTGAGGTGGCCAAATATATTCCCCTGCTATAGACAGCTATTCTGTGACACTTGTGGTTTTAATTTGTCTGTTTTATACAAGCTGAGTGGTATTTAAACAGCTCTGTCTCAAAGCTTCAAAACTTGCATGTACATCCCTTTAAGTCATGTTACTGAGGATGAGCTGGTAAGGATTCTGTTTCCCTCTCTGTTCTTCTTTCATGATTAATAGTGACAGCTGAAAGCAAGTGGCAGAAGGCCAAACAATCAAAGGGCATAGCAATAACAGTTCTGTTGCCCTGCAATTCACAAATTATTTCATTATCTTTCAACACTGCAATCAGGGTGCAAATCCAATACTATACCAGCTGCCTGGGTTACAGTAATTCAGGTAGGTTTGATCTGATTGAGTAACGCCCACTTGCTCCAAAAAACTTCTTCAGTCCTAAGAGTAGACAGACCACTGGAAAATTTGATATTTTGTCTTCAAAGACCATGTCAATTGTACTTGACTGCAAAGAAATCATTTCTGTGCAAGCACTGCAGTCTGCTGGGTTTGAAAGATCTGAGTGCTCGTGTTTTGCATCTGTTAAAAAATGGAATGCATTTTTCTACCTACTTTATAAGCTGATTGTCAATGTACTTCAAAAAAGACAAGTGGAAAAATATATTTCATGATGTGTTTAAATCATCTTCTTACGGGCTTGCCGAGATTGACAGCTCTGAAGAAAAAGAAACATTCTTCATATGAAATTAAATAGAATAACTTGGAATATCTGAAATTGTCAGGAGGCTTTTTGAAAAGATGTCCTTATGCACGCAACTGCAAGTCCATCTGTTGTTTTAATTTGTCTCTCTAATAATTCCCTGGAGTTTTGCTTGGCTTGAATGTTAGAATAAACAGAAAGGAATCAAATCATGCATTCTTTAAACAAAATTTATCCAAAACTATAGTTCTGAGCATTAACTCTTGCCTGTGTCAGCCTCATTTCAAGTTTTGCTGTTTTCATTAACATTTGCTGAGTGTCTATTTAAAGAAAATATTCATTCCAACAGTTGTTCTGCCTTAAACAGAACTTTATACAGTTTAGAATTTAAAAATAATTGAAGTATGCAGCTTAGTTGAAACAGATAGCTGTATAAACCATATCAACTATTTGTACTTCCAAATGTTCTTAAATTGCCAGATTTTCCCTAAACATGCATTTTGACTTTCCAAATAGTTAGCAAAATAAATAATATGTTACTAGTTTAAAAAAAAAAAAAATTAAAAGGCAATTTGTTTACCTAATTTCAAGTAAATCTGTTTGTTTGGATAAACAAAGAATAATACACTGCATATTAACAATTTTGCTAGCACTAATGCATGATTCATCTTGCTGTGTACAAATTAGCAGAATGTGAAATTTGCTACATTTTTTCAAAGTCTTAGAAAATACTACTCTCTGACTCAGTGCTAGAAACACCGAGGATCCAGGCCACTTCTGGACTGATTTAAAGAAAAGTTTTCAATTACATTTAAATAGCAATTACAAGGAGAGTATAAACTGATTTTTTACATTACATGAACTGATGGTTTACATTATTTTGCAGGTAGAAATAAATATTTCCTTCAAAACTATATACAGCAGAACAGTCTAAAGAGGTTATCTCCACATTTTTTCAAATTTTTCCTCAAACCCAAATTCTATTGTTTGTGCAGGTGAATTAGATGTTTCAAGCTGAAGCCAAATCCTGATCTTTGAAACTGATAGAAATGCATTGGAACCAATACGCCAGAGGCAATTATACCTGCAAATGTTATGTTGCGCTGAGTATCGTCTCCCTCTGCTAAGATTGACATTTGGAGTGAATATATTGGAATTGGGTCCTAAAATTGCATAGTAAAACATAACCTTCCATTTTTTCACTTATTAAGGTCAATTGTTTCTGTAACTGACTAGAAAAATTGCACAGAATCCAATGAAGGAGACTTTATTCTGACTCAAATGTCATATGAAATTTACTAGTACTTACAGATATGCCATTAAAAGCTTAAATTGGCTAAAAAAGAATAAAATATAGTGAACCAAGCACTTTCAATTATGTTTATTTTCATGCCCATTCTAAAACCCAGGCTAATTTCTAAGCAGTCATTCTGGATTTTACCTGTCCACTTCCACAAGCGATGTTGATGACTTAACATGTGCCCTCATTGCTTTTATCTGTTGTCCCTATGAGGTAATGGTGAATTTGCTATTACATTTAGATGAATTTGAATTTGCATCCCAGAGACCTCTGCATGTGCTTGTTCAGTTTCACCTAAACATGCACATGATGGAAAGCATTCTGTGGGAAAGTCAAAACGTTTTACGGACTCTTAGGAGTGCCTGTGCTGCGATTGTTTCCATTACTTACTTCATAGTCAAACCTTCACCTGGTAGAAACTGGCACAATTTTGGCATAAACTGCAGATTAAAAGATTAGAAAACACAGAAACAAGGAGCGAAAAAATAAGTCTCTGACTTGAAATTGTATTAAATCCCTTCAGTTACCTAAAACACACAGAGATGGGGGATTTATTAGTTTTATTTACCTAGCAAGGAGGACAGGAATGCATTTACTGTGCACTAAAGAGCAGTTCCTCCTCCAGGTTCTCCTTTCAGATTCACAAGCTACGTGATCATAGAAGTTGCCTTCCTCTCACTTGTGTGGAGGCCACAGGCAAACTCATTCTCTAGTCTTCACCTGTGCTTGCTCGAGAGCTTTCACATCTGTCTTCCCCTCTACAATACTCATGATAGGCTGCCAGATACCACCGACAACCCTGAAAGGGTTAACTGCTAAAAACTAGGCAAAAGGCATGACCAGCTACCCAAACATGTTTTTACCAGCCCAGACTAATTTAACCCAAAGGTTCAGTCAGTACATGAGCAGTGCTGCTAATGTCTCATACATGTCTCACAGGACTAAGACAAAGAAGGGCCACAAAAGCTTGATGTGGTCCTGTGGAAAACAGCTTCTTTTGGTGATACAGCTATTTGGAAAGGTAATCCTAGGGAGTATCATAGTATAAAATGCAAGCCAGGGAGAGACTGAAATTATTTTTGCATTATTTTTGCATTACTTATTTTTACAGCAATGCATAGTCGGATTTTTTACTCCTTTCTACTGAGGCCTTCCTTATTCAATGCTGTTATGACTAAACCACATCATTTCATATTGTTTTTACAATACATTACAACCAAAACACCCCACTTGTCAAAAGCATTGCTCACAACTGCATTAGTTTTTCCATCCAGTATCATCACATTCCACTGATTCTGCTTAAATCAGCAGCTTATAAATGGATAATGTCCCGCTCCCAACTTCTGTGAGGTAAAACTGTTATAAAGACTGCGAGCGTTGAAGTATATCAAAACAGCAGGCTGTCCAACATGGCATACTCACTTCAGCAGAGATGCCAGAATGAAGACAAGTTGGATTTCTCCTTTAAAAGGCACAGACGCTTTAACCTCGAGCAAGAGATGCCAAAAACTACATACCAATGTTCAAATACAAGATTTTGTCTCTTCCTCCCCTACCAGCCCTTGGTAACCTGTGGACTTGCTCCATTTGCAATTATTAAAGGAAAAAGGTTTTTAAATGATACCTGAAGTAACATGCTGTACACCACTAGGTGCCCAAATGCATACAGAAGAATTATTAATTCAGCTGCCCAAGAGAGATAATAATGATTCCTGAAGGCAAAAGTATTCTAGTTGTGACTATGACCAACACAGCTGCTTTAGGTTGTCAGAGAAAATAAAAGAGACTAATAGAGATGTGGGAAAGCCAACATGAAAAGCTGAAATAGTGAGGGGAAAAAAGAAAAATTGTACTTCTTCCACCAGAAGGGTCTGCTCAGCTGTAGTCTGTATGAGGTTTCACTGAACTAGATCACCTCAAAAAACACAGGTTGCTCCTTGCTGCAGAGAAATAATCAGGGAGTGCAAGAGGGGAAGGCTGAATTTAAATTCTATGTTTTCCCTACTTCCTTCTGAAGCTGCATGCTTATTTAGTGCCTCTTATGGGCCGCTGTGACTAATGCCATAGTCAAGTATGCAAAGTTCTTCGAAGACCTAAAACCAGCATGGATCCTGCTAAAAACACATACATCTTTCCCTCTCTGGGAGCATGCAACATTCTGCACATCCCTAAGGCAAATGAACACTCAGATTTTAACAGTGGCAATGTATTAATTCTAAAAATCACTGAAGTGTCTCTGGCTAGAGGGAGCCCAGCCTAATCACTAACACTCATTGCCTCAGGGAGGACTGAAGACTCTAGTTCCCCAGTATTTCGTATTAAGTCTTTTAAAAATATATAAGCCCTAACCAAGAGCAAAACAAATCTCCAAGTAACTCGAATATTCTCCCAGCGATGCAAAATCCCTGCAGCCAGAAATATCCTTTAGTTGTTAGTTATGCTGCTATTAACTACGAAAACACCCTCTGAATAAGCAGTGGGTTGCAGACAGTTCTGACAGCAGAGACAGAAGCTTGCTATACATAGGCACTGCCAAGTAAAAATCTTCAGCATGGTGCACGGACATTAAACTCCACCTAATTCCCCCACAGAAAATGTTTCTTTTTTGTTTTATTGGTTTCATTCATCAAGAATGGTTTGCCAGACTTTCATGTTCTTTTGGGACAAATTCCAGGACTCTCTCGGCTGCTGTGCTGATGGGGACCCAGCAGACCAGCAAGTTATGCTCTATCATGCACAGAGAGTACTTAAAGGGAGTTTAAGACCAAATAAACTTTGCAAATATCATCACTAGGTTTAAATTACATGCTTGGTGAATTCGGTTCTTTTTGTTGGATCTAATCTAAAGAGGATTTTTTCACTCTCCTTCCTGAAGGATTCGTTTGCCCCTGCTGCTTATTACTCATCAAAAGTCATCATTTTCTATCTGTGACATCCGGATAGGCTGTTGCTGTGGAAAAGATTATGAAGCTGAAAACAAGCAAGCTGATTTGCATTAAGAAGTGAGTTTCAAAGAGTGCAACTTCTGTTCACAGAGGGACTTAAGACACATTTGATCAGGCAGAGATAACATTACAGGAGAAAAAGAGAAGATTTACTTGACAGAGACCTTTGCTTTTTTCAATAGTGTGGTGATTGGTATCACAAAGCAAATTATAAAATCAGATTATTAAAGTTATTTTTTTCAAACACTCCTTTCATGAATGTCCTCCTCCAGATTATCCTTCTCTTATACTGAGCTCTGGAATAAGAGAATAAACTTCCTACTGGCCTCATATCCAATGGATGTGGTTTGGTGTAGCTCCATTAACTTGAGGGAAACTGTACCACTTTACCAAGCAAAGGATCTGAGTAACTCCTTCAGAAGAGAAATAACATGGCATATCTGGAAAAGTAATCTCTCCAGGCAAAAAGGATCACTTGACTGCAATCAGCCCTTGATGTACAAACAACTAAGTGTAGATGAGAGTAGCTAACAACTGCACTGCTTCATGGCGTCTACAGCTACCAAATAACAACTGTTAATTGATTGGAGCATGAGATAAAAGTGTTTATAATTAGATCTAACAACATTCACACATCTTGATTTGAGATGAAAGCATCGTCTTACCTCTGCGTTCTCTTTTGGCAATATACAACACTCCAGATACCAGGCTTAGCAATAGAAAATTCTGCTGGGGTGAGGAAGGGAACAATTTATTACTCCTTAATGTAGGAATTGCATGGGGATGCTTTGCTGCTTTCCTTTTTGTGCTTCTCTTAGTTGAGGAAAGAAAGAAAAACTAATTACCTTTGAAGTCTATCTGTGCAGCTGGATTTCTCTATTCTTTGATCTACCGCAGGTTCCTCTTCCTGATATTTAGTACATTACTCAGACCCAGAAAACTCAAAGATGGTTCCAGAAGTCAAATAGTATGGTGCGTCCTTCTGCCTCTTAAGTTGACAGTTTGTCTGCAAGATGATGCTGGATAGGTGTCTGTGTATTAACAGTGGTGCCTATACAGATGTGTGGCCATACCCAACTATATATTTTATTGATTAGAGTAGTCGACTTTTGTGGTGAAGGCTGGTCTCCAGCAGCATAGGCTGCTGTCTTAGTTGAGATCCTTCTGGGCAAATATCAACTACTTCATTAAGGATGAAATCCAGGAAGATGCAGGTAGCTCTGCTAACCTGCCTTTTCCAGCAGATGCCTCTCTGAGGCTTCAGGAGGAGTTTGCAGAATTTCTTAATTCAGCCTTAGTTTTTGTTGTGCTCATACAGTAATCAACTCTACCACTTATTTATTCATTCACAGAACACTAAAAAGTGATGAATTTCAGAATTCAGTGACTTAATTATTTTACTTTCTCTCCCCTTTCTTTCATTATCTTTGTTCATTAAAACTAATATCCTTGATGATAATATTAAAGCACGACACAACATTAATTTTACAGCCATTTCCCTATGAATATAATAAATTAGTTTATAATAGACCCAGACCATTTTAATTTTAAATAGCATATTACAACACATTTTACTGAATTCATCACTACATTACTGTTAATCAGTTAACATAAAGTAGTTTTGAATTTGCTTGTTAAGCATATGTAATAACCTTAATCTATACTATTGACCTTTTCCAATAATGTCCTATAGTCTTGCCTTTGTTCCAGAACTAGGGGGATCTTCCTAGAATGTTTGCATTGTGAGGTCAGAGCTTATATTTCTTTAGGAGGTTTTAATCTATGCTCTGAAATTCATTATTGAGTATAGAGTGGATGGACAATATATCCCAGGGATTTTAGAACTGAATCAGTAAACTGAATAGTTTTGTGTAGTAATTAAATAGTGAAAAGTGTAGAAAACCTGTATTCAGGTTTCAGTTGAATTCAAAGACACAGTCAAGCAAATCAAATGCACATTATGCCCCAGAGCAAAGGGATTGAAAATTAAGAGCAGAAAGTCCCTTTGCCTTGAACCAGTACAGAGTACACATCTGTTTATCATTACCTGTGAGAATTGCTCGACTCCTCAACTCTGCTGAGTCCACTTCCTCCTCAGAGCTAGAAAGCAGAGAATCGCCTGTGTCCAGTGCATTATGTTGCAGGCTGTCACACAGCTGCATGTCCCAATGTGTCCACTGGCACATACAAGTTGCATTAGAAAAGAGTAATCTTAAGACATCTGAAATCAGTGGGTGGTTTTTTACCTGCTTTGTATCCATCTAGAGGAGGATGGTCTTCAGTGCAGTCACCTGATGGCAAAAACACCTTTTGAAGGGCATGTTCAGTTTGGCCACCACTAATAAAGAAAGTAGCCTGATCACATGTTAGGATTTACACATAGGGAATAGGGAAAAAGATATTTGCATAACTAAGTGAATGCTTTTTAATACAACAAACATTTTAACTCTCTGCAAGCCCGTCCTAGTCCCGAAAGCTAACCATCGTGCAATGTGACACATAGTGAAAGGAGAAAAATCCCTCCAAACTGAAATGAGGTGGTAAAGAGGAGAGTAGGAAGGGAAGTCAAGCCTTTGAAGGTGTCTTTTTCTTCCTCCATTTTGACTACACTTTTCTACTAAAAATGTACTAGAATTGCAGATAAAGATCTATAATAAAATTCAAAGTGCTTATTTGATCTGCTAATCACCTGCTTAATGCTTGTACCTGTCTTGCCAAAGCAAAGAAATACAGCCTTCATTATGCAAGATCTTAATTTCTCCACTGCCTGCAATGACAACGCTGCTATTGCATTCCCTACCCTTAGGAGTGTGAATATACAGTCTAATCTCCTCCTGCTAAAGCCAATGCAAGTAGGGATTTGACCTGCTGGTTTTTAGCCTCTCATCTCTATAAGAGAGAGGAGTAGATAACTACAAATTTAGAAGTTGGATTGTTTCCTGAATATTCTTCTATGTTAATTTAAAGGTGCTTTGAGAGTATTTTGCCTGTTTAGTCTTTGCAACAAGTAGGAATATTTACCTGAATATTCCATTTTAGTCACATTTCACTTACAAGTGCTCCAACAAGAATTTGGCACCATTTTCGTGTTTAGTCCTTAATGCTTATTTTGTCAAGCATTAAGATTATCAGCATGCAGCTGAGTTTCAGATTATATCCTCATGTCACTTACTTAATTTGGACTGAAACAGCTGTGGACTGTTTTGGGTTTGTGCTGTTTTTTTGCCAAAATAAAAAGTGTACGTCATTAAAAGCAAAAAAAAAAAAAAAAAGGATCACAGGAAAAAAATTTAAAATCCTTTCCTCCCATATTTTAAAACTCAGGTCAGTTTTCCAATAAGAAATCGAAAAATTTTTTATTTAAAAAATACTCATCATGGAAGTTCTAGTTCTAGATATTTCACTCCTTTGGGATGAATATATTTGTTGAATTTTATGGCAGATCATGGAGATTTTACCATCCTAACCCAGCATTTTACAGAAATAAAATTCAATTGTTCTAAGTGTAATTATATAAAACTATAGAAATGAGTTCCAAGTTGTTGGTCTTTTAGAAAACAGGGGGTTAACAGATAGGACACATAAAATAATTCTACCTTTGCATATTATATTTGTGAAACCTATACTAAAATGCTTCAAATGACTCTGACATCCTTATTTCCAAAAAGTTATTGAAAAATTGAAAGATGTGTAAAGAAGTCAAACAATTTAGTTTAGGTTTGGAGAAAGTGCCTTACACTGAGAAACATAAAGATCTCAGTCTCTTTAACTTACCAGAAAGAAGATTGAAAGGTAGTTTGATTACAGTGTATGGATATCTTATATAGGGAGGAAAAATGGGTTGCACAAATGTGCTTAATCTAGCAGCAAAAGGCAAAACCAAAGCCAAGAGCTGGAGTTTAAAACCAAATTGAAATTAAATTAAATTAAATTAAATTAAAATAAATTATTATAATAAAAAGTAGCAAAAGTCTACTTAAATTCTCCACCTCTTTTTAACTCTTTATATAAATGGGATGCTCTTTCAGAAGACTAGCTTCAGCTAAGACAAGTTGTTTTAAATTTGAAATAGTTATTACAGTCGATACTGGGTGAACTGATGGAAAGTTTAAAGGCTGGTAGTACTCAGGAAATCAAACTTGGAGAAATTATGTTGATTCTCTACTAATGAAGTATAACTTACTAGCAGAGCAGAAAACAAGACTGGACTGAAAATCCCACAGAGGACATTAGCCTGGGCTTTCTGCCAGTGACAGGGATGATAAAGGCAAAGGGCTAACAAAGTACTGGACTGCAGCTTTCTCCGAGATCCTTGGTCTCAGAGTCTCTCGGCCTCAACACCTACAGAAGACAGGCTAACACTTCTAATTTGTAAAGCCAGTGCATAAAAGTTTTGGCTGTAATAAAAGTATTTAATAACATCAACATTCAGCATTTAGAATGAATTTCATCAACATCACTGTGGAGAACTCAAAGTGAAGTGCAGCAAAAAATGACATTTAAATTGCTAAGTCATCAAGAAGCTACTGTTGGCTTCAGTTCCTCTAGGAATATCAGCTATCCCAAGTCAAGGCCTCTCCAAACCCTTTGCAGGCAACACTGAGTAAGTATAGAAATAGATAATAGGCATTTTAAACCCTTTTCTTCTCTTTTATCCTTTTCCCACCTTCCCCTCCAATCCTGCCAACCGAAAGAGCATCAGCAACGGCTACATAATATGCTGTTTGCAAGATTTTGTGCAGCTCACTCCCAGAGAACACCAGGGCTGGCAAATTAGAAATCACAGATATCTTACCGGTCTGGAGACAGGCCCTAAATAAGAATACTACAAGGGAATAAAGTCTTTCAAAGATCCCATCTCTGCCTAGATGCGTATGGGTCAGAGGAAGGGGAGACCTTGAAGGCAAGGTTACTGAGTTCTCAAAATTAGACTCTGTCATAGAACTTAGTAGAAAAAAAGTTGTAAAACTAAGTTCACCCTTACAGGGAACTAGTTTAGATTTTATACACACACTGACAAAACACACACCCACTTACAGAAAAAGTTTCAGCATCTAGCAAGAATTAATCATTTCCAGAGAGAGATCTTATTCAAACAAAGGACTTTGATTAGAATTAAGATAAAGTAAGATGTAAATAGGCAGAATGATATGTCATTGAAATCACGATTCCCGGCACTAGAAGAGGTGAACTTAATCAATCCATATGGGAATATACCGACCAGTTGATGGATAGCAGAAATGATTATGCTCATATAAATATTTTCACGTGTGAAAAGCCATTTAGTACTTTAAAAGAAACATGAAAATTTTTTTCTCTAGCCAAAAAGCTCTGAGTTTCATGAGCAAAGAGAGCAAAGACCATAGGCAACATGCCTCCATTGCTCTCTTCTCTGCTTACATTCCTTCCACAGGATCTTTTAAGACTTTCACTGGTAAAAACTATCAATGCAGGAGAGAATGTGAGATCCAAGCCCTTCCGATGCTGGAGACCCAGAGTAGGACCATCATATATTAGGTTAATGACACCTATTCAAAGGGCCTCATCTTCTCTCATGTATAGAGAAGGCAGAAAAAAAGCCAAGAATTAACCTAAATTATATATATGGAGCTTTTTGATTCTTGAACACATTTAACTCTAGCTATCAGCATTTGTGAGACTTAGAAAATTAAAATTAACCTCAAGAACGATAAAAAGGGCTTTTCTCTCCCAGGAAAGGTCACAAGTGGTGCCAAACAAAAACTTTTAACTAAGCATACTAAAAGAGATGAAAATAAATAAAAATGACACCTTCTATATCGTTTGTCTTGGTGAACAATGCTACTATTTATGTCAAAATATTAAAACTCACTATGGTGGTTTTACTATGGCTTGACACCAGGTGCCCAAGAAAGCCACTCTAACCTTCCCCTCCACAACTGACCAGAGGACAGAAAATATAATGGAAGGCTCCTGAGTTGAGATAAGGAGAGGTAGAGGTCACTCACTGATTACCTCCATGGACAAAACAGGCTCAACTTGGGCTCAATTTGTTTATTGCCAATCAAATTAGAGTAAGGTAATGGGAAACAAAAGCAAGCCTTAAAACACCTTTCCCCTGCCACTCATTCCTTCCTGGGTTCAATTTCATTCCATATTTCCTTTATTTCCTACACACTAGCAGCACAGGGGGACAGAGAATGAGGTTGTGTTCAGTTCATCATACATGGTTTCTGCTGCTCTTTCCTTCTCCTCTTCCTTACATTCTCCCTGTCCTCCAGCATGGGATCCCTCCCATAGGAGACAGTGTTCTAGGAACTTCTCCAGGAGAAAGTTCCCATGGAAGTTCTTCACGATCTGTTCCAGAGCTGATCGCTTTCCACAGGGTGCAGGAACAGAAGTCCTACCAGTAAACTTGCTCTGGCGTGGGTTCCTCTCTCCATGGGGCCACATGTTCTGACGGGAGCCTGCTCCAGCATGGGCTTCTCACCGGATCACAGCCTCCTTTAGGCACATCCACATGCTCCAGCCTGGGCTTCTCCATGGGCTGCAGGAGAACAGCCTTCCTCACTGTGGTCTGCACCATGGCCTGCAGGGGAATCTCTGCTTCAGTGCCTGCATACAGTGTGTGCACTACATTTATATAAGTGAACAGGAAACTGACTCATCCTTATTTTGTTCCATTTACAGGCCCTTCGATGTGCTAAATACAGCATAGCTTGTTGAGTCCACTTTAATTTTGGCTAAGTACCATCCCAGTTTTTGAAAATTACTTAAACATGTACCTTACTGCTTTCACAAAATCAGAGTTTTGCAAAAAAATAAGATACAGGAGTATTTTATCTGATTTGCTTCAGCTGAAAATCTTGCCAATTGTCTTTAGACTCTAATTCATCCGTGTAGGAATATGACTAGTTTTAATTCTCCTGATTAGAGCTAATTGCTTAGCATGCCTTCCTTCATCAAACGTTTATCACAGATACCAAGTATCTAAATTACATCACAGCTTCTGTAGACAGATCAGATCTATATCTACATCTGTAGTCTTTTTCCCTTCCTCTCACTTAGTCCTTGACAGAAGTCTTACGTTTGTTGAAGACATATTAGGGCTACCGTTCCCATTGAAACAGAAATAGCAAAGTGTCTTCAGAGGGTGACAACAAAAGCACAACAAAGGAAAACTTTTTTCAAAATGCAGTGTATTTCCATGTGGAAGCCCCAGGATCTGTACCTGTATTTTTATTTCTTACTGAGAGATATTCAAACCCTGTTACTATTTCACTGTTGTTTTTTAAATGCAAATTCAACAGAAACTTTTCATTTTTCAGAAAGAAGAGAGACCTTTGCTTTTCAGTTACATCTTAGAAGAGCTTTTGATAAGTTTGTTTCATTGTTTTCCCACAGGTTTCAGGTAAACTGTTTTTCATTCCACTATTTCATGTATCCAGGATGTGACAATGTCATTTCTGGGGAGTGTTACTGAAAAAAAAAAGGATTTTAGAGAAAAGTTGGATTAGACCCACTTTTTGCAGACTTACTCTAGTTTTGGCTGTGCCATGTCATGCACAGTTAAATTAAAGTACCAGGACATTAAAGAAAAAAAAAATAGCAGTTATATGCCTGCATACAATTCCACAACCACTACCACAACAATTAAAAAGTCCAATTCAGCCACATGGGGTTTATGACTGACAGATAAGGTTTTTTTTATAACACATTTAATACTTCCCATAACTTCTGGTTCTGAAAATTCAGAGAGAGAAGACTACCATTTCACTAAGGCCTTCAATACTCTTGCTTTCCCTTGCAGTAAAATCAGGATTTAGTTATAAAAAAATTAAATTACTTGAAGACAGAATTACCTGAAGTTACACAACCTCAGAAGTCAATATCATGCCCTAAAGATGCCCATTTCTTCCCTGCCTTGCACTATTGCATAGTGCAAACAGAATCAGCTCAGACATATGAGATATATGAGCTACAGAAATATTATCATATATGGATTACAGGCTTCTCTGCAGCTATTGTGTCACCTTCTGGCCCACAAGTCTTCTCAAGTATGAACCTTATGTAATCAGTGCTAAAATAGCCTAGAAAAAATACAATTTGTTTAAAAATAATAATAATAATAATAATAAATTATCTATGAACTTAGTTCATTAAGAATCAAAGCATGCATGAGAAGGTCTAGGTATTTCTTGTATTTTTCATATCACACATTTATTTTTTCGACATGAAATTTTACAAATCATCTAAAGTACATACATGCATTACAACTCAACAATATGAAAAATGAATAGGTCTTAATAGACTTTATATGTGACTTACTAATGACAGTATGTGCAAGAAAACAAATATTGTAATCAGTTCTCCTTAGGAAAACATCTCTAAGTTAGTGTTGCATGAAATAAGACTTCCTTATATTGTAATAGATAAAGCTGTGGAAAATATTCCCTTTAATTTAAGACCAGGCATCTCAGGTTTTAAAAAACACTTTTGGCACTAAACTTTGCACATCCAAAATTCAAATTTATGACCTACTTTTTCATTTGCTTTCCATTTGATGGTGTGGGGAAGCTGGAATGCAGACAAAACACTGATTTCTCTGGAGCTGATATTATAGTTCTGTTTGAATAAAACAAACTGTAGTGTATAAATACAACAAACCTCTCAGGACAAGAATTCAATTTCACCTCTTGTGCTGAGCATCATTGCAATTACTCAAATGATTAAAGTTATACATGGCTTTAAGCACTTCCCTGAAGCAGGGATTTAATGCTTTAAAATCCCAGGATCAAATTAGACAGCACCAGTATGGTTATGATTAAGAGAGAAAGGTATTTTCCTGGTCTCCTGTTTCCTTCTCACATAATTGGGTAACATAGCATAGCTGTTTCTACTTTGTTAACTTTGAAACATAACTCTGGAACACAAATTCAGTTTTCTGGAATTTGTGAAGTCTTTATGAAAAATTAAATTAATACCAAATCAACTTAAATAAAAATAGCAGTAGTCTTTGGATCAATCTCTTGGTTAAAAAAAATTAGAACAGAGAAAAACTGTCACAGAAAAAGTAACCAGTCTTCTGAAATTATGAATAAGTTCTCAATAAACCCAGGCACACCTTTCATAATATAATAGCTTACAGAAAATCACAAAAATTTATGAAACACATTTCTTATGCCACTTGTAGTGCACAGAACACTTGCTATAGGTATTACTGGCAAAATCAAATGGGTAAATACATGGCTTTTTGTATTTGAGGGGTTATTGGTATTTTTCACTTAAAATACGTTTTCTAGTGAAAGCCAAGAAAAAATTTCTGCTTTTAAGCCTGAGACAGACATAGGCACACAGAGAAACTCCACCCATAAAAATCTTCTTAACAGAAAAAAGATTCTCTAAATAAACAAACAATAACTCCGTACTGGCAGACAACATAACAAGGGACAAGAGCCATAAATTTCAACTTGGAAGGTCCAGACTGAATAACAGCAAAAACTATTTCACCATGACGGTAGTAAGTACCGGAACAGGTTGTTCTAGGAGACAGGCTTTTTTTGTCTTTGTCATGTAATTAAATGATGACCTGTGGAATATATTGTTCATCTCTGAAGGATGATAATACCTCTGAAGGTAAGGTATAAAAAGTCTAGGTGAGGTGAAATACAATAAATATCCTTTAAAATCAAAAAGGAAAAAAAGGTGACTCAATCTTGATTCCAATTTCCATTCAAATGCCCACACATATTATTTAAAAACACCTGAAAAAAAATAGGGACGCAAATGGCATGCTGTGAGTATATCGTAAACAGATTAGATCGAACCAATTTATTTTCCTTCTCTGGTAGAGAAACAGATTTTGTGCAGAGATGAAGTGGACTTTTACGCATCTTAGCTTCAGTAAGTATTTACCTCAGACAGCATTTTTGTTGCCCAGCTCAGGAATAACTAAAAGGTCTAGAGAAATATACCAAAACTGCACAGGTTTTTAGAAACCCTTTCTCAAAGTAGCTATCCACAACTTAATGCTACAAATGAGGGGATCATTACAGGATTCCTCCTTAGCTATAGTATCAATCTATACAGTCAATAATAACTTGATAAATGAATATAGCATATCCTTATTAAACACTATTCATGGCACCAGACTAGGAGGGACACAGTGTACAGTGAAAGTACCCAATTCAAAAGGTTCCTAGCAAATCAGATATCTGATTTTGAAAGTAAAGAGATTACAATTCAAGAAGCAAATGAAAATCAATTGTAACAGAACTATAGAAAGATGATTACAAGAGAACTGCAACATTCCCAAACTGTCTACCCATCAACAATGTTATGCCAGAACAATGTCGTGTAAAGTCCTCATGTAGTGGGAGGCATTAATAGGCATACAGCCTGTCAGGTACAGAATACAGCCCTCCAGTCTTATCCAGCTGTGGAATGGTCTCAAGGTATTGCATCTACAAATATATTTCAATGAACGGTATAACCAATTGGAAAGGTCGAGAGGTGGATAAGGAGACACAAATGGGTATAAATAAGAATTTAATGGCAGGTTAAAGAAACCAGTGCTGGTTCTAGTCTACTGGGGGAAAAAAAAATCAGAACAGCCAGGTTGAACAAGTGGTGAAACACTGCTGTTAAAATACTTAAAAATCTTCTTTAAAGTATGTTTCTCACACTCACAATCATTAGAAGGAGAAATAACAGAGTAGAAGTGATTCATGGGAGATTCAGGTTAGGCTGCTGAGAAGACTTTGTAAAGGTAAGAATGGTAAATTACAACAGGATGCCTGCAGAAAGAGTAGTCTCCATCATTAGGAAACATTTTAGGGCAAAACAGGCAAGCATCCATCAGGAATAGCATAGATATAACTGATTCTGCCTTAGAGTAAGAGGAAGAACTTAACCTTTCCAGTCATCTGATGACAAAAACAATCAAATAGTTCAGAAGAGACCAAAGGAATAGACATCAAAACTGGAGTTCTCAAGAAATTACTTCGGAAAACAAGCTACGACAGACACAAGGTTGCTTTGAATGTCAGAGTAACCGGGTTGATTATATTTGAATGTTCATAGGGATCAATGGTCAGGCACGGGAAACTAAACTTAAGGAGAAATACACTGGACAACAAATGGTGGAGAAAAAGATGCACTATGTAGAAAATGCCCAATACAGGGTTAACAATATGCTCTTGTCTATTATCTCATGTGAAGTATAAACTCAATAGAACAATAGAGGACAGGAAAAAATGAAAAACATACCTAAAGAGGTTTTTAAGAGAAATGAGAACTCAGATACATACCAAATTATGCAGCACCAGTCTTTGATGTCCATACTGGTCTCCTCAAGAGATACTGGATAAATTATACAAGTTACTTCCTCTCTGACTAAGCAATTAAGGCTCATTCCCTCTTCGCTGTGTAAAACAAGAGCTCATACATGCATCCAAAATAAATGGGGAAGAGTATAAGATATTTTCTTCTTGCTACTGAGATGACAAAGTCTGAGAGAAATGGCTGAGAAAATACTATCCATCATTTGATGATGTTACAAAGGTCTATTACATAACAAGAAAAAGACAAACCCAAACCCACCCCAACCCCAAAAAGTACTCCATTGGCTTCGAGGATTTAATTTCCTTGTACTGCAATTTATTCTGTGATTGGTAGCAGTTTTATTAGAAAGAATCTACTTTTGATGATATAAAGGGATATTACCTGAATGAGATTCTAATTGGAGGAGAAATAGAAGAACACAATGAAGTATTTTTGGTAGCTCAAACAGAGGGACAAGAGAGCTGAAAACAAGAGAACAAAATATAGTAAGAAACAAATTTAAGGGACAGAAGAACAAATAAACAAAGGAAAGCAATACATCAGGGAGAAAGGAGAACTCCACAAAAATGCACAGTATTTGGAAGCCAATGCTGATCATACATTTCCCAATAAAAGCAGTCATAAGAAGCAATTAAGAGATTCCTCTGGGTGCAAATTCAGTTTGGTAACAGACAAACCAATACAAAGTGTGTGTAAACCCCTAGTTTCAATGAAAAAGTCACTTAAATTAAGATCTCAGTCAGTTCCTCAGATTCTAGGAGCTGTTTTTAACAGTATTGCCAGAACTGGAGACCAATATCTTCTTTTCCTTTAGTGTCTGAAATCTGTGTTGATGTGTGCAAAAAGAAAAAGCCTCTTTGACCTTAGCCTACCAGTGTAAAAGGTTTCACGTCTTTATTTATGGGAGGCCAGTGTTAGATGAAATTGACCATAAACTACTTATTGCTGTTGCCAAAAAAGGTCTGACAAACACTCCCACTGAGAAAAGAAAGAGCTTTTTTCTTCTACAAATATAGGATTTGCAAACTGAACACAAACCTGGAAAGATTTGTGGCTATAGGCTCACCCTCTAGAGCATTTCAGCAAAACAAAGCAGCTGAACAAAGTCCAGAACTAAATTAAATGCATGTCAGTCTGAGGAAACAGAAATATGTACACATCAACCACCAACTGTCCAATCTCAGATAAAAAACAAATGGCAATTGCCAGAGCTGTGGTGAAAAAAGCAGAGAGTAATGAAGGCTGTGATCACAATCCTATTATCAATCTGGAGGACAGCAGCTGACAGTAAATGAGTTATTATTTAAGGGCATAAGATGGCAATTCCTGAAACAATAATGTCTAAATACCTCCAGGAAGAGAACTTGTTTCTTCCTCATTGAGACAGACCAAAAGCTTCTTTAAATTCTGTCTAAAAAAGGACACTACAAAACCTACAATAGTATAGGGACCCATAGAGCCACAGGCTGTAACTAGATCATTATGTTTGATCCCAGCCAAGGATTCTATTTAATGCTCATACAGAAATTTCATTTTCACATCGTTCTTACTTTTCACTTTGCTTTACACGAAAAGTTCAGTTTGGTTGTTTTTTTAAAGCTGATAATTTCAAGCCTGATAGCTTAATTCGTTACCCTTAGCTTTTTGTATTAAAAAGGTTTGTGAATAACCATTCCTTATGTATCAAGGTAGGATATCAAGAATGCCATATTGTGTTTGAGGCATGAGAAGCATTATTGTTTATACAGCTGTATACTGCTTCCAGTTCTGCTCTCTGCTCCTTCGTTAATTGGAAGGAATCTATGTGCTTTTCATGACTGTGTTTGAGCACTGACCAGCTCTCATTGCTGCAGGATGACAACTCATTCAAATGCTGCCACTGAGGATACAGAATTACTTTACATTTACTCATTTACTTAGTATGAAAGTTACTAATAAATGAAAAAAAAAAAAAAAAAGAGAATCTCAAACAAACAACAAGATAGAAGAAAGGGCAGTCCTCCTCCTCTACCCCTGTTGGCCAAAATCTACTATAGAGATCTCAAAGTTGAATAATTGAAAAAAATTGAGTATCAGGTCTATTCCAAAATATAACTAAAGACAACAAACACTACTGAAATAGTGTTGTTACCTCCAGACCAAAGATCCCTGAAACAAAGTAGATTTATATTTTTAGGCTGAAACAATACTATCTCAAAACAAAAGCAGCCTTTAGACAATTACTGGAACTCTCACCATAACATTATCGAAAGATGGTATGTCTAAATGAGCATTTGGTCTTATAAAATCTGTTTTCCATAGACAAGGCTCTTTCTGACAGCGGATGCTAGTTTGATGAGGACAGTGAGAACTTAGACCTTTAAAATTCTTATTTCAAACAGGCATATCCCAGACAAGGAGAGTTTGCTAAAGTCTCTTAACATGTCATAAACATGCCTGTTTCATGGCTTGTTCAAATAGTTAGCAACCTAATCTTAAATTACTTTTGTGTTAAGGACCACGTATCTCAGTTACTTTTTAATGTTCTGTTTTCCTACCATATCCATATATTTAGAAGGTTTACATTTTCATCATACTTGGATTTCCTTTTTTTTCCCCTCCTCCACCTAATAATAATCCAAAATTCTTTCCTATAGGCAGAAAAATACAATGTGGTCCCCTTAGAATTCTAGTCTTCATACTTAGGGATAAAAACAAAAGATATGGGACTCATTTTTCAGACATCAAAAATAGAGTCACAGGTCATTTAATTCTTAAGATTAAAGAAGGTTAACAGAAAAAATGAACTGAAAATCTGCTCATCAGAAAAGACAATGGGTTCAGATGTCAGCTGTAATGAATATTCTCATTTATAACTTCTGTAGTTGTTGCTAGGGTATGGGTAATTGCAACACTTTGATTTCATTCTGATGCTCAGTAAGAACATACACACAACTCCCCGTAGTACATCAGCTATACAGTCACAGCAGATCTCATGTCAGTGTAAAAAAGGCTCTGGATCCTGTGAGCAATGCAAAGTTATCTCTGCTGTGAATTTCTAACTTCGCACAACCAACAGGAGAGATGAATGGCATACTCTCATGTCCTCAAATAATTAGTCACTTGCAAACCCAGCAAATTAAGAAATGACCCTTAGAAGGCATAATTTTAGCGCATCAGACACATGAAATATAATTTCAGAGAAATGTACAGAACAGCTGAAGAGTTTAGAGACACATAATAGCCCTGTAAATTTTCAAAATGAATAAAAAATATTTCTCTGTGCTCCCACACAGTGTTTTCTTAATGGATTGTTGAATGTCTTCAAATTCTACATTTTGCACAAGTTAAATAGGATTCTCTCATGGAAAAGACAGACACAGTCTAGGAACAACAGCAAAAAAAAAGTAATTACACTAAAAATCTGCACTAATAATCACATTGATCCATAATCATAACTCTAAGACAAACAGATGAGAAATCATCCTCCTATTGTATGTAATTAAACAACCAGCGAAGTTGTTTCATATCAAAAGTTATAAAGCAAGCTTTTATATAATTCCAAATAGCTTTTAACTCAGAACTTAGGAACATATATTTTTTGCTTTATACTTGTCAAGTTTTTTCCTTGTCCTTAAAAGTCTAATACCTTCAAGTCTATCAGGTGCTGAAAAATTAGTTAGTATGGTAACATTCTTTGTCTGCCACAGAGATCTCTAGGCAAAGTGATTAAAAATTTTTTAAAAATAGCATTATATTGAAAAACAGTACACGTATGGTCAAGCAATACACTGAGCTTAAAGTGTAACTACAGCACTCAGTATACATGTATCTCATCATCTGTTGCAGTTTCTTCAGTCAGCCTCCACTAATTCTTTCCCAGCTACATCAATATGGCAAAAGATTTGGAAAGGAGGCATTTATCATAGTTCACCATTATTAGAGGAGACATTCAGAAACTGTGGCAAAACAGACTCTAAACATTCATACAAGTTAATAAACAGATTCTCACCAAGCTAACTGCAAATCACAGCCTCAGAAACTGCTGCGTGCTCACAGTCAGGTAAATGATTTCCTAATCTGATTTAGTCTGTTTCACTGTGCATTTGTTCTCCAGGATATCAAATTACCTTAGGGACTATTATCAGTACACAACTGCTAATCAAAGCAATTGCTCAACATTTGAGCTACGTGTTGCTCATACAGAAAGGTTTTGAACTCTTGGAGATAAATAACCTTTCAATAAGGTAATAACAATGACCTTTAAGTACAACCTTTTATTGAAGATGCCCACTAGAATTATTTAAGCAGTTTTGACAACATTGCATGCTTAAAATATTCTTTCTCTAACTCACCCAGAAAATTTTAAATATTGAAATCAATATCTGCTTATGTCTGCATTTTACTCAAATTAATCTTGAAAATTTATTTTATACATTTTTATGCCATTTGAAGGTGAATTATTAGATACATTTAATATTTTCTTTAGCTAGTTTTACATCCTTTTTATTACTACCATTATCAATATTAAGTTATAGTAAAATACAACAGTGTGTTTTTTGCCTCTAAATGTTTATTTTCCAAAATTTTTACAGGAAAAAATATTTCCTTGATAATTCCCACAAAGCACTCTTGGAAGATAAAGAGAGTACTGGTTGCATGTACTTTAGATGAATACTATTCAGTTTATGAGAGACTGAATATGTTGGAAAGAAATGGATTATAGGTGACTTTGAGGCTAGACTCCCAGCTTAAATCCTCTCCTTCTCAACTGTACTGAGTGCCACAGAGATTCTTTGTATTAGAAAGCACTAGACAAAATGAAGGCCTGTGCTCCAGAAGTACAAACCATATACTGAGACTTTTCGTGGTAAAAAGAACACTTCAGATCTGTTGAACCTTACAGGAGAACAAGTCTGAAGTAGATCAGTTACAGAAGAAAACACCATCGCTTCCTGATTTCACACAAATGAAAAAAAATGCTACTGATAGCCCACTTTCCATTAATTTTAAAGTATATGAATGAAAAGGAAAAAAACCACCATAATTTATGATTGTGCTATGGAAGGAAAGACCTTCAAAATGCAGCTAAAAACTGAAAACCTGTCTGAGAACTTTTATTTGCACTGAAACTTCAGAAATTAGTTATGCTAGTCTTTCACTGTGGATTTATTCAGAGAAGACAATAAGCACAGACAGTAAGCTCTCTGGTACATTATATTTTATTTTAAAGCTCTACATTAATAGAAAAAATATTATTATTATTTCAAAATTGACATTTTATCAACATTTACATGGCTACAATGAGGCTGTCAGTTTATGATGCCCGTGGATATCTGCATAGTAAAGTATTTGCTTTGCTCTTTTTGTAAGCGTATATTAAAAAATGTCAATAACAAAACACAAAGGGAAAAAAAAAAGCCAGAAGAAATAAAAAACCTTCCCACAGAATATTTGAAATTTCAGCTGATAGCAAAACATACGGATAGAAGAATGAAACTAAATTGTGCTCTACTTTTGGGCAAGATTATGATAGACAAAGCAAAAAAAAAGAGATTGTTCACCATTAGGTAATTTAAGACTACCCTGTGTACAATTTTCCTCCTTATCTTGGCAGACAAAGCTGTAATAAACATGCAATTACTAACGTTAGTGAAATACATTTTTCTTCAAAAGACAGTTATACTATATTTACTCACAAATATGTTAAAATTTTTCAGTCTGTTTCAGCAATTGCACGATACAAAGTGTTAAGATTCAGTGCAAATAAGCAGTTGCTCTGGAGAGAACATTTTTTTGAAGGTAGTAGACTGTCATCCCTTTTCAAGGGCTGTAATAATAGTGAAGATGAAATTACAATTTGAAAAAATGCCACATAGTCACATTAAGTGTTTGTGTTGATTCCAAAAATCCCAACTGTCTCACCTGAGATGCTTATTTTGGTTTTTTGGGGGGAATTTGTGTGTGTGGGAGGGTGTGTGTGGGGTGTGTGTGTGTGTGTGATTCTTTTAGTCCCTTAAATTAGTATCTTCATCACTGCCCTTTGTGTATTGTTAATCAGCCCCTTCAACCACTGTAATGTGAATTCAGAGCATTAAATTTCCTTTAGGGATACCACACTGGCATAAGTGATTGCACAGATTGGCCCTATCTGTAAGGTACTGTGCATTTGTAATTTCTACTCCCTTCATTTGAGCTGGGGTAGATGTTCAATAGTCCATGCAAAGCTTCAGTGTACTTATGAGACCCACCTAATTTTTTGGCTGGTCACTGCTGGGTGTGTTTAAAGTAATGAGAGTCTCAGATCATTCTGCTGAAACTGTCTAGGATGTTCACTTTACATGGTCCCAATCTCAAATCCTATATCAAAATCTTCTAGGAACAACACACCTGCATCCAAGAATCTCCATGTTTCAGCACAGAATAGGAACCAAAAATATCACCTTGGACACACCTAGCCTTATGTAGAATCTCCAATTTTGCAGAATTGGCATTGTCTAACGGAAAAAAAGAAAAAAAAAAGAAGAAAAAAGTTAGACAGAATAACTGGTAAAGGGGTCAACAGTGTTTAAAGAGCTGATATGTTTTAAGAAAGCATGCCCATTTTGAGGACACTAATATGTTTCTCATCTTTCAGGACAGCAAGGAACTAGTACCTAACCAAACATCAAAACGTGATCAAATAGACTGTGGTGGCTGCAACAGCGTAGTTACAGCCTCTGGTCCGAATTCTAATCCTATGTAGGCATAACGTACAAGACTATACAGAAAATTTTCATCAGTAAAAGATGAGTACCTCGGGAAATGATAGGTAACCAATTTCTTTCTCATTATGTGTTCATTTCTTAATTTGCAAGGGATAAGTTTTGCTTCTTTGTAAAGCCTTGCTGGAAGTAACAGGATTTGCACAGGTGTAAATGAGGGCAAGACATGTCCAATATTTCTAGGCTTTGAAATTAAAAAAGGGAATTACTACTAGATTGCTGTGACCCTTCATTTTGCAAAACTACTAACTTACCATCCCTTTGTTTAAGAGAGTTTTTGTCCTTTCATTGTAAGTACTCACCACTGATTTGCAGTCAGGTGACTAGAAATACATCATTTTCATTCTAGAGGGAGACTGCACTCTCTCAACTTATGTACCACTTGGTAAGGGTGAGAGTTAGAGATGTACGTTCTATTTAACATTGTATACCTTTCATTTTTGCAAGAACAGGAACTTTTTTGTTTGGTTCAGGGGGTAATAAAACCTCAGAAGATGCAGGTCAGCTGTGATCAGAACCCTTTGCTCCTTCCACACTCTTGGCCTTACGTAGAGAGAATTGGAAGTATCTAATGGAAAAAAAAAATTTAGATAGAATAACTGGTACAGGGGTCAACAGTCTTTAAAGAGTTGGTATGTTTTAAGAAATCATGCCCACTTTGAAACTTTTCTAATTAAGTTCTGAAGCTTTTCAAAGCTACTTAGCTCTGATTAGAACAGAACCTTTTTGGCAAGAGTAGCAGAACTCTGATGATTATTTATGACAAGAATCTACAGTATTATAGATGCACAAACCAGACTAAAATATGCAAAAAAACAAACAGTCCCCTCTGAAGAGATGTAATGAGTAAATGCAATACTAGTATGAATTCCTTTTCTAGATCCTTCCTTAAAGAATATGACAACAAAACATAATGCTATTGATTTTTTTGCTTTGTTGACTCTGAAAAGCAGAGCATTTTACTTTTTCTCTTTTCTTCTGTGGCTGACAGAAGTGAAGGGAGAAAGAAATGTCTTGAATGTTACCATACGACAGGTAAAGCTGAGTGAATTATTGTCAAGCAGTAAATTGTACTTGCATCAAAATCATTAGGAAAAAGCAGTGACTTATTTGGTTTGACTTGTGTGTTGAAACTACTGTCCTTCTGGCCAATCTGACTCTCTGATTAATGTCCTCTTACAGTTTTTTTTCTAAGTTGGATATTTTGGGAAGTGATGCATCCCTGTAAGGAGGAAATTTGGCCAAAATGCCAGGAGACCTGCATGGATGGATAAGGAGCTGAGCAAACTCAGAATGAAAAAAGTTTTTAGAAGGTGGAAATGGGGACAGGTAGCCTGGGAGGAGTACCGGGAAAATGTATGGGAAGCTAGGGATAAGGTTAGGGAAGCCAAGGCTGAGTTAGAATTGAGTTTGGGCTGAATGAAAAGGAGCATGGCCAACAGGCTGAAGGAGACGATTCTGCCCTCGACCACTCTGCTTTCGTGAGAACCCAGTTGAAGTACTGTCTACAGTTGTGGTGCTCCCAACAAAAGAAGGACATGGAAGTGTTGGAGCAAGTCCAGAGAAGACCACAAAGTTGATAAGAGGACTGGAGCACCTCCCCTACGAAAGCAGGCTAAGAAAGTTGGGCCTGTTCAATCTAGAGAAGAGAAAGCTGCATGGAGAACTCACAGCAACCTTCCAGTATCTGAAGGGGGCCTACAGGGAAACCTCGGAGAGACTCTTTGTGAGGAACTATAGTGACAGAAAAAGGAGTAATGGGTACAAATTGAAAGAGGGGAAATGTAGGTCAGATATTCAGAAGGAATTCCTTATTGTGAGTGTGGTGAGGTGGTGGAACAGATTGCCCAGAGAGGTTGTAGAAGCCCCAGTGCTGGCAATGTTCAAGGCCAGGTTGGACAAGGCCTTGAGCAACTGGTCTAGTGGAAGGTGTCCTTGCCCATGGCAGGGGCAGTTGAGACTAGATGATCTTTACGGCGCCTTCCAACCCTTAACATTCTATGATTCTATGACCTTGTTTGGTTTCCATTTTCCCTTTTTGCTGAAACTGCAGTTAATTATTAGAAGCTACCTGTCATATATTGTACAGGAATAGCTATCATAGCAGATGGAAATTAAAAACAAAACAGGAGACAGAGTTAAAGACAATCTCCTCTACTTCCCTAGATTTCTTAGAACTCTGTATGACATCACCTCTGTAAACCCCTGACTGTGTCCATTCCCAAGGAACAGCAATCTGTTGAACTCCAATCTTCTGCATCTGCTACCTTTAATATAACAGGTGTTAAGAATAAAAAACAAACAAACAAAAAAACAAAACAAAAAAAAAAAAAAAAGCAAACATTGGTGATGTTTTCTGGAAGCTGGCATAAACAGATATGAGTTATTATTGCAAGTGTGCCAAGCCCAAAAATACCTGCAAAACACTGAAATAAAACATAGCAAATCACACTTCCATTTCACCTGCTTCCTTTCTATTACCCCCAGTTATTTCTTATGTCACACCTCACCACTTCCCAGTATAAACATTATTTGTGATACCAATCTGCCTTCATTCACCTTCTCAATGCAGTGCAGCCAATTAAATGATGATGTTCAAGGAAAATAAAAGATGAGGTATCTGAAGCTAACAGTACTGATCATTTGGATCTTCATCTTGTATCGGCTATAACTGAGGGACTTTTGTATTCTTTATGTACTTCTTTCCTCAAGGTTATAGATTTCTCTAGTAAAGACTGCCTCTTCTTCTGTGTTTTGAATTAAGTGAGCTGGATTGAGCATAGTGGATTGAGTAAAACAACTGCAGCATGCCTTTCAATTATTTTTTGAAATTTACAAGTGCTTACTGTAGTTCTGAGTTCAGCTGACAATACAAAAAAGTAAGTATTTGCCACTTTTTGTCAAAGGCGGGCAGATAAAATCCAATGGTGCCTTTAACAGTGATGAGAGGAATGCAAGTCTAACACAATCTGATGATTGGGTTAGTTTCTTGAAGAAAGCAAGTTATTCTGAAACAGTACAAGAAGCACCACTAAAGAAATTAGATAGCCAGACAGGATGACAATTCCTTCTCTTGCGCTTTGTACTGTTTCATTTGGTGCTTTAGAGGTACTTTCCTGTAATTATGTCTAGAGGAAGGATTAAAAAATTTATTAGGCATTTAAGCTGGGAGGGTAAGGTTAACAGTATATCAGGACCTGCAAACAGAACTCCAATGGGGATAATTGGCTTGTAGGAAGCCAAGAAAAGCTACATTAAGGCTGTGAGCTCCCGTTTGTCATGATTCGCTCTCCAGCACCCTCACAGTGACATAGCTCCACAAGACTTGCTTTAACAGAACTCATACAATTTCAGGGTATAGCTGTGTCTCTCAGTCCTTACATACATCTCCCTTACACTCCTGTTCTTCTTCCTGCATGTGTCAGAGATTGCAGGAAATAATTCATCAACTTCCCAGAGGCACCATCAGGGCCATTCTTTGCAGGGCTATGGTTGAACACTTTCTTCTGTTAATGCTGCTGGCTCTCTAGGCTGCTGACCCATCTTGTCTTTTCCTACCCACCCCATGTGTCTACACTCCCACTCCAACAACCAATGCCTCCTTGAACAGACACAGAAGGAAAGAAACAATACCATCACGGGGTTAGTCACTACCTCCCCTCTTCTCTTTCTTCATAGGGTGAGAGGGCTCCACATGGCCAGTGCTTCACTAACCTATGTGTCATATTAAATCTATGCTATGGTTTAGCTGAGGAAAATCTTTTCTTTTTACAATCAATTAAAGCTAATCTTTACTTTTTTCATTTATTTATTTATTTTCTATTCCCATGAATTCTGCTTTCCAGACTAATTCAGAAGAGTTGTATGAAGAAAATAAAGAACTTGTTACCTACACTTCAGCTGAAACATTAAGAAACATTCAGTCAGAAGGAGGACATCTGCAGCAAAGTTGCTCATAGTTTGCTTTCAAATGATCCATTTCTTCTTCCTTAAAACAGAAGAAAGAAGAAAAGATGGACAAGTATATAGAAATAAAGCATCAGTTGTGTATCTCAATCATTCAACACAAAGAATTACATTCTGGGGCATTAGAAGGGGAAATTAATGCAACTGGCATAGGTAGAGCTGAAAAATGCGATACAAATTTCTAATCTTTGTTACTGAAGCTCCTGCACATGAACGCTGTCATTAATACTGAGTGACCTTTAATCCAGCCCTTCCTTTTCTTAATGCACTACCCAGAAATTTGTAGGGATATTACTGGAGATATCAAAAACAAATTCAGAAGTAACATGACAGGAGAAAAGGATTTTATTTATTGCCTGTATCTTTAACTTGATAAAGAGCTGTTGAACCCCCTGCTGTTACAGATGTCTCTAATTGATCTAACAGACCCTCTTATACAAGTACAACAAGGAGCTCAGATTTTCAGCAGGAGGATGGCATGCATACAGTGCAACTACACTGATTGACATAATAAGTGTTAAAGAATGGTCTTATTTAATTGAAGTCTTGAAACAAAAAATTGTTTGAACTTTCTGGACAGAAGTGCATGACCTTTAGCCACTCTGGGCTTGTTCTCTGCTTAATTACATGAAAGGCCTTGTCCTGATTCTCACTATAATCAGGCTAGAAGTTCCAGACTAGACAGCAGCTAGCCTGGCTCAGCCTAAGCATGATTTTGGAAAAAGAAATAACTGGGAAAAACCCTAAACTCTCCCACAGGCAAGTCTTTCAAACTTAAATGCAGCCTTTAGAAAGCATTTCTGTCAAATCAAATTGAGAACAGAAGCAAATATACCAGATTTTGCTAACTTCAATCCTACAAGCTGCTCTTTCAGAGGGTTCAGCCCAGTCCCTGGTCTGCAGACCAACTATGGATTTTTGCTTCTGTACAGCTGCTTTCATATTAGCATTTCCTAAGGGCTTGCAAAACTGTTTTATTTCATCTGAACACATCACAATCCCTTTGGTACATTCTCTATTTGGAGCGCAAGTTGCAGCGCTTAACTCTCTTTTTTTCTCTTGAACTGTTCTCATAGCACTGCTGGAGATAGTGATAATTGCTGTCATTCTTCTACAAAAAAAAATAAAAAAATATATATATATTTACTTTAATTGCTATTTGAACTAGAAAAAGTGGAAAGTTTGTTTTCCATCATCTGATGATGGCTGTGTATGTGCCTCACAGTAACACCGGCCCCATGTGCACTGCTGCTTCTAAGGATGACAACAGTTTAAACAAAACAGGAAGTTTCATAGGGAAAAATAAATAAAATTACTAGCTATTGTCAATGCATGGTAATTTATATAGTTCCAAACAGCAACCCTAACTACCACTGCCAGCTCATAAATTGGAATGGATTACTAAATTTCACATTTTTCTTGTGACATGTTGTTTTTCGGGAAGTGAGGAAAATCATAAGGGCAATATAATGTTACTATGAAATGCATAACAAAACTGTGCATACTTTTCACCATGTCAATAACATAACTGAGTGTACTAAATTATGCCACATAGTGAACTAACTAACAGTAACATTATCTGAAACTGCCATAAGATGTTGCTTGAAATCTCGAAATTAGCAGTGATTACTAAGAGTGGACATACAAGACTGGATGTCAGCACTGATACAGCCTAAATACAAACATGTTGCTGTGGGTTGTCCTTGGCCAGCTTCCAGTTGCCCACCCAGCTGCTCACTCACTTCCCTTCCTTGTCAGGGGGAGAAAAAGAGGTGTAAAAGCTCATGGATCAAAATAAAGCCAGGGAGATCCTTTACTGAAACAGGCATGACCTGGGGAAAATTAGTTTATTGTCACTTATATAGATTTGGATGGTCAGAAACAAAGAAAAGAAATGGAACACCTTCCCATCATCCTCCCACTTGTTTTCCCAGGTTCAGTGTCACTCCTTCACTCCTAACTCTTCTACCTCTTCCAGCTTGAGCAGCACAGGGAGATGAGGAATACAGTTTATGGTCAGTCCATAACAGACCATCTCTGCTGCTCCTTCCCCTTCCTGCTGTACCCATGCTCCAGCCTCGGGCCTTCCCATACATTGTAGACCTTCAGGATAAACATTCTCCAGTGTGGGCTCTCCACTGGTCATTGTTCCTTCAGGGCATCTCCACCTGCCCCACTGAGGTCTCTCCCAGGGCTGCAAGGCCATCTCTGCCCTCGGGGCTCACAGGGCTGTTCCTCCCCCTGTTCCCCTCCCTCAGCCCTGGCTGCCGGGCAGCGTTTTGCCCTCTCTTGCCCAGGCTTTCCCCGGGGCTCTCTCCCGCCCTCCCACCCATGGCTGAGGGGCTCAGCCGTGCCCTGCGCTGGGGCCGCTGGAGCCGCTGGAACCAGCAGTGTCAGGTCAGGGATGGCAGTCCCGGCCACCCCTCCAGGGCTGTCACCAGCACCAGGGCATCTATACATGGTACAATATGTTCAAAACTAGCACTTTATAGTAGCAGCAAGAGATTTAGCACCCAATGGAACAACTGACCTACAGGAAACATAGCAAATCACACACACATCCACCCAGTGAACCAACATTCGGGGCCATTCTGGATGAATGGCTACAGACAAACTTTAGTCCTGTTTACTGATTTTATGCTGAGTAAAAAAGTCTTTGCCTTCCTTATACATAAGGCCAAGTGATATTATAGCTCCCAGCCTTAATAGTCTGTGAACTCATCATCCTGCAGAACAGAAACATAATGCTCTGGCAAACAGATCAGAAGGGAGTGGCTGCTCATTGCAAGGCTCCCCACGCTGCCCTTGCAGCACAGGCCACAGGTTATGCTTGTCAGCAGTAGCAGTGTAAATCCACCCCAGTTAACAAACAGATGGGTATTGTGTAGCAGAATCTGGAAAAGCACTACAGAGCTTGGGAACATGGATAAATAACCCCTTTGTTCTCCAGGACTGATTATATTAACATGTGAATAAATGAAGTGACTTCATCAGCTCAGTAGGTAAGTAATGCATAAATAGGGCAAGTATCCAAAGTTACTCCTTATATGTAGTATTTGCAAAAGTCTCCCTCCTCTTGCAGGACTGGAAGTTATTTGATAATTTTGATCAGTGGCAGTGCACTTGCAGTGGGTAGCTCATAGTAGTGCATTATCATAAAATGTGCTTGAGTTTCAAAGAGCTTCTAAACAAGATGTTTTGAAAGACAAACATGTTCTTGTTTTAACAGTAAAACAGACTCTGTGTGACAAAGACGATAGTGAAGTTTTTGCCAATAACACAGCACATTAGTCAAGAATATTTATCCAGCTCCAAATATTTCACACTCTTTAAATTTAAACTGATAATTATTACAAGAAATTAGGCTGTTTCTCATACTATTTTGCTATTAATTTGTTATTTTCTCCCAAAGCAGCTGCAAATGTCATGTTGTGAACAAATAAAATGTTTTAAATTGCTCTCCTTCAGACCAAATCTCTAGTATTTCATTTTGGCTGCTCCTAATGGAGTATACTTAGAAAAAAACTTCCAAGTTCTAAATCTACTAAGAAATTCTCATCAGAACTAATTAGAATTCAGATATCCCTCTTACAAGTTATGACTTCTTGATCCAGACCCCATAGGAGTCTTGAATTTTGATTTTCCGGTTCTGCAGGCAGGTGTGCAAATCTATGCTTCCATCTGTGGCTGGCACTGCTCTGGCCTTGAATGCATGGTAAAATTTGTTATCCATCTTGTGTTTTTATTCTTTATCAGGCTACAGAAACTTAATATTCCTGTTCCTAGATGTTCTGAAGGAAGACTCATTCTCAAAAGATGCCTTATGGATCAGGCTTTTGCAGTTAACTCAGTAATTGCCACCACTGTAAAAAAGTCTGGCAAGTGAGAAATCTATGGAAAAGAAAAGCTACTTTACATAAAAGGTCTGCAATTAGATAATTTCTTTGGGAGAAGTAAGACCTGGAATAAATTTCTTTCTCTGTTTGCAAAGACACATTCTCCTTCCAAGGTCCATTAGACTGGCCGTACTATTTAGTGGCTATATATGTTGGTGGCATGCAATCCATCTTCTTGAGGACTTTCTAACAAACTGAAGAGAAGTCATAATATCTTGTGCTAGAGACAGCATAAGAAAGAGCTTGTGCAATCAGCTTAGTGATTGGAATAGTCATCTGGAAAGAAAGGTTTGTTATTGAAATTTCTGTTCCAAAGAACAGTAATATATTCAATGACTATGCCACGTAATAGGGAAGGTAATAGATAAGTTTGGAATGGGGTTTCACCTCTTTTTCCTTTCCCATCCTGCTGGAATCACAAGTCTGAAGTTTTGGCTGTGAATCAATTCAAACTAGAGCTGCATCCAAGGGATCAATTCTCTTCTTGACTAAAAAGTTTAAACATTGGGATCCAAGACTGCCTCGTCTTCCTATCTGCATATCCTTGGAGATGGCTGACAAAAGTACTAGAATATTAACAGAATATTTGTATGGCAAATATACGCAACATACACTTTCATGAGCTAAATGTAGCTGAAATAAATCAAATGTTTTGAAAGACTGGATACTTTCTCAGATTTTTACAGTTCTAAGACCTATGAAATCTCTTAATCTTCAAGGAAACAAAAAGGTTTGTTCTATTGTTGCTTATTTCTAGTATAGTTGGGGAATTTAGGAAGAAAGCCTAGCTTTAGCTGAACATATGGCCCAGTTATACAGTTTATACCGTAATGAAACACAAATAGAAATGCTTGTGTGACACTTTTAAGAACAAACTGGCTTGAAAATTTTGAGTGCAGCATTTTATTGATTGAATGACACAATGAATTCTAGTATCTCTCTGCATTGCCAATGGATAATTATGATTATTACAAGGAGCATGCTTTGACTGAAAAGTGAAGCAAGTCTCCATTTTCTGTAGCTCTGAAAGACTACTTCCCTCTAGAGGCCATATGCAGAAGCACAAAACATTTTATATTACAATTTTCATTTTGACTTATTTAAAAAAAATAAATTAAAATGCATATGGATTATACCTTTCACCATCCAATATAATTAAGGGGAAACAGGATCCCTAGAATTAAGAAGTACTTCAAGTACAATATGGGATTCATACAGCCAAGTACATCCATTTTAAAGTCATTGGAGCAAAGCCTTATAGAACTAGATGCAAATAAAACCCACTCTGCCAAACTTGCAGGCTGAACTCTACAGATCATTATCCACTATTGAAAGAACCTAAAAAAGTGACTAGCGAGAGCTGAAATAGTGCATATATTATTTCCAAATTACAGACTGTCAATTTCATTCTTTCCAAGAAAAAAGAAAAAGAGTAAAATCATGTTAATCTGATGAAATAATTTTTTTAAAATGATTTTCAATGAATAAGCACAACTGTTAAATATTTTAATTTGAATGATTAAAAAGTGTGTCCCTACAGGTAGTTTAGCATACAGGACATTCTACATCTTTATTCATTTTCTCACAGGTTGTTCTAGAAAGCACACACGTTACTAGTAGGAAATGCTAATATACTGCCTTCTCAAAGTACTCTTAAATAGAGGAGTTTTGGATAAAGAATTCACAAATATTAAAAGCAAACTAAATGTCAAAGACCAGAAACTGCACCTTGTGTTCCCTAATCCACATACTTCAGAATGCAGGGTGGAAACCCTTCAACCTGCCACACATAGGTCTGTCCTTTGAGTAAATGGAACAACCATTTGAGAAGTTTATTGTCCACAGCTGGAGCAACTTCTGGAGGAATAGACAAAGTTTTATCATCTTGCCTCTCTTTTCTAGATTAGAGCCATTTTGACAAATATGCAACTATGGATTTCTCCCTAGTTAAATAGGGTGAGTGGCAGCCAGTGATCTAGCTTTTTCCTTCCTATCCTTGTTCTAGCTTAATTTCCCAGGTCTTTCCACACAGCCTTTGTCCAGAGCCACATCCTTCCCAAAGCTGTTGAGACTAATGTCTCCCTCACCCTGTGCTTGTATGAATTCCAGTCAGCTTCTTTCTTCCTCTCTACAATCCCTGCATTCCCAAGTTGTCCCACTGAATTTGACTGTGATTTGGCCATGTATCTTCCCTGCCAGCCCTCAGATCCTTGCTGGAGGCAAAGGGTGTCTAGATGATACCTTTGATGGAGCCAACATTGTTTAAGCCCACAATTTAAGCAAAACACAAGCACTACCTTTTAATCTGGAGTCTTTTTTGCATGTGGGTTGCTCATGTGAGCTTCTTGGAGCACCTGCTCCCATGGCCATGAAATCTGCTGCCAACTGCATTTCCCAGTGTCGAGTCCTGTTTCCTAAAACTCTCCCTTATGCATTACCCAAGTCCTTTCCCCCTCTGCAAATATAAGCTATTTGGTTTCAACTATTTTAGACATCCAAGAGAAAAGATTCATGTAGAGATACAGAGAGGTAATACACAGTGTCTGAATAAAGTAATTTTTTTCCTAAAGATATTGCTAGATGTCACAGATTATTAGGTAAACTCTCTTATTGTTTAAAATTAGCTCACTTTCTGTCAGACATTCATGGATAAAGGTAGGAGACAGATTTATTTAAGAGGAAGGATTCCCCTTAATTAATTTTGTGTCTAGAAGTCTCTCTTCAGTTTTCTCAGCTTCTCAAGGTGGATCCAGGTCATTTGGGTTGATCACAGACCTCTCTTCTACAACAATTTTCTTTCTGACCATCTTTCAGCTCAGCATTTTGTTCTCAAGAGTCCTTAGACAAAAATTCTTGCTCCAGCTTAGCACCTTGTACACCTACCTACACTTTCTTACCACTATTGCAGTCTAGACTCCAAGGTCTCATCCCTGTTTTCTCTTTTTCATCTGAAAGATAGGAAAACCCACCTTCCTACTTCCAGTGATCTCCTTACATGATTTATCACTGATAAAAGTGTTTTCATTATAAGCAAGCATGGTAACACTACCGTAGTCTAAAATATGCATGGAAAGGACAGGAACATATGCTGGTAGAGCATTTTAACAGTAATTTTAATAGCAACACTATAGAAAGTTTGCAGTAAAAGCAAACTCTACAAACATAAATTGTGTAGAAAACCATGCCAAATCACAGTGCTTCTTTACTCTACTTCTTCCACCTGCATGGGAAATTCTGTTCCATTTTGAGATCTTGGCCTGAGGCCTCACAGGATGAGGCTAAAATATCCCCCAGCAAGTGGTAGGGGATGGAGCTCAGCAGAGGCAACATATGAAAAAATGAGTTTTTCTGAGTCTACTAAGCCAAGTTTTTCAGCAAACTATAACTCAGCAGCACCTAAGCAAACTATGACAGGAACAAATGAACGCCTTGATAAGCATGCAAAATTTGCTTCTGAAAAGCATGTATATATTAAAGCTTTTCATTGAAGTAGCTGTGACAGCTCATCATGGATATGATGAGTTATGCTAATATTACTGTCAAAAACAAACCAAAAGCCCAACAATGGAACTGTTAAGACAGCATGAAGAAAACGCCCAAATCTAATAATTATAGTTAAAAGTTTGCTTTTTTTCATGGGCAATGGCAGACTTTGCCACCTGTGCCTTCTGCAATAATCTTGCTTTAGACCATCACATCTGTGAATGTGGATGCACGATCCAGATCAGGTATAATTTGCTAGAGGCTGATATATAAACCTGCTGAGTGCAACATGGCCTCTTCAACTGGCAACAGTTGAAGCATTTAGTTAATAAGAAGCATGAATCATACCCACAATTTATGCAACTCCCACCAGCCCCCAGGATGCATTCTCATGAAAGTCGAGCTGGGCAATGCGTGTTGCATCATAGAGTCCTTGGTGAGGGATCTGGGCCTTTTTACATTGGGTGCCCTGAAAAGCAGTGATGACAAAACATATTCTGAATAAAAAGCAACACTTATTTGCTAAACCCACAGATTATGCCTGGAAACAACCCCTAATGTTATTTTTTCCCCTCTTTCCTGCATTTTCTACAATCTGCACTGTAAGGATTCACTTAAATTTACTAGACAAGTTGCTAATTAGAAGCTGCTCTTCAGCTAACTAAGAAGAGGTTGAAATGGCTTTTACAGTTAGTTACATACACTTAGGTGAGTCACAGGGAAAGGAATACACTCATTTTGAACTGCTTCCTTTAGATTTTCAGGGCTACATTAATTTAGTTCTCAAAAAATAAAATTAGACACGTACAGAACATTACTCAGTATTTTGTTCCTCTTACAGGTTGTCTTTGGTCTCAAGGACACTAAAAAGGACAAGTTATTCTTGATATGGCACTATTGTTTCATGGGCCATGGCACTATAAAAGCAGTAGTGTCTTCTAATTGATCACTGGTAGTACATCTTTCCAATTGCAGCGTTAAAAATGGGATTGATGACAGCAGGGATGATTTAAGTTAGCTTTTACTACAACTTATGGAGAAAAGATTGACAAGAAATTATTTGAGGTGTAGAAGGCTAAACTCAATCAGACAGTTTCATTTTCTTGCTATTTGCTTTGACAGCTGTAGCTCAGAGTTCTAGTTTGGGTTGCTTATTATGTTTCTTTGTCCTTCTAACTTTGCTGTCATTAATGCCTTTATGATCCAAGAATACTTACATGGCTGATGTAGTTTTTCCATGGAAAAAGAAAATATTTTTTTTACAAACAAACATTCAGACAAACTCTCATCCCACTTCTGTAGAAAAGTACATATGGAAATGGGTGTTAATTTTGTGAGGCAAATTAAGCTCTGCTTCTGTCATGATATATCTGAAAAGGAAACAAACTGTGCCCTTGCTGGAGATCTAGTAGCCTGACTATTAAAAAATTAAAGTAGTGAACTATTTTTTGTTTGGTTGGTTTTGGTTTTGTGTTTTGTTGTGGGCTGTGGCTATTTTTAAAATATTGACTCTGCTTTCACAGCAAGGTAATTGAAAGTCATTGACTCTGTCCCTGGATGAGTCCTGTCACATCAAAATAACCTTTAGATGCATGATCTCTCACAGGAAACTGTGACACGTAGTAACTGGTGTCCCTGTCTGAACGACTGGTTGTCAGAGATGCAAGATATGAAGAGAAGTAAACCTGTCCTGTGAGTGAACATGAGCACAAAGACTACCACTGCCAGCTTGCTCTGAACTGAAGTCGAAGGTATAGCTCAGTCACACAAGCAGCACTAAGGCAGCAGAAATCCCCTTGGTGGATGTTTTCTGAGTCCTCTTTGGGATGCTCTGCTCAATAGCTCTGGTGCTTTCACAATCTCTCAGCTGTCACTCCTTCCCCTACTCCCCCTGTATGGTTTACCCATACAACCATCTGTCCTTAAATTCTTTTTTTTTATAGCTTATTCCCATCCCAGGAGCTCTTTCTTGAAGGCTGGACAAACAAAAACCTGCAGAGTAAAATGACAAAAGGTCCAAGACTGGAGGACTTGAACCATCCAAGAACTGTTGTCACTTGCTTTTTTTGCGAGGCACAGGGATTTCATTATGCTACCCGTTGTTTTCTTTGGTCTCAGTTCTCATGTACCCATTTGTCATATACATTTTATGGAGTAGTTTAGATGCAATTTAAAGGTAAAATCCTTCCCTATCCAGAGCTACATAATTCTTTTTAAAAAATTATGATGAAGAAATTCATGAAAGTCAAGTATGATGTCTCAGATTTGAACACAGGGTTTTGTTCTTCCTTTCTCTGTTGCTTGCTGTCTTTCACTTTAATCTAGGAAAAAATGGACATTCACAACACAGAAAAGAAAGACAAAGAAATGAATTGCATACTGTGATTTTAATTCCATTTAACTAAATTCCTATATGTTTAACCTTTATGTCTTTTATTAATGGAATATTAATAAACTTTAAGTTCTTCAATTATTTCAACAACTTAAAATGGTTCAATTTCCCAGATTTAACAAAATGATTTTTTTTCTTCTAGGAAAACACCCTGGGTTGGCCTAATGCTATAATTACATATAAAGCAAGTATAATACAAAATACTGTTAGAATTTTACTAATTCAGTTATGAAAGGACAGAGATGCATTAAAAGCACTTTAAAAAATCATTGTAATTCTTACATACTGTTATAATTTGGTATCCTAAGTGAAAATAACTCATCTTCCCTATATGAGGCTAAAATACAACTTTGGTTTGTTTTGGAGTTGTTTTTTTTTGAAACCTGAAGTTGGAGCTGATATCACTAAGAGAAGTAATGGATGTTTTAAAAATGTCAGTTATAAAAAGTTATAAAAGTTAAATAAAGTTATAATAATATAAACTTCCACAGGATATTGCGGGTTTGTAGGTCTAATAGGAATTCTAGTGCTTACTTTGGAAAGGCTGAAAATGGAGAAATAAGAGAGAGACAGTCACATGTAATAGCCAAAACCAGTAGCACATGTGTACAGTGTCACAGAGTCAGAGCTGAAAACAGGATAAGAGACATTGCACTGTAGATGGACTGCACGAGAGAAAGGAACAATACAGTTGTCTGGTAGGCTGTTTTTCTCTCTAAGCAAAATCACCAGAGGGGAAGCAAGTAATTTCAAACAGGAGTGTAGGCACAACTTATTACTACCTTGTTAAAAGTTGTACTAGAGACCTAGACAAATACTATTCATTTTCTTAAAAGGAGGTGTCTTTGATCTTGGTGGAGACCTCCGCCTCTGGCATAAAAGACCACAGACTTCTGCTTATGAGAAAGTGAGATGGTAAGTATTAATTGCTTTGGCCTCCAGGGAACAGAATGTTAGCTTGAACAATAGATAATAAAGCATATACCTTCAAACGATATGTATGGATATAAACACCTCTGTAGTGTCTTCTTCCAATTCATAAACATAGCATCAATCAGCTTGAATTTCGGTAGGTGGCCTTCATCCAAGCTCTCACCTCCATTATGCACTAGGTAAATCACAAAGCTGTGTAATGAAGACAACACAGCAATCCCTCTTCATTACCCCTTCTAACAGCACCATATAGGCGTTGGTAAGGAGATACGATAGGAGGAGATCCATCAGGATCCTATCTAAGAGTCTCCTTGGAACAAAACAGCAGTTACTGGGCATGACCCTGACAAGATCATTGATATTATTTATTCTACCTTGTCTAATTGAATGCCAAAATATGGTCCTGGTTATTAAGAGAAATATGACAGATTTTCCTGAATTAGGCTAACAAAATAGCACACACAAGAAGTCATGAGCAGCCTTAGCCCCTAGCATTGCCAGCTTTGGATTTTAAATATTATCTTCTCTAGTGAGTTGATGTGGAAGCAAGAACTATCCCAATCCTCTAGAAACACCATCCCCAGCAAACCTAGATCCTCCTCTCAAAGGCATGTCTGGATTTAACTGAAAGCAACTGCACTGTCCATTTGACTTCTTTCTCTTGTTGCAGTCCTTCTGGCAGGTATGAAACATGGGACAACTACAACAGCAACATTTTAAAATTTAAAATTGCACAGATATAAATGGCTACCCCATGTACAAAGTGATCCATTTTGAACATCCAAGTTGATGCTGTCTGGTCTAGAAGGGAAACAATTCTTTTGCCATGCAATTCAAAGGGAAAGAGAAAAAACAAACACCTAAAATATCTGTTATTTCAGATGTGTAATCTGCATACATTTTAAAATAAATAAATTGCTTTTTCAAAATTTTAAAAAACCCTTTAGGATATTGAAAACCATCTGCACAATTCCTTGACTCCAGATGCTATTAATGTAAACAAACAAGAGGTTCATCTTTGCATAAAGGATGTACATAGTTCTCCATAATTCAGCTCATCCTTGACACCACACATGGGCTCCTGAGTAGCTAGTCAATGGGGCAAGGCTGCTGAAGAAAGCTTCATTAGCTGCTTTGATTCTATGACAGTTAATTACTCTGAAAGAGTGTGCGGAAGAACAGAACAGGACAAGCAAAACACTCACAGTGGAGATTTTCATCCCACTATTATGCTTTGTTGGTGTTGCTTTGTATTTCGAACCAGAATGACTGCAATATCACTTCTGAGAAAGTCAAGGGCACATCAGGATGGAGTCCGTGAACACACGCATAACCAGAATCTGACCAATCTCACAGGGATAAGTACATAAAAAATGTCAAAAATTTGTCTCCTGACCATGAGATCTATTATTTCATTATTCTTCTTAGCAGAGAAACTTCACAGGAAAGAATCAGATAAAAAATATCCAACATGAATTAAAAAAAGTAGTCTGTGCAATGAGACAAGCTCTTCAGGAAGTGACACAGTTAATTGCAAATTGAAATTAATGTCACAAGAAAGCTCCTCACACTCTAAAGACATCATGTAGAAGGGCTATGCTGAGTTTATAGTTGCCTCATGGTCAAAGTGATATGCAGTGCGTGCCTCTGGAAACAGTATAACTTCTACAAAGTACAGCTACAGGTAAAACTTGCCACGTACATTATGTCTCAACACAAAAATTAGTTGTGTCATTTACACTGTGTTACAGGACGCCAGTAGCCTTGTAATAATTACCTGTACAGAATTTTACTTAATCTTCTTGTCACTTGGAAAAAGTGACATCCTCATAGCAGAAGGAATCCTCCTTCAAGAAATACAACCAAGTAAACAGAAGCACAGATTTAAATGTACATGCAATATAGGGGGAGAGAAAAAGAGGCTTACTTGCTTCATGAAGTTATGGAGGTGAATATGTTCGGAAGCATTAGAGGGTACAATGGTGCAATGGTTTACCTAGTTTTACAGTGTCACCACTAGCAATAATGGACAATCTTTCCCTGCCCTGGAATCAGATTACAATTTTTTTCTACTATTCTAAAATGTCCTGAAGCCTCTCAGAAGCTGTTCACAGTGAATAGCCTGACACGCGTGTCATCTTCTAAGAAAACATCTACTTGTACATGGCAGTTATTCTCTTACCCAGTGCTGCAGCTGGTGTCAGCTCTCTTAATACAAAACTTTCAACTTCTAGATTGCCCACAAGTAAAAAAAAACACAAAACATGACTATGAAAATAGAACTTGTCTATCTGTTCACCAGCTTGCCCTCCCTATACATTATCCACCCCTCTCTCAAACATCCATTTTATGTTAGAGCAATGATTTGCTTAAAAATGATTTGCTTAAAATAAAAAAAACTCTGCAAGGGAGCTAGGAACTGATCCTGGGTCCCCTCACTCCCAATTTGATGCCTTGCTTACAGACAACCTTCTTCCTCTGTAAAAGCAGAGGGACATGTTTGGTGCTAAACTAAATTGTGGTATGAATTAAAAGCAATGTGCCCTCCCCACTCCACACATAACAGTCATCTATTAGCAACTCTACAACTGAGGCAGTAAATGACCTATTTTCCCATTATTTCATATGCAACACAGGAAATTAATTTCCTATGCTCCCTGGATCTAGAAGTGAGCTCCTTAACTGGCTCTCTTGTCCATGTTCAAGGCAATCTTTCATAATAAATTAAAGGAAATCCAGGATGTTCACAGTGACTGAAGAAGAATTGAGTGGCAGCACATAAATCAGCAAGAAGGGTCTCCCAGAACAACTTGTTAGCAACTGATGTGGCATTTGTAGGAAGATGTCTGTGACAGTGTTTTTTCTGAAAGCAAAATAACCACTAACTATTTGCTAGAGTTTCCTCCTCCCCTGCTAAGTAAAGCATCCATCAGATCAGCACCATTTAGAGTTGAACAGTTTCTAATCCCTTGAAGGCTGCTCTTGTGCCTTCCCTGCATGCTTGCATAACAATTGCATGTTGCTCGTCAGCTTGAATAATTATTTTTCTATTTAAAGGGGAAAAAACCCCACACACACAGAGAAAGAAAAAAGAATAAAAAAGAAAGGTTTCACCATACAATATATAGAATTTTTTCCGGAGGTAGTGAAGAGGGATAAGTTTATTCCCAAGTCACCCTGAATCTGAATCATATCTGATCAGAGAAAACACCCTATGCAATGTCATAACATGGTCTTTCTGTAATCTTTCCTGTAGCTGATTCTGTTAGCTTATTTGGTGACTAAAAATTGAAGGGCTGTGGTCTCACAGGAAAGGTCTGACTCTGCAGAACAGATTGTTCCCAAAAAAGAGCCACTGAAAGATGCTCAGTGAACTATGTGAGAGCAAGCATGCAGGGAAAAATAAGATTCCCAGAACTTCCCAAGGCTCTGAGCTCCCTTATGTATCTCCACCAGTTTTAGGTCAGAAATATTAGACTTAAAGGCATTTAGGAGATTATTGTAGAAATAATAGGTATTTTATCTTATTTAGATACTCACAGATGCTCCCAGTTGAATATTGGCCTCTACAGCTACACTGGTTGCACGACTTGTTGCTTCCCCTCCACGCCCTTTTTACATCAGATAAAACAGTTGTTACAGATGGAAACAGTCAAGGAGGAAAATTATTATGGAATTCTCAGCTGTGCAACAGATGTTACTGGGGCTACAACAAAACATCATTCAACGCATGATAAATTTTTTGGGTTTGAGGGACACACCAAATGCCCAGCACATTCAGAATGCACATTCATCCACTGAAAGAGGAAGGAAATTTTCCTTGGAGACTGATATCTCACTTTTCTGTTAGCTTTCAAAAGGCTTCTAAATTTGAGCAAGATCTAAAGTCATCTGCTGCATCCAAGGGGCCAGAAAATCCCTATAGAAAGAAGAGACATACAAACTGCACAACTTGAATCAGAGTTCTGAGGCAGAAAAAAAGAAAATACAGATTTGGACACCTGTTTTAAAACACCTGCGTAAATGCAAAGCTGTAGTAAACCAGGTCACAGCAATGTGCATGCTAATAAGAATCCTGTTGTGCTATCGGAGGGTTCAGGAGGAATCAAGAAAAGCATTTAATGTTCCCTTTTCTCTCCCTTCACAGTGTGTGATTATAGCCAAACCTCTTTTTTTTTTTTTTAATAGACTTAGAAGAATGCAAATGGTCTTTTTAATTGTTCATGAGATGTCATTAAATTTTCCTTTTACGCTTAGAGTTCATTCTTTTAATCAGCTGTTTGATCCCTTCCAGACAAATGTAAGAGGCTTCATAGTTTCCTTTATTATTTTTCAGTAATAGAAAATGGAACTTCAAAGTGAAATGATTGGAGATTTTAATTTCTTAAAAAAGCATACACTTGGGGGGTTAATTAGCATTTAAAAATGGACTTTTGTTATCAAAACTAAACTATCTGACCTCAGCTTTGTATACTCGTTGTGAATTCAGATGCTCCTGAAAGAGACTGATTTATGATAAATTATTAATCTTTTTCCACCTTCGTTTTGCTGCATGCAAACCACCAACACAGATCAACACTTAAAAAACCTAGGAGAATTAAAGACCCTCTTCCCAGAAGCAATAGATACATTTCAATAGACAAGGTGGTACGAACACCACCTTTTCTGGGAAAAAAAAATAAAAGTGGGAAAAAGATACTCAAAGCCAGCTTTAAAACAGTAACTGTACAAATGTTCTGTTCAAGCATAAATGGTTGCAGGAACTAGCAGGAAGACTATTGGAAAAATATAACAAAAATGTGACAAATAAATGGACGGCGGTTTTATTACAAGCAGGAGTTTGATCATGTTAAGAAACTGCGTAGTTTGGGGAATCTGGAGGGTTATTTAATAATGAGCATTGCTGTTTACCTACAGCCCTGGGAGGCTGCGCTTGTTAAGGTTGCTCGTTAGATGCACTGTCTAGGGGCTGACTCAAGAACAATGGACCTGGCCAGAGCTTGTTACCAAGAGATAACATGACCAAATGACTTGATGAGACTCCGAGACACCCAGTCAAGCTCAAGAAAGACTGTGACACCTTATAAGGAAGAAAAGGAGCGGAGCTTGCCATGAGAGGAGTGAAGGCGTGGTCATGCTAATCAAGAAACCTTAAAAGACTGGTCCCTCGTGTTCTGGGCATGCAAGATGGGGGGCGTTACTTGGCTTCTTGCATCCAGTGCACTGCTAATACAGTTCTTTGTTCCATTTCATTTGGCCGTTTTCAAATTTTACTCAGAGATTTTTCTCACAAAAATTATCTTCAGAATACGTTATAGCAGCTTTATGAAGAATCCTCCCAAACATTCATCAGATCTGGAAATGACAGGAGGGGCAGCATGTCTCCACAGCCAGGCAAAGGCCAAAAGTATCTGTCAGTTTAAATGGAAAGGTCATGAATACTAGAAAAAGAAAACAAATATTTAACTCCAGTAGAACAAGCAATGCCCCTGTAAGTGTGCGTCTGTTTTTGGTGATTGGATTGGACTGTCAAGGGACTCCATTTTATATGCAGTTTCAGTCTTGTAATACAAGCCTTGTGGCCTTATCCAAGTTCTTTCTCATGGATATCATAAGGCACAGCAAAATCTAAAACTAGGCCTAGGAAACAGCTGAATTGTGCTTTGATGTTGCCAACATATATGAGCCCTTGCAAAACAACTAGCCATGCAGTATTTGCTGAAAAACCAATCTAGATAGCCTCAAAGACAAGTGAAAGCCAAATTAAAAAAGCTAGATACCACTGTCAGCGTGATCATACACATTCTTTAATTTAAGTTTTTTTCTCTACTTCTTAATATTGTTGTTGGGGGATGGGGAGGAGGGGATTTTTTTTGTTTGGGTTTTTTTTTTTTTGTTTGTTTTATTTGGTTGGTTTGTTGTTTGGATTATTAAACCCCTAAACCACTGAAGTGACCTGTGATTAAGCACGTTCAGTAGCAGAGACAGACACCTACACGTACACCTCACAGGGTCCTTGAAGACATCAAGTATGCAGGAACGTATTGCTATCAGTGGATATCAAGTTCATGACTGTAGCCTGAAACAGAAATAGAATTTAATCACATGATTATTTTAAAAATACAGTTTCTGCTGGGAGAAAAATAGAAGAGTGTAAACTACAGACTCTTGCAGCTACATATTTATTTGGCTGTAATCATCATCAGTAGTCATGCTGCAGACAAATAAATCAGACAGATACTAATTTCTTTTGCTTCTCTGTATTTCTCATTTTGACACATTTTTACCATGCAACAAAGCAAATGCTGGTTCCAAGAATACAACACCAATTCTCACAATTCTTATCTGTAAGCCCAACCCAGAAGCATTTACTTAGATTAGCTACATTGACTGAAATAAGACAAAACATATCAAACATATGTTTTTACAGTCTTTTCTGCATAAACATTATGTTAATGGGGTCACTATAATGCAGGAAGTATCAGGCAAGTTCCTACAGGGTTCACGAATACAAAAAAAAAGTAATTCCTTTGAATATTTATTAATATGAACAACAAGGTCTGTTGGGAGAGAGACACCTGTAGTTCCGTTATTAGTTGTGCTTTATTTAGGTGACCTATTTATATTAGGTGACAAAACATACAGCTTTTTGCATGTTGAGTACATCATCTGAAATCAGCCCCAAACATCTTAATATTCATACTTTTTCAAACTTTGAGATAATCCGTTTTCAGTATCACAAAATCCAAAGCTCAGACCATATGTTGAGACTACAATATCTTTGCAATAGAGAAATCTCTTGTTTCAATGTCTCTAAGCTCATGTAGTAATGAGCTCATTAGTCATTAATTGCATATTTTATAATTAAAAAGGACATATTGGGAGATAGCAATATCTGAATTAAGTCAGCCTGTAATTACTACAACAACAAAAACACAGAACTCATCAGAAAACCAGGAAAAGAAACAGCCCGTTCAAACTACTCACTAATAGCTTGTAAGTGTTTTCATACAGTGATTTGGTAATTCAGGTAGGAAACAATGATTAAAGCTTTAGCAATTTTTACTTGGAAGGGAATGAAAATTCCATGATGCACCATGTTACCATTAAGAGAGAATGCACAGATTTTTCTTCAAAAAAGTTAAAGTAATTTTCATTTTATAGGTTTTGAACCAAATTATCTTGGAGAAAACCATCCCTTGCATTATACTTTTATCTACTAATAATCTTAAAAGGTAAATAACATTTTCCAACTCAGTAACACCTCCTAATACAACAGCATCACCTTCAAATCTTCCTGCCTCTTTATGGTGTCCGTTTTTGTGTTAGCCAGTTAGACTTTAAGCTTCTTACTCTCTCTACTGAGTGTTTGGATAATGCCTCCCAGCATGAGGTTGCAGGCTTGACTGAGATTTCCCAATATTACCACAATAGCAGCAAAGCTTATCTGACCTTGTATCTCTACTCTTCCTCTCCCCCGCTCACCTCCTACCTGTGGTGGGTGAGTATTCCCACTCATTTTACAGAGAAAGCTCTACAAAGGAAACTTATTTGAAGGAGAGAGCAAGACAGAAAAGAGACCACCTGACTTCCAGATATACAGGACTACCACAGCACTAACATACCTCTCCTGCAGACTCAACTCCCATCTGTATGCTTTATCCTCATTGATACAAACAGACCTTAAGTACTTGACTTGAGGTTTTTCTGTGATTCAGCTCCCTTGGGAATTAGAAAAGACAGATGCCAGAGGGCGTGCATGTGTGCGGGTAACAACACAAGCTAAGCAAAACTCAGTACAAAGACAAAGTTTTTATCAGATGACAAACAGAAGATAAATTTCTCAAACAGTCCAGAACCAAAAAGACATATTAAGACTGCAGATTTAATAGGCCAGGTAGAAGTATGCTAGGAAAAACTAAGCCTAAATGAGTTAAAATAGGCTGGCAGACAATGATGAACTACATGTAGAATTATTAATAAAAAGGTTCATTTGTAATTGACATCTCAAGCAGCTAGTCATGACCATTTCTGGTACGCTACCCATTTGGATAAGTTCTATTAGACTTGCTGAAAAAAGTCTTTAAACCAGGAAAAATAAATAGAAAAAGGGAAGAAAAAAAAAGAATCTGTCTCCACTATGACTTTAAAACCAAAACCAGTCTACTCAGCCTGCCCTTCCCCAAAGACCACAACTATCCAAAGAAAGTGCAAGCATTATCACCTGACCAATATTGTAACAGCAGTGTCAGTCCTTTATATGTACTGAATTGCAGATAAGATTTTGTGCATTGCATTTAAGCATGAAAACTATGGTACAGAGTAGGCTTGAACTTTCTAACGAGCAAAACTTGCAAAAGGCAGGTGGATACCAATGAAAATCAATTTTAACGCTCAGTTACTGGTCATGAGAAAAAGTTTTTGAGATACAGGCATGAATTGCGAATAAGTGAGAGAAACAGTAGAAGATCCATTCAGGCTCTTTGGAGGAAAAAAACCCAAAACAATAGGAAACACATCTCACTGGTCTTCAAGAAGTTTTCCACTTGAACAGATAGGGATTTGGAATTAGATTATGGAGAGATATTCAAAGACAGAGTGCTCTGTTCTGTACAAAGTTAATTTGTAAGAGACTAAGCTAGTTTCAAATGAAATATATTGAGTAGGAAGTTGTTGCCTGGATTTTCCTGAGTATCCTGGAGAAGGTTGCGTAAGGACCACTCCAGCCAAATAATTAGGACAGTCTTAATGAAAGACTTTTGAGATTGCTTTCTGGCTTCTGTGGATGGAACACACCCTTCCCTACACAGCAGAAAGAAGAACCAGTTCCTGAAGTGAAGCTGTTGAAGCAAGTTATGCCTTGGCTCACGTTTGCCGAGGATCTAGGCACCAGTAAGGCATTTTAAATGGAAGACCTTGGATTTCAGGCTTAGATTAGCTTGAAGAGGTTCAGGGTCCAAAGTGAGTTTTGTAGGAAATTCTTATCTGTCAGTGTGCTTTAGGTATCATTAAAATTAAGTCACTTCAGGAGTCTGACAGAGCAACATTTCAAAATGTTCCCACCACTGATAATTCTAATAAATCTTATTATTTTTGTATCCCATTTTTATACTGAAAGGAAAAACTGAATTTCTAGGCAGCTCTGATCTATAGAAAAGTTTGGTTCTCTGAAGGCTCCAATCCATTTAAATGTCCCTGGAGGGTAATTCTGTCCTTTCTGAAGAATTAAGATTTTTGGAGGTGCTCTCAGAACAACTGTAGCAAGTAAGCAAATTTCTTCTATTCTTATATCAGGGCTTGTTTGTTTTCATCTAAAATAAATTAAAAAGCAGTCTAATACTTTTTTCACTAATCCTCCCAAATCAGTGCAATACAATATAATTCAGATTTTTCAGTCTCCAGCAATCTATCCTCACAATCACCATATTTAAAGAATCCCATTGCCAGCAGTCAAACTTTTGAAAGCAAACAAACAATCCAATGGTTCTGATTTTCCACATCAATCTGATCTTGTTGTATTTCAAAGACAAAAGTGGCTCAGATCTGAGTTCAAGTGAATCCTTCCTTGCCTTTAAAGTTTGGAGTCAAAAAATCCAGAGGAAAATGCCACTAGAAATTTTCTACCTTGTTTTTAACCATGAATTATTAGAGATGAAGTACACTAGGCATTAGATCTAAATCAAACATGAATGCAATTCTATTGAAATAAGGAGAACATGGTACAGCTTAGGACAACTTTCTATTTTTAGTCTAGATTTATGAAATTTATGGGATGATAGGCAGTACTTGGCCTGGCACAAAGCTATAATATATACATTGAACTAAAGAAAACAGAACTCATTTTCCTCAGTAATTTGAACTGACACCAATTCAGCATTTTCGGTCACATTGTTCAGATGTTTGGGACATTTTTAACTGATAACTGTAAGCACTCAGCTAGATCTATTGTGTCATCAGGCCACAAACTCTGATCTATTTTTGTGAATGTGTGATTTCACAACTGGGTAATTTCTCAATACTGTGAAGAAATTGTAGAGAATAGAAATAGTTAAAAAAAGCAATTTTTATAACACAATCTCTCTCATTCTGGATAAATTTTATACAACATGATACTGTTTTATGAATAGGACTATAACAAAATGGAACCTACAATACATACAGATTGTTCATATTTACTATTCTTTTCAGCACTCACACATCAGAAAAGCAAACAACAGTAAGAGTTGCTGGAAGAGTGTTTGGCCTGTATAAATGGATAGCACTCATCGACTTCAGTGGAGTTTTGCAATTTACATCAAAGGTTCACTTCAGATGATTTTGAGCTCTCAACTAGCTGAATAATGAGAAGAAAATCAGCCATGAAACATGGCAAACATTTCATAAAACACTAAACCAAACCAACCAAACAAAAAAAAACCAAACAGAAACAAACAAACAAAAACCCACAAAAAAACCACATCAAAAAACCAAAACTCCCTACGTACCTAAAAACTAAACTGCACACAATGGATTAAATGGGAGAGAAAGATGCAGTCATGGCTTTCCTCATGTTTTGTCCAAAGGAACTTCTCAAGAACTTTAGGTAAGTTTCGGCATACATTGTGCGATTTTCTCTGTGGATTCATCATCTTTAAGCAGGATCCAGAAAGATTCAGGATCTCTAATACGTTCCCTTACAGGTGGTTTCATTTCTGTCTTGTTCATAAACCCTTTCATTTTCATAGGACCGGTGAGCAAGATAAATCATTATGAATACATTCAAACGTGTCATCAGTTCTGCACAGTGTAGCCTTGTGAGTTACTATATTCCATGATCAGCGATGAGGAAGTTGTTGATTTTTGAAATATCAGCACTAGGTATCCCCTATGAGAAGTTATCTCAGTGGAAGCTGAACTAGTTTTAGCTACTACATTACATTTGCAATGGTTCAGATTCTAAAGCATTTTTAGTCTGGTAGAAATAAAAAAGCACTGATTTAGAAACAGCAGCAGGGCTACAGTGACACATAGACCACCAAGGACAACTATACCACAATGTTCTCAGCTCCACTGACTGGTAGTGGCATTTCCACTATACAGTGATGGGATATTTTTGACCACCATACCAATGCATCATACCCACTAAAGGATGGTATGCACTTGTATCTCACAAGAACCCTAACTCCATTTGCAGGTGGGAGGCAGATAGACACAGCAAACGGGAAAGATCCCTCTGTTCTCTGTCTCTCTTTGGCTTGAGGAAGATGGAGCTTGTGATAATCTGGATCCTTGACACATCTTTTTGCCTCTACCACCACTTTCCCCTAAAGCCTTGTGTAACAGGCTTGCCATAGGTAGCTAAAATAGATCACTTTTACAGCAAATGCTAATTTGCCACCTTGAGCTCCCCAGTTATGAGTATAGGGACTGTGTGTCTCCATGGGTCATGTAGCATCCTGCCTTGGCAGGCAGCCCAAGAGCTGAGCAACTGGGGAGCCAAAAACCTCGGAGGACTAGGCAGATAACTAGTACAGTGACAGAAATGCCTTCCAAAATGCTCAGCAGCAGTTTTTCAACTAGAAACATTCAAATAATTTTCCAACACAAATAAATAAATTAATAAATTTCATCCATTTTTTGTCAACACTGGAAGGTTTTTGCTTTCAACAAAATCCTGAATTTTTATTTTTTTTTAAACATAGGAAATTTTGTTCCATGGTTAGCTCTATTTACTTCCCTGTGTCTTATCTGTCCTCTCTGATGTGTATTTATTCCCCCTGGGTTGCTTTTGTTTGTGTGCTGCCTAGCAGAATGAAGCATTACTCTTCACTGGGAGATGCAGGAGGCATTGCAATGTGAACAAGTAATTATTATTATGAACATTTAATCAGGAATAGGATGAGCTTTGTGTAATACAAGCAGCCATGTCTTAATCCCTGTGTAAGAAGATATGTGGTCAAAATCTATACTATTATGTCTTGTTCTTGGAAATATTTTGAAAAAAGAACAAACCAGAGCTATTGTAGGCCAGAAAACTTCCTTCTGGCTAGATGTGGGGTCATTAACAAATGGAGCATCAACAATAAGCCACCACAATCACACATCAATTCCTTTCAGGGAGCTGCAAAAGTGGGCTGCTTTTTACAGAGTGAGCCAGGGACTGAGGATGACAGCAAGGCAGACACAGGCAGTGTCCTCGTCAACAAGGACCACAGTACTGTGAGATGCTGAACATAGAGAGCAGGGGGGCTCTGATCAGTGACATTAAGCAGGGTCATGCAGGAATCCAGCTCATGGAGCCAGCCCATAGGGATGTGACAGGCCTGAGGTCAGCCCAGGAGGGCAATAAGTCAGATCAGGTCAAGATCAGCAGAGTCCATGGACAGCCAAAGGTACAACTGCAAAGTAGTTCTAAGTAGTTATAAGTAGCCTTTGATCCTGCAAAAGATCAAGGGCAAGAGGTTGAGCATAATCAAAACTCCTAGGAGAGGGGCTAGGCGAAAGGCATCTCTCAGCCTATTCTCACACAGTTTTTCTCCGCAGTAACACAGCTACACTTTATCAGAGCTACATTAGAGCACAAGTGGCTAAACTCCGAGTCCTGAAAAGATGTGCAGTTTTCGGTGTCTATACAAAGTGAATTCTCCCATACTTTTGTGGTCTCAGCATCAAGGGAGAGCACTAACCAGGTGAGACACCTGTTCAGATTGGGCACTGGAAGTATTTTGGGGTCCTATGTATATCTGTAGAGATGAATTTAACACCTCTCCAGAATATGAGCACAGTATACTTCTGTCCTTGAACAGGCAGCACTCCCGAGTATTGAGGCCGTGCTGCTGAGAGCACAGCTGCGTTGGGCAGGGCACGT
>JAWMRA010000078.1:69188456-69216081 GCA_035584735.1 Pseudotriccus pelzelni
AGGAGAAGAGACAGTGCAGAAAGAATCGCGTCTTGTCGATATCACCTGGGGAGTCTTTCTGCTGTGCCTTTTGCGACCAGACTTGTTTGTCTCACCTTGGCCTTTTTAGCCATCAATGCGCTTGTAGCAAGCATGGGTAGAGCCCTTCCAAAATCTTTGTTCGTGAAGCCTTGCCATGATGATGACTTCAGGGTTTTGTAATTTAATTTTAAATTTTCTCCCTCTGTTTTCATTAAACTGCACATGATGTTCTAATAAGCTCTGATGCCATGGGGTCAGCCATGGGCTCTAAAACATCATTTACAAGTGAGATTTTGTACCACAATGAAAATCTACCATCTTAGCACAAAAACATCAACAAAAGAAACAGTACAGAAAGAAAACTGGAACCATGTACCTGGCTGCAAGGTCAGGCCTTTTTGGAGAATATGATGAACGGCCTCAACTTAAAACCAAAATATGTTAGTTTGCTTTGGTAGCAAAATTTCCATAGAGAGACTGAAAATACAGCAGACCACCAACTCTTGTGTAGAGAGCGGTAAACACCTGCGCATTTTTTTTTTTTTTTTTTTGGTGCAGCTTCTGCCCATAAAACTGCTCAGTTCAGAGTCCAACAAAAAAAATCCCAGAGTCATGCACCTACTTCCCAGTTTCACTCTGGTGCTTCCAGTCTCCAGCATTTTTATGCAAGAGTAAAAGAAAAAATTTAGTAGAGTTCCAATGAATAATTTAATATGGAAATTTAGTTTGATTTATAAGAGCTGTTTGTAAATAAATCAAATTTACCAACAAATGAAATTGCATACATTTGACACTTCCTGTGTTAGACCCAGTCTAATTTAAACTCTACAAAACAAGGGAGATAAACTAGTGAATGCTGAAGCTCTAGCCCCACAGAATTCTGTCCTGTTTGCAGGACTTTTTCAAAATCTCTGTACAGTTAGGATTTTGTTACATGCTCTGTATGATATTGCTTTTCTCCCAACGTATTTTGGTTCTGTTAAATAACAGAATAATGGAATTATTTAGATTGGAAAGGACCTTTAAGATCATTGAATCTAACCATTAACCCAGCAGTGCCAAAACCTCCACTAAACCATATCCCCAGGTGCCACATCTACACATCTTTTAAATACCTTCAATGTATTTAATACCACTTCCCTGAGCAGCCTGTTCCAAAGCCTGGCCACCTTTTCTGTGAAGAAATTTTTCCTAATATCCATTCTAAGCCACTCTGGCACAACTTGAGACTTCTTCCTCTCATCCTACCGCTGGTTGCCTGAGAGAGGAGATTGACCTTCACCTTGCTACAACCTCCTTTCAGGTAGTTGTAGAGAGCAATATGGTCTCTCCTCAACTTCCTTTTCTCCAGGCTAAACAACCCGAGCTCCCTCAGCCGTTTCTCATAAGACTTGTGTTTCAGACCCTTCACCAGCTTTGCTGATCTTCTCTGGACATGATCCAGAACCTCAGTGTCTTTCTTCAAGTAATAGGCCCAGAACTGGACACAGGACTTGAGGTGTGGCCTCAGGAGTGCTCACTACAGGGGACAATTACTGCCCTAGTCCTGCTGGCCATACAATTCCTTATACAAGCTAGGATGCCATTGACCTTCTTGGCCACCTAAGCACACTACTGGCTCATATTTAGATGTCTCTCAAACAGCATCCTCCAGGTCATTTTCCAATAAGCAGCTTTCCAACCAGCTGCCCAAAGCTTTGTAGCAAATACACATCACACAGTGAATTAAACTCATGTATTCCTATTGACAGTAACAAGCAATCCAAACACTTCACTATTTGTCTATCAGCTCATTTCTTCCAATCCTGGAGGTAAAACTTGCTTCCAGAAATATCAAGGAAAAATGCTCTTTTACTTTGAAGAGGGAAGGACTTTTCCTCTCACTTTGGGTTGTTACCTGGAGAGGGAAAAAGGGTCAAATCAGAGTCCTTTCCCCCCTCTCCCTTTCCCTCCCCCCATATTTTCAAAATTCAGGAACAAAACCACTAAAGAGACAGTGAGATTCAATACCATTTGCAGAAGAAAGTCTTTTTCGTGCATTCTAAAATTTTTTTACAAATCACAGAATCACAGAATATCCTGAGTTGGAAGGGACCCAGGGTTGCCCCATCTCAGCTGTAGAATCTGGTACTTTCCCTTGTTGAACTTTGTATGGTTGGTGATTGCCCAGTCCTTCAATTTGTTCAGGTCTCTCTGCAAGGCCTCCCTGCCTTCAAGGAAATCAACAGCTCCTCCCAATTTTGTCTTGTCTGCAAACTTGCTTAGTATCCCTTCCAGTCCTGCATCCAAGTTATTTATGAAGATATTGAAGATGTCTTGGTAATACCAACATAGATAGAAAATTCTTTTATAAACATAATTGACAGTCATGAACGGTTTGGGAGCAACCTTTAAAAGATCTCTGACTTGGTTGGAACATTTTTTACCAGATCAGGTTGCTCAAAGTCCCATTCAACCTGACCTTGTACGCTTCCCCTGATAGGGCATCCGTAATAGAGTTGTCTCTGGACTAGTTCTGTCAATGCCTCACCACCCTCATAATAAAAAATGTCTTCCTCATGTCCAATCAAAACCTACTATCTTTCAGCTTAAAGCCATTACCTCTTGTTCTGTCACTAGAGGCCTTGGTAAAAGTCTCTCTTCAATATACAAAGCCAACCTTCTATATTAAAGCCCAGAGCCTTCCCTTCTCCAGGCTGTACAGTCCAAACTCTCTCAACCTTTCCTCATAAGAGAGGTGCTTCAGCCCTCTGATCGCTTTCATGATAACTATATAGAAGCATCACAAAAGTTATGGCAAAGCTTCTGTTAGCATACAGATTGTATATTCAGACCTCGTTCTTATGCTAGGGATAATTATTTCCACTGTGCCATCACAAATTTTCACTGTGCCATCCGATGTGTTTGCAATACATAAAAGAATTGGAACCCAGTAGTGTTACTGTGGAGTTTAATCGCTCCCTTAATTTTACCTTCCTGAGCTGTATTTTCCTGCATATAGAAAATTTTCTGGCTTCTGTGACATACTAGTAGTCTTTGTATCTCCAAATGCAGTGTTGTACTCCTACTCACTAAGTAGTTGACAGTGATAGCCGTAGAATTTAAAGGTGATGAGGAATCAAACTGTTCTCTATCCACAGCCAGAAATCTCCACCTGCCTGCAGATTCACCCATCCACTATACAGGAGAATATACACCCAACATGTCAAAACCCCTGGTTTACACTTGCAAAAGAGCAGTGTCTTTATCAACTATATCAAATAATCTGTAGGTGCAAGCACGACAGTACCAAGAATATCCAATGCTTTGAACCTCTCTAAAGTCTCTAAGAAGTTGTTGGGTTGGGCTTTTTTTTTTTGCATTGATGTTCTTTTTTCTTCCTGAACATCTTAAGAGTGAAGAACGAACAGCTGTGCCCTACAACACATTCTGAAGCAACACATTACACACCTTCAGGCAGATATCACTTTGGTGAAACAGTGGTTCTGCATTATGACCGTACATGCAGTTGTCTGCCAGGTGATGTAAAAGATTTCACATTAGATGTAGATGGAAAATTCAGTATGTGGTGCCCTCATTACAGCTCCACAGTGGAAACATACAGATTTGATTTTCATTCTTTTCCTAAGAGTGTTTGGGATCTGATTTTCCTTCAATTTACACTGCTGTAAACCAAGGGGAAATCTGTTAGTGTTATTGGGTTTTCTTTAACATAAAGTTAGTGTAATGAATGGAAAAAAATTACACCACGGCTCAGTGCTTTCATCTTATAGAGTTCTGCTAGCAACTGGATCCATACACATATAAAGGTTCAGGCTGACTCACTGATACTGCCTTTTAAAGAAATTTGGTACCTTCGTTGCAGAATCCAGAATATTATTCTTCTTAGACATGAGAACAAATTGTGACAACCCAAGGCAACACTGAAAGTAGTAATACAATTACAACCAGATCCCTTTATAGAGAAGAAAAAGAAAATATGGTTTAATTGCAATTAAACAGAATGCTAGTGTTTAGTTTTCTCCTTAAGAAAGTAAGAAGGCATGAAGCAAAACTCAAGAGTTGTGCACATTGCACGTTCAAAACCCACAAAAATGCACAAGTAGAGCTGGCTGTAATATTTAGCTTCATAGGCATGCGCCATGGCAATATACAGTCTCAAGGACTGTATAAATAAAATCAGGTTGGCTTTGTAGAAATTTTATTTTAGGAAAAACTTTGTAAACAACTCTAATAAAGCCACTTGCAGAATGAGATGGTTTAGTTTGAATATGCTTTATTTAAAAGCTGTAAAATAAAACAAAGCAAAGCAAACAGCTGATTGTTACACTTGATCCAGACCAGTCTCACAGGTTTCATTCCAATTTGGAATGACAGTGAATTTATAAGTTCTTGACTAATACTTCTGCAGAATCACTGTGGGGTTTTTTTGTTTGTTTCTTTTTTTTTCCTTTATTTGCTTTTTCATGACTTCAAGGCACAAATACTTCTTCAAGAAAAATCCTTAGGAGAGTTAAGATTTGGGGCTTGCATAGATTTGAAGAACAAAAGACAGCACTGTAGATATTTTGACTGACATGCTTTGTAACACAAAGCCCTATGCAGTGGTTTCTACATCAGGCCCATGCCAAAATTCCTGCTTGATTAACAGCCTCTCTTCTGGAAAGATTTGGAATGTTCAAGGGATGGAGAATCAAGATCCTTCTAGACAACTTTTGTTCCAACATGATCTGTTACTCTCACTATCAAAAAGCATACTTAGTTTTTCTGTTATGTATCCTTGTTGACCTGTTTTAGAATAGCTTCTCATTGACCTCTCATATTGCAGGAGTTTTTCCCGTTTGTCTTATCATGTCCCTGAAGACTTTCAACTTTAGTAAAGACCAAGATAACATTATCATGTCTCACATCTGAGCAGTGTCCTTTCCTTCAACTGCAAACATTGCATTTGGCAGAGTCAACATTCATCCTTTTCAACGTACACCGTTTGTCCAATTGCCCTGTTTGAGTCCATATGAGTACTTGTCATTTACTCCTTCACATTATAAGACAACCCCAAATTTTGGCAGCAATATTTCTATATCTAATTTTCAAGCATTAAACATATATCCAGTTGTTTACTGAAAACACATTCTCCTTTAGATTCACTATCAACGTCCCCTAACAAAACTGCTCTTTGATAGTGCCTCAGTTGACCACCTCCTTATTAATCACCTTTTAGTATGGACTACATTGACCACAAAATTTAACAGTCTAAAAAAGAGGCTGCCATTTTAGACAATGTCAGAAACATCTCACAGAATTCTACAACCAACTGATATATAATATCAGTTTTTCTGCCTTGGCTAAAACTGGTAACTTACAAGGAAAACGTCTATGAGGATTGAGACATTCATCTCTGTATGGTAAGCTCAGGCCCTTAATAAGATCACATGAAGACACTGTGAATTCAGCATTTTCCAAAAGTTTCAGTACATTTTGGAATTTGTTTAAAAATTCATCTGTCTGTTGCAGGTTTTCTGCAGCCCATACATCTTGCTTATAAATCCCAATTATAGACTTATATCTGACCTAGCATCAGTCTTGCTCTTTTCCATGCTATTGCAGCAACTTCGCGCTATGGCTGATGGTATCTCAGCACTGTGATCCTCCTCTGCCCCAGCATGGCCCACCTGCAGGTTGCAGTCCCTTCGCGATAACTGCTCCCATGAGCACGTCCCCAGCCATGTGTCTCCCCAACATCTGCTTTTTCGTGTCCTCTCTGTCACTTCCTCAAACATACCAGTGCAGCACACTGCTGCAGATGGTCAGAGCTGGCTGCGACCACCTCCAGGGGTGACACTGCCAGACATTGCCCAGCTCCTTCACACAAAGTTCCACCTGGGTCAGAAGACAGGAGCTCAGCTGACCCATTCTGTTGCCCTGCATGTGCCCAACCTCCTCAAGAGGCCAGTGGGAGCCTTTGATCTGAAAGCACTTGGTACTGCAAAGGTCACAGCTAGTCATGGAGAACTCACATGGGGATCAAGCACATTTCACTCTTACAAATAAAAGTCACAATATATAGTTCAGCTGTTCCTGTAGCAATCACATAAAACCCTGGGATCCACAAACCTCCCAATTTGTTTTTGTTACTAAATTTTAAATGAGAAATCCAACCATAACAATTGTATTTAATTTAGATACAAGTTATTATTTACACTGCTCAATGAAACAATTGATTCCAATCAATTGCACTGGAGCTTTCTCCATTTTAAAAGAAACAGATAATTCATCATAACCAGATCAATTTTTTTTCTCATTGTAGAATTCAGTAAGGATGGGAAAAGGCATTGTCAACAGCACTGAACCCTCCTAGGACATGAGAGGCATTCATACACCTTTATGGGAAGCCATTTTCAACTACTCTGCGGGTCCAGAAGGACTGGTACAGTGCAATGAGGCACAAGCAAACAACATTGCATAGCCCTGGAACAAATTTTAGTGTCCCTGTCCTGGTTCTGGCATAGACAGGACTGAGGCATAGCCAGGACCTGGAGCTTATTTGATACTGCCTCATGTCATTGCCAGCAGTGAGAGAAAAAGACTCTCTTCCGGGAAGAAGAGTTTTGTGTCAACAATTTATTTGCTTTTTTTATGAATATTGTTGCTGTTATTGTTCATTTTCTTATTGCTATTTCCAGTAAATTGTTCTTATTTCAACCCATTATCTTTGTCTTTTGTACCTCCAACTGTCAACTCCATCCTGCTGTAGCAGGAAGTGGAAGGGGAAAAGAGGGGGGAAGTGAGCAAGCGGTGTGTGGTTTGAGTTTAAGTGGAAACACAAAACTGGGGAGTACCATTCCTAAGCCATGACAGGTCCTAAGCAGAGAGATAAGGAGATTTAAGACAGTTAAAGGAACCTTCCCTTCCCATAGTTTTGAAGTGGTGAGACAAGTGCACTGATCTTCTGCGAAAGAGTAAAAAATAGTTGACAAAAAAAAGGCCATGTAGTTCTGACACAGGATGGGAACCACGCAGCATGATGAAGGTTGAAAGGACCTGCAAAGAGCAAGTCCAGGCTGGAGCTGCTCTGCAAGTACTGAACAAAAATGTCCCAACATGTGTGAACATAAGTCCTTAGTATAAGAGAGAAACTGAATCAACAGAAGGTGGTTGCCTTTTGGCTTTATATGGTTTTTTTTCTGATTGTTTGTTAAACTCTGCTAGGTTAGTTCCACAGAACTGAAACAACTAGATACACTAAAGTCAAGAAATACTTCCTATAGGCTTCAGTAAGATTTCCATCAAGGTTCAAAATAAATAAAACTAAAGATCTGTAAAGTCTCCTATCTTTCTTGATACAAGGATCTATATTAGAGTCATAAATGACCAGGTAATGCCCCCAGGATTTGGTTCACAAACCCATGTAGCCCACTATCAAGTCTCCAACAATGGCTGTCAGAAAAACTTTGGGGCAAAAGTTATGAGAAGTAGGATGAACACAGGATGACTTTCGCTCTGATAACCTCTAAGCATCTGCCAAGGGCCACTCTTTCATAAAAATCTTGAAATAATCTGATTTTAAGTTTATATCATCTATATTTTAGACAATCCTCATTTTTTATTATTCGTTCATTTATTCCATGTAGGTCCCTGCCTATCAAAACCATCAGGTCCAAATGAGAGAGATTTAGGTAGACCAATATGCAGATTCAAGCATGAAAGAGTCATGTACTTTTCAGAGGCTTTTCCTTTTACTTCTGCCTTTGCTCTGTGCCTGGGACTCTTAACCTGGAAAGCATTGCTTTCCTCTCCTTTATCTCACTAAGAAAGGAAAAAGAAAGTTTCTTGAAAACCCCTTAACCCTCTTTCTTCTTCACAAAATGTAGCTCATACCTACCATTGTCAGCTAGATTGCCTGTACACCTAGATTCTTTCAGTGAGTTAGTATTACCATGAAAGTGTCAGAAAAGAAGCAGGGGCTTTGCTTCTATATTTTCAGAGTTGCATAATTCAGAACCGAATGTAATTTTCAAACTAGAGTCCTTTAATTGGCATAATATATACTTAACCAGCTGGAGTTACTTCCTTTTTTTATTGCCTTTTTGTTTTGTTTTAAGTATAAGCTAAAATTTGACTTTCATTTAGAAAGAAAAAGTGAAGCTTCAAGTTTTCATATCTTTGAAATAGGTTAATGGACAATATAATTTTTCAAAGTAAATAATCTAGCCTTCTGAAGGCAGTGTGAGGTAGCACAGGCCAAATTCTCAGCTGACACACTTTGGCATAAATCAAATAAACCCAGTGTTTTCAGATTAAATAATTGCAGAGGTGTACAAAAACTAAAGAATATTTATAGATGTTACCCATAGGAATACGATCACATACAGAACTGAAACTAATAATTCAAAAACTTCTAAATCTCTATAATGTGCACTACACTTTTTGAGGAGGATAACTAGAGGAAAAACTCATGGGCATCTTTTTTGTCTCACATGTTAATCATTTTAGCTCAGATTCTTTCACAATGTGTGAACTTCCTCCCATCCCTTTCCCAAAAGAATATTTTAGAGCAAATCACCTCTGATTTTGCCTGAGAGAATTCGTAAGATTTAAAAGTGTGGGTAGACAGGGCAATCAAGATAAATTTAGAGTCACCATTCTGACAATTCTTAACCAAACCCAGGAGACTCCCAAGTCCTAAAACTGGGACAGCCCCAATATGAGTTAATTAACCATTATATAAATGTGGAGACTTTTAAAGCTCTATATTTGACTACTACAAAGTTAACTTTGTAAAAAGAAGAGAGATTTATTTGTAAGAAAGTCTTATGTGAATGCACTTTTGCCCCTGCTCACATGGGAACAAGGATATTTGCTGCTCACATTATCCGCCACAGACTATTCTGCTTTTCAAATTTCAGACATCGAAGCTGAACCAACAATAAACACTGGATGCAAAGAAATGCCAGCAATCAGAACAAACAGACTAAAGAGAATTGTCACATTGAAAACAGTTTGAGCAGACTATTTGGTAAAGTCTTGTAAACAGTAGAAGAATCCAAAATGCTAATCAACTTGCAACTAGAAAAGAGTTTCCATGAGCTTCCTGGTCTTCAATAAATTGGTCAGATTATATCACTGGGTTTCAGATGTATCCTTACTTATTAGGTATCATAGCAACACTAAGGACATATGACCTATCCAAAATCCTTGTCTGGATTAGCTCTCCATCCGCTTTCATCTTTCTTCTTTCTCATCTGGAATCTGAGCTCAGCACAGCAGGATAGAGAGCTCCTATCAACAAAGCAGGTCCTCTTTCTTCTACTGCTTCCTGGGATATTAGCATGCCTTAGCAGAAGAGGAGAGCTTGCTCTCTTCTTTCATGAAGTCTGTTGTCTCTGTGTACACAGACTTCGACAAGACTGTCCACCGATCAAAAGACCAACTTCACCTTATTCTCTTCAGTGGCTCCTGCTTCAGCTCACCAACCAGGCAAAACCAATAGTTCTGAAGTAGTCAAAGACAAGGACAATACTTCAGCTCTTGTATACTATGTTAAAAAGTATCTGGGGCAGTGTAGAAATGTAAACTAAGCTGAATCTTCCATAATCTAATTATTTTTTAACTATGTCCTTGAAATTATCTTCCACACTGGAAATATATTTTTTCTTTAATGAAGCCAGTGATGGGAATTGTTTACTACCTACTAATAAATCTTTTCCATGTATAATACTTGACACAGAAAGTATTGCAGCAAATAACACTTAATAGCATGATATTAACAGAAGCATTAAGTTGATCTAGTTAAGTTTGAGTGCTGTCTTATTGTGTAAATTAACCTTGGTAAAAACCTTGGCAAAATGTCAAGGTTACCTACCTAAATTTAAGTGTATGCAGCCATGTTTTTGATCCCTGGTAGAAGCATCCTCTACTCATTCTGGCCTGCATCTGTAATACCGAACATGTCCATAAAATTAAGGAGAATTGTAGCTATTCAGTATACTGGGGCAAGGCCCAACATACAGGTGTCAGAGACTGAAATAGTTAATGGCTTAAACATTGTAAGATCACCAAAAGTGTTCTGCAAACTGAAAAGGAACAGCTTCACAACTAGCAAAGCCTACCCCTCCCTGAATATGCCTACTGCGAAAGGACCTTCAGGTCAGTTAAGTGGGTGCCATCCTCCCATTATCCCAGGTGCAGAAGGGTATGCATACCTGAAGCTCCAAACTGGATTTCCAGATAAGGGAAGAGGCTAATAAGAGGCAAATCCTGTGAGCTGGGATAATCCTTCTTATCATGACCCTGCTTTAAAAATCCCTCTGGGGAACCTCGAAGACATTTTGCATCTAGCCTGGGCTATTCATCTCAAATGCTGGACCATGATGGACCATGACTGATGTTGATATATCTTATCTGCCATTTTAAGATATATGCAGCTGGCGCTTAATAAATTCTTTTCTACTGCTTGTGTCATTTCTCACTATATCTCTTAGGTGCAATTTGCACCAGAAAAAGAAACCCAAACACCTTAGGATTAAAACATGATTCTCACATTTGGTACTAACTACTGCAGTAGGAATGGAATTGACATTTTGTTATAATTGGAATGCATAGTTCTAAATATTTAATGATTTATAATATCTACTTCCACCCCAACAGTAGAACACTGGGTCAGCCTAGCCTGCAGATTATACTACCATTATGGCATTCATTTACATTTGCAGTTACAAGATTCAGTTTTAAAGAGAAGGAAAGTGGAAAATACCACAATTATTAACGAAGGAAACTGCTTCTTTCAGGCACAGAAGTCATTGCTGTTGTCCTTGCTGATTTCAAACAAGAGGAAAAAAAATCTCACTACGCTAAAACATGGAAATATAAAGAGTCTCTTCTGACTCTGGGAAACATTTGGATTATATGCTGGTGGAGAATCAAGTGAAAACATTCTCTTTGTGGTCTACACACAACAGTTAGTCCTCATTGTAACCCGCAGACTAGTGCATAAGTCAGGAGGAGATGGCAACTTTGTGACTAAACATGTTGGAGTAGACCTTAATTCTTGGTCTTCCAGATCTGAGGTGAGTGCTCTGAAAATTCTGGCCATGGGCTATTCTGGTCTCTCTTCTCATTAATTTCAAGTCTTGCATAATATTCTGGTATTTATGACCTGGTGTTTTCTAGCCTTGTGTTATTTCACAGGCAATTTCTTACTCAACACAAAATACATCAATAAAAATGGGATGCTAAGGCTGCTAGAGAATTTTATCTTCCTTACAAAAGCTCAGCACAGTTTGTACTCTCATATATTCATCTGATATCTCTCTTCCTGGTATCAGCCACATTAGGCGTTCATTTAGCTCTGGCCTGATTGGCATGCTCCCAGCAAACAAGAGATTTAAGGGTAGGTGGATCCTTGGCATGGGGATAAGAACTCTAGTATTTGACAAGGGAAACACATTTAGTCCACAGGACAAAAGTTCAAATGTAAAGAAGGAAGGGCTTCCAACATACACTGGCATCTTAAAAAGGTTTAAATAATTTACTCTCTAAGCCGTTGCTCAAGAAAAAATGTGGATGCAGGCAAAAGGATATTATAATATAGGAGAGAGCTGGCAGGGAGACTTCACCCAGCAGAGGCCAGAAGACTCCTCATCTAGACAGTGAGCATGCAGAGACAGCTTCAGAGGGAAAGAAAGTAAGGCTTTTCCTGGGGACCCAGCTAGATTGGAGAGAAAGAAAGGCACCAATTTACTGAGTTGAAAGTAAGACCAGAGAAAAGGACTCACCCTGAAAGAACACAGAACTGAAAAAAGTTATAGGCTTATAAGCCTATTTTATTTCCAACTCACTTTGTATTTTCTCTACCCTTTAAGAAGTTTGCTTTTCTACTTTATATTTGATCTTAGTGACTAGAAACCTCACTTTTAAAAAGATGCAGGAAATCTAGCTCAAAGCTCTGGGCTACTGGAGGATCACAGAAGTAACACCTTTTTTTACTTAAAAAAAATATCTATAGGCCAGCGCTATTTATCCCAAACAAATCTGAAACACTAGAGGTGGGTGTTTCCATTCTCCTCATTACTGTGAAAGCTTCTTTCAATTTCAATGCATTTGCATTATTACAAACTATTCCAGAACAGGAGTTCAGCCTAATAAAAAATCCAAAACCAAATACTTGTTCTATTTGACCCTGAATCCTAAGATTATTTCAGAAATGGACCATATTCAGTGCATCAATATATATTTATCTTCGTGTATATGTTAATGGATAAGAATAACACATAAAGATTAAGAAACAAACAACATAGCGTTTACTACCATAGATATTATATGTCTTTAAATCAGACAAAGCCAGAAACAGATTAAAATTAAAGTCCAGTTCTTTGCCTCAAACTGCTTATATACACTGGCTCTCACTGAAACACAATAATACTAATATTTCAATCAGCAGACTTAACCAATATGAACAACAAGCTATAGGCAGGTTCACAATGCATAAACTAAGAATGCTAATTGTTCATAAAATAATATATATAACCCTTTACACGATTATATTTTGCCTAATATCCAATCTAAACCTCCCTGGAACAATCTGAGGCCATTTCCTCTTGTCCTGTTACCTGACAGAAAAGGTTAACCCCCACCTTACTTCAGACTCTTGTCAAGTAGTTGGAAGAGATTTAATTGCATTCACCATCTCTCTCTGGGCTCAGCCATCCATGTTATTTTACCCAGTAAGTCACTGAAAACTGGTGTTTTCTGGATAAAACTTCCTACTCAGATTAACAGGAAATATCCCAACTACTGTACCGTCTTATCAACCTGGAATTCTGCATCAGGGTGTTACAGAAGATTGGTATGAAACAGTGAGGCTGTAAGAAGGAATTTGTCCTCCATTATTTTTATAGTTGTTTTGAAATTGCCAGGCCAAAGTCATTATCCAGGACAGATGCAGGTGTGGAGGATCCTACCATTTATTTATGAAGAGAAACACTGTCCATAACATACAATGCTGTGGACAGAGAAACAGTACTTTACTGTCCCACCTTTCTCCTGACACTGGCCTATGAAAAAAACTACATCGTATACTAAGAAACTGGAAGATAGCAGAGGAAATCACAGTGCTCAAGGTAAAGGAAAATCATCCTGCAGGTTTCAGACTAGTGTGACAGCACCCCTCAGATATTGTTCTTGCACATAAAATTTGCACCAAATCAATTGAAAACGGAGAGTTTTAAGCATTGATTTGAACTGGAATAAACCCCTCCAAATGCATTGTTTAAAATTGGAATATGACTCTTCAGTTTAATTCACTGAGCGACTGAGTTCAGCTTAGTCAATATTTTATTTATTTTGATTTAAATACCTGAAGACACCTCTCCAGCATGTTCAGTACCTAATATACTATTAAAAGCACATTTTAAAATTAAACAGCATAAGCCAATCGATTCAAGAGAAACTCACCCAGCTACTTATTGAAAACTCCTTTTTCCTTTTTGCATTTCAGAAGTAAACCTTAGCCTGCCTAAGAAAGAGTTTGCAGGAGGTCAGAAATTCAGTGAAACCAACTCTAAGACAGATGTGTCAGCAGCAATTTAAGTCAATTTAATTAGGAAATCGAAAACCAAAATGGTCTCAACTGATCTAGTTAAACTTGTGTATTATGCTTTTGAGAGCAAATGTATCTGGAATAGGATAATATTCCAGCTCTGTTACTGAGATACAAGTGGCTTTTAGATAATGTGCAGCCAACTAATGAATAGCTGTGCTTATCAGAGAATTTAATTTGGCTCTAGTGATATCATTCCAACTAAATAGATAATTTGCTTTACATACGAGTTTGATATTGTAAAACGCTATAGCTACTATTGCATGAATATATTACTGGGAAACACAGGGTTTGTAATTACCCATCTTAATTATGTCTCTATAATCAAAGTGAATGCACAAGTTAAAAGAATGAATTAAAAACCTGCAGTTTATCTCTTAGCCTATTAATAATACAATATAAGCGCTTGTTTTAATGTGCTTATGTTCTATCTGTAATTTTTTTCTTTATATAATATTATCTTAATATTAACCTAAATCCTAACAGCATCTTGAAACATCACGAAACAGGAGAAATAACTGTTTCCTTCTCAGTAGTCATAACAGGGGACAGTTTTGCTATTTCTTCGTGTGCCATCAGATCTCGCATGGGATTGTTCCCTCCCTGTAAGATTTGCCATTTGAAGATGTGAAAAAAAAGATCTCCAAAGCAGTTAAGTCACTCAGCTATTGCTCTAAGAGGTGATTTCTGTCTTTGCACAACTGCCCTACATTACCTCAGCATCTTCCAGTGAAGGAAAATTTTTTTCCCTCCTTCTCCATTTATCTTCTAGCATCTGGAGACCTAGATGCCATTGATTTTATGCAACTCTCCAAGCCCCTCAGGCAGTTATGAAGGAGTCACAGTCTACATAGTAAAAACAATCAAAACTATAACTGGTCTGCAGGAAATTAATGGGTCCAGAGCACATCAAAATTATCAATCGCCTTTCCATTGCCATATACTGTATTTTTAATCTTGCAGACTAAGCTAAACAAGAGGCTGTGTTTGCTTGTACAGCCCAGGGAGAACAGCAATATACAAATTGTTACTTGGATAATTCAGTCAGGCTTCTCCAAAGCTCTGTGGGGTAAATAACTAGCAGCACTCCACTTTGTGTGCACTGCTGGGGAAAGGCCAAGGCTCTGCATACATATTAAATATTTACATCAAAGAGAAGTATCCCACCATAGTGACAGTTTTCTCCCTGAATTCTATTGCATTTCATCTTCAACATGTGATCTTTAGCTTTTTCAACCAAAGTCTTGCTCACAGCGGGATAAAAAACATATTTACTCTAGAGACATCAAGCTCAAGAGCCAATAAACCATTTTAAGCAGACAATTCTTACAGAAAATAGTGAATGTTGAGTTCCTAATGCTCTTGTTGTGCTGCCCCCTCCATGTGAGTCTCCTACCACAAGATGCAACCCATTCCCATTGGCTTCATGGCTCAAAAACATTTAGAGTGATATTATTAATGAAAAATAGTAAAGTAATGCTTCCCAGAGTGTTAGAATTGAGTTAGACCTGAAGGGGAAGGTAGTCCGTGGTCATTTCTCCTCCAAGTTCTCTGCCACAGTTTGTCTCATCTGCCTGGTGGAGTTTTATGTTATACCATGTTTTAGTGACAGTGCTTACCTGCGGTATGTCAGCCTTTGAAGTTGCTAGTTGTTTTTTTTTATTATTCTTTCCAAATTTTGCTCTGGGATGTGGCATATAAAAGCCTTTTACTTTTGTTTAAAAATGTGTATTTGCTCTGATTACCTGCTACCACTTCTAATTCTTCTTTATCAGTGGTCATAGCGTCACATCTCAATAGCAGCCCTCTATCCCAACCTTCTCTAGCTTAGCCTGGTTAGTTTCATATATTTTCCGCTTCCAAAGAACTGTATTTCAGAGATCTCTCTTTTTTTCAAGAAGACTAACACAAAATGAAAAAGTTCATTATTGACCTAATATTGAGCCAGGAAATGAAAGGTGTACTGATTATAAAAGTACTCTTAGCAAAAACTCTACAGAGCAGACTTCTTTGAAAGACTAAGCACCACAACACAATACACTGAAGTGCAAGGATACTAGTAGAAAATCTATGCACACCTCTTCCACAGTCTTTGAAAACACCAGTTCAAGTTCATTTGTGGGACACATCGAAGTCTGCAGTGTTATCCTGAGAAATAAACTTTAGGGGTTATGTCTCAGACTCATGGTGCATGTTACAAATTCTTCAATTTAAAGCTAATGTTACAAATCAAGGGTTTCAATAAAAAGGAGTAAAACCATAAGAAAATGTTACACTGAACAATGGAACTTCACTAGGAGTTTCAGGGCTGATGCCTTTTCTAACCAAGAAGATATATGAAAGGTCAGAAATCCATACAGTCAGTAAAAATAATTTATTGCAGAACTACTAGCATGTCATTAGAGGAGATCTTCAGCAGGACTCAGTATTGAGTAAAAACTGGAATAAAGATTTTGTCATGACTGCTAATAAAAATTTTAAAAAAATAAAAATGTGGCAGGGGCAAGTCCTTTCTTTTACAATACCAGTAATTTTAAGTTATTGACCTTGGATTATAGTTACAGAAGTAAAATAAATAAATAAAATTCCTAACTCACATCTAGTTGCAAAATTCTTTTAAGTAGGAGTATGCTATGAGGATGCTAAGAGGAACTTAATGATTAGGTAATCTCATTAATACCACAAAAAGGTTTACAAACAAAATATTTTCACACCATAGTTGAAAGCATCAGCAAACTGCCACTTGAGACAGCAAAGAACATTGCTTCTTGTCTTCAGAAAGCATAAGTAGGTTCAACACCTTTTTTAAGCATTCACTCCATGTAACAAGGAGAGTGGGACATGTTATTTAGCAGAAAAACTCTAGAGAATGAAGCCAACGTTTAGGTATTCTTTTGCACTGTGCCACTTAAACTCATCCTCAGAGGACAGCAATACCAGCAATAGGGGTTAATCACCACAATTTTTTCTTTTTCTTTTCCTGATTTAGCAAAATAACTTCAGCGGAACCATTGAGAATACCATGTTTGATTGTTACAGCTATTGTGAAATATTACAGTCAACTGCCATGAAGCTTAGATATAAGCAGGTAGTATGTCTTATTTGAAGTTAGCTCTCATCATGCAAGCAGATTTACCAGTGAAATTTCGGACACAAGATTCATCTAAAACCAGTAGTTAGCACAGAAACCTATCACAGGCATACAGCTTTCATTTTTGAGAAGCCTTCTGGTGATTCCCTTGAGCCACTGCCACCTTCCCTACCCTCTAGCTGATTTCTTAACAGAGGAGGTTTCCTCAAGTCCCTTGATGATCTATTTAAACCCCTATGAAAATAGTAAATGTCACTGACGATGACAGGGACCTAAAAAGCCAAGTTAAACCATGGATTGACAAGTATGGACGAAGAAAGTTAAATTAGATCAGCTTGGTGCAATAAAAACTGTGTCTGTATAGCATTTTCCTGGCCTCTCCATGAAAGCACATGGCTTTGTAAACCAGCTTCATAAGTGCAGTATAGTCATATGGAGTCTAAATATTTTATAAGCTTAATATACAAGGTTTACACTGGAAATCTTGACTACACTGATACAGTCAGCGTAAGCCAATTGTTTCTTCTTGAAGTCTCTATGCAACAGCATAATGAAAGAGAAGAAAGTTTGCCAGTGCCTTCAACTCCCATTGAACAGAATGTAACATTAAAAAGTGTCACAAAGCACCATTCAGCACATGCAAAGGTTCAGAAAAGGGAATGCTGATAAACAGTCATTATAACCTCCACGTCTTTGAAAGGTCCTGTCTGCCCAAATTGTCTTAGTACCCAAAGAGTAATTTTCAACAGCAATTTCAAATTAATGAAGTAAATCACAGTTAAGAATTTTTCCTTGAAACATTCTCTCTGCCAAAGGCACAATAAAAGGTTTAAGTCACTGCAGTAGTTGCATATAACATGAAGACTTTCTCTACATAGTAGAAAGAAAAAATAAAATTCTTCAGCTATTCAGGTATGTGAATTACAAAGATTTCCACTTAACCTTTGAAAGCAGAGGGAAAACTTCATGCAGTTGTTACTCTTAGCCTGAATATGCAAATTGGCTAAAGCAAACAGAGTAGTGTTGTATGCAAAATGCACTAGCATTTAATTAATTTTAAATAAACTCATTCAAGTGGAAAAACAAGGATGGCAGGTACAAATCCGGAATGTGTTGCACACCTCAACTTCAAAAATCTAAGTATGAAGAGCCATGTGCACACATCTAGACAACATCATCAGCAGAAAATCCAGCCATAAGGAGGCATAAATCTGTAAAAGGCAGGTTAATTAGACACATGGGAATGATAAACAGCAGATCACACATGATTAGTGGATGAGGGAAAAAAAGGACCAAGTGTTCGACTGGAAAAAAACCACATGGAAGTAAAACCAGTTTCCTCTTGTAAGTTAATCCTATTATTACAAAGTCAATCCTAAACAGGCTTTGTGCTACACCTAAAGCAAATACTGGTGCTAGCATCTGACCTCACAAACCTGGTTAAGTGATATAAATACCTTCTCCCGCATGGCATACCAACCACGCGACAGACAAACAGATTTATAGAAAACAATTCTGGCCCACTCCCTTTTTTTTTTTTAAGCAAAAAATTAATTCTCCACTCCTTGCGGCTTTTCTTGATCACAGTGTAAGTTCATGCCCCTGTTTTTCATCACTGTATCACCTTCCAGTAGGAACAGATAATCTATGCTCACTGAAATGAGATTATGGAATTGTAATCCTACTTTTGGTTCTCAGAGAGCTCATCAGTTTAGCTTTTACTCTACACAGAATGGTAAAACATTTGCTGTTTTATAACATGACTGAACTGACAACTGAGCTACCTCTCTCTCAGGGGCTGAATATTTTAAAACTGTTTTTAATTTCCACTGTGGAATGCCAAAACAGAGAAGGTAAAAAATATTTTGAAGCACAATTAAGACCAACTTTGTAATCTTTATTATCAAAGAGTACTTTGAGGAGTACAGAACAAGAAAACAGTGAATCCAGCAAGAAGGAAGTATCACCACACTGTCAAAGACATGAAAAATGGCATAGCAAGTCTAAAACAAGAAGGTATACTTTGATAGTCACCACAACAAAATTTAAAAAAGACCAATGCAGACAGAGATGAAACAGTTCAAACCCAGAAAACAAAGTGAAGAGAGTCCTAATTATTGACCATTATTGCTATAGGGTATCCTACTGCCCAACTGAACAAAGCCATAAACTGATCTAAAATGATGGAGGTAAAAAAGGACAAATTTCACATGTCACTTATCAGTCTTATCAGGGGAAAAGGGAGATGAGACTCTTAACCCAGAGAAGCAGTAGAGCTTCAGGACAGACCAACTCCATAGCTGTTACCAAAAAAAAAAAAAGTTTAACCTGTAAGTATGCCAATACAATTAAGATATTAGAATATTTGTAACACCAATTAATTTAGTAAGAGATGGAGCAACTACCCATTTTGGTCAATTTGGACTTGTTGGAAAGTTTATTTAACGGATTGATCTCAAAATGACATTCAGGAGTTAGAATTGGTTCAAAATGCTTTTACTAGCGTAGAATCCAGGATACAGACCAGATTCATCACTGGGGAATGTGATTGAATGTTTGCATCTACTACCTAGGGTATCATCTATGTTGAACATATCAAGGTAACTATGCCTGGGGTCAGCAGTCATTCAAAGAATGTCTTTATTTTCTCCATCTATTTGCTAATACACTCCTACACTTTTTTCCATAGTATAATCTGCTTTATTTCAAGGTTTATTATGCATTTTATTTGTAGTAGCTGAATTAAGAAAACAAACTAAAAAGCACAAACCCCCAAACTCTCTTAGTACTACAGTGAAATGGAACACTTATATAAGGTTGTCTGACAATCATTTTTAAGAGATAGTTATACGTAAACAGTTTTATCACTTGAAGTAATTTATTATTTATTATGGTGTTGTATAGTCATCTGATTCATATGAAATGCAATATAGAAGCCATAATAATAATAATTAGTATTTAATACTAATTTCAATTACTTCAGTATACTTTAAATGTTATTTTGTGTAGTATTATATTACTTATAATAATATGATAATATTGCATTGCTAGAGTAAAATATTATTATTAGAGTGAATATTATACTATTATCACAGAATCAGAAATCATAGAATCATAGAAGCAACTGGGTTGGAAAAACCTCTGAGATCCAACCCTTGATTCAACACTGCCATGGTTGCTAGACCATGGCACTAAGTGCCACAACCTCTTTTAAGTCTCACCTTAAAATGGTGAATCCACCACCTTATGTATAATATTATTTTATTACAGTGACAAATATTGTATGCAAGTATACACATGTACTGAACAGTTAGAGGCAACAGAGATTTTGCTTTCTGTGCACAGGTAACACATTCTGTTAAAACTTTGAAGTGCCATTATGTAAAGCAAAAGGTATTATGATGCAGAGATTAAAATGAATTTTCCATGGATTCACATTTCCAATTAAATTTATGGTCAGCAGACACATAATGATATTATTCACAAAATTGTACCAGGTATGATAATAGCACCCAACTACATCTGTGCTGTAAAAAGTATAGCAATAGTGCACTATCACTGTCCTAATTACCTCCTATCCTTTAGAGAGTGGCAGGTGGCCAATGAAATGTGGATATAAAATCAGAATACAATCAGATGAAGGGACATGAAGCTGTTATTGGCTTTTAGTTATGTAAATTAAGAATTTTACTCAACAAGTTATTTAGTCATCCTGATGAGTGGAAACATTCATTTGGAAGACTAATTACACAGTACTTACAATGATTAGAACACCCAATTGTACTTTACACTCTTTGCAATGGAAAATCTTGAATTATATTAAGTTAGTGGTGAGAATGAATTTTGTTTATTTCTTTTACAGAAAATCTCCAAAGAAAACCTAGTACAGACAAAAGCAATTGGTGAACCTGCAGGAAATTCTCCCTCCTCTAAATTGATTCTCTTTGGCTCTGCTTCTCAGATCTGCTTTGAGTCAATATCTTGCACACAGATGTACTCAAATGTTAGAAACAGTCTTTCAGGCAAAGCACAAATGGAGGGCTTGATCACTTGCAATCTCTTGAGATGACACAGTACATCTGAAAGGTTTGCTGATATCCTACCAGACTTCCTCAGCTCCTAGGCTAAGCAAATAGCAGACCCATTTCCTCCACAAATATTTGACTGAAGGATAAAATAAACTGTGACTTGTACTGTGCCTATGACCATATCACATCTACTTCATACAGATGTAGTTATTATTTCCTACTACCATTACCCACTAAAAAGACAATTTGCGCTTGGGCTATGCCAAAGAGGAAAAAAACTCTATTATGCAGATTTCCTAAAAGGCTGTGTTACTTACCTACATGAGCCACTTAAAAGAGAATAATAGTACTTCATGATTTATTTAATGGATTACTATGTCATAAACTGTGACTTACACAAGTGTGCAATCTACAAGTGATCCATACAACATGAAAAATTCACTGAGATATTTTGCCTGCCAAATCCCCAAAAGTATTGTGTTAGTTCATGTCCATTCTGAAGCGGAAGGAATTAAGTTTTCCAATATAACTGCCTCTAACACTGATCATTGTGGGAGATGAGAGAGATAAGGGACTGCAGATAAGGAAGACAAGGGAACAAGCAGAGGGTTTTATCCTCCAAAGACATAATGGAGTCTATTAAAGTTCACTGTGCAAATTTCCACTGACTTTTGCAAACAAAGTGTTGAAAGACCGTAGATTATAGCATTACAAAAAAAGATCCTAATGAACTAAGTCAATTTGTTACTATTCATTGCCTTGGCTACTGCAAGTACAATTATCTCTTTCACAGTCCCACTGACAAACACAAACCTCAAAAAGGAAGCATTACTTTTCATCTTTAGAATTATGATGTATCATCATATTATGTTATTGTGCAATAATAAGCATGACTACAGTGACTACATTTTTCTTTTAAGCTTATTAGTCTTTGTCTTATCAGAACTGGTTGAATCATAGAAACATAGAATATCCTTTGTTGAAAGCGAACTGCAAAGATCATTGAATCCAACTCCTGGCTCTTCACAGAAAAACCCCCAAAATCACACTGAGGCAACACTTCAATTTTAAGATTTTTTTTTCTTTTTCAATCTGACTCCACTTTATTTGCACAAGTAAGTGAGCAGACTTTCAGATAGCTACTGTCTGTTGACTGTCGAGCTTCCAGACTGAGGGATAATCTTAGCAAAGGTGAGATAGAAATTGTCCTGCTTATACAGATATTCTTTCTTTCCTCCATAACTTTTGTATATGACAAAAGATGACAGGATTTGAAATCCTCTGCCTCTTAATTGTTTAGAAGAAATAAAACCCACTTCAGAGTCACAGCACTATTAATGTTCTCTTCAGTGTGGAAACATTCCCACCTGCTCACTCTTAGTTGGGACTATGTTAAACAGAAGGTGCTCTAGAGGCAGCAGGATGACCTTAGTCCTATGGCTGCATCAGCTGTTACAGGGCACCTTCACTCAATACCCAACTTCCAATACCTCCTTTTCCTCTAAGGGAAAGGGCAGAGAGCATGACCCTCTGGAAGATCTTGTTGCTAAGGTGGTGTGCATCAGGCATAGGATTTGGGCCCAGGAAATGACCCTGAAGTGGGTCCTTGGGAATGTGAGATACCCTAAAATTTGGCATCTGCAGTTGGCTGTGGCAGGCCCTTGACTTTGCTATCCTCATACGAAATTTCAAGAGCTTTTGCATTTAGGAGAATGGCTATTGTCCTCTCCTCACTCCTACCACTCAGGCCACCCTCTCAGCCTCTGTTTGCCTTGCATCCCACTACCTTGTCACTCTTATTTCTTGATGGCCAAGGAATGGGATGGGATCTGCAGTACTACTTTGAGAGGCAATACAATCACACCATCAGCACATTAGCCACTGCATGCAGAGAAGGGAGAATGGATGCATAGCAGAGTTGTGTCAGAAAAGCCTAGGAGGGCTCTACTACCATGGCAAGGCTTTACATGCAGCTGACTTTGTAGCAGGGACTAAGGAATGGAAAGTGGATGGGTAGTTTTTTGAGTTGGTCAGTCACTGTGCAGGAGACTACTCTTGGTGTACCAGAAGAATAGCTTCATAAAATATAACAGGCCTTGCAATTAGCAGACCAGCAGTACTTATCTCTCCTCTGAGTTGAACACCCTAAAGCCACAAAAAGCCTTACACACATCCTTCCTTTCACCCACGAAAGCATTTAAAGAAAAACATGGCACTTACCAGGATGGCAGTGTAGGATATTTCCATAGGAAACTCCCCAAGTTGGGTGGGAAAAGGAACAGACTGTAGGATTGTCTCTGTATGTAGCTTCCTTGTATCCTTTTGCAGGTCCCAGAACTGTGACTTCTGGCTTCACCACCAAGTCTTCCGTCTCTGGAGAAACTTTTTGTTCAGAATTCTTTTGCAAGTATCACTAGGAAATTAGGCTGAAGAGAAGACTGGCAGCAAGGCCACAGTACAAGTTTGAAGTCAATTCGGGAAGCAAAGACAGGCATAGCTACACCGTAGGTTAGCCAGGACTGCTAGCTCTTGGCTGAACTGAAATAGGGCTTAGGTGTAAAGGTGGGTGGAGACTTCAGGAGAGGATGATTAGGGCCACTGAGGTCAATTAATACCCTCCGGGCCCTGACCAACAAAGGCTTAGCTTCAAAACCACAGTAATGCTTTTAAAAACTTACAAATGTAAATACAGCCACTATGGATATTGGCTAGGAGAGCTAAGGGCAAAACAGTCTAGTCACGGTCTGCCTTGCATCTCTGGAAAAAAAAAAAAGTCTCTTAGCTTTAATCTATTACTTTTATGTGGAATGAAAAAAAAGGAAAAAAAAGATGCGAATAACTCACAAAGTCCTCTATGGAATCACATAATTTAATAATAATCCCATCAGACATAACAAGCATGATAGTTTTCTATTAAACTCACATTCTGCCTCCAAACAGTAACTTTAGGGGAAACAGGCTAAAACTGAATGTCAGAGATTTTCCAGTTCAGTGACACAAGGCATGCACTGAAATTGCATCCCTGAACTTACATGTTGCTCCTCATAGTAACAACCAGGCCAGCTGCTTGCTAAGACTCCTTCTTTGACTCCTGTAACAACAACAGAGCACAGTTTTGAAGTTGCCTAAAAATCATGCCCTTTTCAAATCAAATACACAAAGGACACAAACTGACATATAATTTTTTTTCTATTCATTTCTTTCTTGACAATTTAATTAATTATTTTTATGTACCAAGGAAGAAAATGGGAACTTAGACTAAGAAACTATTTGAATTTTCAAATTAGAAGTTATTTAAATTACTAGAACTGGATCAAATTAAGGTTTTGTTTCTGAATCTCAAAATCTATAGAAAGGCCAGATTCAGATCCGATATTTCAAGGTGGTCTCTAGGTCTTCAATAAAAGAGAAAACAATCTAATACTATCACATGTAAACATTGCCATGTGTAAATGTAAATCAAGACCAAAATGCTGGAGCCCACATTATAGTCTATGATCACTCAGAAAGATTTTTCTCATATTGAAAAAAATATGAGAGACATTTTTGTAGCCACAGAATAACATATTCCTTATCTGAAGTACCATCTATTTGAAACAGTACTCCTGCGCTCTCCTTCTCCTTAGCAAAATGGGTGTTTGGCTGACACCAAAAGGGAGAAATAAGAAAGATAACATGTGTCCCCATGCAAGCACACAGAACAGCAAAGTGATTTGTGACCTGCTTGTTATCTATGTAGTTGTTTGAATCTATGTGAATTATATTATGTGTTGGATAGGCAAAAGGGAAGGAAAAAAACCCCAAACATTCAGTAGGTCAACTATTGATATAAGAGTCTGAGTAAGCAACTGCAAAATTTGCTATGGTAATTTATCTGCATGGGTCAATGGCTATTGACTGTCTGAAAATAAAGGTCGATCACAGTGATAGATTTCAATGCCATAGCTATAAACATATATTAATAAATGCAGCACAGAAATGATTTTTGACTCTGGTGGAAAGGACAGGTAATCAATATCCTTGTGTCCTTGCCCTGGCTGAACTTTGTACTTGGATTATGTTAATTAAAGTCTAAATAAAGTGCTGACGTTTTTATATAATTAATAAATGGAGGAAAATAATAAAGTAGTAAGAGGCTTTTGTTGGTTATTTCATGCTGAAATGAATAAACCAGACACCTAAACCATTTGAGAAAAGCAACATCTATTTTTTGCAAGCATCTTTTCCTGTCCCAGCTATCATTCTTACTGTATTTTTGCTGCAAGAACAAATTCAGCACTTTACATTCCAAATAACCATGGACAAATGGTTTGGACATTTTTTTGTATAAGAGCCCAGAAGGTCTGGACTGTTGTTTTTTTCACACAGGTGGCCAAGCCATAAAGATCCGTTCATCCCTGAATGTTTCATGCAGAACTGAGCATTGTTTTCTCAAAGGTTTGAAGTTCCCCTTTGGAAAGAAGCAAAAGCACAGATTCCTGGAAGCCTGACCCTACCTGAACACTGCCATCCGCTTTCCACTTATTTGCATATCCCCCATATCCTGCCAGGCTTGTGGACTTGTACACCTGAGATGGGTGAGGGAGCTAATCCAGCTGAAAACTAAACACTTGATCTCGTAGGAGCAGGATGCAGATAGAGCAGCTCCCCTCTCCCAGTGTGCTCTTAAAAATGTCAGGGTGCTGGGAGTAGAATCATGAAACTTAAGCAAGGCTCAGCAGTCTGGCCTAAAGCAACCATAAAATGCAGTGGATGCACCCTGAGACACACACTGCAAAAGAAGTGAGGCCAAATACGTATTTTATCATGTGTGACCTGTTGTTCTGTGAAACAACTGTTTCAATCAGTGCAACGACTGGCTTGGCAAGTATTCTATTGTGCCATTTGACTACTCTGTCATTGCAAGAAATGTTTACATTATTCAGGAATTTCATTAAATACCTGGCATTAATATTCAAGCTATACTGTGAAACCATTTATTGAGTAAAATGACTAACATTCCCATTCATTTAGAGAATAGATGCATTGCAATAATAAGTGTTAATTATCTGAAATCATGTGTAGAACTGTATGAGTCCAGCAGTGAGCAAAAAAGAATACACAGTGCTATAAATATGCATAGTAGAAATAGTTTTACTTCTCTTTTTGAGTTAGTAATTCCAAATAATAAGGAACCAGTTATTTTCCATGTTATCTACCAATTATTTTCTGTGTTTCCCTATTATGAATAAAACCTTTTGCCAGTTCTCAAACTGCTTAGGTTCTTAAGTTCATATGAGAACTATAATATAGTTCTTTTTAAAGTATTTTAAATTACCTTTAATACAGAATAAGCAGTTTGATTATGTATATATACCAAACTGTAGATTCCTAGATGATCCCAGATGAACTTGGCTTTCTGAATTGTAATCTTAGTTCTGTACCTACACATGCAAGCACACAGATAACGGCAGGGGCTATTTAATCTTTGTCTCCCTTCAAACCAACCATTTGAAATGCGGATGCACTTGGATAAGCCTGCATCTAGGTGGTATCTGTATACCACTTGACAATAACCTGGCAGTTAATGTGCTCAAACTGCTGTTTGTTAAACAGGACAAGGCCATTTTACACTTCCATTATGCTCCCTCCTGATTTTAGCCACTTTTATTTTCACTGTACAAAAGTTGTCATCTTTTTCTGAGGCACAGAACAATTCCTATAATAAAGAAAATAGCCCCTTGAAAAGCAGTCAGAGGCATGTAAAATACTAGTGAAGGTGAAAAATCAGAAGCATATCAGTTATCTGTTTCTCTTTAATCCTTTTATTCTCTCCTCATCTCTCTATGTGAAAGCTTTTAGCTTCCATTCTTTCCCCTCTGAATTGAGCCCCTGCACCAATTGTCCTTCTAGTGGCCCTATCAGTAAATGAGTTTCATTTCAGTTTCTTTTTAAAAATCAAATCCTAGAAACTAATTCACAATCCCCCTTTCCTTCCAAAATGGATTGAATTTTTACTAAACCATAAACATGGATGTTATTACTTAAGTTGAATGTAATAGGAAAAAATATTTTTTCTGCTGTAATTTCTCTGTGTTAAATTTAGCTGAATTTGACCTTTCAGCTCAGTTTAAAATTAAAAATTCAGATTTTCCAAACATTTTTTATTTTTCTTTTTCAGTGGAACCAGAGGCCAAATTTAAACTGATTTTATTACTAGTTTACTTTTGTGTCTAAAAGGAACATAGCAGCCTCAAAAAAATTTTCCCTACACAAACAGTATTTTCTATTTTCAAATTAATATTTTAATCCTTGACAATGTTTAACTATTTCCCCTAAAGCAATAATATGACTGAGGTTTTGCAAACACCTACGTTACATATGAGCTGTAAAAGCTTTATCTTCTTAGCATTAACCTGTAAGGTTAGATTTAGGTCTGTGCTTAGGGAATTAAACAAAATCTTAACTAATTATTTTTACAGTTACCTGAATTAAAAAAACAGAGTTTATTTGGGTCCTCTTTAGTATTTGCTGCTTCTTGCTTCTGTCAAGTGACTGTACATACTTTTAAGTACACATTAAAGCCTGAGAAGAATGTCATAGTATCTATATGTATACAAAATACATTGTACTTCATCATTTTGCCAAGTAGACTGAGAGCATTCACAATAGCTAAAGCTGTACAAGCACAATAGAATTCTTAGTTCTCTGACCAGTATTCCCACTCACGCACTCACACACTCGAGAAAAGATTTCTTATCAGCTAAACCACTTATATCTCCACCTTCCTATTCATTTGCTGAATGGGAAGAGAGTTCAAATCAATTAAAGTGTTGAATTTCACTGTAAATAAAGGTGTGTAGGTGTCTTAGCATTATTTTCCCCGACTCTCCTACCTCTGCCTCTTCA